>BTHU01000006.1:72987354-73587354 GCA_036184795.1 Tokudaia tokunoshimensis | reverse complement strand
GTCTGCTGGCTGCCGGTCTAGCTCCAGACTCAGTGAGAGAGCCTCTTTCAATGCAATAAGGTAGAGAGAGAGTGATGGGCTAGAATGTTCTCCTGTGACCTTCAAGCACATATGGGAATGTGGACCCCTCCTGTGGTCACACACACACACACACACACACACACACACACACACACACACACACACACAGAGGCATACACCGGAAAGAGAGAGAGAGAGAAAAAAAAAAACCCAGCCCAATAAAACTAAACCAATGGCTTATAAACGGTTACGTTTCCACTCATTTGGAGCTCAGATGCTAAAGGCAGCATCTTGGGAAAAAAAAATCCCTTTTGAGTGATTGATTAAAAACACTACCTAGTATTCTGCTACAGGTCCCTGACCATATCTTATTTAGCAAGGCCACACCATTGCTGTTTAAGCTCCGAACCAAATAAAGTCATTGGTATGCATCTGGACACCCTGAATAAAAGATAGAATTCTTTTGTGTTTCCAAGGCCACGGAGCCGAAAGCACGTAGGTTAACCATCTTTATGCTGTGACACTGAAATCATGTATTTTGATGCCCATAAAATATTCAAAGAGAAGGGATCAATTAATAACTTGTAGGTCGGATATAAATCTCCAGGTGCGCGGTAATTGCCCCAGCCCATGGTCTGTAGTGGAAATGAAGCCTGAATTTTAAATGCCGGACATGTCGTTTGGCAAGAACCCTTTCCGGTAACTCAGACAGACGTACAACTGGAAACTGTCCGTGTTCATGCGCACTGATCAGACCACACAGGTACAAGGGCTGCATGACACGTGTATTACCTGGTGTCCTGGGAACAGCCGCCATTGTTACTAGGAACCTCAGGGGTCTGTATCTCTGACACAAACCACACTTTGCACCAGAGACTGGTACTGTGAGCTACCGAGGGATGAGTGTGCCCTTCTAGGAGGCTGGACCCCAAGAATCCTCCCTGAGCAGCAGGTCTGCTCAAGAACATCCCCTCCCCCCCAAACATCCTTCCAAGGCAAATGCCAAGTGTGACAGGTAACCCCGGACTCTGGGAAAGGAGTAAATGTCTCGCTGCTAGAAAATCTGCAGTCATCACTGAGAATACTGCAAGTAAGGAATTTGCAAGGGTAATGTTTTCGACTATTATTCTCCTCAGAACTCTGCAGGAACTACCAATACTTATCAGCCCCTCCCCCCTCGTTTTTCTTGAACTTTTGATCTTCTTGCCTCAGCTTCCCGAGTGCTGGGATTACAAGTGTGTGCCCGCCATGCCTGCCTGAGTGTGTATTTTCATGATGGATCATCTCCTTTGTGTCTCACAAATCTGACTTGGAAACCTGTGTGTGTGTGTGTGTGTGTATGTGTGTGTTTGTGTGTGTGTGTGTGTGTTTGTGTGTATTTGTGTTTGTCTGTGTGTGTTTGTATGCATGTGTGTATGTTTGTGTGTGTGTGTTTGTATATGCATGTGTGTGTTTGTGTGTGTGCATGTGTGTGTGTTTGTGTGTGTGCATGTGTGTGTGTTTGTTTGTGTGCGTGTGTGTGTTTATGTGTGTGTGTTTGTGTAAGAGCAATGGGAGCAAGCACCAGTCATGGCTCCTTTTCACTCTCATGTTCAAGGAGACAGTGTACTTGTTAGTGTTTGACTTTCCTAACTGCACAGCCGAGCTATTTCATGTCTACTGAGACGTCTCCCCTGAATCTGAGCTGTTTTCTTGAGATATATTTTATAATATTTGGTACCTTTAAGGTCCACTTTGATGCTACAATGAGACTATGATGTTCTCATCCTACAGAGAATGGGATGGGTAAATGGTGGCCCCTCAACTTGTGGGACCTTCATAGCTTGCCCCTGGAGATTCCCTCACAGTGTTAGAGGGAATATTGCATCTCTAGAAACTTCCATCCTCTGATGCTCCGTTTTTGACAGGGACATAAACAAAATCACACACTGTTCTCCCCCCCTGCCCCACCCCATCCAAATGCTGTTTCTTCCATCAGTGAAACAGGGCTGGGAGGGAACAATGGGACAATGAAGGGGACTCTTCGAAAGTCAGGGTGGCCATTTAGCACATAGGAATGAAGCACCACATGGGCTATGGAGGGGCGGGCAGGTCAAGGGAGAGCTCAGAAGAGTCAAAGTTGGGCAAGGTCTGTTCTGGATATTGTGGGGAATTGGGGATGAATCACTCAGATGAGCTGGAGGGAAGACAGGGCCTCTGCAAAGACAGCTCACGCATGGATAATAAATCAGGAATCAAACAACACAGAAGTGAGAAACGCAGAGTCACCAACAAGAAACTCAGCCAGCTGGGACAAGCACAGACAGCTTGTCACAGACAACCCAAAGGGCCCAGGACCTACAAAGGAGAAACAGGGCAAAGGGGCATGCAGACACAGTTGACCAAGGGAGAAGGGGGAGGGGCATGGCCTTTCTTCTTCCTTTTCTTCTTCTTCTTCTTCTTCTTCTTCTTCTTCTTCTTCTTCTTCTTCTTCTTCTTCTTCTTCTTCTTCTTCTTCTTCTCCTCCTCCTCCTCCTTCTTAGTTTTATTATATATATATAAATACACTGTAGCTGTCTTCAGACACACCAGAAGGGAGCATCAGATTGCATTACAGATGGTTGTGAGCCACCATGTAGTTGCTGGGATTTGAACTCAGGACCTCTGGAAGAGCAGTCAGTGCTCCTAACCACTGAGCCACCTCTCCAGCCCCATCTTGTAACCTTTCTTATTGAGTGTGTCCCATCCTCTGCTTCCCTAATGACTACAAAGTGGGTAAGACATACAGAGAAGCTTTAAGATTCAACCCCATATGCATGGTAATGTATGTAAAGCCCTAAGGACATTTGAAAATGAATGACATTGAATTAATCACACCTCTACTCTAAAAAAAAATCCCTACTTCATATACATAGAAGTAAACACATGTGCATGCATACATGTATTTTAAATTTATGCATATACAATTTGAGAATCTGGTGGCAAATGCCTTAAGTTGATGACAAGAAAACTCACAATGCCCACCTCTATCTAGAATATGTTCAAATTAGAATCTTTGAAGAAAAATGAAGTAATTTTCTCAATAACCAACTAGAAGAAAAAAAAAACCAAACAACAACAACCCCCAAATACACACTGCTTTGAAAATGACTTTCAGGGTAGAAACCAAACCTAAACTAGGGAGAGGGAGCCGTGAGTGTCCCCGTTCATAAACTCATGGCTGACTGTTCTTTGATTTTTCTTCCATGCAGCCCCCATTACACCTCAGAGAAAGGCTCTATGGTTCTATGTAAGTAACAGGGAACACCTCACACAAACAAATGTGAGGCTGCCTCGGGTCACAACTCAAAATGTGTGCAAATTCAGAGAAAGGGCACAGGGAGGACATTTAATCTTAATTCCCAGTGGTACAAGCAAGGTTAGCTTTCACGGTCATCTCTTTGCAAAAATGAGTTTCTGTGATTCCGCTCACAGCTCTTGAGTCTCACGGGGAAGGAAGTGTGGTCTAACGTGACCCTGCCTGAGGTTGATGGGGCATCAAGAATGCACCTTATGGATAAATACAGCTCTGATTTGTTAACATATGACAAATTTTAAAAGGAATAGATACTCAGGAAAGAAAAGAGTTAAAATAAAAGTGAGACACACGTACAAAAAGGAACGGTTCCTTTGAGAGCTGGTGGAGGCCAAGCTTTGTAAAACTCAGATTTTGTTTTCCTGAGATAGCGTCCTATGTAGCTCTGGCTGGGCCAGGGTGGTGCACGCCTTTAAAAATGAACTAAAAGGCTGGATACAGTGACACATACTTGCAACCTAAGAACTAATGAGGTAGAGGCAGGAGGGATTTGAAATTTAAGGCCATCCTTAGCTACATAGTAAGTTCAAGGCCAGGACTATATGAGCTTGTCTCAGAAGACTAAACATGTCTCAAAAGCCACATGCCCCTGTGAAAATGGGAGGAACTAAGCCAGAAAACCTAGCATTCCCATTGTTGGTTATGCAGCTAAACAAGAAAAGTTGTTGAAGACACCCCCCCCCACACACGGTAAACACATGCACACACACAGACTCACAATGCACACAGATACACACACATAACCACACACGCGTACACACACACACACACACACACACACGCATGCCCATCACAGCAGCGTTTATAGTAGTCATGTGGTGGAAGTAACCCGGTCCTGTCAGCAGAATGTGGTGCATATGCGTAGTAAAGCCAACATCCAGTCTTTTTTTTTTTTTTGGTTTTTCGAGACAGGGTTTCTCTGTGTAGCCTTGGCTGTCCTGGAACTCACTTTGTGGACCAGGCTGGCCTCGAACTCAGAAATCCTCCTGCCTCTGCCCAACATCCAGTCTTAAAAGCAATGAGGATTCTCACATGTGCTATGACATCATCCATGGACATCACACTGCGTGAAACAAACCACAGGTGTAAAAAAAGAAAAAAAAGACTAATACGGCAAGATCCCATGCATAAGAGGTATCTTAAAAAGTCAAATTCCAGGCTGGAGAGATGACTCAGTGGTTAAGATCACTGACTGCTCTTCCGAAGGTCCTGAGTTCAAATCCCAGCAACCACATGATGACGCAACCATCTGTAAGGAGATCTGACGCCCTCTTCTGGTGTGTCTGAAGACAGCTACAGTGTACTTACATATAATAATAAATAAATCTTAAAAAAAAAAAGTCAAATTCCGGATAAAGTAAGATGGTGGTTCACTGAAGGATCTGTGGGAAAGGGTGCAGTGTGTGTGTGTGTGTGCGCGTATGTGTGTGTATACCAAGCTTCAGTTTTCTAAGATGAGAATAGCCCTAGAAACCGGTTGAACTCAGTACCACTGAATTGCACACTTATAAATGGTAGCATATGTTTTACTACAAGGAAAAGCTATGTAAGAAAACCACAATGAGGGCTGGTGAGATGGCTTTGTGGATAAAGGTGCCTACTACTGAGCCTCACCCTTGGTTCTATCCCTGGAACCTATGTGGTGGGAGGGCAGAACTGACTCGCACAAATTTGACCTGTGATTTCTGCATGCGTGCTGTGTCGTGTGTGTGCCCACACATATCACACACACACACACACACACTCACTCACACTCACACACACATACACACTCACACACATACACACACTCACTCACACACATGCACACACACTCACACACACATGCACACACACTCACACACACATGCACGCACACACACATATGAGAAAGAACCATTGGAGATACAAACAGCATGCCTTCTAATCGAGTAGCTCTGATACTGTTCAAAAGCCTTGTTGCTAGGTCAATCCCCGTGAGCATTAGCTTACCACCCAGAGCCATCCCTCCCTTGGGCCTAGTATTTGAAAGCAGAGCCTTGACTTTAAGAGCACAGGTTTGGGGCAAGGGCAGGATCTACCTATCTGGCACATCAGATGGCTAATGCCTTTAGTCATGAGATTCCTTCACCGTAGAGGCTCTAGAAAGGCCACACAAGAAGGGCATGTAAACAGTGCTTTAAGCGCTGGCCTTGTACAAGATATGAGAGCCAGAGCCGCCACTCCGCCGTTGTCATGGTAGTGACTTACCTGAACGTCGTACAGGAACTGGAAGCGGCTTCTTTTATTCGCAGCTTCTCTCACGGCCCGAGCCAAGTCCACAGACCCTTTCCCTCCAGCAGACCAGTGGTAGCAGGGGACCGCATCAAAGGCGCCGGCCCGTTTAGCCAGCTCACACACCAAGTCAATCTCCGCACGGGTGTCCGTCCTGGCGATGAGAATGTTTGTGGATTCTCCATCTGTATTCACTTAGCGATGTTTTGAGAGAAAGACTAACGGTTTACACAGAACTTTACTCCCTAACACTGAATATATTGTGAACATCAAAAGTGGTCACGTTGGGTTTAAATAAATCAGACTCGATGAAAAAGCATGTAGCCAGAATCCCCTTTAACATGACTCAAATGTTCTTTTGTTTTGTTTTGTTTTGTTTTGGAGACAGGGTTTCTCTGTGTAAATCTTAGCTCTTTTGGATTTGCTCTGTAGACCAGGTTGGCCTCAAACTCACAGAGATCTGCCTGCCTCTGCCTTTGCAGTATTGGGATTAAAGGCGTACGCCACCACACCCAACCTTATTACGGCTTTTTAACCAAGAAATTCAGTGACATCTCCTTTGGATCATTCATTCAGTCTATCAGACAGAATCACTGGGTAGAATGAGAAAAAAAAAAAACAAAAACAAAATACACCTCCCATCCCCCCACCAAACAGATGGTAATATACTACGTATGTTTCATTTCCACAGTAACACTAGAGAACACATTTGGGAAAATGAAACCAAATCAAACAAATAGAATTCTGCGTCTTTCAGATCAAGCCGAGAAAGCCAAGTGCCCTCAGGACACACATGTAGTCACTAGCATGTCCCCACAGACAGCAGAAAGCTAGATGGACTCACTTGAAGACATTCAGCGCCACCACCACGGGCACCCCAAAGAGCTGAGCAATCTGAATTTGTTTCTGGAGGTTGCAGCAGCCATCAGCCACCAGCTGAATGTTCTGGAAGGAAACCGGCTTCTGTGTCATTAAGTCTTACCTAACCCTCCCACCCCCGGAAGCTAGACCCAGCTTCACCACACCGGCAACTTTCGTTTCTATCTTTTCTTTACTTTATTGTCCTAGACACGTTTAAAAGGAGGCCTAAGTCACCTTGTGTTTCCGAGAAAGATCGTTACAGACAGCGGTGATTCCTGTTCAAGTTGGGTTCTAAAACTGTTCTGGGTCCAAGCACATGCATTTGAGACTTGGGCCAGGCAACTATTGCTATGGAAGACTGGCTAACAACGTAGGCAGCCCACCCTCTGTAGCTAGAGAATAAAAGTCCCTGGGATGCTGAGGGGGAGGGATCCTGCCTCTTTTGGGTTAAACCCATGGCGCCACCTGTAGGAGTTAAGTGGTACTGTCACCAGCTAACTGGTTTGTCTGCAGGACTGATACTGATTGCACTCTTACAAGCCATAAAAACAAGTGTGCATCTCCCCACAGGACAACTTTTGCTACTATAAAAGAAGACATAGGTAAAAGCTTCACTCTTCTCTGGGCTTGGAGAGCTGTCTTGTGAGTAGAGAACCGGAAATAAGTCTAGATCTATCTTTTCTTCAGCTTCATCCATTTTCATGGAGATTTCTAAAAAATTAAATTATAGTGGATGTGCATGCATGCATGTATACATGTGGGAACAACCTTGGCTGTTCTTCAGGTACCTTTCTTTTTGAGGCAGGGTCTCTCCCTGGCCTACAGCTTATGAAGAAGGTTGGCTTGCCATCAAGCCCCAAAGATCTTATCTTTGCCTCCCTTGTATTGAGAAGGTAAGTGTGTGCCACTATAATCTGTTTTTTTATGCAGGTGCTAGGGATGGAACTCAGGTTCTCACGATTACCCACTGAGCCATCTCTTCAGTCTAGTTAAGTATATTTCTAAGTTGTACATTCATTGACAGTCAACTGGAAGCTAATCATTGATTGGATTGAACGATTAGTTCTTACCTCCTCTGTATATTCTTTCTTGAGAGGAACCCCAGCAGTTACCTGAAACAAAGAGACAAAAACTAAAACCCATTCCACGACTTTAAAAAAAAAGTGCTCTTCCCTATAGCAACAGGTCTGCTTTAAAAGGAGAGGTCTACTCAACCTTGAATAAATCACTGTAATTTTTACACAAACCTTTCATAGTTAAGGAAAAAAAACTTCAAAATTTTAATTTTTGTGTAGCTAACATCTTATTCATATAAAAGGGAAAAAAATCTCAAGTCAAAACATCAAAAAACTGACTAGTAAAATCCAGTTATTTGAAAAGCAGATATAGCTGCCTTAGGCTTGTTCTGGTAAGGTACAATTTCTTGCGAGTAATGATAATTTAAGCAAGCCTTACAATCTTAGAGCAAAAGCCAAATTGTCATCTCAAAAGATGGAAGAAAAGCCCGAATCAGTTTTTATGCTAATTTGGCCAATTAAAAATAGAGGGTAATCCCGTAGACCTCGTTAAAAATGGATCCCAAGTATGCCACTTAACGATGAGCTGTTTAAACAGCCCCCTTGAAGATGAGGGCTAAGCACCCTCATCCAACACTGTATTGCAATTAGGAAGCCCTTGTCAGGGACAAGGGAAGAAAAAAAAAAGCAAACAAAAAAAACCCCCCAGCATAAATTGAAAGGAAGAAAAGGAACTCATTTTGAGCAACGAATGGCAGCCCAGAATCCCCCAAAGACGTGGTAGGCTAAATCAGTACAACAACTAAGTGAATTCAGAAAGATTAGCGACAAAATAACATATAAGAACAGAAATAATCTGTTATTTAAAGATATAAAGCATACAGGCATACAGGAACAGATCTGTGCGAAGATATAGAAGATCTTCATGAAGGAACCAATAACTTCCATTGGAATATATTCAAACAGAACTATGAAGAGACGTCTAACGTCCTTTGAACAGAGATCCCAAAGAGACCACAGAACCTATAAGCTAATTCTCAAATACACACAGGGTTTCGAGCATGTAGTTCACTATATAGAGCTAGTCTTATGGAGGCTGGATACCCCAAATATTAATACAGAAAAAAATTGATATTAAATTTTGTCAATGCCCTACACTCTAAAATGCATGGTTTAATCCACGTGTTAACTTGTGGAGAATTTAGGGTGTCTGGATATTTGGTCAAGCATTACTGTGTGTGGTTTTGTGAGGATATTTTTTGATGAGATCTACTGATTTATGTATATACAAAATAGACCTGCCTCCTCTAAGCCAAGGAGAACTTTCCAGTCAGATTGCTGTCAGACTGGACCCACACAATCAACGAACAGTTCCTGAGTTCTTAGGCGAATTTGTAGATCCTAGATTCTGGACTTGCACGTTTTATAATCACGTGACCTGGTTCTTTATCCCAAGCCCCTTCTATCATATATCTACACACCCAGTGTCTTCTACTGTCTCAAGAAACCTGAGATTACCTTAGCACATTTAAAGGATTAACTGGGAAAAGGCTGTGTAGATTCAGAGTATATGATGTCAGTTCTTATACCGCATCAAGAATGGTTAGTGTGCTGGAAGTCACTAACTGGATTTAAAATGCTAGTGGTGTAGCAGTTAAATCTTCATACACGGGCTGGACCTAGGCCTCCCCGCTCAGATGTAGCAGAGGTGCGGCATGGTCTTCATGTGGGTCCTGAACAGCTGGAGTATGGGCTATCCCAAGAGCTGTGCCGGTGTGTGGGATGGGTTCTTCTACCTGGGCTGCCTTGTCTGGCCTCAGTGGGAGAGGAAGTTCCTAGCCTCCCAGAGACTTGATGTGCCAGGGTAGGGGATATCCAGGAGAGGGCTCACTTGCTCAGAGAAGAAGGGGAGGGGAGGATGGGGGAAGGACTGTGGGAGGGAGGGCAGAGAGGCTTGAGGGAGGAGGGAAGACCTATGGTGGACGTAGGCGGCAGCATCCTATGGTCTGGGGTCCATGACTGAATACAAAGGTGAACAGGATAAAAGCACAAAGCAAGATGGTACAAGCATCATCTTTGCTTCCTACTGTGGATTGTGTGATCGGTTGCTGTGATGGTTTGTATATGTTCGGCCCAGGGAGGGGCGCTATTAGAGGGTGTGGCCTATTGGAGTAGGTGTGTCATGTGGGCGTGGACTTGTCCTAACTTCCTGGAAGCCAGTATTCTGCTAGCAGCCTTCAGATGAAGATGTAGAACTCTCAGCTCCCCCTACACCATGCCTGCCTGGATGCTGCCAGGCTCCCACCTTGATGATAATGGACTGAAGCTCTGAACCTGTGAGCCAGCCCCAGTTAAATGTTGTCCTTTATAAGGCTTGCCTTGGACATGGTGTCTGACCCTAACTAAGACAGTTTCCTTATGTTCCAGTCACTGTTCCTTCTTGGCACCAATGGCCCTTATCCTGTTGTCTCAGATCATGAGCCCCAGCAAGACCCCTCCTCCTTTAAGCTGCTTCTTGTCAGGTGTTTGGTCACAGCAGACAAGAAAAGGAACTGTGTTAAAACGGGCAGGTTCAAAGGTCACAGGATTTCCCACTGCCCAAATAGTAGACTAAAAAACGCAACCCTCAGCTGAGTAAACAGATGCAAGGCAGCCGTGGCTATTTGTGCAATGATGTTGAAAGGAAGCAGAAATTATTCTGGATCGAAAATATCACCAGAGAGCTGCTTCAAGTAAGAGGCAAACGCACTGAGGTGGGTGATGCCGATTAAGATGGATGTCGGACTGAACGATCAAAGTTCATTTGCTACTCAATTACTGAAAACATTTCCTGGATGTGGAATATGCCAGGCCCCGGGGCCCAGTAACTAAAAAGACAGTTCCTGAGAGCAAGGGGGTCAGAATCTGAGGAGGAGAGACATTCATAAAACGCCGGGAGGCCGAGCCCAACCTTTGCAGCCCCCCCTGGTTACTACCGTTCATTCATGGAACAGCTTGGTCCGTCGATGTTCTCCACATTTATGGGGCTATGTTCTCCTGGGGAGAACTAGTGGGAGATGGTAGAAGGAGGGACCCAAATGGGAGCTGTCAGGGGAAATATGGGGAGCCTTGCCCACACCCCCAATCCCTACATAGGAGGTGAGTAGTTTTGCTTTGTCCTGAGCTCCCAGCCCGACATACTTACTGCCTTGCTTCATGGACAAATGCTGACCAGAGGATTACAACTTTACAAAGCTGTGTGTGAAAATATATTGCATCTCCTTATGAGTTGAGGATCAGGTATTCATTTCAGTAACGGGAAAGGACTGAATGATTGGCATTTCTACTTATGGTCCCGATCTTGGGTACTTCTGTTACCTTCTCTACCAAGGAACCACGGGATTAAGTAGGGCAGGAAGAAGCAGAAAGGAATAACTGAGAAGAAATCACGGTGTGACAACACAGTGCCCACAGTGAGGAGAAGTGCAGAGGGACTGGAAATCATGTCGAGCATTTTTATAGTCTGGAAAAACTCTGGACTCAATCCTAGGTCTGACCAGTTTCCTCAGAAGAGGTGTGATGTTACCACCGCTGGTCTCTACAAAGTCTCCAAGATTTCTTCCTGTGTTTTATAAAGATCAAATCAAACCAGAAAGACTTTAAACCTTTTTAGAGGATCAAAGCTGTTTGAGCTTAAATGTGGACGTGGCAGAGGAAAAAGAGAACATTTCAGATTATACATACATGATATAATTTTTCATTCATTCATTCATTCATTCATGTGCATTGGTGTTTTGCCTGCATGTTTGTTTGTTTGGAGGGTGTCGGATCCCTTGGAACTGGAGCTAGAGAGAGTTGTGAGACACTATTTGGTTGTTGGTAACAGAATCTTCTAGAAGAGCAGTCAGTGAGTGCTCGTAACCACAGAGCCAGTTCTACAGCTCATGTATGCCTTTACATTTTTTCACTATATATGCATTATGTGTGCATAAAACCTGTATGTTTATGAGCACTGTGTTTTTGTAGGTGCCTGTGGAATCCAGACCAGGTTGTGAGATTCCCTTGGAACTGGAGTTATAGGTAGTTGTGAGCCACCTGATGTAGTCACTGGGGACTGAACCCAGGTACTCTTAAGAGTTGCAGGTGCTTTTATCCACAGAGCCATCTCTCCATCCCCTGGCTTTTTGCTTTTTTAAAGCTAGGAAAAAAAACAAGAACTTACATTCGGCCCACCTCCATGCATCTTCAGAGCTCGAACCGTGGCTACCAGCACAACAACGTTGGGCACCAGGCCAGAAGCTCGGCATTTGATGTTGAAGAATTTCTCCATCCCAATATCAGCTCCAAAGCCAGCTTCAGTCACTGTTCGGAAACATGTAGGGAATGAGCTATGATTATCAGAACACAGAAATCAATTTTTAATAACAGGACAAGCACTCACAACGGCCCCTACCCCTGCCACACAAGGTCACTACAAGCTGCTGTATCTCATGCTTAAACAAAAGTGACCTGGCATCTCCCTCACAATGGAAGATGTTTAACTTCATCACACAAGGCAAGGTCTCTACCCTGTCAGACCCAATAGGCCACAAGGACTCGCTGTAGGGCTAAGAGCGGTCTTTCCAGTATTAACTCCAACCAAAGCTTTTCTTAAAACAGATGAGATTTTCAACCTTGTAACTAGGCTCCAAACGTTATCAAAGGGTCAAGCATACGTTATCCTTTCTTATTTTTGGGCCCCCGATCAGTTCCGTTGGTGAGCAAAATTCAAGTTGGAGGTATGGTTTGAGGGTATTGCTCAGGGATGTGAGGAAAGACAGCAGCTTGATTCCAGAATCATACTCATCTTTTCAGACTCCTTTCTAGGTGATAGAAATGGTACTCTGGGGGCTCAGTGAGTGAGAGCAAGCCCTTGTTGTACAAGCATGAGGAACGGGGTGCAGATCTCCACACTGATGAAAAAAAATCTTGGTGTGGCCGTGTGCACCTGTAACCCCAGCACTGTGTGGGGCAGACACAAGATTTCTAGGGTTTGATGGATGCCAGCCTAGCTCCAGGTTCATTGAAAAGAGATCTTTTTTTTTTTTTTGGTTTTTTCGAGACAGGGTTTCTCTGTATAGCCTTGGCTATCCTGGAACTCACTCTGTAGACTAGTTCGAGGCTGGCCTCGAACTCAGAAATTCACCTGCCTCTGCCTCCCAAGTGCTGGGATTAAAGGCGTGTGCCACCACCGCCCGGCAGAAAAGAGATCTTGATTCAAGGGAAGAAGGTAGAAAGTGATGGAATCAGACATCCTATGTCTTCCTCTGGCCTCTATGTGCACATGAGCACACATATACAAACCTGAAAACCCCCACCCCCAAGACATGTTTTTGTGCCATTTGTGGAGGTGACAGATGGAATTTGAGCATCGCTTTCCGAAATCACAATAGATACTGGGCCAGTAGTATCTTCTTATCCAAGAGAGCGCTCTGGGGTCTTGGTATTTAGCCTGTGAGCCATGAACCAAGAGTAACAGTATCTCCTAAGAGCTTGTTAAAAAGGTGGAATACTGGGCCCACAAGATCTACTCATCCAGAATTAGCATTAAAAACAAAAATTTGAATTGATTTAATGTGCATGAATGTTTTGCCTGCTTATATATCTGTGTACCATTTGTGTGTCTGGTATCTGCAGAGGTAAGAAGAGACCATGGGTCCCCTGTTACAGACAGCTATAAGCCATGTGGCTGCTAGGAAGCAAACACAGTCTTGTAGAAGAACAGTCAGTGATCTTAATTCTACAGTCCCAACAGATTCAGTATTTTAGCAATGATTGTCTATTATCATTTGGGAAAAATACTACTGATGTAAAAAGTATTTTGGAATATGGACCATCTACTGACAATATGATTAAGGCCATAATTAATGGTACAGATAGGATGTAGAAGTAGGAGAAAAAAAAAGGTAAAAAGTAAACAAATGAAGATATAGCCCTAGTATTCATGGGAAATAGAAGTTTTAACAAGAACTGATGGAAATGATTTTTTCAGATGTTATTTTAAACTATATATACACTTAATTCTTGCTTTGTCTTTCAGCATTCCATGTACCTATATTTTTTATAGAATACACATGATTCTATAGACTCCTTTAACTTAAAAGTATAATTTTATTTCTGTACTACAAACTTTTAGAATTTGTGAATTGCAAAAACAGTAGCTTATAATTTTGTATAATTGGGGTGCCAAGATTTGTAAAGTAGTTCCCTCGGTTACTGAACAACTGGACGGTCTCCAGCATGCGCAATGATACACTGAATTCATGCTACATGTGAGCTTTAATCTCTTTCAAATTATATCCTTGGAATAAATTTCCAAGGGTAGGTAAGGTTACGGGCAACGGACATAAAACATCTTTTTATGACCACTGATATGCATTTGACAAGTCAATTTTATGGTTCAAAATTAATGTCTTAGCTTACTATAGAAAAAGAATAGGTTTCATAGCTTTGCTCCCACTTATTCCCCTCCCCCATCACCTGCCCTCCCTGCTCCCTGATTTTTTTTTTAAACTAATTTTTCTTTGAAAAGATTTCTAGCAGAACAATTGAAAGAATACCCCTCCCTTTACAAGGCAGATGGGTCCATTCTCATGATTCCATCCATTGTGGGCAAAGTTAGAAATGATTTCTAATCCCCCTGCAAGGAAGCCCTGAGAGACTACTGCATAAAGAGGCTATGAAGAGAAAGCTTAAGATGCAAAGGAGATTCTGGGATGTTAGAGATGTAAGGACCACGGAGAAAAAGAGAGATTGGGCTAAGAAGAATGTCTCTCTTTCCGCGGCCTGACTGTAGATGCAAAGTCGCCCACTCCTGCTTCCAGTCTTGCCTGCCACAACAGACTACAGCCTCAAACTGGGAGTCAGATGAACCGTTTTGCTTTGATGTTGCTTTTCTCAGTATTTCATCACAGCAGCAGGAAAAGTAAGTAACATAAATCCCAGGCCCTCAGATACCGGCTCTAAGATGCAGAGGATTTCTTTTATAGACGTTCTTCTGCTTAGCATTAGCCTGTCTTAACTCTCAGTGTGGTCCCCACCCTCTCCTCCGTTCACAGGCTTTCTGTTACTTAAAGGAGAAAAGTCCTGAGCAACTTTACCATGAAGCTTTGCTCATGTAAACCACCCCTATTCTGTCTCCCTCCATGCTCCAGGGCAGGGACGGTACTCGGTTTGGTACAATGCTTGCATAAACATAGGCGTGTGAGTTTGATTCCCACAGCCCACGTTATAAAAATTCAAGCATGGTAGCTTATGTTTATAATCCCAGACTGGGCAGGTAGAGGCAGGTCGATTCCTGGGACTGGATAGGCAGCCAGTGTAGCCTTCACTGGTGAGTTTTAGACTTATAAGAGACCATCTTCGAAAAGGGAGTGGGGGGGTTGGGGGGGTGACACGCTGAGGACTGACACCTGTGGTTGTCCTCTGCACACATTCACACTCACATGCATGCAAAGACGCACATATATATAGGAACACACATATGCAGCAAAGACATACATATATAGGAACATGCATGCATGCACACACACACAGAAAGATGCACACACATTATACACATGCATGTGAAGACACACACATATATAGGATCACTCACACATGCATGCAAAGACATACATATATAGGAACATGCATGTATGCACACACACACATGCAAAGATGCACATATGTTGGAACACACACACACAGAAAGATGCATACACACTTACACTTGCATTCAAAGACACACATATATAGGAATACACACATGCATACAAAGATGTACATATATAGGAACATGCATGCATGCACACACACATATTCAATGATGCACATATGTAGGAACGTGTGCGCGCGCGAGCGACACACACACACACACACACACACACACACACACCCCTCATTCTACAGCAGCATTGAGCTACCTAGCTTCCTGAAACAACCCTGCTCTAACACTATCATCTCTGCTGTTCTTTTCCCACCTGGAAAATTCCTTTCTTTCCTCCCTGAGCCTTAGACACAGCATCTAAACCTCAGTTCAATGGCTCATATCCTAGAAGCTTGCCTGGATCTCAGGCAGGGGAATTTCCCTTCTGGTCCTCCTGGGCATCTTCCATCTCTGCTATTGTTTCTCCCCCTCCCCCACCCCTGAGATTGGCATCCTCATGAGCCCACTCTGAGAGCTCTTCCTTAGAGGAGCAAACTGTCTTACTTGCCTGTCTCCAACACCTAACACAGTCCGTGACGTGTAAAAGTGAGTAAATGAATAGCGTGGGACTCAACAGCCAACACAAAGGTCACGACTCGATAGAACAAGACACTTAAAAAACAGGAACAAAAACATGTCAGTCTTACCTACCCTCTTTTTCCCTTACAAAACTCTTTTGACAATTTTAATCACAGATGCAACGGTGTAAATACCACACGAATCTGACAATGAATGATATCATCACCTCGAGTGTCTAAATAGAGGAATTAAGCTCAATTCCGTATTTTAAGACACAAACTGGAAATAAACAAGAGTGGAGAAAAGTTAGGGGAAGGAAGTGGGCGGTGGCTCGACAGGCTCATAGACTCCAGCTGCCAAAACGCTGTGCAGAAAACAGGGAAGAGACAGAGTCCCATGCTTGGAAAACTGCTCTGTTTTCTGAGCATGTGACCACTCTTAGGTCGTTTGTTTCCACGCTGCAGGCGGCCAAGGGAGAAGGCGAGCTGATGGTCGATCAGCCTTTACTAAAGCAAGAAGCTCTTTGCTAAGGCATCAACAGTGACTAACTCGGAGATTGACAACTGCAGGGTTCAGCCTCAGCCCCGCCGCCCTGAAGGGCCTCGATAAGAAGCCTGCACTTGTGAGAAAGGACAGGTCACTCTTCCTGTAGGTTTCACTTCCTCAGCACTTCTTGAGAATCACCAACAAGTTAAACCTCCGTGGTGACCTAAAAGGAGCAACTTATTCCCTTATCTTATTTGCTATCCCTAATAAAGGGTTCAAGAACCAAGCCAAAGATCCATCTCGTGTCAGATTTAATAGACATATTCTTAAATCACAAAGAGAGTCTGCTTAGCATGACTTGGCTTTCCTGAAAAGCATGGAACCCAGGTTTCGGAAGGCTGCCTATTTAAGAGGCTTGTGATAAAAAATATTTGCGCAAGCCCCAGCCATTATTTGTCTTGGCAATCTCTTTTTGTTACAGCTCTTTCCCTTGCGGCATGAATGGAAACAGGAAATGCTGACAGAAGGGCTCACTGAGTGAGCACTGAAGAGATCCTGTAGGATCTCTTTTTTTTTTTTTTGACTCAAATGTCAAAAACCTACAAGCAGCTCTGAGAAGGGGGCAGGGGCCCTTGGGTCCCAGGTAGAAGGGACTAGGGGCTCTGGGTGGAGAAGGGGGCTGAAGTGCAGGCTGTGAGAATCCCCCAAAGCACCCAAGAGTCCTGGTGTAAAGATCAGAGAGCAGGAATGACCAGGACAGCCACGGAAATGTGACACTGCCAACCATACGAAGCAGGCCATGTGCTCGCTACAAAACCCCTGAAGGAGAGCGCTTGTATTTGCCAAGTTTCCCAATGTTATCTATCTCTGGCTCCTTGTATATAATGAAGAAACGGGGTGACAACTCCACACTTCTCAATAAATGTATACATCTTGGAATTTTGGGAAAGCTTTCTTTCTTTATTTTCCCCCTGACTTGACAAGTCCTGAGCCTCTGCTGCCCTGTGGTGCGTCTATGCAATCGCCTGCCGGAGATACCCTCATTTAGTGAGGTAGCTAAGCCCACAACTGCACCTTACCATTGTGAGGAAGGGAAGGAGGCTCAATTATCCAAAGAGCAAACAGCGTCATCTTTATTATTTGCTTTGGAGCTGCATTTAATTATCATGGCTTGCACACGCAACAGTGACTCAGCAGTAGCTATACCATCCAGGGATATGACTGCTTCCCCCGAGCAAACATCAAGTTCTTACAGTCCTCCTGGGTGGGGCTGTCACCAGTCGCTATCCCAACTATCCCATTCGTGATGAAATGTTGATGCGGCCTTTGCTTCATGAAACGACTTCCATACTTCAGTTTCCCCCACTTCATCCTAGACAGGTCATACTATGTAGCCCTGGCTGGCCTAAAGCTCACTATGTGGGCCAAGCCCGCCTCAAACTCACAGATCCATGTGCCTCTGCCTCCCACGTGCTGAGATTAAAGGCTTGCACTTGGCATGGAAACTGTACTTATATGCAGGTGTACTGGCTGGTTTTGTGTTGATTTGATACAAGCTGGAGTTATCACAGAGAAAGGAGCCTCCCTTGAGGAAATGCCTCCATGAGATCCAGCTATAAGGCATTTTTTCAATTAGTGATCAAGTGGGGAGGGCCCCTTGTGGGTGGGGCCATCCCTGGGCTGGTAGTCTTGGGTTCTATAAGAAGGCAAGCTGAGCAAGGCAGGGGAAACAAGCCAGTAAGTAAAATCCCTCCATGGCTTCTGCATCAGCTCCTGCTTCCTGACCTGCTTGAGTTCCAGTCCTGACTTCCTTTGGTGATGAACAGCAGTGTGGAAGCTGAATAAACCCTTTTCTCCCCAACTTGCTTCTTGGTCACGATGCTTTTGCAGGAATAGAAACCCTAAGACAGCAGGTACCTCTGAATTCCACCCTGTGTCATCGTTAGAGCTGGCCGTTCTCATGCCTTACCCCTTTACCCATTCCCTATGGCACTGCAAAGCATAAAACGTCATTGAGATCCTCCTGAGTGAAGTGATGTTCTTCCCTGCATCCCCTCCGACTACTCAGGGTGGGGGAAACTCAGCAGATATTTTTGGTCACCACTGGCATCTAACACACGGCTAGGCATCTTATAATGCTCAAAACAAAAACAAAACAAAAAAAACCAAACTAGACCAAAAAAACCAAAAAACAAACAAACAAAAAAGCCCAACAACAACTCCACTCCACTCAGGCAGTGGGGCTACGAGTCAAACAGAACAAAGGAATGCTGGACTTTCTGGACACTCCCTCTGAGAATATTATGAATGCACCAGAGGCTAGACTACAAGGTTGCAAAAGCTTATTATGTTAATCAGCGTAACCTCATCCACTGAGATCCTGGGGGGGAGGGGTCTGAATTATCTGCATAAGAAATTCTGCTCAACACGGCTTTGAGTATTGCATCAATAATGGGGGGGGGGGTCAGTGCAACTTGGCAATTGGGGACTAAGGTGAGTCTGGACTTAATTGCCTGAGGAGGAAGGAGAGGGCAGGGGAAACCGCTCAACAAGGGAAGGTGCAGGTGAGGCAGGCTGTCTGCCTTCCTGTTAAAATGTGTTTTTATTTGCTGGGAGGTGGGGTGTTAGGATTCGGTCTAAGCTCCACCCCACAGTTACCTGGCAACAGCCAGGTAGGCTGGGCCCACTCTAAGAGGGGCTGCTTGCCCCCTCCTCTCTCTCTCTTACTCCTGTTTCCTGCTTGCTTCTCTCTTGCCATTTTGGGATCTTCTCCCTTCCCCCCTCTCTCCTCGCGGTCATGGCTGGCCTCTACTTCTCTACTCTCCTTCTCTCTGCCTTTCTCTGCCTCCACTACCCTCTTAACTCCCTTCCCATGCCCTGAATAAACTCTATTCTATACTATACTGTTGTGTAGCTGGTCCCTCAGGAGGAAGGGATGCCTTGGCATGGGCCCACTGAGGCAGCCCCTTCCCCCCCACACCTCACCACACCCCCATAGAACATATTCTTATATCTCTTTATCTTTTTATAATCACAACATGGTGGGGGGGGCTATTTTACAAACTAGGCATGAGAAGATGAGACTAAATGGAACATTTATTGAGCATTTCTACCTGACCATTTTTTCCCCCCAATTTTATTCTCTTGCTGTGCTAATGCACTTGGAACAAAAGCAACTCGGGAAGAAAAAGGGGATTATTTCGGCTCACAAATAACAAGTCATAATCCATCATTGAGGGGGAGGCAGGACAGGGACTTGCGCAGAAACTGGAGCGTGGGCCATGGAGGAGTCGGGCGTACTTGCTTACTGGCTCAGTGAGTTTTGGCTCATGCTCGGGAAGTTTTCTTATACAGCTCAGACTCGCCTGCCTATGAACAGTGTCACCCACAGTGGGATACTCCTTCCTGCATCTAGACAGTGAGCACAGGGCAACGTGATCTGGGTGATTCCTTTCCTCTAGCCACAGGACCTGCATAGCCCTCCGCTTAAAGCCTGTGATTCGAAGGATGGAAGGGTTCGATAATTGTTCTCCAGGTTACTCTGGTATTAAGCTGGACTGAAACCCAGGCTCTTGTCTTTACTCCTTACAAGCTTGCGGATCCATCAGACGGCCATAGACATTTCTCTATCTGAACTGCTTGCAACGAAAAGTCCCAACCACTTTGTGCTTCGAGGGTGTTTCATTCTTTGGATTCAGAGATTTGTTTTCTCTTAGAGCAATTCACCTGCAGATTACCCATCTACTCGCCTAATCGTTGGTTGCCATGCCAACAGAGGTGGGACTTGGGCAAGGGAGAATAGATAAGACTTTGGATGAATCAAGCAAGATTTCAGAGAGGATGCTTCTGGGACCATATCTGTCTGGACTTCATTCTTAACTAGGCGCAGGCCCCACAAGCACATTGTAATATTCCCTCCTTAGAACCAAGTAATCTCCCAGAGCTACCTCCCCACTGAGCCCTCAGACCTCCAAGACTTTGTCTCCCTAAACCAGGTACCAGTTTCCTTGCCATTGGCTGGAGAAGTAGGTGATTCTAATTTTCTAGCTTAGATTGTCTTTACCCAATGTACAAATAGGCTGGGTAAAAGGAAACTGGGTTTATTTTAAAAATATTCTCTCTCTCTCTCTCTCTCTCTCCTTTCCAAAGGAGAAAACCTTTCTTAAAGCGAGACAGGTTTTCCTTGGAGTTTCTCATACTCAAAACGCACGAAGATTATCAGCAGAACCGCGAACTGAATTTTTACCTTGTTCTGTCACTAAAACACCCTTTGTTCCATATGCACTCAGAAGATGAAAAGAAACATCGGTACTGTCAGATTCCGTAGCTACTTTATGACAGCGCTACATCTTCTGTGTGATGCTTGCAACAAAGACATGTAATATACAACATATTGAGCTCTCCATTACTCCTGGACATGAAGCTGGGATTTATGGGCTGTTAGAGATCTCATAGTACTAGTCCCTGCAACCAGCTTGGCTCAGAAGGGGCTAAGAAATATGTCTGCACAGGACAGATTTGGCCAATTCTCAAAATGAATTCTTATAAACAAGGTGGGGGGGTGGTGGGAGAAACTGTAGCTTCTGCTCACTCCACCCGTTACTTTCCCACGACAAATGAGAGATCGTAAGGGAAGCACACATCGAAAGACATGAGACACGTGGAGCTAGGCTCCGCTCTGAAGCCCCACGGGTCCTAATTTCTGCGCAGAGCTAAGGGAAACAGAGACGAGTCTTTACCGGCCCCTTCTGCCCTAGGTAAACACAGTTATTCCTGACAGCTGCCTACAGACGAACTCAGGAAGAGTCAGTTCAAAGTCAGCACAGCGCATGCGTGCTGACCTGGCGCTCAAGCTGGGCTAGCCTTTGAGGACCTTTTAGTTATTTTCTCAGAGGCTGGAAGGAGACCAAGTAAACTGGGAGGGGTCGTCAGATGAACCAGGAGAGAGGCTCTCACAGCATTATTGTTACAGCTTAAAAACCAACAATGGCCTTGCTTGAGACCATATTAATTGTGAGACTCTGACTCATCGTAGGTCTATGAAATTTTTACTAAAAACAAAATCCTTTCTGCTCTGTGGGTTTTGTTTATGTAATCCACGGTCCCTTGATTTTATTAAATGTAATAGAGTTCGTATTTCCCTAGTGAATACAAAAATCAACTTACTGGGCACATTCTGTGAAGCTGAAGGAATAGATCAGTGAAACCACAAATGAACATTATTTTGAAGACCCTTCCCTCTTGCCCAATGACCAGGTTAACACATACTGGGGGAAGGTGGGGGTTGATGCAGGGAACATGAGGAAACTATTCTGGGTGCACTCTGGGGAAGGGAAAGAGAACATTAAGAACATATAATGAGTCTACAGGGCCAAGAGCGGTGGCACATGCCCTCTATCTCCAGACTGGAGAGCCAAGAGCCAAGATGCTTGGGAAGTTCAAGGCCAGCCTGGTCTCAAATTGAGTTCTAGTCTAGCCTGAGCTACAGAGTGAGATCCAGTATCAGAAAGTCAATAATAAAGAAATACGATGCAAGGACATTTGAATAAATGTATGTATACGGCAACAACAATTTGAAAATTAAAAAAAAATACCAATGGACTTTGGAGGAAGGATTCAGAACGTACCCTTCTGCAACACCCCCAGAGTTAATTAGTTATAGTTACTTCACTTAGAAGCATCGCTAATCATCTTGTTTTGTAAGTTGATTTTAGCCAAAGAGAAATTGAAATTCAGAGCCAAATGTTTACATAAAGATTAAGGTATGCATGCTAGTAATTTTTTCTGTCAGGGTCTTACTGGTATAGCCCATACTGGGCTTGAACTTGATATATTGACCAAGATGGCTTTGAACTTGGGGAGATCTTTCTACCTCTGTCTCCAGAATGCTGAGAATAAAGGTGCGCGCCACAGTGCCCAGTGTTATGTGCTAGTTTTATTTCTCACATAAAATTCTGTGCTCTGGCTTTTTCGATGATTGTATGGGGCGCAGAATTGTCCCTTGCAGCTTGTGAGAAGTGTGAACTTACGCTTTCTCCACAC
This sequence comes from Tokudaia tokunoshimensis, assembly GCA_036184795.1. NCBI lineage: Eukaryota > Metazoa > Chordata > Mammalia > Rodentia > Muridae > Tokudaia > Tokudaia tokunoshimensis. The sequence continues at coordinate 73,565,117 of BTHU01000006.1, read as the reverse complement.
AGAGATGAACTCTGAAGCTGGGTGTGCAAACCCATAATTCTCTCACCCAGGAGACAGAGGCAGGAAGACTGCCAGCCAGGCCAGCCTGGGCTCCACAGTGAGGCTGTGTCTTAGAATAAAATGAAGAATTCTGCCTGGTTTGGCTGCTCGCAAATATATCTTAACAAAATGGAATGATGGGGGCTGGAGAGATGGCTTAGTGGTTAAGAGCACTGACTGCTCTTCCAGAGGTCCTGAGTTCAACTCCCAGCAACCACATGGTAGCTCACAACCATCTGTTTTGGAATCTTGGTGCCCTCTTTAGCGTACAGGCATACATGCAGGCAGAACACTACATAATAAATCTTTAAAAAAAAAAGGAACCATGGAACAGAGCATTTTCTATTAAGAGTAGTTTATGATAGTACAGCTAAGAAGAATGAATGAATGTGGAGGCATTGGCATCTTATCTTAAAGCCCCTGCAGAAAGGAGAGTCTCGCAAAGCCGTAGTAACTCGGACTTGGAATAACTTGACTGCATTAATGTAGCAAGAGGAACGCTGATCATTGAGTCTGAAAACCAAGTAAACAGAATGGCTTTCCTTGAAGTTCTTTTTACAGTTGCTAGATTCCCAGAAGCCATGAAGATAGAGGGAAATATTTTAAAAACTTGAAATATTTATTTTTTAAAGATTTGCTTATGATTATATCTAAGTACACTGTAGCTGTCTTCAGACACACCAGAAGAGGGCGGCTGATCTCATTATGGATGGTTGTGAGCCACCATGTAGTTGCTGGGATTTGAACTCAGGACCTTCGGAAGAGCAGTCAGTGCTCTTAATTGCCGAGGCATCTCTCCAGCCTCCAAAACTTGAAATATTTTAAAACTTGGTTTCTTTTTATTTATACATGTGTGGCATGTATATATGTTTGTGCGCCTGTATACACATACCTATGTGTGCACAGAAGCCAGTAGTTTCAGTTGAAGGTCATTTTTTTGTTTCCTCTGTATCCTATTTTATTTTTTAAAAAAATTATTTTATGTATGTGAGGTACACTGTCACTCTCTTCAGACATATCAGAAGAGGGTAACAGATCCCATTACAGATGGTCGTGAGCTACCATGGGGTTGCTGGGATTTGAACTCAGGACCTTGGGAAGAGCAGTCAGTTCTCTTAACCATTGAGCCATCTCTCTAGCATCCTATTTTTGAGGCAGGGTCTCTCACTGAATCTGGAACTTAATGATTCAGGCAAGCTGATGAAAGAGTATCAGAGGGCTGCCTGCATCCTCCTACCCCGCTCTCCAGGGCCGGGGATCCAAACTCAGGTCTCCCTACACATATGGCAGGTGCTTTACCAATAGAGCCATCTCTCTGAACCCTAGGGATGGTTCTTAAACACGCATGGCCGATAGAGAGTTTACTCCTGCCTCCAGATGTTCGTCAAACATTCTCTGGAAAAAAAAAATTTACTACCCACGATCTTTATCTAGGAGCGAAAGAACTGGGCTTGCCTGCTTCTCACAGCAGACCCTGGTAGCTTTGGCCCGTTCTGCTCAGCATTGGTACCCAGGTTAAACCGTGGGGCAGCGCTGATTCCAGTATTAGCATCCTGTGTTTATCTTTACAGCTCAGTAGGGAACAGAGCCAAGGGAAACTTCTAAAATATTGATGGATGACTTACTTGATCATGTAGCAAAACAGGTGACACTATTCAAAACGGGATAATTGGCCACAGCAATAAGAGGGCCAGACAAAGACACACACAGGTGTCTTTAACACTCAGTCTATGATATGGAGATCAGTAAAGGTGGCATTTCAATGTGGTAGTGAGTGATATTGTGACAAGTGGCTGATACCAGGCTCTCTCCTCAGAAGAAGACTCTTTGGCAGTTGAAGGGACTCATGCTACACTCTGGGAGTTTGGGGGAATCTATAAGGCCAGAGCTTAGAGATGCATGAAAGGAAGGACTGTCCTTGTTTTCCTGACATACACAGACTAAATCAAGCATATGCTAAGCTGACAGTGTGTGTATGCCTCTAATCGCATCACACTATCACACTGTAGCGCACCAACTGTTGCCTTGGTGAGGGTAGAGATGACTGCCTAGCATCACGGTATTTATCTCCAGTCAAAACAAAACAAAAACAAAACAAAGAAAAAGGTGGAGACCCCAAATTTCCCAGGATGCAGTCCACTGAATGTAGGTCCTCTCGTACTATTGCAAAGTTTGTGTCAAACTGTGAGGCAGGGACCATCTGCACATCTACTACACAACACCCAATATTGAAATCCATCTCTGCCTGAGTGCATATGTTCAAAATGTATGAAAACACGATTGGAACAGGGCCTGTGGTCCTAAGAGCTGTGACTTGGGAAGGAAAGGACCAGAATTAAGTATCTGGTGCATTATAGCGTAAGGATACAGTCTGGTGTGCTTGGTGGAGGGGAAAAGGAAGAAAATGGTCGGCAATTTCAGAGGGCATGGCTAATGCCAAGACTGGCTGCTGTATGCTGTCCACAGAGGTTCATATAAATGTTACTAGCAGTGCCTTTGTGGACAGCAGTTCATACTTGCATCTCCCCGGGGAGGATCCCAACAGATGTGAGCGAGAGTCAAGTAGTTAAAGCCAGGCAGGTGCGATCAGGGCTGAGACTTTTTCTGTGCAAACAGAAACAACTCTGGCTGTTATTTCTCACTGGTTTCCAGTGGAGCCTGTGTTAAGAGTGGCAGATGTGCCCCTCTAACTCCTGGCTCAGCAACACGATGAGAGCTATGTTCTATGGTTTCCAGATGCTTATCATGTGTTTGGGTGTTTTAAGTGTACAAACATTCTGAGTTCCAAACACCAGCAATCTCAACACCACCTGCATCCGTATTTCTCTCTCTCTCTCTCTCTCTTTTGGTTTGCTTTATAAAAATTGCATGATTATCTTAGATGAGTGTAGATGGCTTTTACTTTTAAAGGGCAGGCAACAATGTCATGGCATAACCTCTATGTGTACTTAAAATTACCATGCAAATAGTTTGCTCCCAAAATCCACTTCTTGGTTCAGAATATAGAAAAAAGAGATAAGAGTTTAGAGTGGAAATGATTTTCACACACCAGAAACAAGAAAACCCCCAGAGTCCTACACATATATCCCGTGCCTCTCCAGGCTCACATGAATATAACAGTGGTTTCTGCTTTCCTGATTCAAGTCTGAATCCAGACCTTTTGAACCAACAGTTGTTTCCCTGGGTGTCATGGCTTGGAGGCATCAATCATAGAGTTCTGGGGCTAGAGAGACTATTCCTCAGTGAGTATACTGCGTGCTGTACAAGCATGAGGACCTGAGTTTGAATCTCAAGCACCCACATCAAAGCTGGGCATGTATGTTTGTAACCCCAGCAGTGGGAGAATGAAGCTAGGTAAATCACTGGGGACTCAATGGCCAACACTGGAAGGGTGAGATCCAGTCTCCCCAACACACCTGTCTCAAACAGTAGGTACTGGGGACAATAGAGGAAGACACGGAATATCGACTTCTACATGCACACATCGAACAAAGTTCTGACCATATTCCGGCCCCTGGAAGTTCAGCTCTTCCATCAGGAAAACACGAGGCAAACCTCACATCTCTTCTCAATTAGACACGTCCACCCTGACTTTAGTCCCAGAGTTAACCCTGTGCAGAGAAAGAAAGCCGTGCATAGTCTGCAAGTAAGACACAAGAGGAAAGGTTCTAAATGAAAAAAGTGCCAAGATGTCTGTTAAGTAGGCTCTGTTTTCAGGACTGAACCCATCGGGATAGGTTTGCCCACAAATACGAGGAGCCATGAAGAAGTGGCTTGATTCCAAAGAAAGCGTACTTCTCTTTCACTTGAGAGAAGATCACAGTTGTTGCTTTGTGCTGGTGTAACTCCAGCTTTTCCTTCATCTGCAGCTGCTGCGATCCAGGGGTCCGGAATGATTGCTGGAGCCCCTGTCATCTTAACTAAATGTCCTAACCAATGGGGACAGAGGAAGAAAGGCACGCCCCCTTTCCGGAAGAGTGGCTGGATAGGCTGGGGGTGTGGCTCAGTTGGTAGAGGGCTTGCTTAGCATGCGTGAAGGCCTGGATTCTATCCCCACCACCTCATAAACTGGGTGAGGTTGGTACATGTCTATAATCTTAGTACCCCAGAGGTGGAGGCAGGATAATCGGAAATTCAAGGTCATGCTCACGAGTATGAGTTCAAGGCCAGCCTTGGAGAGAGGGAGAGATGGGGCAAGGGAGAGAAGAAGAGAGGGAGGGAGGGAGGGAGAGGGGGAGAGAGAGAGAGAGAGAGAGAGAGAGAGAGAGAGAGAGAGAGAGAGAGAGAGAGAGAGAGAGAGAGAGGGAGGGGCACACAGAGATATACATATAGAAAGAGACAGAGAAAAAAAGGGAGAGAGATGCAGAGGGGGGGATGGGAGACTGGGAAAGTTAAGAGCTTTTGTGATTCTCTATGATCACCTTCAAGCAGAAGGTAGCACTGCTGAGAATGCATCTCCAGACAGAAGTGAGCTCAGACCACATCATCTATGCAAACACCAACGGGGATCCACCCTAGGTAGGGCAGTGACAGAAAACTGAAGAAAGAATCTAATTTACGTTGGTGGAACAAAGAGTGTTTGGTGTGGCTACTTAGAGGAACATGACGGGGGACGGAGGGGGTGGGGGGGCGACGGGGGGGGCGACACGACGACCCCTCTCAAGCAGCTGCATCAGTGAGGAGCGCCCCCATCCCCACCCCCAGCACGAGTGGAGTGACCAGGAAGGACAGCTGCATCGTTGGAGCTCACCAGCTAGTATACTGGCAGTTCTTCTAAAGAGACACCCACCACTGGGCTCGCTGTTTACTGCTCAGATGTCGTCCCCGGGGAGGGGCCTGGTGAGTCTTTTGGCTTTCTCAAGAGAGTCCAGAGCCTCCCTTGTAAGTTGCTTTAGCTTTTTGAGTCTTTCTGATCTGCCCCCTTCTCCACTCCAGGTGCCTTGCAAGATCTCTACCTTCTGCTTTGAGGCCAAGAGGAGACCTTTCTCACTGAAAGGTCTTAGGGGGCGCTCGAGAGGGTCACTGAGATAAACTGTAGGGGACGTGGGATTTATTATTAAACACAACGGACAGACAGACAAAGAAGAACATGAGAGGGACTCTGAGGAGAGCACAAGCCCCATCACTAGAGACAAACAGCAAAGTGAAGAGAAATATCAGGCCTGCAAGGCAGAAGTTGGAGACTTCCTATTCTGACAGTGGAATGTTCTGTGATGGAATGCTGGCTTTTTTTTTTTTAAAGTTAGACTTAAGGGAGAGTTCTTCCCATTGAGTTAACTGAAGAGATCAGGATAATCTTGTCCTTTATGGGGACTTCACGATGCTGATGCTGGAATGTATAGCTAAGGAATTACAATCTTTGTGGGAACAACTTCAACCTGCCCTTCGTGAACCTTGATCCAAAATTTTGCAAGGCCAACAAGGCATGGTGAAACATTTATTTGGGGACCAGGGGTGTAGCTCAGTAGGTAGGTAGGTACCTAGTATGTACAAGGTACTAGGTTTGATCCTAACTACTATATGTATAAACCCAATTTGGTAGGGCACACCTGTAATCCCAGCACCCAAGAGGTGGAGGCAGGAGGATTAAAATTTCAAGGTTATACAGTGAGTTTAAGACCAGCCTGGACACAAGGAACCAATTGGAAAAAAAAAAAAACCAGAAAGGAAAAGAGGGAGGGAGAGAAGAAATAATCTTTATAATGTACATCTTTTGCTGGGATAATAAACATCATTATAAAATGTTATATATATACACAGTGCTCTATGCCACACAGATAATATTTGTATAGCCCAGTGGTTCTCAACCTGTAGGTTGCCACTTTGGGGTATTGAACGACCCTTTCACAAGGGTCCTGCATTGTCAGATATTAACATTATGATTGATAGTAATTTTATTACTATTTCAAATAATCAATTAACTTTTGTTTTTTGATGTGTGTGTATTTATGTGTGTGTGTGTGTGTATTTATGTATGTGTGTATGATTTTTTTGAGATAGAATTTCTCTGTTGTCGTCTCAGTTCTCCTAGAGCTCCTTCTGTAGACCAGGCTGGCCTCGAACTCAAGAGATCTACTAACTTCTGCCTCTCAAGTGCTAGGATGTGCCACCACGCCCAGCTTATATTATGATTCATAACAGTAGCAAAATTACAGTTATGAAGTAGTGACGAAAATAATTTTATGGTTGGGGGTCACTACAACATGAGGTACTGCATTATGGGGTCGCAGCGTAGGAAGGTTGAGAACCACTGGAATAGCCATTTTCCTCATGCCAGACTCACTTCTCCTCAATAAAGACAAGAACCAGGCTGAGAACATCCCAAAGGAGGCACGAGAGGTAGTATATTTAGGGTTCGCTCTTTTTAATTTTTTTTTTCATATAAATCCAATTCTCTTAGAATTTAGACAACTGAGGTCAGACATGTGCTAGCAGATGGAGAGTAAGCAGCCCCACGCCAGCTGCAGTTGGAAGCCAGCGTGGGCCACATGGAGTCCTGTGTCTAAAAGAAAAATTAAAACTGGGAGCTGGGGAGGTAGCTTAGCAGTGAGGGACACTTGCTGTTCTCACAGAGGACTGGGTTCAGTGCCCAGACCAGCAGGTACCCACACGGACACATGGCTGACATGGCTTCTGATGTCATTTGATGAAAATATTAATAACATACCCCTATAAAGAATTAAAAGGCATGCGTCTCTTTTAAATGCCTCACCTTCGCCCATTGCTCTCGTCAGTGTAACATAGCCCAGTTCTGGGGATTAGTCTGTCGGAGAGAATGATGGGAATCACTCTTCACCCCAGCCCCACTGGATCTGTAACTTTCAGTTTCACAAATGGCCGTATTTTTCTTTCTATGTGTCCGCGTCTTTCTAAATTTATTCCTAGGCCCTTTACAGCGTGGAGGGTATGAATAAATAGGATCACATTCCACATTATAATATGTTTATTCTTGACATAAAGGAAGGCTATTGACTTTTACATATTTATACGGTACCCAACTGGGCAAACGGAAACTTTTATTACTTCCGATAAATTTTTCAGTCAGCTTCTTGAATTTTACCCCCGTATGATCATACCATAAATAGTAAAAGCACTATCTATGCTTTTTATATCGCTCTTTCCTTTATCCCACTGGTTAAGTCTCCAGAGGAAGTGTAGTCATAGTATTTATGGACAGCCTGGTCAGGTTATGAACACATGACTAGGCATGCCCGAGGCAGATGCTACCTATTGGGATGGCGTTCTCTAGTTTTTTTTACTTTACCTCTTTTGTCTCTTAAGATTTTTTTGAACTCTGTTTGGCTGTGAGCTAGACAAGCAGCCCACAGGACCTCAAGCCCTTATGTGGATTTTTGCCGCCAACAGTCTTTGTACTGAAACATTAGTAGGGAAACGGTGAGAGCATTTATAGTTACAGGTGGCGAGAGGCCTGCAGCTTTTAGAAAGCTAGCGGTTTGCTTTCCCTACAGAAGGCCCTTCCCTAAGGATGCAAAGAAGTCCCTGACAAGGTACACTAAATTACACACCTTCAGGAATTGTAAGCTTCCCGGCATTCCTTGTCTCAAATTCTATTATGCGACTTGTATAGGAACAGTACAATATTGTAATTACACCAAATACTGCTAAAAAAAAATGTAGCAAACAACCTCGAATAATTGCAATTTTTGAAACTATAAAAGGCAATTTGGCTCCTGTCCAGCCTCCCGAGGCTAGATGTTCTTGGCCCAGCAGGCATGTAACGTAATCTGAAAACCTATTGCGCAACGGACATTAAAGAAAAATCCCTTAGAAGGCCCATGCAATCGCGAGTTACAGCACTCCAGCTTAACCTCAGGACTACTTTTAAAAGTCATTTTATGTCAACTGCCATGGCACTAATCTCTGCATCATGATGTTTTGACAAGGGCTGCATTTGAACTCCACATTTTTATGATGATAAGCAGAATGATATTCCAAGCACGCTGTTTGGAATATACATAAATCCAAACAGGAACAAGCCACAGAGCTTATTTTAAACACATTTGCATTACGTAGGGCATGGAGAAACCGGTCAAGGTCTCAGGTTGAACATTCCTGGGGTTCCAAAATGTCTTTTAAAACACCTTTCTTTCTAAAATTCCTTTTAAAAAAAGACTAATTTTTATTTTATTGATGTGTTACTGTGTGTTTGTGAGTGTAGACCATGTGTGTACATGTGCCTGCTGTAGAGGCCAGAAGAGGGTATTGGATACTGGGGAGCTGGAGTTAGGTGTGAGTTACTGCACATGGGGGCTGGGAACCGAACTTGGGTCCCCTCGAAGAGAAGCACACACTCTTCATCCTGAGCTGTCTCTCTAGCTCCCAACTAAAAATCTGAGACAGGGTCTCAAGTAGATCAAGCCTTCCTAGGACCATAATGTAGCTGATAACTGATGCTGAACTTCTAATCTTCAGCCTCTGTCCCCTGAGGCCAAAGGTCAGAGGCAAGCACCAATGCAACTAGCTTCTTTTGGGTTTTTGGGCTTCTACCCATGGAGTTATGAATGTGAAGTAAACATTGTATCAACTGCTTATATCTCTAGGCCGGCCTGCTTTCCTTCCTTCCTTCCTTCCTTCCTTCCTTCCTTCCTTCCTTCCTTCCTTCCTACCTTCCTTCCTTCCTTCTTTTTGAGATGGAATCTTTGGGAAGCTCATTCTATTTCCCATGCTAGCCTGGAACTCCTGAGCTCAAATAACCCTTCTGCCCCAGCCTCCTGGGTAGCTGGAACTTGGAACTCACATCCATTTACTTTTAATTTAGTTATTTGCTACTTCAATAAGCCATGCAGTAGAACGTGTATGTTCACCATGAAAAAGCCTACTGGCATTGCAGGTGACCCTGCCATTGGAGAAATCTTTCATATAACTGATGTGTACTATTAGGTTTCCATTCAACAAACATCAGTCCTGTTGTGTGCAAACACAGGGCTGGAGGATGGTTGTGTGGACCCGAAGCACACATTCACAGGCAGTAACACACAGAAGCAGGGGTTTGGATCAGGGCCGAGGACTGGGTTCAAAACGCTGCTTGTCACCTTGGAACAAACTCTGTCACTCTGGGGCTCAGTCCTCCTCTCATGTGGAAGCTGTGGCCAGAGAGCTCTCAGGGGCAAAGCTCTAGTCTAGTGCTTGGCATGTGGTGGGCTTTCAGGATGGAATGTAAACTCAGGCCGCTCTCAGCAAAGATGTATCAGTGCCAGAAACTGTCTGGGTGATTTGTAAGCACCACCCCCGCCATACTCACACAAATAAATAAATAAATAAATAAATAAATAAATAAATAAATAAATTTTAAAAAATTATAAAAACTCAGAAAAATATTGAAATATTTTTGCTCTCTCCCTTGTTCTCAGACTAGCTAGGGTCTCGGTAGTTTGCCTGAGGTTTGCGCTGGGATGATAGGTGGGTACAGTCTCATCTTGACATACTTCACATCAAGAAAAACCTATTATTATTATTATTATTATTGAATATTATGTGGATACAAATTTTGTCTGCATGTATATGTCTGTGTGTCACATGCAGGCCTGGTATCCTCAGAAACTAGAAGAGGATATCATCAGATCCCTTAGAACTGGAGTTACAAACAGTTGTGAGTAGCCATGTGGGTGCTGGGAACTGAACCCAGGTCTTCTATTCCAGCAGCAGGGACTCTTAACCAGGGAGCCCTCATTCCAGCCCAGGATATTTTACATTCTTGAGGGTAAGAAGGCAGTATGCGACATATTTTGGGCACGGCAAGCACTGCTATTGTGATGAAGGTCATTGATTCGAGGGACATGTCTGTTAAACCAACACCCAGTACATGGGAATCTAAGTGAGAACAGTTGCTGTAGGAATGAAGAAGGACCTGGACGCAGGAGCTGAGAACTGGACATGGGGGTGTGAAGCTGAACGGTACTCAACGAGCACAGGTGTCTTCTCAATGAGGAATGGAGGTTATTTAAGAATGATACAGTATTATTTTCAATTGCAGTGTGCTATTCCCGCAGACAGCCAGTAAATTATTAGGTTACAAATACCCGTTATTACATTGTTTGACCTTTAGTGACATAATAAATGGAGATGTCTGGGTATGTCTGGTGCTGTCAAAAAAAAATTACTGTAACCTAATGTTGTAAACAGAGTAGGTTTTAGGTTTATTGTACATCTTTTATGGTAAAAGTATTACTACATACCTGGAAACAATACCTCTTCCACACCTGGAGAGTGCTTTCCTTTAGAGAAGCAGGAAAAAAAAAAAAAAAAGAAAAGATGCAACTAAGGAGAGCTTAGTTTCTTGTTGCTGTAACATTTGTGAAGGGATAATTTTTAGAGAAAATTGGTTTATTTTGGCTGACAGTTCTAGAAGTCAAACAGCAAGCTGTCACCATCTGCTCTGCTTATGTGAAACTCGCCTGGCACCCGGTAGAAGGGCGACCCACAGTAGGAAGAGACACACTTATAAAAGACCACTTCAAGACACAGCTAAGACAGGAGAGGTAACGTCAGAGGAATCAGGTCTGTCCCTGAGCTCAGGAGATAACTTTAAACCAAGGCCTTTTAATGTATCCATCACTAGGCTCTGCCTCCCAGTACTGTTGTAAGGAGGAATTAGGCAGCCAATGATTTAAGTCACAGCAGCAGAAAGTCTCAGAGGTTCTGCCATGGAATCGTATCTCCAGGCTATCTCTAGCTGTCTTATAACAGCACTTGAACCTAAATCACACAGGTACAGCACATTAAAATTTGATGAAGCTAGAGCTGTGTGTGTGTGTGTGTGTGTGTGTGTGTGTGTGTATTTGTGTGTGTGCGACAAAGAGGCAGGCAGATCTCTGATTTTGAGGCTAGTCTGATCCATAAACAAGTTCCAGGACAGCTAAAGCTACACAGAGAAACCCTGTCTCAAAAAACAAAACCCAAATGTAAAACAAACTAACAAGACTTGGTGAAATTTCCTGGAACACGGGGATGGGGTAACTTAATCTGAATACTCTCCCAAGTAGCAGATAACCAAAATATTCCAATTTTATTTACTTATTTTCCATTTTTACATGTATGAGTGCTTGCAGGCATGTATATGCACCACATGTTTGGTTCCCACTGATACCAGAAGACACCATCAGATCCTTGAAACTGAAGTTAAAGACAGTTGTGAGCTGCCCTGTGAGTGCTGGGATTTGTTTTTTTTTTGTTTTGTTTTTTGTTTTTTGTTTTTCGAGACAGGGTTTCTCTGTGTAGCCCTGGCTGTCCTGGAACTCACTTTGTAGACCAGGCTGGCCTCGAACTCAGAAATCCTCCTGCCTCTGCCTCCCAAGTGCTGGGATTTGAACCCAGGTCCTCTGTGTGAGCAGCAGTTGCTCTTAACCATCAAGCCATCTGACTAGCCTGTATTATTCTTTTGTGCTGGGAGTTGAACTTATGGCTTTGACTATGCCAGAAAAGGACTTTACCACTGGGACTCCTTCAATGTTTCTCTTATCTATCTATCTATCTATCTATCTATCTATCTATCTATCTATCTATCTATCTATCTATCTATCTATCTATTTATCTTGAAAGGTTAACTGTTAGAAACGAAAACCAAAATTAAACCACAAAGAGATCTAGTCTGTATGAAAGCATGTGTGGAAGGGAGACCTCAGCAGAGAGGCCGGAGAACGGGAGTTGGCAAGGAGCTCCAGGACTCAGACATCCAGGGACACCATGAATCAACATTCCCACAGTAAGGCTTTGCTAAGTACATGATCTGAAAATCCATTCCCTGAACTCAGCGGCTGCTTGGGTTTGCACACCCCCTCCAGCCAGATTGCTAATAATCCAGTTCTTACCCCTGACGTGATTATGTATAGGATTACTCAAGACCCAAGAATGAACTTCATAACAGAATGAGGGCCCCTGACCAAGGGCAGAGTTTTATATGTCAACAGGGGTGAGCTCCAGGAACTTCAGTTTAGAAGCTGGACACTGCTGCAACTCAGATCTCATTCTTTTTTTTTTTAAAGGGTGTATGAAATTATAGGAATGTTTAGTTTGGTCTGGCTTTCTTCTACCTAAATGATGGAGTATTTAACATTTCATTGCAATAAAACAGATGGCGAGATTAGGCCGGTAGCTGGGTGTAACTACTCAGTGAATTCCTCTGAAACTCAAGAGACAAGATTTACAATCATCCTGAAAGGCAAAGGATGAAGTCAAAAGAAAGATGCCCAAAGTCAGCCACACCCAAGGTCACCTTGACTCCGCAATCTATTGAGGAAAGCATCTCAAGGTAGGAGAATGCTGTGTCAGGATATTGCTTTTTCCTCCCTTCGCTCCCATTGGATTGGAATAGACACTCTGAGGCACTCGAGGGTGAAGCCTGCCTGACCCAAGCTCTGTTTTTCAGAGCTCATGGGGATTCAATGAGGTCACCAGGGTGGGTGTCTTGTGATGGAATGCTGGTGGTTTTCTGAGAAGAGGGATGAGAAGGTGCCTGTGAACCAGGACTCAGGAAGCAGATCTCGGAGAGGCTATGCTACCTTAGTTTACACAGTGAGTTCCAGGCCAAATAAAGCTACTAAGTGAGACCCTGTCTCAAAAGACTCTCCTGGGATGGACACATGGATCCTCTGGTAAGAGCTCTGGTGTGTTGCTCTGGTAGAGAACCTGAGTTTGCTTCCCAGTACTAATAGCATGTGTGCTCATCGCCACCTGTTGTTTATGGGATCTGATGCCCTCTTCTGGTTCTGGAGAGGGTGTGGAGAAAAAGGAACACTCCTCCACTGCTGGTGGGATTGCAAGCTGGTACAACCACTGTGGAAATCAGTTTGGCGGTTCATCAGAAAACTGGGCCTAGTACTACAGGAGGACCCTGTTATACCATTCTTGGGTATATACCCAGAGGATTCTCCAGCATGTAATAAGGACACATGCTCTACTATGTTCATAGCAGCCCAATTTATAATAGCCAGAAGCTGGAAAGAACCCAGATGTCCCTCAACGGAGCAATGGATTCAGAAGACGTGGTGTATCTACACAATGGAGTACTATTCAGCCATTAAAAACAATGAATTCATGAAATTCTTAGACAAATGGATAGAACTGGAAAATATCATCCTGAGTGAGGTAACCCAATCACAAAAGAACACACATGGCATGCACTCACTGATAAGTGGACATTCTCAAGTAGAAGTGGGACTTTACCTGAAAATTGTCAAAGACGATTTAAAAAAAAAGGAATGAAAACAAGAAAGAAAAAGCTAAGGTTTGTGAACAATTTTGAGATTCTTACAAACACTTCAAATGTGATCATAATAATAAAAATTTAGAATGTCAATGTTATTTTTCTTTTCCTTTTGTAAAAATAACCCTCGGCTTGGCAGGGTTATTTGAAGCCCAAGGAGTCTGCCTTTCAGCAGAACACGGAGGTTGAGTGGACTCCCGTGGGTACTGCTGGCTCACGAAAAGGGGCAATTACAGTCGCCACAGCACTTTCTCTAAAATTCTCATGGAACACTTACCCTCATCTGACAAATTCATGAAGCTAATTAAATAAACACCGCCCAGTCATAAGGCTAAATGGACCATTGATTCCATTATCTTAGAACAAATATTCTGGGTAGACAAAAGGATTCCTTGCCTAGATGTTGGGGCGGAACTGAAAGTGATACTGTACGGCAGTAAACAAAGAAGATTCTATCCAGAAGATGCTCCTGCCTCTCTCCAGGTTCCTTGTTAATCAACGTAGAACCTGGCTCCCCCAGTGCACCCCACTCTCTGCTGAGACTCTACAGGTTTGTCTCCCCCTAACACATCCTGATTTACTAGAGGGTAAAAAGACGTGTCTGCAAGCTAGAAGCAGATGGCCCGTGCCTGGAATCAAGCAAGGTCTATAACAAAGATGAGGAGTTCTGGAGGTCGGAGGTGCAGTAGCTGACTACATTCTCTTGCTGTGCAGCTAGGAGGCTGACTTTAATACACAGTTCCTCGTGTTGTAGTGACCCTCGACCATAAAATTATTTCTGTTGCTACTTCATAACTGTACTCTTACCACTGTTCTGCTACTTTGTTACTGAACTGAATGTAAGTATCTGATATCTGACGCCTCCAAAGGGATCATGACCCACAGGTTGAGAACCGCCACTCTATGTGATGTGTACTGTACAATAATTAAAACGAAAATTGTTATCACGCCAAAATAAACCCAGTTTAAAACAGGACTTTAACTTTTATTCGCCATGTGTCGGTAACAGAGAAGAGAGACAATGAGGCCTGGCCAAGGATGGGTGGGCGTCAGGCCAGAGCCTGACAGGCAAAATGTCACGCACCATCTTTTAAAATCCATTCAGAAAGCCTTCTTAAGAGCCTTATTTTGGCTGATGTGATCGCTGAGTGGGTAAAGGTGTTTGCTGAGCCAAGCTAGAGACCTGAGTTTGAAACTCTAGGACCCTCACTAAAGTAGAGAGAGAACCAATCCCACAAACTCGTTCTTTAACCTCCACATGTGTGTCACAGCTACCTTGTCCCCGCTATCTGTCTTACACACACACACACACACACACACACACACACACACACAATGATAATTTATATTTTTAAAGGCCTTGTATTCCAGACAAGGAATTTGGGGGCACAGCAAGTTAACACGACTTTAAGAGAGTTCTGACTCTCCCTACAGGCAAGATGATTGCCATGGAAATCTCCCTTTAGGCTACAAGGGATGAGAGAAATAATAACGGGAACATACGCATAGTTCCCTCTGCAGTTTTCCCTTGGATATTATTGAATATTAAAGCAAAGGGGAAACTGAGCCCTAGAAAAGCTCTTGCTTCATTGCTACTAAAAGAAGGCTCCATTCCACAACTTCAAACCCTTGATCAGTGCCATCTCTCAGTATCCCGGTCCGCATCTGATCCACTTTCACATTGTCTAAATAAGAAAGCCTTCAGAGACCGCTCCCAAAGTCTACCATCTTGGGCAGGCTGCAGGAGGATTAACATGCTTTGCAGAAACCATCAATATGTGTCTCTAAAGAAACTTTGTTATGAAGATGCATACTCTGGAAATACCTGCTTGATACTATAAGGCAGGGAGCTCCGTCAGCATAAAACAGAGTGCTCTATCCTGGAAGCCCTTTTATCCACAGTCAATATATCAGAAGCTGTTAGCTTAAGTGCCGATCT
Organism: Tokudaia tokunoshimensis; assembly: GCA_036184795.1. Taxonomy (NCBI): domain Eukaryota; kingdom Metazoa; phylum Chordata; class Mammalia; order Rodentia; family Muridae; genus Tokudaia; species Tokudaia tokunoshimensis. Next base: position 73,549,917 of record BTHU01000006.1, on the reverse strand, counting down.
CTTCAGTATCTGCCTGTCCCCAGCCGCCTCAACCATTAGATCCACTGCTACGCGTGCTCACCCGAGCAAATCCACCCAGACAGTGCGCCTCGCCACTCCTGCTGTGGACTTGGCGCCTAACCAGCAAAGGACATGATCGCGGCATTACACAGATCTTTGAAGGGTGGAATTACATAAATCCTCATTTGATTCCGTCTTTGTGTCTACAAGGGACTCTTAAATCAGTCTTGTCAACCCCAAATGAACCCTAGGATGTCACAGCATGAAAGTGTACATCTAGGTTCTTCTGCCCAGTAGATTTTTTTTTTTAAGCTAAAAAAAAAAAAAAACCAAAAAAACAACTCACTTTTGGAGTTTGATACAAGGCTGATGGTAAGTATGCAGGAAGTAAGTGCTATTCTTGATTATGGGTATTTACATGATAATGGGTACTGTCTGCCAAGAGGGGAAAAATCTGATAAAACCATTGCAGTGTTGGATGAAGCGCTCTTCCACAGTCTTTGCTTGGTTTTTCATTTTGTCATAGCTTTACCATTATGGCCTGCGATTATGGCTAGTAACAAGTGCTATGATAGGGCAGGTGCCTCCTCCTGACTGCACTAGACAGTATAAATTTACTAAATACAATTTGAATAGATTGGCTGGAAACTTTCCTTCTATCGGGTCACGAAAACACACCAGGATTCCAGGAAGACAAAAAAAAAAACATTTTAATATTAGTCTTATGGTGGGTGCTAATAGCTCAGTCAGTGAGCATAATCTCCTGTGTATATACCACTGATAGGAGATTCCTCGAGGCCTGGTGTTAGACCTGTTCTGCTAACCACTGGACCCACAGTTCTGAGCTTTTTGGTATGTTCTGAATATATATATATATCTCCACTGGATGACTTATTAAAATAATTTTATTAGCACTATTTTGCAGATAAGAAAACCAAGATTCAGTATACTTAAAAATATGTCCAAGGTCATTCAGTTGATGGGTATCAGAGCTTTTAAAGGGCCCATGTGCCTGACTGCAGTCAACAACGTAATTGTGGTGTTATAGAACAAGAGTTCTCCAGCACTGAGACCCTCTATGAAGAAAAGCGTAAAGGACGAGATTTCATGTCAACAGTCGATCCCAGCCACTATCTTTCCAATTTCATCAATATCTTATAATCAATAGTTTTAAACGAAACCACTTACCCACAAACCCTTCTTCGCCGACCAATTTCAGTGCAATTTTATCAGCTAATACTGACGAGTTGCCATGAGCGATATTGGCAAAGGGACCAGCGTGCACAAACACAGGTGTTCCCTGCAGAAGAACAAGAATAAATTAGAGCCCCAAAGGAAACAGAAGAATGGAGACCAAACTTAACTTGAGGACACAAGGTGCCACAGAGTGCTGGGTGTGTAAGCTTACCCCGTGTCACTGCATTTCTACTGCATAGGCAAAGCGTACCCAGAGATCTAAAAGTACTGTGAGCCAGGTAGGGTGGAGCATGTCTGTAATTCCAGCACTTGCAGGTAGAGGTGCAAGGTTTAGTAGTTCGAAGTCACATCAAGCTACAGAAGAGTTAGAAACTAGCCTGGGGGACAGGGTCTCAACGCAAAGATAAAAGCAGGACTGGGGAGAGGCTCAGTCAATGTGAGATAAGAAACCACAAGGACCTGAGTTTGTATCCTCAAATCTCACGTAAAAGCTTGGTACGGCGAAGCCGGCTTGTAACGTTAGCATCTGAGAAGTGAGGGAGGGGGAGGAAGACAAGACAGGTAGGTGGATGCACGGCGCTTTTAGGTCAGCTGCTCTAGCCAATCGGTGAGCCATGGGTTCGGTGGGAGACTGCCTGAAAATCAAGGTGGTGATGGACAGAGGAAGATACCCAATGTCAAACTGAGGCCTCTATATACATACACACATACACATACACAAGCATGAATACATACATACACAGACAAAAAGACAAAACCTTTAAAACCAACCAAAACCAAAGGCACCCTGATTGAATCAGACATCAGGTATGTCTTACGTCTTCTTAGACAGAATTAGCCCAAAGTCAATGTTGAGCAAGCGATAAAATCTCCAAGAATGCTGTCACAATTTTGACAAGCTACTGTTCGTTGCCTGTTTATCATAACATAAGCTTTGCACCTTATTTCTTCCACATTATACATTTAAAAAAGTAATTTAATCAAACCCTGATAGTTTAAGTAGTATCTTCAATGTTCTTTTTTTTAATCTTTTCTTCTTCGGTGAACAATTAGTCAAGTTAACAAAAATCTAAAAATCTTCCTGCATTCAGGAGGCAGAGGCAGGCAGACCTCTGTGAATACAAGGCCAGTCTGGTCTACACAGTGAGTGCCGGGCCAGTCAGGACTACATAGTGAGAAGAAGAGAAGGGGAGGGAGGCAGAAAGGAAGGGATGGAGGAAGGGTGGACTGGGAAGAAAGAAGAGGAGGTAGAGGAAGAAGAAGAGGAGGAAGAGAAGGAGAAAAATCCCACAATCCTGGCATTTGGGTTGTTAAAGCATTAGAAGTTTGATGTCGCCGGGCAGTGGTGGTGCACGCCTTTAATCCCAGCACTTGGGAGGCAGAGGCAGGTGGATTTCTGAGTTCAAGGCCAGCCTGGTCTACAAAGTGAGTTCCAAGACAGCCAGGGCTACACAGAGAAACCCTGTCTCGAAAAACCAAAAAAAAAAAAAAAAAAAAAAAAAAAAAAGAAGTTTGATGTCAATTATAGATTTATATGAGATTTTGTCTCAAACAAACCTACAAAGAACTGAGTATAAAAAACAATATAACTCATGAATTATGAAACCCAGACAGGTCAATTACAAATAAAGGACAAGCTGAAGTTATTTTCGTTTGTTTGTTTGTTGTTTTCAACTTCTAGGCTAAAATTGCTTTCTTGTTAAAAAAATCTGATTAAATATTTAAAAAACAGTCTAAAAATTTTACATGTTAGAAATCTGGCAATTAATATAACAAAGAGAAAGAAAAAAAAAAACCAAACAAACCCACCATGGGTGATGTGTACGAATGATAGAAACAATTTGTTGTGGTTGTTTAGACAGGGTGTTATATAGCCCGGGGTGGCCTCAAACTTGATCTGCAGTCAAGGATGTCTTTGAATTCCTGATACTCCGGTCTCTATTTATTAAACACTGGGATCACAGCCAAGCACCCACCACACACAACTAAAGTTTACTAATAAATTTTCTTTTAAAGAAAGCATGCAAAATAATGGGTTTTTTCATGACATTTTAATATGTGTATACTGTACTTTGTTTATGAGCAGTTCTTACTAATTACTATGCTACTTAGGGTTTTTTATTACTGTGATAAAAATGCCATGACCAAAACCAACCTGGAGAGGAAAAGGCTTATTTTAGCTTACAACTCTTGGGTCACACTGAGGGAAGTTAGGGCAGGAACCTGGAAGCAGAAACCGATGCAGAGTTCGTGAGGGGTGCTACCTACTGGCTGGCTCCTTTGACTTCCTCAGCCTACTTACCACCAGCCTGAAATGGGTACTGCCCACCCTGAGCTGGACCCCCCCACCCAACCTCCATCAATCAATAGTTTGCACACAGGCCAGTCTGGTGGGGGCATGGTTCCCTCTTCCAAAATAACTCTAGCTGTGTCAAGTTGATGTAAAACCAATCAGCAGTTACAAATAAAACCAATATTAGCAACTAATTAAAAATTCAAGGCTTTCAAAGTCTTTAAACCAATCCTGTCAATATAGTCATTTTAGAGGTTTTTTTTTCTTTTATTGATAACAACAGACTTCAGGTATATCTGAAAATAATTTTCTCATTGAAACATTCAGGCTTCATTCCTAGCCCAGCCAGGTTACTGGAGGTCTGCTCATATGGAGGCTTGGCTCCACCTGTGAAAATATAGCCTGCCCCTTCGCTGACACAGCGAGCGGAGAGCAGGGAGCGATGCGGGACAGGGGCGGGGCAGCGTGCAGCAAGGGAGCATGGGAAATTCCCATGAACTACGATGGGCTATGAGCTGAACATGGTTCAGAGATAAGAAGGCTGAACTAAAGCAGGAAGACAGTCTGAGACTAAGACAGCTTCTCAAAGCCACCAAGTGAGTTCACAACAGAGTGCAACCCTGTCTGTTGCTGCCATCTGAGAGAGAGTACACAGGTCCTGAGAAGGTCAGAGTGACGTGAGCATATGAGGGCTATAGAAATCTGACATGCGTGCTTGTTCGCATGTACACACGGCTGCTATCTGCACTCTACCTCCCGTACCATCTGTTAACACCTCTCTTCTCTCTACACAGATCTTTCAAGTGCTCTGAGAAAAACATTTGACAGACTCTGAAGCTTCCAGCGTCTTCCAACCCTGCTGACTAGGGCATCCTGCTGCCAGGGAGAAATGCAGAGAGGACAACGTCACAGACTTCATCCCTGGGATGGCAGCTGGCTTGTCTCCTTCAACAGACGGTAACCCTGTTGCTGCCATCTGTCAGGGAGGCATGGGGCCTGGTCTCCAGGGGACACAGGTGACAGGTTGTGGCTGAACAAACGTAGGCTTCAGGATTCTGGAATAATCCTGTCAGGCTGCTGTTTAATCTAAAGCAACTCTTCCATTTCACAGAGGTTTCGTTATCCACTAGGCTATAAGACTCACCTGTCAGCAACTTTCTAAAGTTGTGTGTGTGTGTGACTGACTGCAGGTGCATGCAGGACTCTGCATGTGAAGGTTAGTGGACAACCTCAAGCTTGGGTCCTAGCCTTCCATTTCATTCGGGATTTTCCCTGCCTACACTCCAGGTTGGCTGATCCAGGATCCTCCTGTCTCCACCTCCCATGTCCACACAGGAGTGCTGGGGTTACAGGTGTGTATGACCACATTTAGCTTTTTATGTGGGCAGGGAGGATTCGAACTCAGGCCCCCATGCTTGCAGAACAAGTGTTCTTATTCACTGAGCCATCTCCCCAGTCTCTACATTCCAAATGGCAATTGTGTAACTCAGGAGTCCAACAGGATGCTTTGATGTATATGCAATATAAGATGTTACACTGGAGTTTGGATCCTGACTGTATCTTCCAAAGGTCTCTGTGATAGTCTCGGCACCAAGGGAAGGTGATAAAAGTCTTAGGAAATGGGGCCTAGTGGGAGGAGTTTGGACCTGGGGAAGGGGCATCCCCACGAAGAGGACTATTGGACCCTGGTCTCGTACTGTCTTCATGTACTGGTTATGAGAAGAGCAGCTTATTCTGATGTATTCTCTGACCAGGATCTCTGACAGATTCTCAGGACTGTGTTACCTGACTCAGTGCCAAAACCAACAGGGCAACCAGAGGCAGACCGAAAATAACAACAGGGTGAGACCAGAGAAACCTTTCCTCCTTATATGTTGTTTATCTCATGTGGTTGTTACGGTCACAGAAAGCTAACATGTTATATTAGGTCCACTGGCACACCCTGCTATACACCCCTCCTGTTTCTTGTTTCTGTGAACTGTTAACATGGTTGACAGATGTGGAGAACCCCATTATTCCCATCTAACCAGAACACGAAACATATGATCAACTTCTCTTTAGCCTGGTGATCACGATCCTACCTGCTTCCTACATTCTAAATCTCCTCGCTCTTTAAAATTCTGTGTGGAGAGTTAGTTGGAAATCACAGAAGCAGATAACAGGAGGGCAAGAGCTGACCTCTTCCTGACAGGAGAACTCCAAGGCCCAGGGAAGCAAGGGATATTCTCCAAGACTAAGGAGAAGATTAATAACTTCAATAAGATTACAGTTCTGATTTTGAAACTCTCAGTTTGGAGTTGTAGTAGACTAATGAACAAAATGTTGCTATTAGACATTCAAACAAAGACACATATTTAATGGTGGATGTAGCTATAAAATAAGCACTTTGAGATAAACACGTCTAAAAAAAACAAAACAACAACAACAACAAAAAAAAAAAACCCAATCTCTATGTATAAGAATGCTTGGTGTCTTAGTCAGGGTCTCTATTCCTGCACAAGGAATGTCCAAGAAGCAAGTTGGGGAGGAAAGGGTTTATTCAGCTTACACTTCCACATTGCTGTTCATCACCAAAGGAAGCCAGGACTGGAACTCAAGCAGGTCAGGAAGCAGGAGCTGATGCAGAGGCCATGGAGGGATGTTTCTTACTGGCTTGCTTCCCCTGGCTTGCTCAGTCTGCTCTCTTATAGAACCCAAGACTACCAGCCCAGGGATGGCACCACCCAAAATGGACCCTCCCCTCTTGATCACTAATTGAGAAAATGACTTACAACTGGATCTCATGGAGGCATTTCCTCACCTGAAGTTCTTTTTCTGGGATAACTGTGGCCTCTTTCAAGTTGACACAGAACCAGCCAGTGCACTTGGGAATGTAACATAGGAACTATCTTGGTTTCTCCTGATGAATAGTCTCCATAATGATCTTTCCAGAAAGTTCCTAAGCTTATTACTTCAATTACTTGGTTGATTACCAGGATATCAATAGGGTATTATACTTCTGTTCTGTCTGATACTATAGCCTCTGGTCATGTGTGGCTGCAAGGTACTTAAAATGTAGCTAGTACCCCTTTCCCCCAAACCTAAATAAACACAACAGTAGAAATGGGGCTAAGCAACTGAAAGACGTTTTTTAATCTTATTAAACTTTAATTTGGAATAATGCATGTAGCCTGCAGCCACAACGGCACCAGACAGCTAGCATTCAGTGACTCCATCAACAATGTGTGTGGCTTGTTCACGGGAATATTTTGAGCTCTTAGGATAACGTTTCCCTGTTAAGTCCTCAGTAGGTTCACCGTCTGGCTCTGGAGAAGGCTTGCCAAGACTATCCAGGCCTTACACCCTCATCCCCCAGTCTCCTACTCCCCTTAGTCTATGGCGGAACCTGGTAACAATCCCAGAATCTACCAAATCCTGCTACACTGGCTGGTAGCTTTTACTTCATCCTAGGCCAGAGATTCTCAACCTGGGGGTCAAGACCCCTTAAGGTTGTTGAACAATGCTTTTACAGGGATCAGTTATAAAGTAGCAATGACTATTATTATTATTATCATTATTATTATTAATTTTTTTGGTTTTTCAAGACAGGGTTTCTCTGTATAGCCCTGGCTGTCCTTGAACTCAGAAATTCACCTGCCTCTGCCTCCTAAGTGAGCAATGACAATTATTTTATGGTTGGAGTCACCACCATGTGAGGAACTGTATTAGAAAGGTTGAGAGCTACGGCGCAGGGCCCTCTGGGTTTGGTCTCCTTGCCTGGAGCAGGATTTTCCATTGCCCCCTAGGCTTTCTCACACCTTTGCCAGGTAGTCTATGAACGGACAGATGGATGCTCTGCGTCGTCCTGTGCCCACAGTCTCTCTGAGTTTTCTCTTTTCAGCCATCACACCAAGGAGAAGGCAGTGGGCTTATCTGTCTGCTCTCTGCCTCCCTAACCGGTGTACGACTTTCGGGAGTGCAGGGGACCCCTGAACCCATGCTCCAAACGGTGTCCTCAGCACAGATCTAGAGTATGTGGGCGTCAATATTGAACCTTCACAACTACCCTGTTGGCTTGGCTGTGACTGACACCACTTTACACAGGAGAAAGCCGGGGTGGAGGACACAAGGACAAACACTCAAACTCAAGTTCCTGTCAGCCGAGTCCATGGATGGATATGAGCATTCTACTTCTCTTCCTGCTTGGTCCCCCAAATCCTCACCTCTGGACACCTCCCTCCCTTTTTCCCACCGTAGCTCAGTGCAAATCATAAATGCCGTCCAGTGACATGACCAGAGTGGGCGTGGTTTCCCTCCCTGGTGTCTGCTGGTGAAAACACCAGTGTTAACATCTCTCATCCCAACACCTATTCTCTCTCTCTCTCTGTAAATATAAATTTCATGTGTTTGAGTGTTTTGCCTGCACAAATGCATATGTACCATATATATGCCTTCTTGCTGGAGGAGGCCAGTGAGGATATCTTATCCCCCGGAAGTGGAGCTATCATATGCGAATTAAACCGAGTCCCTCTGCAAGAGCAGTAAATGCTCTTAACTGCTGAGCCACCTCTCAAGCCTAATACCTGACTCTTTGCCAAACACAATTCAGATACTCCCTCTGCTTTTGGCCCTCTTTGGGTCCAAATCCTAAAACCTGGAAGCTAAGAAAAGGGTTAAATAATGGCTAGGTCAAATGAATATGATCAGTAACATAGAAACTAGATTGTAATGAGTGGTGGGTATGTGTGTGTGTGTGAACTTTGAATCAAAGAAGACAAAATTTTAGTGTTTGTATACAAGATTACAAAACCAGTGTTACCACAAAAGTGAGTGAAAATACATTCTTAGAAACATTTCTTAGTATTTACTTGGAGAAAAAAAAAACAATTTATAGTGACGAAGCAAACAATTTGTAATTAACATGGAAGATTAAGTTTTTAAAAAAGTTAAAATAGACAAAGTCACATGAATGTGGCAGTACCACCCATGGCTGTGTTAGACAGATAATTATTTTCTATGTTGCTATTCTAATCAGTTAAACCAAAGCCACGATGTAAGTCATACCTAAGAATTAATAAATTTTCTTTTAACTTTTTATTTATTTTTTTAAAGAAGACCAAGAAGTTATTCTGACATTCTCCTAGACTCTCATTGGCTGGGAATATTCACACTGCCTTGTAATTTAAGGTCAGTTCAACGAAGGCAAATGCTATGTTATAAGCAATCATTAAAAAAAAAAAAAAATCAGGCCTGGGCAGATACCTCAGTCAGTAAGGTCCCTGACCTGAAGGACCTGAATTTGAATCCCAGAAGTTACGAGAGAGAGAGAGAGAGAGAGAGAGAGAGAGAGAGAGAGAGAGAGAAGCCCAGTGCCAAAGAGGCAGAGACAGGTGCACCCAAATGCTGGCTGGCCCATCATCTAACCTTATTAGCAAGTTAAGTTCCAGGCCACTGAAAAGAGCCTGACTCAAAACCAAGCCTGATAGCACCTGAGGAATAATATCAGAGGTTGACCTCTGACCTCCACATATGTGCGAATATGTGGCACCCCCGCCCAATAGGCATGCACACATACACATAAAAAAAATCAATAAAAATAATAAATAAACAAATAAAAGGGAAACTACTTACTTCCAGGGTCTGCATCAGATTCGGCTTGATGGCGTCTTTCATCAAAACTGTCAGAGCGCCTGTCACTCCCTACAGGTGAGAAAAAGACATATAAATCAGCAGGAGAGCGGGGGTGGGGGGTGGGGATGGCTGATTTGTTCCCTTTCCCCCCACCCTTTTTCTAAATGGGTATCCCCAAACTGACCACGCCCCTGGGATTGTTATCTTTGCCCATGTCTGCCCCCACCCCAGTCTGGTCAAGACAAAACAGGGATTACGACAGGTGACAATGGAAAAATGTTTATAAAATACATTTCATGTGCTCTGACCGCAGCAAGGTCCAGACCTGCTATCAATACAGAGACATTAAGAAGCAGCAAGGCTTGGGAAAAGGTAAATGGGCAGTGCTGAACTTTCTAGAATCCCCACTCTACACCAGCAGAAGAAGGAGCTCTCCATTCTCCTGAAGCTCCCCAGGGCCTCCTGGCAATACACACCAAGTCCTCAGCAGTCACAGGCTGCCCATCTCTGTCACTGGCCACCACCATTCTTCCTAGCCGTTCTTTCATGTCGGCGAGGCTATCGGTCAAGGCCAGCACGGCCATGATCTCGCTGGCCACTGCAATGTCAAACTGTGCCTGCGAGAGCAAAGCGGATCCCGTGGTCAGCTGAGGCACGTCACTGGACGGACACTTCCATAAGGAGCTGGGTTTCAACAGTCATAGCCGGGGGCTATCCCCTGTGGGCCAGCTCACACTCACTGTGGCTATCCTAGAGTGCACAGCATGCGGCCTCTATAGATTGCCCACATTGTCTACTGTCCCCTGCCGAGTGGGAGTCGCCAGGGTAAGGCCTGTGAAACCTGCTGTTCAGTGTAACATGCCACTGCAGTCTGTTTCAGTCTAATATTTAAGTACTAATGAAGGACACGGGTACAGCTCAGTGGTGGAGTTCTTACCTGGTATCTGTGAAGCCCCAGGTTTGGCTTCCTCCCATCCCCAACAGTGTTACTGTCGCTATCTATCTCCCCGAGCATCTTTATCACTAGAATGTCTGGCCACAAAGGTGGGGACCACTCGGAATCATTATTCCAGCAGGGGTAACAGCCTGTAATACCCAGTAGGTATTTAGTCCATGCTGAATGAACTAGTCAGTGACCAAGTAGTCACTTCCACTCATAACGACTAGTCTGTGAGGAAGGTCACATTCTGTGCCCCTCTACCCTGCTGATCTCGTTTCTCTTCTTTTTTGTTGAGGTAGAAAATTAAACCCAGGATCTTATGCACCCTAGAGCTTTCTATCACTGAGTTGTGGGTCTATTGACATGTAATTACAAGCATACATGTCCAGGAGAGATGAGAAGACAGTGGGATAAGAGGATCTTGCTGGCTCCCTGTGCATGTGGCCCATTTCTCAGAGTTAAATCTTAGCATAGGTTTGGCCTAATAGCTAAGGAAAGGCAAGGAACCATTCTGTGTGGATACGGCTCCATCGTTTCTGGCAAGGACAGAGAGAGCTCTAACTTTCTTCAAAAACTTCCCAGGGCTTCTTCCTCTCTTTTCTTGGCTCTAACAGCAGGTTGTACAGAGTCCAGTGGGAAAGAAGAGCGGAGACAAGGAATGAGTCCCAGCCACCGGGGAAGCATCTGCACCAAGGCACTTCATCAAGGTCCAGCTAAATTCTCCGGATCCCACGGGGAGTGTGAGTCAGACAAGTTCAATCACATAACACACACGCTCGCATGCGCGCGCACACACACACACACAGAGAGAGAGAGAGAGAGAGAGAGAGAGAGAGAGAATATGGTTCTGCCCTGGTAGGATCACCTTTATGAGACATTTTATTACCCATTTCCATCAATGACAGAAGAGGAAATGAACAAAGGAAGGAAGGAGCTTACGGGCTCCTTCCTGATTGAGATTGTATTAACCATTGATTTACAGAAAAAATATTACCTGAAAGCTAAATATAGCTATATTAAATGATTATAATCTCAACATAACTCATTCTAAAACATAAGTGATTTTTTGCTGCATGAATTTTAGATTCATTTTAGATAGCACTGTAAATATTGCATTAAAAAATGACCAAAATGTTACTATTTTCTCTGCATAACATGAGCCTGGGAATACCTTTGCAATGTGAACTATGTAGTAAGCAACAAGTAGAATTTACAATGTATATACAAGCATTTCACTTGGAATTGTTTTATTTCTAAAACTATAATAAGCCAGCATCATGGTGGGTGCTTCTAATTCCAGCACTTGGGAGGCTGAGGCAGAAGGATCATGAATTTGGGGCCATCCTGGGCTACCTACTAAGTTCCAGATTAGCTTTCACTAATTTGTGATTACACACATACACACACACATATGCGCATGTGCAAATTGAGTCAATCTAAGGATCATTCAAGAAATTGAGACTGTTTGAGAGTCAATTTTGCTCATTTTACTAATCAATGTGCTTGGGAGAGGAACGTTTATGTTGTTTAGCAAATAAAACACTTCACCATCATATAAATGGATAAATGAGGTTTATACTGTTTCTCAATTAGCCACAGATTTTAAGATAAAGGACCTTGGTACAGCACAGCTAGGTATGTGAGTGGAGAGCAGTGTAGAAATCCATTGGTACACCGACTCTACAATTACATCCCTGGAAATCTACCTTCAAAATCCTACCAGAGAAGTACACATTTAAACACAAACATGGTTGCTACAGCCTATTTAGTTAGGAGAGACAATCACTATAAATAGCCCGCATGTCCTTAACAGAAATCAGTGAGCTGATTGATATATCTATATGAGCTAATAAAACCAGCGATATACAGTTTTACCTTAATCAATGTAGGATGATGATCTACAGAGTCTGAGGGCTAAATCAAGAAATCCACAATCTAACATAACCCTTTATTACTCTAAGCAATACAAAATATAAGCAACCTGGCAAAGTAATTTAAACTTGTACCAAGTAAACTATGTTGTTGGCAAACCTATGGGGATCCTCCTGCCTCTGCCTCCTAAGTGCTAGGACTACAGGCATGCACCACGCACAGCTAGCTCCAATACCGTCTAACTGTGTAGCAATATAGATACCATTTTACAGGGGTATTTTACTTTCATATCTGTCAACTGTCATTTGTTTTATTTGTTCAACAATCTACTGACACCGACTACTTACTGTGACAAGTGTTTGCCCTAAGAATAGAATACAGAACTCGAAACTCTGCTTTAAGGAGGGGATAGAACCGACATGATAGGAAGGGATTCTGGAGCAGGATTCAGCTTGCAAAGAGAGGTGAGTTTGGGGACAGGACCCTGTGGTGGGATATAAGGTGGCCAGGGGATGAGCTGTATTTGAGCATTAATTGTTGAACGTCCTTATTTTAGGCACAATAATCTCTGGGTCATATGTCCCAGATGGCCACTAGTCTTAATGTTTCCATTTTATATTGAAGATCTCGATGTTTAAACACATCAAAAATGATGCATTGTTGTAAAATGATAAAATGTAAAAAATGATGTAAAGTCTCTGTCTTTTGTCAGCAACCGCCTCGCTCTACGGTGCCCGTCAATGACTGCCTTGGTCCAGGAGGACTGTCCCCGGTTCTCTAAAGTTCTAGTTGATGTGTCTCCTGTTAGCACTGCTGTTTTTCTCTTCCCGCTGAAGCCTCTATTATCCTTCCCCTGCGGGATGCTGAATGAATTTTCCCAAGGCCACCTGGTATTTGGTGTTGTTGATTGAGAATTCTTTTATTCCTTTGTGAGTAATCAGGACCTTTTCTTATTGGCAGCACTTAGGAGTTTCTTCTTTATTCCTTCATGTTCTGAAATTTCAGCCTGATGTTTCTGGGCAGAAATTTTTTTTTTTCTTCTTTTCTCTTCTTTTTCCTCCACTATATTTGTTTTTAAAATGAAAATGCTGCTTTCCTCAGACTGAGAAGTTCCCTTCCTATTAGTTCTTTGAATAGATTGTCCACTGTTCTGAGGGTCAGTGCTCTGTAGACTGCTACTAAAAGGTGGCTCCTTTTGCCTTTGTGTGTGTGTTGTTGTGTATGTATGCACATGGGCACACACCAGCGGCTGGCTTCAGTATCTTCCTCAGTTGTTTTTAACCCATGAGTAATCTACACTGGCTGTACTGCAGTTCTCAAGGATTCCTATCTCTGCTGGGATTACAGGTTCACGCCACCACCCCTAACTTTGCTTACACGGGAATGCATCTCAATCTTTTGTACTGTTTTCTTCTGAGAACCATTTCTCAATATTTCCTTGGTTAGAATTTCCTACAATCTCAGTTTTTGATACCCATAGTATAAGTTTTACCACCTTTTTTTTTTTAAAGATTTATTTATTTATTAATTATATGTAAGTACACTGTAGCTGTCTTCAGACACTCTAGAAGAGGGCTGGCATGTCTGATTATGGATGGTTGTGAGCCATCATGTGGTTGCTGGGATTTGAACTTAAGACCTTCAGGAAGAGCAGTCAGTGCTCTTAACCGCTGAGCCATCTCTCCAGCCCCAAGTTTTAAGATCTTATTAACACAGTTCTTGGAGCACCAGTGAGCTCTCACTGGGCTCTGCAGCTCTTTAACCCCTTTGAGAATTCACCTTCTGTTCAGTCTCTGACCACCGGTCTCCTATTTTGTTTCCTTGGGGATGTGAGCTCCTCTTCCCAGGCCTGGTCAGTTTTCACGCTGTATATTTCTTTAGATGTGAGGTGCTGGCAAGCCTGAGGCTCTCTCTCATATATTTGAGGACACAATGTCAGGCAAGTCTAGCTTCTTCCCACATCTTCAAGGAGGGTGAGTTGCTCTTGGCTTCTTCAATGGCGTCATTCCCAAGGCCGTTGCTATCTTTTAGGTGCTTAACACGCAAATTTCAAAGGCTGTGTTCTCATCAAAAAAGGGGTCACAATGTGCTGGTTTTTGCAAATGTGATACTTGACTGACACCTGTCAGGACTCAAAGTCTGTGACTACCACAGGATTGCTTTGGATTCCTACTCAGGAGGTGCAAGGCTGAGTTACACTGAGTCCAGGCTCGTGCCAGTTCCACAGTTATGGCTCCATCCAGTAGCATCTAGGTCTTAAATCACTAACCCCGAAGGGTGGCTGGTTTCTCCTGGTCTGAGAGCTAGGGTCCCTCTCGCCTCTGAATTCAGAGGTCCTTCCTCCACATTCTAGGTTGTTCTCTCCATTTATCCAACTCCCTCCCCGGACTTTTCAGGAATGTCTGTTGTTTTGTAGTATAGATAATGCTGATTATATGAAATCTGGTTGTGTGTGAAAGCTCTAGAGTCTGGGGAAAGGAGGGAGGTACATGGGCTTTGCCAAGCTTCTTGATCCAAGCCCACAATTGGCTTCCTCTCGTGTGTGTGTGTGTGTGTGTGTGTGTGTGTGTGTGTGTGTGTGTGTGATGCATGTGTACTTACATGTGAGGTTAAGCAAGGAGTATCTCCCTACATCACGCTCCATCGTATACAGTGAAGCAGAGCCTCCCACTTGAACTTGTCACCAGAAATTGTCAACTAGAGGTACCTGGCCCAGAGTGTCTCATCTCTGCCTCCTAAGTGTTGGGTTTCAGGTGGGTCACCATGCCGGTCCAACATAAATATGGTGTGGGAACCCAAACTCTGGCCTTCATGCTTGCACAGCGAGCGTTTTATCTATTGAGCTATTGTCCCCCCATTTACCAATTCATTCAGAGAATATCAGAAGTTCCCAAAACCTATTTGGTATGAGAAATTATCATAACAGTAACTTTTTCCACTAATAAAAATTTAATGCAAAGGCCATAAATTAAAAACTTTCCAAAGAAAGAGTTTACTATTAAAAAAAAAAAAAAAATCAGAGGGCTGTCGTGCCTGGCTAAAAAATTATGGAATGAATTTATATTTCCTAAGTGCCACTATCCCACATCATAGACCTATTAAATGGAAGGCAGAGCTCATAACTCCCCCCGCCACACACCCACACCCACACACACACACACACACACACACACACACACACACACACACACACAGTCTTTAACAGTACTATTAAACATAATAAGTAGGTGTTTGTCCTTGGGCTTATGAAACTGGAGTGATGTATCTGAGACTTTCACTTTTCCATTGTTCGTTATACAGTAACGATGTTATTACGGGACTTTTCCAAATGAGTCCACCCAGAAACACATGGGAAGAGGACACTGGAACCTTTCTGTCTCCTGACACTGTCACTTCCAGATCAATCCTGATACACTCCCTCGTCCTAGGTCATCAAGCAGCTGGAAATCCACCCTGAGAGCGAGAGAGCCACCAGGACCAGAAGCAACAAGCAAAGATTGTGCACACCAAGGTGAGAAAAGGGCACACACTTCCGGGAAGATGGCGCCACCTACCTGCCGGGAATATCCTTTCTCGGTGCTTCCCTGTCCAATAGTTATTTTTCTCAGAAATCGGTCATTCGTATCCAGTACTGAAAGAGAACAGGCAAGTTATTTAATCAACAAATTCAGACGGGCCGTGCTGGGGGAAGCTGAGGAAAGAGCAGAAAACCAGAGGCAAGGTTTGGCTTCACTTGAGGACTCAAAGCACATGGTAGTGGTGTCTTAATGATGGCGTGTCAGGTGAGGATGGGCTGAGCTGAGGTGCTTTTGATTAGGGTATCGAGGACAAGTAGTTCTGAAAGTGTATTTTACATTGATACCTAAGACACAAGGAGAAGTCAGTTCAGTTTTTCATACCTATGACAGCCAAATGGCCCAGTAATTCTACTCCTATTCAAAAAATCCTAAGTTCACTGCTTATAGCAGCTCCGTTCGCAATGGCCAGAAAATAGAGGGAACTGAAGATGACTGGACTAACTCACAATGTAACATTGCACAGCCGTAAACGAGTGTTTTGATATATGTTTCACATTTGAAATGTTATGCATATCTAGAAGGGCAAAGGCTGTGTGGTTTTTCCTCCGTGGGGGATCTAAAGTAGGCTGGTCTACAGAGCAGTCATGGCCAACAGAAGAGGGACATTATTATATCAGGGGTCTAGGGCAGTGATTCTGTCAGTGGTTTGTGACCTCTCTGGGGTCACATATCAGATAGCCCGAATATCGGCTATTAACATTATGATTCATAACAGTGACCAAGTTACAGTTAGGAAGTAGCAACAAAAACTTTACGGTTGGGGGGTCACTACAACATGAGGTATTAAAGGGTCGCAGCATTAGGAAGGTTGAGCCCTACCGGTCTAGGACTTGTGTAGGGGACGACAAAGTTTTGGGTATAGTCAATGGTGACAGAGCAATCATTATGGATGTCATTAGTGCTACCAGTTGTACAGCTATGGATGGTCAACATGGTCACCGTTGGGTTGTGTGCAGTTTGCCACAATACAAAGAAAAAGAATACAATACAAAGGAAATATGAAAGGAGACTGGCTGATTAGATCAGGTAGAGCTCTTCCTTGTGTGAATTGCACTGGATTAGACTTTTGTCTGTGAAACTGTTTGGCTTTGGAAAACTAAATTTATAGTAGTGGCAAGAAACAAAGGCAGGATAGACACCTCCCTCATCTTTGTGATTTAAAAACAGCAGGGCTGGTTACAGTGACAGTTGAGACCCAAATTACTAAACGCATAATATCCTAATAATACACAACAAATCACTCTTGGATCTCTCATCCTAGCGCTGCCACCATGTCTGTGCCCCCGCCTCTGTTTCTGCTCCCGCCCCCCACCCCCAAACTCACAGGCACTCACAGCCAAATACATAATAAACTACTTTTTAAAAACTTATTTAATTTCACGTGTACTAGTGTTTTGCCTGTGTGTCTGTATGAGGGTGTCAAATCCCCATGAATTTCAGTTACAGACAGCTGTGGATACTGGGAATTGAACCTGGGTCCTGTGAAAGAGCAGCCAGTGCTCTTAACTGTCGAGTCATCACGCCAACCCCCAACTTTTATTTTTTAAGATAGAATAACACCTGCAAGGTTAACGGGCTGCATCTCAATAGCGCTAACAGCTACTACCTTCACGCCTGAGATGAAATAAACCAGCTCCTTTTGGGCTGTGTAATTTAGAAACCCTCTTGGCTACAGACTGGGGTCACATCCCCATCAGATGTATTTTAAGTCTATAGCAGACCACTTGAATTTTAGTTTGACGAAGGGAAGATAAGCAACCAAGGTTAGATTGAACTACAGCATCCTCCAAATGGCACTTTGGGTATCACTTGGATTTATTGTCTTTCGTGATGTCTCAGTAGAGCATTGTGACCTACGGGGTATCTAATATTGTAAAGCCTATTTCTTGTCCCTTAGGGGATAATGCATGCCTGGAGATACTCTTCCCCACTGCCTGTGACGTGTTTCTGGAATAATCCAGTATCTTAAGCTCCACTCTCACCGTCCAGGATATACTAGTTCTTAGTCAAAGCCAGAAAATGCAGCCCATACGCACACTTATCTATGAGGTGTCTTCATTATCATACTAATCCACTGATCAGAACAAAACTACTTATCGGGTTTCAGCTCGAATTCCTCTGGCCCAGGTGGCTTGTCCTCTGCAATAAACTTTGCTTCCCTTTAACATCCCAAAACAGTAATGTAAGTCTGTATTTTTTCTGGGATAACTCTTGAAGCTGTCACTTCCATTAAAATTGATTTGTAACCACAGAGCATTCCAGTCTCTATTTGCTCGGAGAATCCGACTGACTGCATGCTGGCCCGCCCTGAAGAGCTGAGATGATTTCTGAGGCTGGAGCCCAAGTGCGGAGGTGCAAGGATGCCAGTAGGCCTGAAAGTTTCTCTTTCAGTATGGTTGAAAATACACTAATTTCCATTGCCTAATTTTTCATTTTACCAAAAAGGCGCCTTAAACCAGTTTACAGAGTAACATGAGCTCAGAGAGGCCTTGAAAGGTTGACTACACATTTTGAAAACAATGGTATTTTAATAATGGATCTTTCTGGTTAAAAGAAAAAAAATCTAGAAAAAAATAATGCCCCAGCAAAATGCTGAAAAATGCTCATGTCAGCTGTTTAAAATACGGTTTGTTGGTTTATTTTAGACTTGTGGTATATACAAATCATGGCTCCTCTGCAAAGGAATATTCTAGAGTCACTTAAAATGACCACTCTAAACGTTGGGGATATAGCTTGAAGGTGAAGTACACGTTTTGCAAGCCAAAGGCTGTGGTTTAATCTTTAGCTCCATGAAAAATACTAAATAAATGAAGAAAAAAAAAACCAACTTAAGAATGAGCTAACAAAGTAGAACGTCCTTACAATGTAATTGAATTGGGCAGGAAATAAAATCCACACATCCAGATGGTAATAGAGCTGAGCAGAAAAATCAGATGTACCAAGAACTATGATTAATGAACGGGTTATTAGTGTTGTGAAATGTTTAAGTTTGACAAAAAATATCTTTACAATAATATTGTTTGTCTTAAAATAATAAAATGGACCCTTGCAAGAGTGCTCAAGGACCTTTTCACTCAATCTTCGGAGGAGACAAAGACCACAGGGAAACAATATAACACATCTGCTACCCTCTAAGGGTCACAGGGAGACCTCACCCTTGTGAGTTTGTGGGTTCACCTTTCAGTGGAACCTCCCTGGGGGGAGGCTGGTATTACTACAGGTTCAGCACCCAAAATCCATTGCAGTGACTTAATGACGGTACAGGAAAGGAAGAGATGTCACTGCTGAGAGGGAGGCAGGGAAGCCTCGAGAGAGCACTGAGTCACACTCTCTGCACCCCGGACCCAGCAGGAGACACCTGCCAGATGTAGAGGAAAAGCCTGTACTGCAAATGAGAACCAGAGAGCTCAGAACTACTGAGAAAGACAGCCAGGTGCCGTGGCAGACATCTTGGAGGGTAGAGGTAGGAGGATGGAGGCAAACCCAAGGCTGGCCCCGTCTACATAAAAAGTTCTAAACCAGCCAGAGCTCTAGCTGGAGCACTTGCCTCAAAACAAAAGGGACTGGGGAGATGGCTCAGTTGATCAAGTGTCCCATACACTGTGAGAAGAGGAGTTTGATCCTCAGGATTCGATCAAAGCCAGCAATGCCCCTGCACTAGGGAAGCAGAGAAAGAGGGGACCTTTGGACTTTCTGGCTATCTAGTTTTAACTTTGGGTTCAGAAAGACACCCGATGTCAACTGCTGGCCTCCATGTGCACATACACATTTATCCACCCTCCCCAAAAACCATAACCAACAACCAAAAATTCGAAAGAGGGGCTGAGAGGTCGCGCAGCAGTTAAGAGCACTTACTACCCTTGCAGAAGACCCAGGCCCAGTTCTCAACACCCACATGGTGCCTCCCAACCACCTTTAACTCCAGTCCGAGAAGATCTGACATCCTCTTCTGGTGTTTGTGGGCACTGTACATATATGGTGCATAGACACACATGCAGTCAAAACATACGATAAAAAAAAATAAAGAAAAAAAGTAGGCTTTATTGCCAATTCTTTCCCCCCATTATCACCCCCACCTTTGAGATCCGGAATATAACAAGTAAGGAAGGAATAATATAAAATATTATTTTAAAATATTCTTTTTAAAAAGTGGAGGAAGACCTGAGCAGTGGTGGCGCACGCCTTTAATCCCAGCACTTGGGAGGTAGAGAGGCAGGTGGAATTCTGAGTTCGAGGCCAGCCTGGTCTACAGAGTGAGTTCCAGGACAGCCAGGGCTACACAGAGAAACCCTGTCTCGAAAAACCAAAAAAAAAAAAAAAAGGAGAGGAAGAAAACCAGGCTTCGGGAAGAGAACTCACCGCGACAAGGAGCGATCTTGCCTTAAAAGTGGAAAGAAGAGGAGAGAGAACTTTCCCCACACAGTTGCACGAGGGCTGTGTTGCTCTGTGGTGTTTAGCCTCGCATATGCCAGACGAGAACCTCCTCACTGAGCTCCCGCCACAGCCCACGCTCAGCCCTTTGAAAGGATGGAGGGGCTGGGATGGCGCCCAGAGAGGGGTGGCGGAAAAGAAGAGTACTGGAGTTTCTGAAGCTAGGCGAGGCAGCTGTAAGACTGTAGTTTTTACTCACTGAATTCGTGAACATGAGACTGAGTGTCGAGGACTTGCGTTTAGGAGACAGGGCTCGAACCCGTTCTCTAAATGCCCCCCCCCCCCGCTTTCCCCCGGTACCTACCTCTCTGCCACGTGATGGTAGAGGGGTCAATGTTGAGGCGGGCGAACTTCCTCACTTCCTCCTCTGTCAGTGTGCTTGGGTCAGTCTTAGATATCCCCAGTTTCTAGTAATTGGGGAGAAATACCATAAGAACAAGAAAGAATGAGAAGACAGACCAGAACAAAACTGTCCCCAGGACTAGTGAAGTCCCTGAAAACAGGAACCCTGGAGTGAACTGTGACTTAGGTGAAATCATATTAGCAAACGTCTTCTGCCAGCGGAAGAGAGTGGGGGATCTGTAAAGGCCCTAAAACCCCATCTGAAAATGGGGTCAGTCGGGAGCACGCAATGAACATGTGGTCCCGGTGCTGTGTGGCTCGCGGTGCCTACTGGTGGCCCTGTGTACTGAACTCAGAAGGTGCCCAACCCTCTGTCACCAGGAATATGTTACTCCCCCAGCCTTTTCATGTGCGTAGAAATGTATGCCTAAGTTTCAAAGGAATACATTCTACTTGGGAAATTAATTAAAAAATGTAAGTTGGGATGGTGGGGCATTATTAATGCAGCACTTGGGAGGCAGAAGCAGGAGGATCAGGATACATGTAAACCCCTCAAACAAACAAACAAACAGCCAAAACCACACAAACCTTTAAATCAATTTAATTCTGTAAAGAAAATATCCTAAAAAGTACTTAAAATATATTTAATGCCAATTAATGGTTATAAATTATACCAAAAAGGTGTCCCCCCTGCCCCCCAGTGGTCTTTTGAAAAAAAAATGATGAATAGAGCGGAAACAGTGAAGGGCATCAGGAAGCCAATGGGAAGAATTAACAGTCTTCAATTTAGAGTGGCATCAATTTCCTTGGAAGGAAAAAAAGCAAGCAAACCAACCAACCAACAAACAAACAAACAGAAAACCCAAGAGAGATGTCAATCTGAAGCTGCCTATCACCCTTTAGAGCAGTGGTTCTCAACCTCCCTAATGCTGAGACTGTTGACCATGAAATTATTTCTTGGTGCAGCTTCATAAGTGTAATTTTGCTACTGTTAAGAACTGTAGTGTAAATATGGGAGATTTAGGATATCTGATATGCGATCCCCCCCCTCCAAAGGTGTCGAGACCCACAGATGGAGAACCTCTGCTTTAGAACTTTTACAAACAGGAAAACATTTCTCTTCAGAGAGAGAGGGGGGGGGGGTACATAAAAACAGATGTGTCCGTTAACGAGGGCGCTTATAGGCTGTTAGCGAGGCAGCCCTCCCACCTCACACGTGAGGAAATGGAGCCCTAAAAGAGTAGTGGGGTCTGTGGGGTGGGAATATGGCTCTGCATGAAAGGTACTTGCTGCCGAATCCAACAACTCAGGTTCAATCCCTGGAGGATGGAGATACCTGACTTCTGTAAGCTGTCCTCTGACCTCCACAGATACACACAAAATAAGTAAAACAAGGATTTTTTTTAACCACGTGATCTTTAAAAAAAAAAAGTTATCATTTCCTTGGCTCTTTCGTGTAGGGATGTGTCTCCAGACTTCACTATGATATTCTGAGTTAATCAATGTGCTCTATAGTAGTGGTTCTCAACTTGTAGGTCACGACCCCATGGAAGGAGGATCACATATCTGATATCCTGCATATCAAAAATTTACATTGATGGGCTGGAGAGATGGCTCAGAGGTTAAGAGCACTGACTGCTCTTCCGAAGGTCCTGAGTTCAAATCCCAGCAACCACATGGTGGCTTGCAATCATCCGTAATGAGATATGATGTCCTCTTCTGAGGTGTCTGAAGACAGCTACAGTGTCCTTACATATAATAAATAAATAAATCTTTAAAAAAATTTACATTGCCATTCATGACAATAGCAAAGTCACAGTTATAAAGTAGCAAATGAAATAATTTTATAGTTAGGGGGTCACAACAGGAGGAACTGTATTAAAGAGTTGTGGCATTAGGACAGTTGACAACTGCTGACTTAGAGTTTAATCACCAAAGGTGTATATGAAAACCAGATCAAGTCAAGTTTCTAGAATGTTCTCTTCTTTATTAAGTAGCATCTTACCTTCAGCCGAGAAAGCTGAATTTCTGAAAATTCTCTGACACCATTCACCAAGGGAACCAGTCGATTGTACAGAGCCTAAGAAAACAAAATTCCCATTCACCAAAGTTTTAGGTTCAGCCATGAACGTGGATAACTGGACATATTCATTACATGTAAATGGACAACGTTCATTACATTTATAACCAAATAGTTTCTATTAATACTTAAGGCTAATATAAACAACCTAGACTTAAATTCTGTCATTTCAATAAATCTTAGTAGAAATGATGTACATTACAACCACTTTGTGTAAGTCTACTAGATCTGTACCTTTATGACTTACTGAATAATTATCTGAATTTTGTTTGAAAGATAAACTAGGAGATTACAATTGAAAAAGTCTGGACCTTTCATTGCAAATCATCAGGAAGTACCTCTCTCAGCTATGACCAAAGCCTGTGAAGAATTAATACTCAGAATTCTGTCACTTTCAGGGGTGAGTTGGCTCTTAGATATTATGCTTCTGAAGCTAGAATCTGGCCGTGTTTGCTGCATGCGAGTTCACTTTTACAGATGGCTGGCCGGTTACTGCCACAGCTCTTGCATAGCATGTTCAAAGCTCTAGGTTCAAGTCCTGCTACTGGAAGCCCCAAACTCTCCCCAAAGAAACAAACAGATGAACGAACCCAAGCTCAATTTCCGTTAGAATGGACAAATCTATCTATGACCACAGTGCAAATAAATGCTTGTACCAATGATCTTTGATTCTGAAAATCTCATCTCTAATAATGTCCACAGTCTCCCACTGTTCTGTAATGATCGTATACCCAACTGAGAATCTGATTAAAGTGTAGCTCTCCTCCTCTGGAACTGAGGATATGGGTAAAATTCAACAAATTTTGAATACAATTTTGAGAGCAGATTGGCTCTAAGAGTCTCTCATGGAGTTCTTAAGGATGCAGGGACTCCAGGATAAAACCCCGAGATGGCTAACAAAGACCCCTCTTACCTTGTCTGTTTGAGTGCTCTCATGTAAAATTCTTGTGTCGATGGCTGCGGCCAGCAAGTTATTAGCGGCAGTGATGGCGTGGATATCCCCAGTCAGGTGAAGGTTGAACTAGAAATCAAATGTCACATCTTTCTATTTGCATCATATAGCCAGGGACATTTTCAGGGACTGCCTGAATTATTAAAACAGTATGCTAATTATCTGTCTTTCTCATGAGCCTCCACCAGATAGTCAAGGTCGAGGTTTAGCTTCATATTAACACACAATTACTAGTTATAGAAGTGACATACCCCATCACTTGGAAGCTTTAAGTTTTAAAATGAACTCATTCAAGTTTTACTTATTAACATGTGTGTATAATGTGTATGTGGCGGAGGGAGGGGGGTGAGTGTGTCACAGCATGCATGTGCTGGTCAGAGGAAAACCTCACGGAATTGGTTTTCTTCTTTCGCCTTCACTTGGGTTCTGGGCTTGACTGGCCTGTGCCTTTAGACGCCAGACCATCTAACTGGCCCCTGCAAACCTTCAAGGAAAAGTTATAATGGGCTTTGCATTTTTAACTTCTAAATCCGAAGTCCAAGGAGCTCCAAAATCTGTACCGTTTTTTAAACACCCACATGAGGCCACAAGTGGAAAAATTCCATTCTGCGCTTTGTTTCCATGATTGAAATCATTCATAATGTTAAACAAAACCCGTGTGACCCTGCTACTCCCCTCTCAAGACCCTTCAATGGCTGAAGACAACACTTCAAGTCAAACATAACCTCGTGGCTATCAATAGAAGGTTGGCTCCTGTGTCTCAGCTTACGTAGTCTGTATGCCCTGGCCACGCTTTCTGGTCATATTCAGGGACATCATGTGGTCTTTTTTTTTTTTTTTAAATCTCAGGGCTTTCCTTATAGAGTTTCCTCGGCTAAGAATGCCTTCTGTCCCGCACCTTCAATCCAGCTAGAGCTCCTTGTGACATTTCTCCATACAACTTTTTTATGAGTCTCTGCTGCCTGCGGAGGGCGCTGCGTTTGCCAACTAACACCCACTACATGGGGGGGCCACTGTGCTACGAGCTGTGGAAATAGAGACGGAGACACACGGTTTATCCCAGCATCAAGGGACAAACTGCCTGCCCCCTATGTGTGGTAAGACAGTTACACCTCCACTGAGCCATGGAGTTGAAGACCCAGGCAGAGGAACACCATTGCTTCACTCATGTTTCCGAGCTTAACCCCTGGCCTATTCTTTGTTCTTTATCCTAATCTGGCTTTCAGGCCTTGGATCCTCCTACCTCAAGAAGAGGAATGAGGAATGGAGTGAAGCAGAATCTTGGGCAGGGTAGTGAGGACGAGGAAGGGCAGAGAATTCCATGCATGGGAAAAGTCTTCTAGTCAAGAAGAATCTGGGAGCCAGTAATGGGCACGCTCAGTGCTCCTAAGACCGTGCAGCCTGGCGGCCACGAAAAAGAGAACACAGGACAGGCACGTCCAAGCAAACACAAAGAAGGAGCCAAGACCTGCTGTGACCTCTCGGGCCACGCCTGAGAAGTGACAGGTAGTAGGAAGGACAGGGTCTTTCTCAGACCAGAGCTTAGGGAGAGCTCAGGACTGATGCAAAGAGCAAGGCTGAGGGAAACAAGGCCTGGTCAGGCACGGGAGGCAAAGGAGATGAAGAGAGTTCTTGGAGAAATAAGAATCCACGCCATCCATTCTTATTGCCCTGTTTCTCTGAGATGATTTGATAGAACACTTGGTAGAACAAATCATCCATCTCTTTCTGAACTTGGCAGTCTAAGAGACAGATGGCTGATGGGACCCAGGACAACACTGTCTTATCTAAAATGGGCTTGAGTCCACAGAAGCCTGGGGACATGGAATTGTTATGGCATTTAGAAAGGCTGAATGATTGATATGTGTGTGAGCATGCTCGTGTACACACACACACAAACACAATTTATACAACATTGTAACCAGGGACTAGGTTAGTACCTATTTGCTACAGAAAAATAGATGCATAGGAATGGGACATGAAGAGTCATGCCGAGTGGCACACACATATCCATATGTAGTCACCAGTGTCAGGTGTCCAGGTGGGCATCTCATGGCCTTACCTCCTCCATGGGGATGACCTGAGCATATCCACCACCCGCGGCTCCACCTAGAGAACACAGCAAGTACAGTGAAGTGAGTCCCCAAGTTCGGTGACAGGACAGACAGAAACCTAAGGACGTTACTCACACTCAACAAGGAGGCCTGCTAAGGCCCAGAGATTCTGTCCACCCAGAACGGAAATGAAACAAAACCAGGGCACTGCATCCAGCGATGCCATTCAGGCCTTCTGTTTGTTTGTTTGTTTAAAAAGAAAGGTTAAGACCTGTGCCTGCTGAAGTAGGCCTCCAATCACAACTACCAGGGAAGCTTTGAGGAGTACCATGGACTTAAGACCTATGGGGCAACAAAGTGAGTTCCAGGCTAGTGTGGGCAACTTAGCAGGAAGTCTGCTTTTGAAACTGGGAATAAAGGGCTGGGATATAGCTGAGTGGTAGGGTACTGGACTAGTATTCATGAAGTCCTATATCCAGTTCCTAGCACCACACAAACAAAACTTCGGAAAAGAAATGAAAAAATATTCCCAAAGGCAAGATACAATATAGCAAATGTCAGTGCTATAAAAACACATATGTGAAGAGGTTGGAGAGATGGCTCAGTGGTTAAGATGCCTACTGCTCTTCCAGGGGACCTTAGTTCGATTCCCAGCACCTCTACCAGCTGACTCACAACTAACTCCAGCTTCAGGAGGCTAGAATACCTCTGGCCTTTATGAACACCTGCACATACGCCCCAACAACCCCCAGCCTTCCCTTACATGTAATTAACAACAACAACAAAAGGCAAAAGGAAAAGGCTGGGTGTGGGGTGTACACCTTTAATCCCAACAGGTGGGAGACAGAGGCAGGCAGATCTCTGTGAATTTGAGGCTAGCCTGGTCTACAAACCGAGTCCAGGACAGCCAGGGCTATGTTACACAGAGAAATCCTGTCTTGGAAAAACAAAACAAAATAAAACAAAAAACCCATCAACCAAAACAAACCAAAAAAAAAATACTTTTATACATCAGGATATTTTTATGTTTCATATAAATCGTACATGAAATAAAAACAAAACTGCCTGCTAGGCTTGGTGGGGCACTCCGGAGACAGAGTCAGAAGGATCTACTATGAATCTGAGACCATGCTGGTCTGCACAGAAGGCCATGCTCAAGTTGCTGGGTTCAATCCTCAGGAACAGAAAAACCGAATCACAACAAAACAAAAAAAATACTCACCCATGAATACCTCGGACAAAAATCACGTTAGTTATTCAATCGAAGACACCTGTTTTTCCTAAACAGACATCATTTTATAATACACTCTGTTTTTTCCACATTATCCTGAGTCTCACAACAGCCCCATGTGCCTGGTACTAGAAGCACTTTTAGATATACAGATGTGGTTCATAGACTTTAAGACTGGCTATCGACCTTGCAGAGGTGAGAGACACAGCCATAGATAAAACCACGACCACTCAAAACTAAATCTCACGTCCAGTCGCCTCCATAACACATGGCCCACCAGAAGGAATCAGTACTTTTAATGGGTTAGGAATTATTAATATTTGTAACAGCGATATAAATAAAATATAGTTAAAGACTACAAACTGCCAAGAACACGCAGTAATTGCCGCCGTAAGGGCCTGGGAGTGACTTAATGATAAATCATCAGAGTGAGAGTAATGGAGGGGAAGTGCCAGGGAGGAATTTCCTCACGGCCCTGCATGCAGCCAGTTGCTTCGTCTCCAGAGCTCTTTGGCCCCTGAAGAGCTCATATGTGTACAGGAAGAGGCCTTTTGTGGAGGCTGGGATGATAAGATACTGATAAGACAGGCAGTGTTTCAAAATCGCTTGGCAAAGGAGGTAAGGATGATAAGAGACACTGCTGGAGGCCGGAGGCCGGAGGCCGGAGTTACAAAGCCAAGGGACCGGCTTCCTGGGTGGGTAGGTGGGGGTTCCACAGAACCCTACTTTGCGGCAACCTTTGCATGGCTTTACACACTAGGAGGTTCAACTTGGGGGTGTCTGCTATGTCCTGAGTGTTCAGGGGGTGTCGAGGAATCAACAGCCAGCTCTTTTGCAAAGCATTTAACTCCATCTCTATACATTTATACTGAGTCTGGATTTTTCATTTCCCACCAATTTTTCTCTGAGAACTAGCTTAGTTGTGAAGGAAAGTACCTTTCACTCCAAAAGTGGGTCCCTGGGAAGGCTGCCTCAGACAGGCGAAGGAGTTGACTTTCAGGTGAGCGGTCAGCGCCTGTACTAGTCCGATGGTGACTGTACTCTTCCCTTCTCCGAGCGGGGTGGGTGTGATCCTAATTTGGGGGTGGGGGGAGGGAGGGAGAGGGATGAATTTAATTGTCTTTCCAAGACAACCTTAGTAAAACCAAACTGAGATTTCAAATCCAAATTCCAGTTTATAGGCAGTGAGCAATGTTCTCCCAATGTACTTGATACCATGGTTTCTTGGATCGTTCCTAGGGATGGATAGCACACGGGGCCACATTCAAGCTAATGTCCCAGGTACAAAGATGAAAGGCAACATGAGCAAAAGGAAAGGTATTAGGGTAACAGTGCTGATGAGGTTCACTTTAGGGAATGACACAAAACTAGCCATTAAGAGAGTTGGAACCAGGGCTAGAAAGCTGGTTCAGTGGTTAAGGAGCACTGGCCACTCTTCCAGAGGTCCTGAGTTCAATTCCCAGCAACCACATGGTGTCTTGAAACCATCTGTAATGGGATCTGAAGACCCATGAAGACCATGGGTCTGTAATGACCTCTTCTGATGTGTCTGAAGATTGCTACAGTGTACTCATAAAATAAATAAATCTTAAGAAAAAAAAAGTTGGAATCACCAGCTTGATGTGATGTCTTTTGCTTTCCAAAACTATTTATTTGAGGGTTGGAGTGGGTAAAGGGCCTTGCTCAGAGGTTACTATGTGAGTGAGACAGGGACAGATTCTCCGGATTAGAAGGGATCCTAAAGGCCCCATTGGCTCACAGCTTCTGCCCAGGCCAGGTCCCCAACATATCCAACAGGTAGACATAAGCCTGTTAACGTTAACAGTTGACATTTCTAGGCATGGGTTTTAGAGTTAAATCTCTTGATCCAAAGGAGACACTGAGTCCCTGTAACTGCCTACATCCCAGGAGGTGCTAATCAGGGGCCTGTGAGCCTCGTGCATCTCAGAATAGCCACATGCTCAGCACAAAATCATAAGCTTATTTACAACACTGAGTTTTATTGTTGTCGCTTAACTAAATTCTCTGCGTTGCTAAGTTTTGTAGAGGACAGCAGTGTGTCTCGATGTCAAAAGTTTGGACACTCCTGATTATTCTTTTCTTTTACAGCAGACCGTCCAATTCTAGATTAGTTAATAAGTTCAGAGTCCCACCACATGCCCAAATGGAGTCCAATTCCAGATTAGTTAATAAGTTCAGAGTCCCACCACATGCCCAAATGGAGTCCAATTCCAGATTAGTTAATAAGTTCAGAGTCCCACCACATGCCCAAATGGAGTCCAATTCTAGATTAGTTAATAAGTTCAGAGTCCCACCACATGCCCAAATGGAGTCCAATTCTAGATTAGTTAATAAGTTCAGAGTCCCACCACATGCCCAAATGGAGTCCAATTCTAGATTAGTTAATAAGTTCAGAGTCCCACCACATGCCCAAATGGAGACCCCTGGCTGGAGGAGCTGGTTTTCCAGGACATCACACAAAGACATATCTTTGCCTATTCGTAATATTGCTGCTTTTGTGATATGCCATTCCCAAGTAAGGTCCACAGCACCATTCTACAGCACACTTTAACTGTCACTAAAATTCTTTTAATTTCTCCTCGGTGCTTACAACCTCATCTTTTGTGAGTTAAACGGTGTGAGTCAGGGTGTCTAGGAAGCAGCCATAGCAAATCTAATGACAGAGAGTTTTCCAACCTACAAAATCTGGTGCTGCTACCAAAGGAGGAAGGCGTGCCTTCAGATTCCTCAGAACACCCCTGTGACACAATCAGTCAGTCACTCCTACAGTAAATATTTATTCAGTACTCTCTTGAGTCAGGGACTCGGCCAGACCTTGGAACACAAAGACGATCATGTCAGACTCTATGTCTCCCTCCCAGGACTTCTAACTGATGGAAGATAGAGATAACCCAGTGATTATAGCAACTGTGATAAACATTAAGTTGGGGAAATGGGGCAGGCACCATATTAAGAGCATGCGGGATAAGGTTTCACTCGCTTTGGAACATCAAGAGAAGCTTCCTCCAGACCTGACATCTAAACTGGGTCATGACCGACAGATAAATATTACCTAGATGAAATGCAGGGCGAGCTGAAGACAAGGCACTGGTCTCTATGCCTCAGTGGGTTTTCCCTACAGATCGAAATTGTGGCTACAGTCAACGGTTCAAAGGACAGAATGAGCAAGATCCCCTGGGAAGAGTAAGCTCAGAAACATCAGAGCCATTGGGTGAGTTTTCCTTTAGGGAACAGGCAGAAGAGACCGAAAGAAGTCAAAGACAGAAACCTGGAGAAAGATAGCAGGGCATGATGTAGCTCAGAAGGAGACTAAGAAGGACAGAATACATTAAGAGGTGAGGAGCCACGCAGGACTGAAGCGGAGGGAGGACGGAGAAGAGCTGATGAACTTAGCGAGGGGGCGGCCATAGCTAACCACCACGCGGCAGAGATTTTGGATGAGCCAATCACATACTACTTGATGAACTAAACCGGAAATACCCAGGTCACAGGAAGAGGGCTCATCGGGCCCCTCTCCTACTGTCTAGATAGCACAGCACTGAGTGGAGTCAAACTGGAAGCTGTTACACAAGGCTCCGAGTCAACTTCATACTTTTGTAGATGCAACACGAATAAAGGCATCGAGGAGCCCACAGAACCAAAAAGCCTGCGAAGATGCTGTGTGCGCCTAAGGATGCTGCAAGGGATCGGTGCTATGCTTTATGTCACATGGGGGGGTTCCATTTTCTCTCCCAAAGTTATGCTGGTGGAGCTGAAGGAGACACGCCCAGTGATGACCTCAAACTTCAGCCAGCCATCCAATTCTTAATTGGAAACACAGGACTGCTCAGTTTGCTGCCAATGAACACAATACAGGAAAATCACAGAGTAGGAAGTATTTATTGGAAGCAATAAAAGGAGAGCTATAATACAATTTTATTCCACCCCCATCTCTGTATTTGATATCAAAATTTGGTTTAATTCTTTCCCCATATCCTTAGCTAAGAGCTCAAAGCATCAAGTTGGTCTCAAAAGGAGTAACTCCAAGCTAAGTTTTCCTTTCTGCCTCTGTGAAGCTTCTTTTTCAAATGGAAATGAAACTGTGAGTTTTTCTCAATGGCTCCAAGTTCCTATTGCCAGACCGAATCTACAACATTTATCATGTGATTTTTATGACCTTCCAGATGACATAATAAGAATTCTGATATTTCTGATGCCAAGAAGAGGAAAAATAGCCACACTTCCTGCATAGCTGTCCCCTGTCCAGGGCACCCGTGAACAAGAAAAAAGCATCTGACATTACCATGAAGCCTTTTCTTAGGTTAAGTACTGTTCGTTGTAAATGACAGGAGAGATTTATCAAGATCTGTGTGGCAACTGGAAAGAAGTTTATTCAAAAGTCGAAGGGATTTCTTACTCAGAGAGAGGAGGTAAAGATTTAAGGCTCATTTAAAATCTTGAATTTTGTCAAACAGGGCACCACCAGTCATTCATAGCCTGACCATGAACTCCAAAGTTACATGCGCAAACAGCTATAAATATATATCACTCATCCCAGGCATCTTTATGATTTGGAAGGTTTTTAAAGCCCTTACTATCTGACAATAAATGTGACAGCCCATTTGCTTGTGTTTCCCATTACAGCTGACCGAGGGGAAGAGTTCAAAAGCTCTGTTGGTACTGGTTCCGCCTAATGACCTGTGTCCTCTTCTGCCATTAGTACAACTTAAAAAAAACAAAACAAAACCAAAACCCTCACAGATGCTCAGATGGCTACTTAGGGGAGAAAGGGAACCTCTTACAAAGTCAGTACAGTTATTTCTAAATTGCAACACACGGGTTGAAGCACTAACGAGATTTAAATCAGGTATTTGGCACTCTAAAAAGAAAACAAAACTTTGGCAACGGATCTTTATTTTCCTCCAGTGAGAGCAGTTTGGACTTTTAAAAACGACTCTGTCCTATGAATTCACGGAAATTCTAGAATCTTCTACAGGGCCCAAGACACACTCAAAAGGCCAGCAGTTGTAACCCATGTCAAGTCTTTACACAAAATTCCTTTTCAGTAGTGTAACTGGGAAAACACGTAAAACTCAAGAGCCCCTAAGAATCTAAGAATCTTTGGGCATATTTCCCAGGGCGATTTCCAATACTTTTAATTTTGTCAGGCAAAGCAAATATAACCACGTGCAGGTGTAAACAGCATGCGATGTGTATCTGATGAGAGACAGATGATTTCCAGAGGAGACAGAACCCTACAGTCTGAAGAATGGTTTAAAAATAGGGTGTGTGTGTTAATCTATTCTGCATTTGAGTTATTAATAATTAAAAAGATAAAACCTTCACTCTTCCATAGTTGCAACTCAGTGCTGCTATTTCTAACCCACATTTATACCATATTGAAATGTACAGTACAGAATGTATGGCAAATTAGGTTTCTTGAAAAATTCCCTGAGTATCTGAAATTTCTAAAGCATGGGAGAATATTTACATTATAGAGTTCAGAGAAAAAGACAGGACACAAACATTATTTATAGCTTGATCTTTAAGTGTAAACAGGATGGTATAAAGGTAAAATATTGGGAAGAAATAGAAGAAAAAACAAAACACTTCTAAGTAGAGATAAGTTATTTCCTTCTGACTTTTCTTTATTCTACATTTTATGCAATAAGTCAATATTATTTTCAGAGTAAAAAGAGACTTTCAAAAAGGAGGAAATAATTCTCCTGTAAACTGAGTGATTTTATTTATATATATATATATATATACACACATATTTAAACTGCAACAGTACATGCAATAGTTAACATCACTTTCTTCTGGCTTTTCATCTGACTAAAAGTAAAAAGGGGGGGGGGAACTTTATGTCAAATTTAGTTTCTATTTTAGATTATAACTGCGTCTAACGTTAGCTGCCAAAACTATTTAACACATTGACAAATACATCGTGTATTGTATTTGAAGAATTAATTCACTGAGACAGAATCTTGCTATGCAGCCCACGGCTGGCCTGGGACTCCCTGTGTGGAGCAGACGGGCCTTAAACTTGCACTCTATCTGGATCTGTCTTCCAAGAGCTAGGATAAAAGGCATGCGCCGTACCTGGTTCCTGAATTGGTTTATCTGTATAGAGTACAGTGTGGTGTTTGCTCTCTAGAAGCCGTAGATTTCTGTTTCTGTTGTGAATGCTCCGTGTTGAACACTATCACTTCCATGGTTTTTTTTTTTTTTTTTTTGCTTTGGTGTGGTTTTGAATACAGGGGAAAGGAAGATACCTTCACTTATGAGTTCTAACAAGTTCTGTGAAGCGAGAGGGCGTAAGACATAGTTTCCCTGAAAAAAGAACAATTGCTCTTTGGCAGTGTGATCTGTTCTTTAGGACTCAAGTTCAGCCTGCAGTTGCATTTATTTATGACATGGTATGCTAGCTCCAGCTAGGCTACACAGAATCGTGCCAGCAATGTTTACTGAGTATGGACTGAAGTGAATGTGTGCTCAGCTATGCTGGCCAGCAGTCTCTAGCACAGGGCCTCCCTCCCTCCCTCCCCCCCCCCCCACCTTCTCTAAGACAGGGTTTCTCCGTGTAGCCCTGGCTGCCCTGGAACATACTCTGCCTATCTCCGCTTTCCCAGTATTGAATTAAAGGTGTGCGCTACGGAGCATGGCTTAACGTGGGGCATCTTAATACTATTTTGGTTGTGAATTCTTTCAACTGGGATTTTTTTGGGCAATCTTATGTACACAAAATGGGTATGCAATTCAAATATTAATAATAAATTATCAACTTAAAACTCAATTCTTTAGAATATATAATTTTACTATTTATTAAAAAGGAAGGCGATGTGCAACCTTTCACATAAGAACCGTTGATGAATATTCAATGCTACAGAATACGAAGCATCTTTAATATTTTTTTCAGAGTTGAAAGACACTTTGATTTAATAATCATCAGCGATCAAATGCTACTTTGTATAAATATGCCATACAAAAAACCCTGGCAGAAGGGTATTTAGGGCCATTGTAGAAACTGATGGAAGTTCTGTTCTAATCCCAAAAATCTAATGACTGTTTTTTCAAATGAAACTCAAGTTCACAGCTCAAATAGCAACTTTAAAAATCAAACACTCTAACACAATACGACCTAAAGATACACCAACTTGATACTCATACACTAAAAATGATAGGAAGAAAATATTAAATATCAAAAGTCTTCATTCCCCAGTAATTAAACCAGTGCATTTCTATCAGAACATTAAACTGTATACACAGCTAAAAGTGTGAGTGTGAGCTCATGTGTTCCAGGAATTTTAATTGGTCTTGTGTGGTGTGATGGTGTGCCCAGTACAGAACAAGGGCGTGCACTGCCAAAGACATGTCAGGTATATTATGTGTTTTATGCTGAATTAATTTCTGATGGCTATGCATTCAAAAATCTTTTACTATTGTCCTCTTTTTTTTTAAAAAAAAAATCACATTTGGAGACATGACTCCAGACTTAAGAAGCTGGATCTAGCATGTGGCCAGAGGCCAGGCCTTAATGGTTTAACTCCCACGTTGGGAACTTGATAACGATATCATCATAGCTTTTGTGAAAGATGTGTCAACTCTGTTCTTAGCTCAAGGCAGGGCCATGTCTAGATCTGGGTTTTATTTCTAAACTAGACAAGCCCCAGATGGAGTATATCACCGGTACTTCATGAGAAAAAAATGCTTCATGAATCTTCTTTTATTATCAGATGACGCATTTCTCCTGAGATCCTTGGATCTTATTCTAAAGGTTCTGGAGATTAAACCCAAGGCCTCACACATGCTAGGCAAGGGCTCTATAACTGTGGGACAGTTCCTGTACCCAGTCTTCTGAACTGAACCACAGTGAGAAAACTCAGTGAAACCCGCCAAGACCATCCAAATTCCAGAGAAGGGAAGGCAAGTCCATGTATTAGATAGATATATTTTAAAAAGGGTGTATGTGTTTCTTTAGGGAGTCTATCTACTTCAGTGGTCATTTTTAAGCATATAAATATTGTGTTAGAGTATTTGATTTTTTTTAAATGTTTATGTATGTATGCATGTATTTATTTATTTATTTAATGTATGTGAGCACACTGTTGCTTTCTTCAGGCACACCAGAAGAGGGCCTCAGATCCCATTACAAATGGTTGTGAGCCACCTTATGGTCGCTAGGATTTGAACTCAGGACCTCTGGAAGAGCAGTCAGTGCTCTTAACCGCTGAGCCATCTCTCCAGCCCAGAGTGTTTGATTTTTAAGATGGCTATTTGAGTTGCTAACTTGAGTTTCATTTAAAAACAATCATTAGATTTTTTGGGGGGGATTAAAACAGAATTTCTATCAATTTCTGCCAATGGCCCTAAATATGCTTCTGCATATTTTTTTGCATGACACTTATGCAAAGTGGCATTTGATCGTTGATGATTGTATATGCTGCAGGTACACATCACCTTTCTCAGCATTTAAGTCGCTCTTAAATATCAACAGTGTCCAATAATGTTGCTTGCTGCAAGCCTGCATCAAGCATACTTGCCTAAAAGTAACCATAAGTAGAAGATGCTCCAAATTCAGATGCAGGAGTAAGGAATGATGGCAAACTTCCTGCCACTCCTCTCAGTGGTAGGGCCTACAGGGTACCTGAGGGTAGGACCAACATCTCTATGCCTGGATGTAAGAATATGAGCGTTGGGTTCTCAGGTTAGAAAGGAACCTGGGAGCCCAACTCTCATATTCTTACATAGGAACCTGGGGCCGGGCTATGGTGGTGCACGCCATTAATCCCAGCACTTGGGAGGCAGAGGCAGGTGGATTTCTGAGTTTGAGGCCAGCCTGGTCTACAGAGTAAATTCCAGGACAGCCACAGACAATGAGGGGCTACACCAAATTATTTAGAAAAAGAAAAAGAAAATCTGTATGGAACAAGTACAGATTTCTTTGTCCTTATTCCCCAAACAAGAGAATATAATAAATATTTGCATAGCCCTTACACTGTATTAACTACCGGAAGCAATCAAGTGATGGCCAATGTTTATAAAAGATTATACGTAAATTAAATACAAATACTATGCCTTTTTATATGGGAGGGACATGAACTTCAGATTTCCACATTTCTAGCCACCTGCAACCAATCCCCTGGCAGATTGTAAAAGTTGAATGCCACATATTTCCCCTTTGGAGAATCCAGAAGATTCTGGAGAATCTTCCTAAGGGGGCAAAACCGGATATGGATGTCCAGGGTTAATTCATTTTAGCAGTTTACAATAACCCCAAACTTGGGAACAGTGGAAATGTGCATCAGTAGGGCAATTAATGGTGGAGCATCCCCTGTCACATAGTCAAGCCATTTTCCTCTCCCAATATACCAGAAGAGTGGTTAGTAACCTTCCTAAAGCTGTAGCCCTTTAATACAGTTCCTCACGTTGTGATGACCCCTAACCATAAAATTATTTTTGTTACCACTTTATAACTGTAATTTTGCTACTGTAAATATCTGTGTTTTCTAATGGTCTTAGGTGACCCCATGAAGGGGTTGTTTGACTTCCAAAGGGGCCTCCACCCACAGGCTGAGAACTGGTGTACTAGAAGAATTAAAGACACTCTATACTAATAATTGTGAGCCATCATTAATACGTGTTCACCATGGGGAACAATGGAACTAGAGGCAATGGAAAGATGTGTCACATGCATTTGGGAAACTCAGATGTAAACACTGGGATGCTTGTCACAGAGCCATGAGAAGAGTAATGTGTATGAGCTCATTGTTAGAAGTGTGCCACTAAACACAGATGGTATGACCTCATTTAAGGAAGGGTCTATCAGTGTGAACACTATCCTGACCTGAGGAACAGTTCCCTCTGGGTGGTAGAAATTCTCTTGTTTATTTTCAGTATTTTTTTTTAAATTCTTATAGTGAGACTACATTAGTTATTATAACTGTCATAGTTTGCTTTTTATTGCTATGATAAAACCCCATAACCTAAAGCAATTTGGGGATGAAAGGGTTACTTCATCTATAGCTCCCAGGCACACCCCATCACTGAGGAAGCAGGGCAGAAACTCAAGGCAGGACCTCAAGACAGGAAGTGAACCAAAGACCATGGAGAAATGCTGCTTACTGGCTTTCTCAGCAGGCTTGTTACTCAGTCTAGGACTACATGGCTCAGAGTTGGTACCATGTACAGTAGGCTAGACCCTTCCACATCCATTATTCAACCAGAAAATGCCCCACAGGCTTGCCTACAAGCCAATGCGATAGGAGCATTTTCTCAGTTGTAGATTCCCTCTTCCCAGATGACCCCAGCTTGTGTCAAGCTTACAAAAAAAAAAAAAAAAAATATGAACCTCCCCTCCCAAAACCCTCAAACCAAATAAAATCAACCTACCAACAAACAACAACAACAATAAAAACACCCCCCAAACAAACAAACCAACCAACTCAACCAGGTAACAACCCACAACATGAAAGCAGAAAGCAATCACACGGATAACTAAGTCAATCTAAGTTTACTAGGAGTCAAGTCCACAGCTATGAAATGTGTCTGCCTGAGAAATGGATTTTGTGCTTCAAGCCTCACTCTATCTATCTATCTATCTGTCTGTCTGTCTGTCTGTCTGTCTATCTATCAATCATCTTTTTATCTATCTATCTATCTGTCTGTCTGTCTGTCTATCTATCAATCATCTTTTTATCTATCTATCTATCTATCTATCTATCTATCTATCTATCTATCTATCTATCTATCTAAATATCATCCATGCATCTACCTACCTACCTACCCATCCATCCATCCATCCATCCATCTACCTACCTACCTGCCTACCTAACCATCCATCCAATCTACCTACCTACTTACCTACCTACCTACCCACCCACCCACCCACCCATCCATCCACCTGCTTAACTATCCATCCATGCATCTATCTACCTACCTGCCTATCTATCCATCCATCCATTCATCCATCCATCCATCCATCCACCTACCTGCCTACCTAACTATCCATCCATCAATCTACCTACCTACCCACCCAACCATCCACCCAACCATCCATCCATCCACCCATCCATCCATCCATCTATCCATCCATCCACCTACTTATCCACCTACCCATCATTTCCAACAGTCAAGCGAACAAAATTGCAAGACCACACAAGAATATATGTGTCTTGATGTAACTTAATGTCAGAATACTTCAAATCTCTTGACTGAATAGTTCAGCTAGCAAATATGTTCTTTTTTTTTTAAAGGAAACAACAACAAAAACCTCCCCTTTCATAAAAAGTATCAATTTGTTTTTCATGTAATAGTCAATACAATTGAAAATGGCCCATCCTTAGTTTGAAATGTAATGAGGATTTTGTAAGGTCCACATACCAAGGACATTAACAAGGGAATGTACATTTCACAAAATATCTTAAATTGAAATTAGGACATGGAATGACATGTTCCTTAGGCCCTTACTTAGTTCAGAGTAATGTGCTTCTAATTGTTATTGTAATCATGGAAAACTGAATTTAAATGTCTAGGACAGCTGGGACTGGTCACACATGCCTGTAATCCTAGCACTTAAGAGATAGAGGTGGGGAGATGAAGAATTCAAGGGCATCTTAGGCTATATAATATGACTTGGTGGGAGGGAAAGAACCCTAGGGAAGCAATAAAGGATATAGGACAAGAATAATAAAGCGCCCGGGGCTGGGAGTGCATCTCAGTGGTACAGCACTTGTTTAGCATACATGAAGTCCTGAGTCTACTCTCCAGCACTGTCAAAAGAAGCCATCCCACTCCTGTTTTGGCTGGTGATGCAGTTCAGTGGTAGAGACCTTGCCTGTTGGGTACCAGAGCCTGGGTGTGAGCCCCAGCATCACAAGTTAAAAAAATAAATTTAAAAGTAAAACATTAGCAGCTTGTTGCTCTATGTACAGAATAGAGATTAATTCGATCAGCCCTGGGCACAAGAAGCCTTACCTTGTGGCAAATGGAGGCTTGTCAATTGAGGCGAAAAGGAACAGGGTCAAAACTGAGAACGCAATGTACTTAAGGGGTATGTGGACAGAGATAAATATGGAAGACAGTCAATGTGGAGTCTTACCCAGCAACCAAGACGTATTTTCCATCTGTTTGATCCTTTAACCTCTCCAGCAGGGACAACCGGACTTTGGCTTTGCTCTTGCCATAGATTTCAATTTCATCTGCAAACAATCCTATCTCCTTGGCAAGGACGTCCACAGCTTTTGGAGTCTGTCCTCGTGAAATCTCAATATCACTGGAGGGAGAGAGAAGAAGCGTGATGGAGGCCGTCGCCTCAGCTTAGGTGGTCGGCGCTCAAGGGAAAAGCATCTGCACGCCCCGCCAACCATTAAATCAACCCAATTGCTTTGTGGTCCCTTTTCCCAGGCAGAATTAAACACAACTGCTAACAATTAAGATGCTTGAGAAAGTGACTTTTCCCTCCCTTTCTTTGTGAGATATGATTACAAAAACACCAAGACTCTAGAACAGTGTCAGGCACAAAGTTAACACCCATGTCACCAGCAAAGGCCAATTGTGTTCTTCATACTATGGCTATGGTAAACCCATTATAGGGCACACAGTTCCATGAGACAGAGGAGGATAGAACAGCTACTGCATAATGCTTTCTCACCCGGCCAGCCAAAGTGTCTCTTGGCTATTCAGAAATAATGGAAATGCTATTTTGTTTCATCTCCATCCATATTTTCTCTCTTTCCCGTTTCCAGTCCAAAAATAATAGTTCAGAATATTTTATTAATTATGCAATGGCTCATGCAGCACTCGAATCTCAATCTCAGACTGAAAGAAGTCAGGACCTTCATTTGGAGGATGGCTGGGCATCAGACTTGACTGAGGTGAGCACAGGGTTGTTATTACAGGGGCTCTCAGCACCAGTGTGTGTACTGTGGACCACCCAGAGAACCCTGCTGGGGCCGGAATGCCCAGCTATCTCTCTGATTTGGGGCCAGCTTGTTCTTTTAGCCCACTGAACATCTGCCTGAGAAGGACGAATGAAGACACACTTATTCCTAGAGCCTTGAGCATTGCATGAGAGAGGACAATGACTTTGAGACACAACAGTCTTTGAGAACAGCAGGAGAGCACACTCCTCTCCACACACACACTTCTAAAAGCAACTCTTCAGTTGCAACTGTTTTCTGTTGCTACTGCTGACAACCTGCTCAATGTAAGTCTATAACTCTCTTCAGACCAGAGGGCCAGGGCAGTTTGACCTTGGTATAGGGGATTAAAGGTAAACATACTGCATCCATCCTGCTCCAGCACCAGGGAAACTGGGAGGAGGAAGTAATGTTTCAGGCCAGTGTAGGCTAAACTCTGAGCTTCCTGTAAGGCAACTCCCTCCCCAAGTCACTATCATAGATCTTTCTATCTCTCTTCTCCCCTACCCTTAGCTTCTAGAATCTTGTGTTATCTCATCTTCCTGACTATAGTGTCTTAGTTAGGGTTTCAATTGCTGTTACAAAAATCCCGTGACCAAAAAGCAAGTCGGGGAGGAAAGGGTTTACTCAGTTTACACTTCCAGACCATAATCCATCACTGGAGAAAGTCAGGGCAGGAACTCAAGCAGGGCAGGAACGTGGAGGCAGGAGCTGATGCAGAGGCCATGGAGGGGTGCTGCTTACTGACTTCCCATGGCTTGCTCAGTCTGCGTTCTTATAGCACCCAGGACCATCAGCCCAGTGATGGCACCACCCACCATGGGCCGGGCCCTCTCCCCTTGATCACTAATTGAGAAAATGCCTTACAGCTGGATCTCATGGAGGCATTTCCTCAATTGAGGTGCCTTCCCCTCTGATGACTCTTACTTATGTCAAGTTGACACACAAAACCAGCCAGTCCACTGTAGTTTTTCTCATGTTTCTCCCCTTTTATCATTCCCAAAGCTGAGCAGCTTAATCTTGGAGGTTTTTCCTTGTTTCTCTCTTTATTAGCTTAGCCACAGACTTGTGTCTATTTTGATTTTTGTTTAGTCAAGACGAGAACCTGGTTGGCCCTAAAACTCTCAGTCTTTTTGCCTGTCTTGACAGAAAAGAGTTAGCCAGAACCAGGCTGACTCCATGACAGGCTGCAAACTGGAAGTTTGGGAGACTAGGCCTAAGTTTCTGTTTCCCAGAAATGAGAACCTGGATGCAGGAACCCATGGTCAGTCCACCACAGCCTCGGGCAGCCAATTCAAGGACAACTTGTCACCTGGCCTGAAGTAAGAATAGGTAGCTGGAATGAGTGAGCACCCCCTGGACGTCTCCAGAGCCTAACCAGTTGTACAATCAGTCAGACTCCTAGAGGCAGAGCTAACCAACCAAGGTAAAAGGCACATACCCCTCCCTGGAATTCCCCTGACCGACAGTAAAAGCTGGGCCTGCGAGTCCACCAGGTAACTTCATTCCCAAAAGGGGAGACCCCTGCATGCATGAGATTCAGCTGAGTAAGTTTGGCCATTTAATTCAGCTAGTTGAGTCTGGGGTCTTCCTTAAGTGATTCTTGGACCCTAACAGATCTATATGCTGGGATTACAGGCTCCTTTTGGCTTTTTAGTGATTTTTAAACCATATAGTCTGCCTTCCTTTGCCCTGTGGCTCTAGAAATCACATTTGGCTAAATAAAGTACCCCTCCCTAAATAGAAGATTTTGGTACACAATCTGATGAAATCAATTAATCAATCAATCAATCAATCATGTATGTATGTATGTATGTATGTATGTATGTATCTATCTATCTAGTATCTATCTATCTATCTATCTAGTATCTATGTATGTATGTATGTATCTATCTATCAATCAATCAATCAATCATGTATCTTCCTACGTGTCTATCATTATCATCATCATTATTATCTCTCTGGAAGTATACTGTATTGGTATGTCTGTAAAAGGCAATAAAAAGAAGAAGATATTTTACGAAACTGATCGTACTGATAGGGGTGAGATTAAAGAGTAGCATTCCTCCTTTGTGTTAATGCCTCAAGCAACAAAGTCTGTGACACAGTCTATTGTGAAAGTAAGAACAATCCCCTGGCTATGCTTAAACAGTAGTCAGCTGACCGAAAAAGGAGGAAGCGGTTTCTGAAAAGGAACTGGTACCTGGGCACAGTCACACATGCCTATGACTCTAGTACTTGGGAGGCAGAAGTAGGAGAGTTACTGTGAGTTTGAGACCAGTCTTCCTATGTAGATAGGATGATTAGCCTGGCCTACATAGGAAGACTAGCCTGGGCTACACAGGAAGACTTGTGGTTTCTATCTATTCAATACTCAGTATTATCCCATCTTTGCTGCATGGGTTGGCCCCGGGACTCTGAGATTGTACACCCAGATAAGGTTGTGTGGCCGACTCGCTGGGATGAAACAGGCAGCAGTGACCCTGGTTAATGTATGGTGTTACGCCAATCATTCAAAAATCACATGCTAAGGTTATATCTGCATTTTCAAATTACTCAGAGAGAAATCTATAACTCAGATTCCTTAGGATGCTGGTGAAAACATCCATCCTGATCATCACAGTGTCTTTTGGGACAACGCAGAAGAAAGCTGAATGCAGCTTTCGTGTGAGTGTCCTTGGTGTGTCTGGTCATTTTCCCTAGGACTAGAAAAATATCTGCCTTTAGCACTAAGTTGCTCCCCATCCTGGGTGTTACTAACCTTGGTCAACATGTTCCAAATGCCACGTGACACATATTTGTCAGACGTGAAAACACTGCTTTTCACAAGATGAAGAAAAACAATCGATAAGTGTTCTTTTAATAATATAGGACACGCCACTAAGATGAGATGCAATGCGATCTTAACACGGAGAGAATATGGTGAGCGTGTTCACCGTAGTATAATCACGGAGGACTTGTGATAATGACACTTCAATTTGATGATTAAAGAAAATTATCTACCACCAAAATCTAAGTACTGGGGCCTGGTGATGCAGCTCAGTTACTGCACACTTCCTTAGTATGCAGGAAGTCTTGGGTTTCATCCCCAGCACCCAAGCACTGCATAAAACCAGGTG
Organism: Tokudaia tokunoshimensis; assembly: GCA_036184795.1. Classification (NCBI taxonomy): domain Eukaryota; kingdom Metazoa; phylum Chordata; class Mammalia; order Rodentia; family Muridae; genus Tokudaia; species Tokudaia tokunoshimensis. The sequence continues at coordinate 73,507,298 of BTHU01000006.1, read as the reverse complement.
GTGCACACACACAGTCCCAGTATTTGGGGGACAGAGGTGAGGGGACCCGAGGTTCACAGCATCCTTGGCTACATAGTGAGTTCAAGATTAGCCTGGGACCATGTTTCAGACAAAGCCTTGAGTTACACCTTCAAGCTGCGACTGACCAGAGAGATACGTGTCCCTGGGGTGAGCCGCCATCAGTACCAGCCGAGCACAGCGTCACCTACCTGGGCACAGGTGAGAGAGGCTGTAGTTTCAAGCAGTGCAGACGCCATCTTCGATGCTGCTGTTCTCTGAGCCATCTCCTGCCGCTGCTCACCATGTTCTTCAGGAGGGTGGGGGTGGGGGTGGGAGGAAGAGATGGTGTAGATGTGAGGGCGACAGGGCCCCCTCGTCAACTACAGGAAGATAGCAAGCGAGGGGCTTACGGAGCCAAAGGAGTCCCCAAGCAAGATAGTTATCACAGGATATAACCAACAATGTGATAGGCATGCCATTAGCCTTGTAGGCTTTGTTTATGGGCTTGTAGACATATGCACTGTTAAAACAGCTTAACTATTTCACAGAAGATACCAAGACTGCAGCTACGGTTATTCTTTAAAAAGATGTGTGTGCACATATGTGCTTATACATAGAGGTCAGAGGCTGACATTCCGTGTGGCTTCTTCTAATGTTTTCCAACATATGTTTTTATATTTTGTTGTTATTTATTACTACTACTACCATTACTACTATTACTACTACTATTGTATGGGCATTGTCCCTACATGTATCATCTATGCACCATGTGTGTGGAACGTCTGCAGAGGTCAGAAGAAGGCATTGGATCCCCTGAAACTAGAGTTACAAATGGTCGTGAGCTGCCATCTGGAAAACAAATCTGAGTCCTTTGAAAGAGCAGCCAATCTTCTTAACCACTAGGCCACCTCTCTGGTCAACTGCCTTAGTTTTGAGACATGATCTCCCCTGAACCTACAACTATACCTTCTCCTCAACAAGTCCCAGACATCCTCCTTTCAGCCCCTGACAGCTTTTTATGTAGGTGCTAGGGCTCCAACTCAAGCCCATATGCTTACAGACTGAGCACTTTATTGACTGAACTATCTCTCCAGCCTCTCTGATGATGGATTCTTCATCTCAACCCTCAACCAATCTCTGTCTGGCATCTTGATGTCAACCACTTGAAAGGCTCGAAGCTAGCCCGCTCCCAGGTCTCTAACACGGAAAAATTATGAGGCAATACATGCTTCAAGTTTCTGTGTTGCTACATTTGAGAGGTGATGCATTACAGACACTACTTTGGGCATCTGCCATGCCTACATCATGCAATGGTAGGCAAGTAAAAAGCCTTTGTAAGTGCCCATCTCCTCCCATCAGAGGGCCTCGACCCCAGGGGTGGAGTGTCTAAAACTCTACCCAACAGGCAGAAAACACTTGTAAAACATTAGCAACAGCTAATAAGAAGGCCAAACGCAAATGGCTGTGTCAAACAAACCTGAATCCGCAGAGCTGCAGCAAGGAGACTCACGCTCTCCTGTGCAATGAGTCCGTTCACGGGGACTCCAGGAGAACCTCCTTTCAGCTTCCCTGCAAAAACATTGAATAGAAAAAGGCTTGTAGCATATTTTTACTAATAAACAATCGCCCTCTGTAAAAATCCAGCATACTGGATTGCAGTGCCCATCAGTTATCACCCAAGGAAGTTAGTTGGGAGGTCAGGAAATGTCTATAGGCAAGTCACCTCTGGCACAACCTTGAGACTCAGTTGGGAGTATTTTGTATTTTTATATTAGAGGGATGTCAATGTCCACTTAAGCTGTTAACCAGGGGGACAAATGGAGACATGGTTTAACAAAACACACTATGCTTGGCAGATATGTCACACCGAAGGACACAGAAACATCTAGGCATAGGGTCTTCGAGTATCCCAAGTGTGGCACTGTGATCTACAAAAGCAAAGACGCAATTAGCTGGATGTGGCCGCCCAGCCCCTAAACCCAGCACTTGAAAAGCCGAGGCAGGAAATTAGACAACTTGAAATGATCTTAGACTACACAGCAAAGCCTTGAGTCCACAGTATAACCCTGGGTTCAAGACCAGCCTGAGGAAGAGAGTCCAACTCTGTCTCAAAATTAAACAGTAAGAGGAATGGAGACACAGCTTAGTGGTAGAGTGCTTGCTTGTCATGCTTGAGGTCCTGGGTTCAAGGTCCTGCACCGCTGCCACTCCTGCACCCAAAGACATCCACAGAGTCCATCGTAGAGGCAGCATGGTCTGTACAGACTCACATTTTCACCTCTGACCCGGCAGGATGTTCATTTTAACTCCCAGGCATATTTGCTACCCAGTGTTTGGATTTCTGACACAGTGGGGCATCAGAGCCTAGAACCTTTACAGCATAACCCTAGAGAAAGTGGAAGTGAATTTACTTGCAAACATAAGGCACAAAGAGAAGTAAAATCACCTACAGCATAAACTGTAAAGCTGCGAAGAGGATAAGCTTTGGGCAAAAAACAACAATAACAATAACAAACACCTGTCACTTTATCTAATATGTGTAAAATATATTCAATCTTTATCAAATAATATGACAGTCAGAAGACAAACATATAATTTGCAGATTATATTCATATTTTCAAAGTAATAACTGTGGATTTTGTTTTTATTTTGAGACAGGGACTCAGTATGTAGCCCTGGCTGACCTGGAACTCACTATGTAGAACAGGCTGACCTCAAATTCACAGAGATCTGCCTTCCTCTACCTCCCAATTTCTGAGATTATAGGTGTAAGCCACTATACCAATCATAATTGTGGAGTCTTTTTTTTCAGTGTGTGTGTGTGTGTGTGTGTGTGTATATATGTATTCACATGTGTGTGCAAGTATGTGTGTGCATGTGATCACATGTGGGTATGTGCGAGTGTGTGTGTATGTTCAAGCACACATGAACTTGGTTGATGCCAAATGTCTTCCTGGGTCACTCTCTCTCTATTTAAGGAGGCAGGGTGCATTGCTGATGCTGGAGCTTACTGATTCTGCTAGTCTAGCTAGGCAGCTTGCCACAGAGATCCCCTGACCTGCCTCCGAGTGCTGGGATTACAGGCGTCTGCCGTGCCCATCTGGCTTTCATGTGGGTGATGGAGATCTGAATTCTGGTCCATATGCTTTAGTGGCAAGCACTTTATCCAGCCCATAGATTGCTGTCAGAAATATGATCCAATTTCTATCAAAATCAATTACGTTTTAGGATATTAACTTTAGGGATTACGTGATGCTGTTTTGGGTCTGGAATGTCCCCCCAAAACACACATGTAAGGGGCTGGTTCACCAGCCTGTAGCTCTAGTGAAATGAATATGTTGGCATTTTAAGAAGGTGGGACCTAGAGGGAGGAAGCAGGTTGCTGGGGTCATGGCCTTGAAGGAAACACTGGACACCAGCCCCTTCCGGTTTCTCTTTGTTTCCTTGCCCCCACTCCTGACAGGATGTACTGTTCCATCACAGACCTAAAGCAACATGGAATAAACTCTTAGAAACCATAAACCAAAATTGATTTTCTTCCTTACCAGTTGATGTACTCAGTAATTTTTCACAGGGGCAGAGAGCTGACAAATACATCTGGTTTTCAAATTTGGGAAGCATCAACAAGAATTTTACTTTCCCCTCTTTTAGTTAACAATTATAACATTTATTAAAAGAAAGCACACATGTAAAATGCTTTGGCTTGTATCCTCTCTTAAAGGGAAAAAAATACTTCTAATAGCAACACTTTTGAATTATGAAACAATTTTCTTGGGTTTCTGGACCACTTGACTCCTAAATTACCCACTATGCTGACAGTTCTTTACAATAAATTGCACTAAACACTTAAGAGTATGTGTTCCATAATGTTCTATTGTCACATGCAATGAAGGGTGTTGGAAAACCACATCCCCATGTATAGTTTAAAGATTAGCAATACTGCAGCTCTATAAATCACATCTGGGCAGAAGAGTCAAAGGATGGGAGAGATTTGTTTTGCTTTTTTTTAACCACTAGAGACCTGCTCTTAAAATCCTGGACAACTACGAAGAAGAAGAAGAAGAAGAAGAAGAAGAAGAAGAAGAAGAAGAAGAAGAAGAGGAAGAGGAAGAGGAAGAGGAAGAGGAAGAGGAAGAGGAAGAAGAAGAAGAAAGTACTGTTTGTTCTCCTGCCTTTTAGCAATGACAAATTAAGATGGCTACATTCCGGGGGCTGCTATCAATTTGTAAGTGCATGTTCCCAGAACATAAGGGACACAGTTACGCAGTAAAGAATTTTTATCATTTTAGGCTCTTGCACAACACAGGGCTCAGGAAAAGAGAGACGAATGTGGTTAGGAAAAGTGTTGCTATGCCTAAACCAGTCTGGTGATGACTTCAAGGACCACTGGGAAGAACAGGTATGAGCAAAACAGAACACCTTCCTTTGACCCACCCTCCCTCCCTCCCTCCCTCCCTTTCTTCCTTCTAGTCTTCGGACAGCTGAATGATGGGAAATGAATCCAGATGAGAATACAACAGCATGATGGGACCAGAAGTCAAAGAGGAAGTTTTGAAGAAAGCAGCAGGGAGTAATGAAAGGATGAGAAGGTCTGAGTGGAGGTAGCCATAGCCCCAGGGCTAACATAACAGAATCCTGTGACCAGGTCAAATCCTCCCCTTCTGCAAAGACCCGGCCCTGACCCTAAATACACTCAACAAATATCCCAGGATGCCACTGAAGCACCAGATCTGTCCATGACAACTGGGCAGGCTGACGATCGAGGTTCACACACAGGGCTGATCCAAGCTTTTTAGGCTCTTAAAAACTAAGAGATGGACTAAGACGTGCCATCTCACATATAAGACAAGTGAGTTATTACTGAGTCACGTGCAGGCCCATCACAGGCTATTACACATACATGCATGCATGCACGCACGCACATATACACACTATAGGAATCTTACATACAGAGGTCAGAGGCTCTCTTCTTGAAGTGGGTGTCTAGCAATGCTTGGGGTAGCCTTTGCTTTTGTGATGGGGTCAGAAGATACTTTTGTTTGATTCTGTAGACTTAACTTGTTCATTTGGCACATTAGCTTTGATAAACTTTGTATTCTTTCTGGAACAGGGATAAATATTGAGACAGGATTGATTCCAGAGAATCTGAAACCATTAAGATGAGGGGGGGCTCAGTGAAGTAGGACTACATTCCCAGTACATTTTAATGCTTGTGAGACTTGAGGAAGAAAACCTTTGTCTCAGCATCCCCAGGTGTGAAAGAAGGACTCACCTGGAGGCTGTGCCCAGCCCACAGTCCACAGCCCACAGCAGGTCCTGTCCCAAAGCACAGGTGGATCTTTTTTCATTTCTCACCAAATACGCTCATGTAACTCATGGCTCCTCCAGGAGCAAGTCAATTTAAAAGATGGCATTCCATTTATAATTTAAAAAAAAATGGTAACCAAAGGGCTGGAGAGATGGCTCAGTGGTTAAGAGCACTGACTGCTCTTCCAGAGGTTCTGAGTTCAATTGCCAGCAACCACATTGTGGCTCACAACCATCTGTAAAGAGATCTGATGCCCTCTTCTGGTGTGTCTGAAAACAGCTACAGTGTACTCATAGATAAATACAAATCTTTAAAACAAAATGATAACCAAAACTTCATGCAGAAAGAAAAGTCAAGGTCTATGTGTTATTCTGCTGCCCCTGGAAGTCAGAACAGTCCTTTCTTGGACTACACTGGGATGTCTAAAAGACTACTAAATTACATAGGAAGGGAGAAAGTCAGTCTTCTGCCATCTACCACATTCAGGACCTGACTTTGATGCAGAGGCAGCTGGTGGGCCACCTTTCCATGGTGGAATCATGGTATGAATCCATGGTATGAATCTACGGACAACTCTTTCATGTTTTTTTTTCTTTATTCCTTCCAGGATGACAAGTTACTCTCCAAATCCAGAAGAGGTAAAAACTGGGAATTAAAACAGATAAACCTTAAACCAAAGGCCATGCTGTCATTAGTTCCCCAGTTCCATAGAACACATCTGAGAGGAGAGATGGGGATGTACAGTGAAGAGGGCCAGAAGAAAATCCTCTAGCATCATTTTGCGACAGTGCCCTTGAGAGTGGCCATTATCATTCCCACCGTGTGAATCCCATCACATCGAGCGCAGCATACAACTCACGCCCTTAAAAAAGAAAGTTCTGAGGAAATGGAAATCATGTAAACATTACAATTATTCCATATAACTTTGCAACCTCTAAGACCAAACTAAGGACAGTATGCTTCATGTATAATCTGAATGGTTTTTTTTTTTTTGATTTTTCTTTTCTTTTTCTTGAGAAGGACCTTATGTATTTAAATTCTGGTCTTCGGTTTCTACCTCCCCAGTGCTGGGATTCCAGGCATACACCACCACATCAGATTTTATGCCAAGGTGAGGACTGAACCCAGGGTTCTACATGTGTTAGGTAAGAGAGCTACATTTCAAACCCTTAAAAAGTAACTGAATGTAGTGAGAACAAATTGAAAGTTGAACTAGAAAATTGGGGAGATACCTCAGGGATAGACTTGGAAAAGGGGAGAGCCGGCTAAGACAGACATGGATCTCAGAACAAGGCTCGAGGGTCAGAAGGAAGCATTCTCATCTTATTCCAAACACACAGGACTGAATCCTGGGTCTGCCCAATTTCTCGGAAGCTGCCCATATATTCCTTCAGAATCTCCCGTCCTTCTTACTTCCCTGGACATAACTTCTAAGAACACACATACACTCTGCAACTGTGAAGTCACGGCCTGTGTGCACTGGCAATATGGTGAAGAGAGAGGGGTGCGGGAAGTGAACCAGCATTCACTGGTAGCTACAGTAGTATGCTAAAGGCTCTGCCCCCAAGTCATCACATCATTTACCTTTCCCTGCTGAGTTTCTCAGTTCTATTTATCCATGAGGAAACTGAGGAGTGGAAACCTGAAGTGAGGGGCAGTATAAAAAAATCAGGGTATAGGGGTAGTGGACAGGTAGAACTAGAAAGATGGCTCAGAAGTGCAGAGAATATATTACTCTGGCAGAAGACTGGGGTTTGATGGTAGCCAGAACGCACAATAACAACTCACAACCATCTGTGGCTCTAGCTCTAGGGGCATCTAAAGTCTCACACTTCAGGGAGCACCTACACACACACACACACACACACACACACACACACACTCTCTCTCTCTCTCTCTCTCTCTTAAAAGAAAAATAAATAAATCTTATCGAAAAATCCAAACAACTAAGCCTGGTTTGGTGGTGCATCCTTATCACCTCAGCCTCCAGAAGCTGAGGCAGGAGGATTGAGAGTTCAAAGGGGGCCTCGGCTAAACAATGAGACTCTGTCTTAAAAACAAAATAAAATCTCACAACCAATGAAATGATTGCCTTTACTTTGAGTGACATAACCTCCGATCCATGCCCCCCCTTTCCTTTCTGGTACATCAAATTGTCTCCCTTCAGGGCCAGAGAAGGGAAACCCCTCGATCCCTCTGGATCACCTGGTTTATTACCCTGAGGCCTAGAGATAACTCACAACTTTTCTCCCTCCACACTAGATACCACTTTCTCTGCATGAGGAGACTCTGCAAACTTCACTGAAACCCAAAGATGCTACTGTTTGATGCAGATCTCAGGCCCCAAGACAAAAGACCAGCTCCTCTTTCTCATTCAGTACACAGGTTCCGACATGGCATACAAAATGGCCGTACTTAGGGTAAAGTCTGCTTTTTAGCAATCAAAGTGCTTCAAGATCACAGTGAGGACTTGGGGGTTGGGGGGGAGGGGTGTTGTGTGTCTGCGATGCTAACAATGAGGATGAAAACCTCATTAATGTCCCTCACCTTCACCCAACCACAGTGTATTCAAGAGTCTGGCCTAGAGCTCACACTAAAGAACTTTTCTCTTTAAAAATGATTCCAAACAACCCACCCAATGTTTCATGCGGCTTTACCTGCTCATGGTCAATACTAAGCCTCTACTGTGTGTTCACTACGGGGCTAGGCGCTGCCTTGTTCACATGACATTCCAAACCCAACAAGAAACCTATTACAGAGGGGCCAGACAAACTGAAAAGAAACTAGTTGCAATTATTCCACGTCCAGAATAATTAAATCAATGTAGAAGGCTTCTAGTCTTTTATGCCTTTCCAAGTACTGAAATATTGAAACCTAATGTTTTTTTAAAAACAAAATATTTTTTTATTTATTCTTTGAAAATTTTATAATTAATCTCATGCCAACTCTCCAAAAAACCTAATTTTTATTTATATTATTATTATTATTATTTTATCATTCATTTGTTTGGTTTGAGACAGTGTCTCACTATGTAGCTCTTGGGTAGACTTTAGCTTGATATGTAGAACAGGCTTGTCTAGAAGTCAGAGAGATCCACCTGTCTCTGTCTCCTGAAGGCTGAGATTAAAGGTATAATGTCTTTAGAAAGAGCATTATCAAACCCAAGAGGTCTAAAAGAAACATTAAAAATAAAGAGTTTTCATTACATGAAATATACAGAGCTTAAACACAGTCCAAAAGAATGTTGAAGTAAATTCTGTCTCCAGCTACAATATAACTGCTCTCAATATAAACGCTAACAAAAACCAGCAGGTAAATAATCTTGCAAAGAATATAAAATCTTTGAGAAGGAGGGGCATCATTACTAAGTTCTTCATCTAACTAGGATTCGGAGCCCAATCCGCTTCCGTCATTATTTATAGGCTAGAGACTGTTTTCTTAGGGGGACAAATAAAAGCTGTATGCATGTCTGCAGGAGATGTGATGTGTATTTTATGGGCCTTTGTTTTTAAAGCACAAGGGATGGGAATGAGAGTTTCACGCTTGTCAGGCAAGACATCTACCACGAAGCTACATCCCCCAGCCTCCACAAAGCATGGATTTCATTCTTTTAATTTTCAACTTTGAAATTACATTTATGGTGTGTGTGTGTGTGTGTGTGTGTGTGTGTGTGTGTGCTTGAGTACCATGGCTGTGGTTTGTGTGTGTGTGTGTGTGTGTGTGTGTGTGTGATTGCTTTTTCTACAAGTAGGGCCTGGGGACTGCTTTCAGGTCACCAGGCTTGGTGGCACGTGCACTAAGTCCACCTGGCAGCCACAGGATTGTGTTTTGAAGAAACTGAGTGGCTCCTGCACTCACAACTGCCTCTCTGCTGCGCCTCTCCCCCTCCATTGCTCTCCGTGCTTTTAGAGCTAGAATATCCTGTGAGAACTCTGAGTACACACGGTTCATCTCCGTGCCGGTCCTTCCAGCAGTTCCTTTCCCCCCAGGCTTTCCCACAGAGATGCTGCCAAGAATTCTCTACAAGAAAAGACTCCACTGTGCTTCAGAGTATAAAGAACACCATTTCTAGTCTACCTCACACACGTCCAAATTGCTCCTTGAGGTCACAGTTGTCATCTCTGTCAGATACCAGAGGTCAGCAGAGGCATTTTGGGTTGACACCTCCACTGACATCTTGGTTTCTCTCGGCTCATAATATGAACCTGGTATCCAAAAACTCCAAAGCAGTGATTCTCAACCCTCCTACCGTTATAACCCTTTAATACAGCTCCTCCTGTTGTAGTGATCCCCCAACCATAAAATTATTTCCTCGGCTACTTTGTAACTGCAACTTTGCTACTGTCGTGAATTGTAATATAAAGATCTGATGTGGGAAAGTGTCATGCAACTCAAAAAAGGGGTCATGACCCAAAGATTGAGAACCTCTGGCCCAAAGGTAGGTACACTACAGTCAAATCTCTTGTCCTGTACACTCACGCCTACAATAGCCAATATCTCAATAACATGTGGTCTTCCAAAGAAGCAAGGTGACCATCATCCGGCCAGCTGTAGTCATTATCCTGCCCCACCAAGGTGAAGACATCTACCTGACAAGTAGTCATAGAAGCAATTCAGAACAATGGTTCCTGATGGGATCCAAGCAGCAGGAATCTCTTCTGGCTTAGGTGAGCCTAAGACCACAATGTCTGCCTCTTGAAGCTAAAAGGAATAAAAGAGAGAAAACCACACATATTAATCTATAGCATAAAGACAGGAGTATCTTCAGATATCTGATGACTCCAAAGAAACAGACGATTTTAATAAAAGACCCCTAGCTTCATTCCAAACTGTGGATGTGAACTAAAATTGTGGACCAACTCTATTCAAGCATATCTTCTTTTTTTTTCCTTTAAAGATTTATTTATGGGGCTGGAGAGATGGCTCAGCAGTTAAGAGCACTGACAGTTCTTCCGAAAGTCCTGAGTTCAAATCCCAGCAACCATAGGTGGCTTGCAACCATCCGTAATGAGATCTGATGCCCTCTTCTGGGGTATCTGAAGACAGCTACAGTGCACTCATACAACATAAAATAAATCTTTTTCTTTTAAAGATTTATTTATTTATTATATGTAAGTACACTGTAGCTGTCTTCAGACACCCCAGAAGAGGGTGTCAGATCTCATTACAGATGGTTGTGAGACACCATGTAGTTGCTGGAAATTGAAACTCAGGACTTCTGGAAGAGCAGTCAGTGCTCTTAACCATTGGGCCATCTCTCCAAGCCTCAAGCATATCTTAGTATAGGCAGAACATGACTAACGTGTCTTACAAAGAAAATGGAACTTTAAAAATATCATCATGGTAGCCACCTCAGTGTATAAGCCACATGTTATATATGCATCATTTTAATGAATCGTTCCTCTATGGATTATCTGTGCTCAGAAGAAAAGAGAGGATTGGGAGGATAGCTCAGTCAGTCAAGAACTTGTAGTGCAAACACGGGGGACCCAACATCAAATCCCCAAACTCACATATAACCAGCCCTGGTGGTGTGGCTGTGACCACAGTGTACCAGTGGCGAGCAAGGTGGTGGAGACAGGGAGAGTTCCCTAGAACCTAGTAGGTGGGCTAGACTGGGGCATGCACTGGCAAACAATCAAAGAGAGCCTATGTCAAACAAGGTGAAAACTGAGTCACTGACTTTCTGTGGCTTCACTCACACTCTGATGAGCACGCCACACACTCTCGTGTACACACACACACTCACACACCCACACCTGCATGCTCACGTAGGGAGGGAGGGAGAGGAAGAGGAAGAGAGTGAGAGAAACTTAAAAAAAAGAAAGAATATAAGCGATATTTCTGCTGAAGCAATTGCCATTCTTCCTCCTCTATGCTACACAGCCACGACACAGTTAAACGGCACCAAGACCCGCGGAGCCAGCATCCCCAGTGATCTGACCAGTTCAAGCTGCACATGATCCCTGCAGACAGATCTGAGAAGCAGCTAGACTTGCTAGTGATACTCTGTATCGGGGTAATGTGTTCTGGTGGAAAGACGATTGTAAACATCTGTTTCAAAAAGTCATTTCTCATTTACATACTAGAATGACTGTCATAAATTCAACCGCTGTGATCCTCACAGGACACACAAATGTTGAAGGCTGGCTCCGAAGCGTCAGATAAGGAACATCATTTTGCTAGGCTTTTCTGCACAAAGACCGCAAGACCGGAATATGTTAAAACACCTACTGAAAGGATGTATAGAAGATCAGTGAAGTGTTCATTTTGGGAAAAGCCAGGGACCACAGCTTCATACCAGTCCCCTAAGAACCCGCTGGTTCCCACACGTGGCGTCTTTGATATAACCCGTTCTCTTCATTACCTATAAATCTTGAGACTCTTATTCCGGCTCCTCAGCTACATATCTGCACACATCTCTAAAGCAGCTGTGCTAAGAAGCAACCAGGGGGCAGTTAATCCCGCACAGAAAGGGCAAAAGCCACCCCCATCCCTAGCCACGATCACAGCTTAGATGCTAATTTTTTTTTCTGGAAAGAAAAAGTGCTAGATGCTTAGATCAATAAATAACCCACTGAGGACGTGGTAAGATTTTAATGAGCTCAAACTCAAGGAGAATTATTGTCTTTCCTGACTGCTCTTCCCTCCCTCTCTCCACATGGGAAAGGCTCTGGCCAGGGCCTAGCTTGAAACTTTACCTCATAACAAAATATTGCTTTCTCTGTGGAGACTGGAGTGGCGTAGCTTAGAGGAAACCACCCACTCCCCAGGCAAAGGACCAAATGTTAAAACAATAGTAAGACACAGATAAATGCACATGAACGTGGAGCACGTGGGTGCCGTGTGGTTTAGGTAACTCGGAAACTATTCCGGTGATCCCTGTGGGGAGGGGCATCAAATATGGAGGGGAGAAGGCAGATGTGATCTGGAAGGTTCCGTGAGGGTTTGGTCTTTTCTATTTAGCAGATGCAAGGCATTTAAAGACAAGGGAGTACAGCAAGCAGAGCCCCCATCATTGGGCTAGAAGAGAACACATTATTGCTCTCTAGCAATGTGTCTGGAAGGGGAATAAATGTGGGTCTTGGGTTTGAGAGATTCAAGCGGGAACAAATAACACTAAAACTAAACAAACCTCCCCCCTCTCCTAACCCTCCCTGTAACAAAGCGGAACAAAACCAAAAAACCCCAAACCCAAACAATAACAATGAAAGCCCCAGTTGATGAGCTGACAGGATGGCTCAATGGGTAATACGCTCCTGCCAGCAATCGAGAAGATCTGAGTTCAATCCCTGGTGTTCTTCACATGGTGTTAGGAGAGGAACTGACTCCTGCAAGCTGTTTTCTGACCCCCACATGCATGCTGGGGCATGTTTGTCATTTCTTCCTACCCCCCAGCCCACCACCACAGCACCACCAATAAGTAAATAGAAGTGTAATTTTTTAGGTTGACAGGTTATTTTTTTTTTCTTTTTTAAGAACTGTGCACCTGAGAGTTATGAAACTTTCTTCCACATCACTTGAATGTTACCAGTGTAATTAAGAACATAAAAGCTCAAAGGAAGAACACCATTTAAAAGAGAATTGCTTCCCCCGGCAAAGATACACTTTTGAAATTATACTAATAGTGTGACTAAATGAAATTTAGGATTCTTCATTAAAAATTTCCTTTCACTTCATTTTTTTTTTTTTGAGTTAGCCTGGGGTGAAGGTAGGAACCCTTTCCCTGAGTGTACAGGTCAGAGCTGGGGTCTTTAGGCTGGGGAGACGTAGGGCAAACCACTGAGACAGGAGGAAACAGGTGCTCAATAGCGACTTCTTTCCCCCTGACATTTTGGAATGTAAGACCTACCACTATTTAACGTTTGGATAGACATTGGTGTCCAGTCAGCACCTGTGGAAGCCACCAACTGTCACACAGGGTATCAGGGGTCAGGGAGAGCCAGCTAAATGTATATGGCCTCTGACTTGATCTTTTAACTTCTAGCAAAAAGGGGGCGCATTAGGCTCAGTGTCTTTATGGATGCTATAAGGATTCATTACGGATTCTCCATTGTAAGGAGACAAGAAATGTCCTATGGCACATTGAAGTATGGTCACTCCCTCCCTATCTTTTAGCACCATCCTAAATAGAATTCCAAATTTGGTTTTGTTTTGTTTTTTTTGAAAGTGTAACTTCCATTTGGAAAACATTAATATTTCCAAAATTGCTGTTGTCTCCTCAACAACGGACAGGGATTTGGATACACCAAGTATATTATATACGTGAATTCACTAGTATGCACTCCATTTTTAAAAAAGTTACCCTTTCTTGTTCTCCTTTCTAAGTGTTACAGTATCTCCTCACGTCCATCTGTTACACACATACATTGTAGGTTAGGATTTGAACAAGAGAAAACGTGGGTTTTTTTTTCTTTCTGAGATTGAATGACCTCAATTAATTTTATATTTTCTAAATCCATCCATTTTCCTGCAAATTTTGTGATTTCATCTTTCTTTAAATCTAGAAATGGAATCATCCTCTCCTCTCTCTCCCCCACCGTGTGTGTGTGTGTGTGTGTGTGTGTGTGTGTGTGTGTGTGTGTTTTGCACGTGCCCATACATGAAGGAGATTTTCATTATCCATTCACCTGCTGAAGGACAATTCATTTGGCTCTATCTCCTTATGATAGAGAATGGAACAGCAAGAGATAAGAAATCTGTTGTTGCTTTGAGATCTGTGACCTGAGCCTCCTTGTCAACTCTCACGCTTTAAAAATAATCATTTTGAAATTTCTATGAATATTCATTTATTGTTCCCTAATCTCAAAGAGCAAAAAGCCAGGGATTTCGAAGGATTGAAACTCTCGTCTTTTCCGCTTAAGGTATAATTCTAAAATGTTTCAATGTTGCATAGAGAAATGTAACAGAAACTGGTCGGACAGTTCTATGCTGTGTGAGATTTGCCTCAGGAAGATTTCTCAGGAGGTGGGATTAGGATGGGCAGAAGGAGGGAAGGGGAACACGTGATACTGTGATATCTGAGGGGTGAGGGAAACATGGGACCCACCTCCATACAGAGCAAAGGTAGAACTAGAAGGTTAAGTAAGACTCCCAAGCTCATCTTTTTGGGTCACTGATGCTAATTAGTAAGAGAGGAGCTAAGGATAGAATAATGTAGAGGGTGTGGCACAGGATGGAGTTAGGAAGAAGGAGTGTGGCCTTGCAGGGTAAGAGAAAGGGTCATAGTTGAAGTGTGCACCATCCCTAGTAGCTGCACGGACTAGAAGCTAAAAATACATTCCTGGAAACTAGGAACTGATGGGTAATTTTACCACGGCAACCACACTGGCCCATGATTCTCACTCGCAGGTTACATTATGGAGAGTTCACTGCAGTGCGAATTTTTTCATTAGCAGAGTCCCCGTCTATTCATAAAACTTTAAAACTTAGAATGCCTAACATCTGAACTTAGCTGAGCCCAGTACCATTCCATCCTGAATGTGCCTGAGCTCATCTGAAACTGACTGGGCAAGCCCTACTTAGTGAGCCAGCGAGCCTGTTTTCCTTCAGTGGTAAGACGGGAAACCTGAAGCAAGCTGCAACGACTTGTGTCAGTGTGCAAAGTGTCAGTGTCAGTGCGCAAGAGGTTCCATTCAGATGTCAGGGTGTCAGTGTGCAAGAGATTTCATTCAGGCATCAGACTTGGCAAGACAGAGGCTGGAGAGTGAGCAGAAGCTATTTGTCCTTCTCTGTGCCCACCCAGTGATCTCACTGTGCAAGAATTTTTTTCCTTTCAGGAACTGAGTGTATTTCTGTTGTCTACACTCTCTTGTGATCAGTAAAATACATTATTGGCTTTTAAAAATCTTAAGACTTATTGCATAAAGCAGAATGACCGAGAGCCAAATGGACAACGGGGAATTATGACATATCTAGCAACATCTCCCGAAGGATAATAAATGACCTTCCTTTTCCTAAGTGTTCCCAAATTCAACTCTTACTTCATGATTCTATTACATATCTAAGCTATTGTTATGTCCCAAAATGCTAGAAAAGACAATTACTCTCCTTTGAAGTGAATGTCATATATCCAAAAGTTAAGACAGGGCTGGGGATGTAGGTCAGTTGCTATTGTGCTTGTCTTACATACTGGGAACCCAGGATTTATAAAATCAGGCATGGAAGAACACACCTCTAACCCTGAACTTGGGATGTAAAGGCAAGAGTAAAGTTTACCCTTTGCTATAGAGCTGTGGTTCTCGACCCTTTTAAGGCTGTGACCCCTTAATAGAGTTCCTTATAGTGTGGTGACCCCCCCAACCATAAAATTATTTTCATTGCTACTCATAACTGTAATTCTACTGTCATGAACCGTAAATATCTGATATGCAGATGGCCTTAGATGACCCCTGTGAAAGGGTCATTAGAATCTCAAAGGGGTCATGATCCACAGGTTCCTGCTGCTATAAAGTAAGTTTGGGCCCAGCCTGGGAAACATGAGAATGTATCTAAACACACACACACACACACACACACACACACACACACACACACACTCGAACACACACTACCACCACCAGCACCACCACCCTAAAAGTCAGGTGAGATGATTAAAATGGGCACGAATTCAGTAATACATATGCTTTCAGAGATCATAAAATGATTATTTTCTTCAACTCTTGAGAAAAAGAAATGTTGTGCAGAGAAGGGAAAGGGGGAGTAGAAAGAGGAGGGAGGGATGGGAGAGAGACTGGGAGAGGGAGAGGGAAAGGAGGAGAGAGGGAACGTAAGAGGTAAAAGAGGGAGGGAGGGGGAGGGGGAATGAGGTAGGGAGGGGGAGGAAGGGAGGGGGGAAAGGGGAAGAGGGAGAGAGAGGGGAGAGGGGGAGGGAGAGGGAGAGAGGGGGGAGGGAAAAGAAGAGAAAGGGTGAGGGAGAGGGAAAAGGGGTGAGAGGTAAAAGAGGGAGGGAGAGAGAGGGTGAGAGGGAGAAGGGGGAGGGAGGAGGAAGGGAGAGGGAAAAGGGAGAGAGAGGGAGGGGGAAAAGAGGGAGAGAGGGAGGGGAGGGAGGGGAGAGGGAAAATGGGGAGAAAGGAAGAGAGGGAAGGAGCGGGAAAAGGGGGGAGAAAGAGGGAGAGGGAAGGGAGAGGGAAAAGGGGGAGAAAGGGAAACGGAAAGAGAATGTATAGTGGTGAAGGCTCTTCAGAGCAGTGTGGGCCTCAGATGCACCTTCACGTGGACCACACAGTCTTCATGCACACAACAGTCTCGAGTTGAGGTTCATGGCCAGAGCTATGGGGAGCGAGGCTCTGCGTTTAAGCTTTCCAATTCCCAGCCTCCCACTGCACATCTGCAGATCAGATTTCTGCAAGTGCTCTCTTGGAGGAACTCTCTGGGTCTTAGCTGCTTCCCCTGAGAGGTGAGGAATCCAGTCTCAGGGCAGGTGGAGTCCCATCACCTGGACTGGGGCCTAGACTCTGCGTTACCAGCGACAGTCAGGATCCAGGCCCTGGTTTCTACAGACTCACGTGCATACAGAAATGACTAGGAAATAGACTCTCTATACAAACAGATGGTGAGCGTGTGTCAGATTATGTACAAGAGAGTGCCATTAGACTTCTCATTTTGTCCTCAGAAACCATTTGCATTGGAGAAGGGAAATACAAATCATGTGCTGGTGGACCAAAGGTGACATCCTAGCCTGTTTTCTGCAGAACATAGGCCCAGAGCCCAGCAGGACTGATTCGAGGACTCTGCTAACACAGGGTGCCACTGAGGTTGGCCACAGGTGGCTGCACAGTGACACGGGCTGTCAAACCACAGCCCGGACGGAGAAACATCTCGGTCCCCATCCAGGCTTCCCACAGAAAGAAGGAGACAACACTAACAACACAATTCCACTCCTGATCCATTAAACTACATTCCAAAGCCACCTGACTTGTTACACAACCATTTCCGCCATGTCTGAGAGAACAAACGCATTCCATGTTCGAGCATCTCTACAGCACCACCCACTAAGACTGAAGTCAGAATAACTTACCTATAGGATATAGGGAGGGCATTGGAGTGGGGGTGATGGTAGAGCAGAGACGGGTCCTGGTTTCATTACCTTTGCCCCACAAATTCCTTTTCAGATCACTAGGGCAATCCCTCCCACAATTTCAGAGTCTCGGCTTCCATTCTGAACCAGTTAAGGCTAATAATCTATCTGCTAATTTACATGGTTCCACTTGACCTCATACTTACTTCAGTATGAGCTCATGAATCCCTTTCTGCACACAGGCTGATATATAGGCTTAAAAAAAATCCATTCAGCTCCTTCTTTGGTATTGACAAGTCACATGACAGGGCAGAAGGCAGGGTGAAGAGTATGGATGCCAACATCTGAAGGCACTTAAAGAGGCCACCATCCCAGGGGGTTCACCAATACGCACACTCCTGAGAAACCGGACATTCACTTAGCATGAAGTTAAATGGCGCCCATTCTGCATGCCACAGGGACCACGTCAGCGCCCCCCCCCCCGCAACTAGGTGCCATCTCTACCCCTTAAAAAGGGCACATACCACTGATTCGTAAAAGGGAGTCTGGAAGCTCTGTCAAGTCCAAAGCCTGGGGGAAGGAGTTACATTCAGGCTACCTCAGACTGCTTATGTTACAAGGTTGCCTCTGGGCAATCTCTGGAAGTTGGAAGGAGGGGAGTTGGGTGTGGCTGCACACACCTTTAATCCCAGCACCCGGGAGGTAGAGGCGGGTGAATCTCCATGATTTTGAGGCCAGCCTGGTCTACAAAACAAGTTCTAGGACAGCCAGGGCTACACAGAGAAACCCTGTCTCAACCCCTCTTCCCCCCCCCCCAACTAAGAGCTGGAATAATAAAACAGTAAACTCAACCCAAGGCCATTGGCTTGGGCCCTGGTGGCTGAGTTGGGCATTGTTTTGGGTTCAGAGGTTGAACTCACAGGAACATCTGGAATAAAAGCTACATGCACAGAGGGGGCATATATGGTAGCTTCCCTCTTCCCCAAAAGATTTGTGTACTTATTTATGAGTCTGTATGGGTGCTTGTATAAGTTTACACACACCACATGCATGCATGTATCTGTGGATGCCAGAAGAGTGTGGGGTGAGGGGAACCGAACCTAGGTCCTCAGGCTCTTAACCGGTTGAGCCATCCATCTGCTCTTAACTGTTACAATCTGGAGAAGTCTCTTCTGAGTCTCAGTTTCTTCATGGTGAGCATGCTAGTACTGTCCAAAAGGGTATGAGCCTTGAAATCCCTGAAGATAATCCAGGCAGAGGACAGTACACAGCTGTAACCAGCCACTCAACTCTAAAAGCTACATATTGCTTGCATTTGTTTACAGTGTTGCCCTACATGTGAAAAGATCAGTTTGTATAATTCAGTGACCCAGTCCACTTAAAAGGCTGGGAGGTCCCAGCTCTATCTATCCATACCCTTACACACACACACACACACACACACACACACACACACACCCTACAATACATTTAGAAATTTCTGCTCACTTTAAAACCCTTTTATTAGCATACTGCGCGATTAATTTAAGCCTCGTAATAATGTAGCTTGACTCCAACATCTCAGGCATAAGAGTTTGCGTCTTCAAATGTGAAAGACCCACATTTCTCGTTTTTCCTCTAAATACTTTTTTTTTCCTTAAGTGTCTCTGTGAAATGAGGAGAAACGAGACTCTCAGAGAAACATGAATTCAAACCCATCTCTGATTTCTGCAGCATCTCTTCCATGTGCAGCTGGGATCCAGTGGACTCAACCCAGCTGGAGGTTAATCCTATTGCAACTTCCAGCTGTTCTCTAACCATGACTTCAGTGTGACTCTCAAGGGATCAGGGCTCTGCAATGCCCAACAATCTCTCTCTTCCAAGGACAGGGTTCCACTTGACGCATAAGCACCCAGGCCGAAGCGTCTCTTGCTCTGGATGGAGCTGGGTACCAAGGTGAAACCCTCAGTGGGGAAGAGGGGACCAGTCAAGGCAAATTCCCAACAATACGATTACACACATGCAACACACATGCAAGCATGCATGGCTTGTTCTGTCAGATCCATCACTCTTCTGCCAAGGGGCCTGGGAAGATACAGTTGTGTAGAGAAAAGTGAGAAAAGGCAGGGGTTGGGGTGAAGGGAGTTTCTCAGCCCGAATCAATGCATATGGCCAAGACCTGAGTCTACACTCATTAGTACACAAGGAATGTGCACAACATTGAGCTAACCTTCCCTCCATTGCTCGATAGCTATGGAATGCTCAATGAACCTGAAAGTGTGGAATGGATACACGACACTATCTTTCAGTGACATTCTCCAGTGGGCGTAAGGATATACCCATGGAACGCAGGTCCAATCTGCTCCTTGTAGGGCTCCATGGTGTTAGACCTCACAGTTCTTCACGCTCACACTCCCTGGAGACTTTAGGTATAATCAGTATGCATATCAGTTCATTGGCTGTTACTGTAACGAAACACCCGAGATTGGAGATAGGGCGAGTTGGTTTCCAGTTTTTTAGGTTCAAGAACTGGGTGCTGGCTTCTGCTTGGCTCTGTTGAAGGCCTCTGTGGTGGTTTGAATGAGAAGGGCTCCCCCTAGGCCCTTGAGTACTTGAGTCTGACAAGGTGGTATGTGCTTGTAATCCCACACGGAGGAGGTGGAGACAGACAGACCCCTGGGCTCAATGGTCAGCCAGCACAGATAGAGTTGGTGAATTCCAGGCTAGTGATAGACCCTATCTCACAGGGCAGACAGCCTGCAAGGATAACACCTAAGGTTGTACTCTAGTCTGCACACACCTTGGCACACACATCCACCCATATACACGCATACATCAACACACATGCAAAAGAGTGAAAGTCACAAATTCGTGATGGTTCACTTTCAAGCCTCTAGGCTAAAATCAAGTGTTTCTGATTCACGACAATTCTGCCCTGATCTGAAGGAATAAGGAGGAAAATGCATAGCGGTTACTAAACAGAAGCTTCTCAGATATGTGGAAACAGGAATGTTCACCATCTCCAGATTCCCCAGAAAAACCACCACTGTGGAATCCTCCTCAGAGTCAGGATGAGCGCTACTCCGTGGAAGCGCCTAGGTGATTTACTTTCATAATAAAAAAAATGTCTTTGTTTTTCAAAAATACAGATACAACCAGCCAAAGTCTCCGGACAGCTGTGAAAACATTGAACTGTGGAGAAGGCATCTTCTCTAGCTGCCGCAACTGTCCAGCACAGGGCAAGGTTTATTTTCCTCTTCCGAGACTGCTTCCAAACCAGAAATTCTAGATCTTAGCGTGCAAAATAGGGGCTGTAACTCAGCAATAGCCAAGCTAAGCAAGCACAAGGTTTGAGCCTATGAGAGAGGGAGGGGCAGGGTGAGGCAAGCCAATTGTTCTTGAATTTTCTTGAGTAGGCTGCCCCCGAGTGGCGACTGCTGAAAACACACACAGATTTCTTTTCATGAACATCTAAGAGTACATTCCCATCTTAAAAGCAGCAAGCAAGGCAATGGGTAGATCCACCTTTCCACTATTCCAGCTGTGGGTGGAGATCCTTGCCCTCCATGTAGGGCTCTCTAACCTGCCCCTTACTCCCTATCCTTTAGCACAAGTAATATGTATTTTTTTAGATGTCATTCAGCATGTAGCAGTCTCCATTACTCTGGAACAGGAGTATATTCCAAGATCCCTCCCTGGCTGGTGCCAGAAGCCAGATTATACTAATTCCATTTATACCATTCATGGGTATACAGGCACACTCATAACTTGCACTCTTTCACACAAAGGAAGCTGTTTAGAGTTTCTCTTTTGGCTTCTCTGCCAGATCCAAATTACCAGCCTTACCACTCTCATGTCTTGGTGTCCTTATCAAATAAAGCAATGGCTTAGCTATCACATTGCCACACTAGATCTGATGGCCCCGCAGAGCCACTGAGTGACAAACAGGTGGGTAGGCTCACAGTGCGAAGCTATGCCAGACAGAGATAATTCACCTTGGGCGGGCAAAAGGAAAGCACACAGGGTTCCGGAGTTCATTGTGCTACTCAGGATGGTGCTGTCTATAACTCATGAAGAGCTTGTTGTGGGATTTCCCACTGATCCCGGTAACTGGCCCAGTGAGCTAGAACTGCCAATCAAGATTCTGCTGTAGCTGTTGTAGTCGAGGGAACCACTCACTATATGAGGATAATACAAATCGAGTGTCCAGATTAAGAAAACAGGCCGATGGTGCTGTACCTGATTTTAAGCCAATTTCTTAAGATAAAGAAACAAATGCGGGGCTGGAGAGATGGCTCAGTGGTACACCCTGACCATACTTCCAGCCAATTCCCAGCAACCTCATGGTGGCTCACAACCATCAGTAATGGGATCCGATGCCCTCTTCTGGTGTGGCTGAGAACAGCTACATTGCACTCATATACATAAAATAAATAAATCTTAAACAAAACAAAACAGAATAGAACAGAACTCAAATTCTTAGAGTTGAAAGGATGGCACAGTACTTTAGAGCGCTGACTGCTTTTCTAAAGGTCTTGGGTTCAAGAGTCCCAGGACCCACATGGAGATTCACAACTATCGGTAACTCCAGTCCTAGAGGGCCCAACGCCCTCTTCTGGCTTCTGGAGGCACCGTCTCCATGCAGTACACAGACAAACATTCAGGCAAAAGACTCAAAAAAATAAAAAGAAACGCATGCTTCCTCTCTGAATATATACGCTTTAATCATGTTAAAGTCTTGATTAAACAATTCCTTCAAGCTCATATATGTAGCCAGGGTTAAACTTTGAACCAGTCTCCCTGACTCAGCCTCCTGAATACTGGGGTTACTTATGGTCACAGTTCCTTCTTCATTCCTTTCTAATTGCAGGCAGTCAACTCCTACCCCACATGCTGAGCTGTGGGACTCAACCTGGTAATGAGTTTGGCTAAGCTGACGCTCACCATCAGTTAAAGGGTTGATGGTTAGCTATCTCTTTGCTCCAGTTTTATACTCTAAAACGGTCATTCATGAGCATCAAGAATAGCAGTGCTTGATGTCTTTAATTTGAGACAGGTTCTCTAGCTGATCTTGACGTCTGGCCTTCCTGTTCCCACCTCCAGAGCATCAGAATTGCAAGCAGCCACATACCACCAGGCATGCCACGCTGGGGACTGAATCCAGGGCTTTGTGCATGCTAAGGCTAGCCCTCTACCAACTGAGCTACATCTCTCCCTTAGTTTCCTTTATATTATTTCATTAAAGTTCACCCAACCCAGACATAGATAAACTTATGCAAAAAACACTCAGCGTTTTTCTTCAGTATGTACGAGTAAAAAAAACATAAACATTAAATATGAAACGTACTACACACAGAACTCTCTTAAATCAAGGAAGGAGACGGGAAAGAAAATAGGAAATTAAAAGATAGATTGTTCCAACCCTCTGAGTCCTAATTACAAGCCAGGTAATCTGCTAAGTGTTGTCCATTGCCTTGACTGTCTCTCGTGGCCGTCATGTAACCCGGGGAAAGGATTCTCAGCAATGATCCCACTGGGGTAAGTACCCAACTGTCTCTGGGAGGAACAGAGATGGAAAGCAAGAGGAGGAGAGAAGTCCTTGGGGGTTGGGGAGAAAAGCACCAGTCCTCCCTCCCAAGCTGAAGGGTGAATGGTTTTCATTCCCTTCCTCCATTCTCAGTGTCATGTGAAGGACTACAGAAATTCCCACAGAGCTTTCTCTGGTACTCTAAGATGAGTGGTGTGTGTGTGTGTGTGTGTGTGTGTATGCATATGCAGGCTCAAGCTCACAGTTATGCACACTTGGAGCCACAAGGGGACACTGGATAGTTGTCCCACTCTGTCTCGCTCCTCCTTATTCCCTTCAGACAGGGTCTGTCTACGAAGCTGCAGCTCGACTGGCAGCTGCAGGACCCTCTTGTTTCCGCCACCATAGTGCTGGGGTGATAGGTGCACGGGGACATGCCCAGATTTTTAAGTGGTCCTGAGTCTGGAACTTAGCCCCTCGCACATGCTTAGCAGTTGGTCCTATCCACTGAGCCACCCCTCCAACCTTAGAGCTGAGCTTTTAACGCAGAAAAACGAAACAAGAGTAAATATATTACTAAAAGGAAGAAGTCCCCTTTGACCCCCCTCCTTTCCCATCTTGACCCAGTACACGCTTTCAGATTTCCTGTTTTGTATGGGAAACATGCTGCTCTAGGGCCATGTGCACACTATGCGACTGTTAACTATTAAGTTATTTCCCCAAACCCTTAACTATGGCTTCTTGTTTGTATGTCCAAGAATTTGTCTATGATATTTCCAGACAGGAAAATGTCAGCGTCAAAAAAAAAGGAAAAAAAGAAAAATACCTTAAACTCTATTAAAGAATTTTTCGAAAAGCTTATTTCACTTTGAACTCTTTACGTCAGCTCTTGTGTTCGCACAAATTTGTCAATATCGATACTTGTCGCTCCTTATTGCTAGCAGAGATGATGAGCATAAATCATAAGGAGCTGGGCAGCTTTCACTATATGCCCATAAATGGCCATCTGCTGTTTTTCTATAGATTATTAACATCTTATTGATTTCTAAGCCTTTTATAAGACAGCAACCACTAACCAAATGTTTGCTGTAACTACTCCTAATTTGTGACCACCTTTTTGCTTCTTTTTCATGTAGTCTCAGTGTATGAAGACCCAGCCCATCATAGGTGGTACCATTCCCTAGGCAGAGGGGAGGAAGGAAGTCCAGAACAGTGTAAGAGAAAGCTAGCAAGGAAGGATCCAAGCATTTATTCTCTTTGCTCTTGTCTGTGCACATCATGTGTTATGCCCCTGCCTCAACTTCCCCATGGTGATGGACTGCAACCTGAATTGTAAGTCAAGCAAACCCTCTCTTCCCTAGGTTGCTTTTTTTGTCAGCGTATTTGTTACAGCAACAGAAATGAGACAGGAACTGGGTCTTTTCTTATTACAGCTGGTGTTCTTCGTGTCTTGTGCCGGCTAGCTGTATGTCTGTCCTCTCTCTTTTCCAAGAGCCAACTTTAGGCTTTCTTAAAGATCCCTTAGTGATCCCGACCAACCAATGAAAATTTAATTATTAAAATTCATGCCATAGAAAACCTCCTCCCAGACAGCTTTAACTGAAAGAACATCTTTTAAGACAGTTGTTTTCTACCACATTAATAACTGCTACTTGTTACTTCGTTTTATTTTGAGATACTGTCTCATCTGTAGTCCAGACTGGTCTCAGGTTTCCAAATGCTGGGACAGCAGAAATGAGCCACTATAAAAGACTTTGCTTTTTTACTATCTTCTTCCTTCAAGATCTACCTCTACCTTACCTCAAACTTCTATTCAGTGCTCAGTTTACACACCCCCAGCCTTTCCTCTTTCTAATATAGGATTTTCAGGTCGTGGAGTCCCATGGGAGACCTACCTTGTCTTGAAGCTGAGGTGTGGCCCAGGGGGAGCTCATGGTCATGGATCCTTTTCTCTGGAAAAGACATTGCAGGGCAGCTTCCAGGGGCCCGTGAGCCCCTACAACCAAGACCTTCTTTCCATCCAAGGTGATCCCTATCGATCAAAAGAAAAGTCGACATTAAAATTCACACCGTCGAAAACTTCCTTTCAAGTAGCTTTAACTGAAGGAGCATCTTCTAAGTGGCTTTTCTTGGAGGACACCTCAGAAGAGAAAGTGGGAATATGGTAAGAAATAGAGGTCAGGGAGGATTGCTGCAAAACAGTGCCTTCTGGAGGTGACGGACAGCTTCACCCAGGAGCTCTTAGGAGCTGTGGTTGCCAGCACAGGACCAATCCAGTCAACATTCCAACGTGGACGGGGTCTCGGAAGGCCCCACTTCTAAGAAGCACAGGCAGTTGATAGCAACCAGGATAGAGCGAGTCTTCAGGGCCCCGGAAGGCTGTCCGTGCCGCGGCGGACAGCCCACGTGCATTTGCCTTAGCGCCAATTGTGCTCAGTCTGGTTCTTTTCTTAAAGAACATGAAATTGGAAGGAAGATGGAAGGGTGGAAGGTCTGAGAGGAGTTGGAGCAGAGTAAGAGGTGGATTTGAACAAAACAGAATAAGCATTAAAGAATAGTGAAAGTAGATGAAGAAAAAGAAACATCCGGAACTTGGCTGTCTCAACAGCACAGCGCACTGAGCATGCACTTGGAAAGAAGGTCATAACTACCCAGATTCTCCTCGCACACCCTTCCTTTCTGAGTCTTAAGTCTCCTTCTATTTCTACAGTTCCTTACAAACATAGCACCCGTTGTAATTTGCTTCTAGGAGTTTCTGGGAAGGCCTCCAGGTCAGAACACATCGGACCATCTCGCGGATCTTATCTTAGTGACTGTTGACTAAAAGGTACATCTGGAAAGTCTACCTCTTAATAAAACTTCACTCTATAGCTTTGGAATTTTGACTGTTGAATGTTTGAGGGTAGGGTAGGGGCATCTGCTTCTTTTCTCTGCAAATTGGAGCCAAGAAAAGTTGAGCTTCTGTGTTCTCAAGTTAGGAAGCCATAACATACTCGAACTATCTCACAGTGACTTAGTTAAGCTACTAAATACTTGTATTATCCTACAGTGTCTTAGTTAAGTCGTTAAATACCTGAGCTATCCCACAGTGTCCTAGCTAAGTTGTTAAATACATGATCTATCTCACAGTGTCTTAGTTAGGGTTTCTACTGCTGTGACAAAATACCATGACCAAAAAGCAAGTTGGGAAGGAAAGGGTTTATTTGGTTTACACTTTCAGATCATAGCCCATTATCGGAGGAAGTCAGGACAGGAACTCAAACAGGGCTGGGACCTGGAGGCAGAGACCATGGAGGGGGTGCTGCTTACTGGCTCTATTCACATGGTTTTGCTCAGCCTGCTTTTTAATGAACCCAGGACCATCAGCCCAGAAGTGGCATCATGAGCCAGGTCCTCCCCCATTGATTACTAATTAATAAGTGCCTTATAGTTGGATCTCATGGAAGCATTTTCTCAACTGAGCCTTCTTCCTCTCTGATGACTCTAACTTGTGTCAAGTTGACACACAAAACCAGCCAGTACACACAGTAATTATGAGTTAAATCTAGTAATCAAGAAAGGCGATGTGTTTATTTTCCTGGCACAGGAATGTGAGGTCAAGAAACGATTGTAAGAAATTAAAAAGCACTGGCTACCGAAACGGACCCACTTGTTAATAAGTCTCACCTGGAATCCTTCCATGCAAAATCCACCTGCTCGATTAAGTCAGTTCTAACTGAGATTGACCTGTACCTACAATAACAGACTTGCTAAACCAGGAGACATTTTTACTGTTGTTATTTTGAGCTGAGAGACGGGCATTCTCCCATTGTTTAAAATGCAAGGGTTTGTAGCCATCTCTTTAATACACAATCTTACTAGAAAATGCTATCAGTTAGCCTATTGACATCCAAATTAAAAAACTGAGAGAAAGAAAGCCAACACTAGATAGCACTTTAAGACATCAATTAGAATTTTCCAGAAGCAAGTTATTATTTTTTTTTAAAAAAAGTTATCTAAACAGCGTTTCTATG
Source organism: Tokudaia tokunoshimensis (assembly GCA_036184795.1). Taxonomy (NCBI): domain Eukaryota; kingdom Metazoa; phylum Chordata; class Mammalia; order Rodentia; family Muridae; genus Tokudaia; species Tokudaia tokunoshimensis. The sequence continues at coordinate 73,480,452 of BTHU01000006.1, read as the reverse complement.
TTTCATTTAGAATCTTCCAGCAACAAATCCTTATTGGAAAACAAAACAAAGCCAAAACCCCAATAAACAGAATCAATCATTCCGAACCTGATTTCTCAACAAGTTCTACCGCAGCTCTGGCCAAGGGTGAAACAAAGCACTCCGGAGCGTCGCCTCGTACCAGCTTCCCTAGATTGACATCGGTCACCCTGAAGTCAAACAGAGAACAGGTGAGTCACAAATCATCCAGGGGTGACATACGGGAACAAGTCATAACTGAAGAGGGAACAGGGACTGGGAGGATGCAGGAAACTCCCTAGGACCCAGCACAAGGCCACACAGGGCTGCACTTCCCAGCTCCAGAGACCCCTTCGATGGCTGCAACAGACCTCAGGATCGAGTCTGTCAACCCAGAGAGTCACAGGTCAGCTTCCACATGACTTCGGTATTTATTGCCTTGGGAAATGAAGAAACCACACACTTGCTATCCAGTAGCTTCTGTGTACTTTCCTGCACTCAAGTCTAGAACAAAGAACTTACAAGATGATGTTCTCCACTTCATTTTGTAGTAACAGTATGAAGACTCTCAGGTTTCTATGGTTCTCTCCTTGTATGAAATATCTGAAACTATATCCTCGTGCCGTGGGGCTTCCTGGTCCACTACCTCATCTTCTTCCTTTGATTGCTCTGCTATAGAACTGGAGGTTTTATCATCCATCCAACCATCCAATCTATCAATCCGTATCTATATCCCAGAGAACTCAAGTGCCTTACCTATGCACACACAGCCCAGTCCTTACAAAAAATTCTAACAATTGTTTGGGTCTGTCTAGCCTTTGTAAGAAAGAAAAGATAGACTGCAATAGGCCAGCCTAGTTCAGTGGATCACCAAGCTTTCAATCCAGCTGCTGAAGAATACACTAGAAAGAAGTCTAACGTTATAAATTTATTCCTGATCTTATCGTCCCAAATAAGCCCTGTTGTTTCAGCTACATGACAAATTATTCCCTATGCTTCCATATAAGAAAATGGAGAGCCGCGCGGTGGTGGCGCACGCCTTTAATCCCAGCACTTGGGAGGCAGAGGCAGGAGGATTTCTGAGTTCGAGGCCAGCCTGGTCTACAAAGTGAGTTCCAGGACAGCCAGGGCTACACAGAGAAACCCTATCTCGAAAAACAAAAAAAAAAAAACAAAAAAAAGAAAATGGAGCTTTTGCTCTCTAGGAGACACACTATTTCCCCATTGTAGGCTGATAACATTCACTATCCGGTGATACTTATATCTTACCATGGCATTCCACAAAACACCCAATGGTCATAATTTCTGCCCCCCACCTCAAAACTTAATTAGAAACTAGTATTATTAATAAAAGCATGTGTTGTTTTTTTTTCCTCATCCAATCTAGGAGTAAAGGATTCTTTAGGGCTCCTGAGAAATCAGGTCTCAGTATTTCTTTCACTGTTTGGTAAAATTACCCAGGGAAGATTATTCCTGGACAAAGACTCAGTCAGAAAAACAGGAGCTTGGTGGGTAGATATGACAGTGCAGGATTATCTTCAAACAGATGTGCATTTTCCAAGACACATGACTTTCGTTCACAGAGTTTTAAAAATTCTCTACCTCCTAAGCTATTAAAATGATTTTTTTAAAAACTAATTACCAAGTTACCCAAAAATTGAAATTTAGATAAATCACTACAGTTACTTATCAGTAAGATTGTTTACTATGGATTACCTCCTTTTATATTTCTTACCCGTCCACATCTTTGTCCGGTTTCAAAGCATTGAGAACTTTGTTGCTCAGTGACTCTTCAGAGATCTGGAGGGCAAGGCCATGCACTCTGGGGTCTTCATTCATCTTCAGGATTTCATCTATGATCTACACAGAAAAACATTAGCTCTGTGAAAGTCAGAACTAGTAAAAAAAAAAAGGTAGATGGGGGAGAAAAAGGATTTCTCAGTAGACCCAGAGAGACGGCAGCACATTGGTAACATTGGTGACTTTAGCTGGATCTCTAAATCCTATATAAAAAAAACTGGTTGGCCTTGGTCGTAGTATAGACCTGTGATCTCAGGACTGGGGAAGTGGGGACATGTCGATCTCTGGAACTTCCTGACCAGTCAACTTAGCCTGCAAGGGGAGCTCCCTGCCAATGAGACCCTGTGCCACGAATGAAAGAGGTGGCTGACTCCTGAGGGTGTCCTCTGGCTATGGTATGCATGTGCATCTGCACCCATGTGTGCCCACAAACAGGAGTGCGTGTACACACACACACACACACACACACACACACACACACACACTCGCGCACATACACACACACACACACACACACACTCACGCACACACGCACATACACACACACACACATACACACACACACACTCACACACACACACACTCGCGCACATACACACACACACTCACGCACACACGCACATACACACACACACACACTCACACACACACACACACACACTCGCGCACATACACACACACACACACACATACACACACACACACTCACACGCACATACACACACACACACACTCACACACACACACACACACACACACACACTCACTCACTCACGCACACTCACGCACATTCCTAAACATGTATCTGTTAGGGTCTGATCACTCCTTATTGAAGACTCTGGGGCGAAGAAGTACAGCAAAGAGTCCGTTTCCTCTTCATAGCACACTTAGAGAAGCCCCCAAAGAAACCTGGATGCATAAAACTTTCAGTGGTTTCATGGTTCCCGAGGTCCCACCACGTGCCCGAAAAGAACAACAACAACAACAACAACAACAAAATCCCAAAGTGTCACTGTTACTCCAGGTTAGCAGACAAATGTCAATTCCTTGCCAATGACCAATTTAAGTCAACTGTTCCAGTGTCAAGGGAGATCTGTAAGCAGGCAGCCAAGGACCCTGACCAGGTTCAGTGCAACCTACAGGTCAATCACACACTCAAGAGAGGCTTCCCAACAGTGAGTCCAACCAGTCATGGCCCTCTGGTTCTCTAGATCTTAGTGTCAGGCCAGGAGCCTTTCCTAAGGCTTCGGAAAGAAACCCAAACACTCGGCCTGATTCATTTCACTTAACAAAACCATTGACTCAGAAGTAGAAAAGTCCCTTGTGTGAGCATCCCACTCAAAGGAAGTTTCACTTTGTCATCTTTATTTTATTGCTTGGCAATGATATCTGTTATTATGACCATCTGGTTGAGAAGGAAATGCTATGTGGTACGGAAAGAATATTTGCCTCATTCATTCAGCTGAGAACTGAGGTTTCCAGAAAAGAAAAAAAAAAGTTAACATGTTAAAGATTCTACAAGGCTGGTTAGAACGTCATGATCGTGGAGAGTTGGAATGTTATAGATGCGAGACAAATGACCCTGGGCTGTCTTTAATTCCCTTTTATAGCCATTTGCTGCCTACTGATTTATTTAATCTAACGTCCTCCTGACTAGCTGGTGAAGTTCATTCAGAACGTAGTACCACATCAGTAGCTTTCAACAACCCCGGAGGCCTTCAGAGGCTTGTAGCAGACAACATAGAGGTCTCAACGCAACCATCAGAGAGCCTCTGAGGTTTATAGCAGAGACTGGCATTTCTGGCCCATTGTCTACACCAAAGTGTTTTAAAGGGCCTTGATTAATGACTTTTTTTTTTTTTGTTTTGTCACTAAAACAAACTTTGTGAAGCTGGGAGCCAGAGAAATGGCTCAGCATGCTACTCCTCTAGAGGACACAGTGTTCTGTCCCAAGTATCTCTGTCCGGTGGCTCACAAGCTCCAGGGGATCAGGTACCTCGGAGCTCCCTAGGCACAACACTCATGTATACATACCCAGCCATCACATATTTAAATAAAACAGACAGACAAATATGTTCCCGGCATCAGCTTTGTACAAATTCTAAGCAAGGGGCCTACCAGCTAGCTGTAAGCAAAACTGCTCCGGTAGACTTGATATGCTAATTGGGAAGCAAGCCCCGCCCCCGCCCCGCCCCCTGTCCCCGCCCCCCTTGCAGTAATAATTAAGTTCTGAAAGTGGCCGACAATGTAAGGAAAAACAAAGGTGAAAGGGAGGAGGGTCACAAGGTGAGGGTGGTTAGAGGGTACACGGAAGCAGAGCTCAGGATAAAGTAAGGATCTTGCTTTATCTGTATGGAGATCAGGAAAGAATTAATACAAGGAAAACACAACTGGGAATATAAAATCTTAACAAGCTGAGCAGTGGTGGTGCACGTCTTTAATCCCAGTACTTGGGAGGCAGAGGGAGGTGGATTTCTGAGTTCGAGGCCAACCTGGTCTACAGAGTGAGTTCCAGGACAGCCAGGGCTACACAGAGAAACCCTGTCTTGAAAAACCAAAAATAAAATAAAATAATAAATAAATAAAATCTTATGTTCAACATAATATTGCCACACTCATTGAAATTTCAGTCCCTCACCAAAGGGAGTGGACAAATCCTTATAAAAAAAAGTATGTTGGGTGTGCAACCATAATCTTGGCACTTAGGAGGCTGAGGCAGGGGGATCATGAATTTAAAGTCAGACTGGGCTTCGTAGTGTTTTCATGGCTAGTCTGGGCTACACAATTGGAACTGTCTAAAGAAATGAGGATGTGACTGTGTACACTGAGTGTCCTGAAAATGGCCCACCTGCTTCTTTGAATTCTGTCTCTGTGACCTCATGGCTGGTACGCACCAGAACTGGCAAATACAGTTTTAACTGCTTGTGCAATACTTAGCTTCCCTTCCTCCTTAGAAATGATCCACATGGCATTAAGACCTCATTTCCCCTCCTCCTTTCGCACTGTGGCCAGACAGAGCAGGTGCAGCAGAGAAAATTTGTGGTTTGCAGAAAACATCCTTAGAGGGAAGAGCATCCGCAGGGGCCTGACTTTATTTTTGTTTTCCCTTATTAGTCGGGTCAATAAACTTTACTTGAGATGCTGGAGAAAGAAGCAATTGAGGCCTTCACCCACAACCTCTGTGTACTGCAGGGAATCATCTTTCCTCATAGGATCTAGAGAAGACTCAGTTCATGACAGTTCCTAAGGACACAGAAAGACAGAGTACAAGAGCGCATTTCCATTTCATCAGTGGCTGGACCGACTGCTAGTGCCCGCTAACCAAGCAAAACCAAATATGTTTGAAAGCAAACTTTTGGTCAAGTTTTCTCTCTCCAGATACCTGAACTTGGGGGCACCCTCAGGCTGAACATACAGTAACCCCTGAGAACAGGCTGGCCTGGGTAGCAACCTTCTCCGATCTGTTACCAACAAACTGTTCCCTCATCTCATCTCGCTCAGAGACTTCTTTCTAAATGAAAACCTTTCTGCCCAGCCCTGCAGGAGACTACAGGTTACTTCACATGCCAAGGTTTCAGTTACTCTTCATCAACTGTGCTACAAAAAAAAAAAAAAACCCTCAAGGGAAAGTTCCAGAAATAAACAATTCATTAGTTTGAAACTGTACACCTCACTGAGTAGCACAGTGAGATGCAGGATCAACTGGACATGCGTCAGCCGCTTGTGCAGCACATCCACACCTGTGTATGAAGCCACTCCTTTGTCACTTAGGAGTCACTTGAGCTCCCTAATCAGCATGGTAGCATCACAGTGTTAGCGCTTTACCTAACTTTGCTTTTACTGACTAGTGGTGCCAAAGCATGAGAACATCAACGATCTTTGTTAGGCCACCAAGGAGCCATACAGTGCCGTAGGGTCTGTTCTACTTGCAGTTTTAGGAATCTGCTGGGTGTCACTCCCCATCCAATAGTCTCCGAATCTAGTGATAACAGTTTTGAACAACCCCCATCATTAGCGGAATGGCTTTTTGACCCTGGTGCGAATGTGGCTGTGACAGGTAGATCTGACTCTACTATAGTCTATTTGGCAGTACCCTACAGAGAGACACCCCTGAAAACAAATGAACAAACAAACTTTATCAACCCAGATCCTATGATTTGAGGTTTTCTATTCCAGGAAGCCTAACCCTAACTCTAACCCTATCTCTAACCCTCCCTGCCACAGTCAGCCAAAGAAAAGTTAGCTCCAAAGGCTCATGCCCCAGCCCAGGACCATGGCACACTGGGGAATGATGCTGGCAGGCAGGCACAACGAGAACATGTGGCCCAGGATGGAGATTCTATCAGCTGTCCCCAAAATGCCAATGAAGGAGTCCCAGAGTGTTAATCCTCGAGAGGACCCTTGAAGATTACCCTGTCCTGTTCCCACATTCCATCAATAATGCTATGGTGACCCTGAGATGCCAAAGGAATGGTCCAAGTTGATGCTTCTAGGACAAGAGTAAAACCAGAGCTGGGTTTCAACACACCCCAACCCCAACAATTTATTTGTGAGATCCTACTGCTTCTGCGGTGAATAAACAGCTGCAGTCACCATAATGTCTCAGCTTATCATCAGTAGAAACCAACTGCAAGGCAGGAGGTGACCAGGAGCTTTTACATCACAGGGAAGAGCAATCTCATCCCCATGGAAACCCAGCCACAAGAGAAGGCCGGACCTGTGCCCACCACCCCAGAAGATGCCCATAGGTCCGATGAGGAAAGGAAAGGAGCTAGGCTGACATTACCTCATCCTCTCCGCTGTCTGGAGGCAAGCAGATATGAGTGATGTCCAGACCAGCCTGAAAGAGAACAGAAGATTCTCTGTCACCACAAGAGAACACACAGCTAGGAATTCTAATGGATTGCTAGAATCGCCAGCTCTCACCTCCTTGGCCAAATTCTGGTTCATATCCTGTATCAGGTTGTCATCACCTGCCTAAGGACAAAGAAGCAGAAGGAAGAATGTCACAGTATGAAAATACCTTCCCGATGTGTACCAAACACAACACACGGATCACATTTGCGAAGACAATGAACACAAGTAACCAGAATAAAAAGATGATAAGAAAAATTACAGAAAAGACTTTTAATTGCCTATGAAAACTGGACTAACAGTTGGAGTTATGTACATATAAACTTTTTAGACTAGCACATTATATCCTTTAAAAAAACGATAGATTGCATGTTATAAGGTATGGTGGTTTGAATGAGAATGGTCCCTACAGGGCTTATATACTTGAATATTTGGTCCCCTGTTGGTGGAACTGTTTGGGAAGGATTAGGAGGTACGGCTTTGTTGGAGGAGGTGTGTTGCTGGGAGTGGGCTTGAGGTTTCAATAGACTTGCATCATTTCCAGTGTCTCTCTCTGCCTCCTAGTGGAGGATCAAGATGTTATTTCCCAGTAGTTCTTACCTCCATGTCTTTGCTCGGTAATAAACTCTAACTCTCTGAAACCATACCCCAACTGAACTCTTCTTTTTATAAGCTGCCAGGGTCAGTCATGGTGTTTTGTCACAGCAATAGAGAAGTAAGTAAAACATGGGGTATATGAAAAATGACATCATCATGGCCACAGGGGCAGTATCATGCTGTGTGAACCACCAAAGACAGGAATTTGGATGTTTGTACTTAGGTTGAATGGTGACATGTAACCAGATTTCCAGGAGCCCAAATCAGCTCCCCTGCTAGGAGGGGATATGGAAGCTTCCCAAAGGATGCAGGTCACATGAGCACAGTCCTACAATCTCACAAACCAAGGCACCACTGGCCACATAGGCTGCTATCCTGATACTGAACCAGCCTGCCAAGCATCACAGTAATAGGCCAGCTACTGGGCCAAATTGCTTCCAGGCCTGACTCATCCTGTTATTTCTCTGCACCTGCTACCACACAAGGATGCCAATAACACAGTGTCAACTGCAGATCAGGACTAAGGGGCAGCAGCCAAAGGACAAACACGGGATGCCAAGTCCTCTGACACACTCATGGCTTTTGACCTGTGGATTATCAAACATTAACGTGCGCCTGCCATTACCCACTTGTCTTCCCCAGAGACAAGAGAGAACGGACTTCTCAGCCATATCAAGCATACATAAGTATATGTGGGTTAGTAACTATTCTGTGTCCTGTGATTTATGGTACCTACCTCGTGACTTCAATGAGCCACCTACGCCTCAGAAAGATAACTGACTCCAGCGGGGCCTCGTCTAAACCTGCAACCCCGTAGAAGCAAACCACGTAACAGCACTAGCCAATGACGGGCCATGGGTCTGGTCTCCGTTTATAAGCATTTGCTAAATTATATCCTAGAATGCTAAAAGAACACCAAGTTCACAACTTACCTGGATAACAGCAAGAACTGGCTTAAAGGCGGGGTTTTTCTCTTGCAGCAAGCTCAGCAGTTCCTTGGAATTGTGAATGATGTCTCTACATTGAGAGAGACACACAACGCAGTCATTTCCTTGTTGATGATTAGACAGGACAGGCACAATGCGTGTCCTCACAAAGTTTGTTGCCGCAAGTGAATCAGATAACAGAGGGAGACTGATCAGAGCATGAGGGAAGGCAGGGCACCCAGGCATCAAGAACTCCTGATGCGGGCAGTGTGCACGGGCACAGAGCTGTAGTCCCAGCTCTAGGGAGGCGGAGGTGAGAGGACTGTAAATTCAAGGCCAGCCTAGACTACACGGTGAAACCCTGTCTCAGAAGAACTAAATGTGGCCATTCATTTCTGAGAGGTTAAAATTTTCTTCTGTATTTTCCAAGTTTGCTATAATAAAAAGTTTAGTGCCAGTTGAAGAGGACTCAGTGGGTAAAAGGACTTGCTGACAATCTGTCAACTGTCCACCCTCTAGACCCAGATGGTAAAAGGAGAGAATTGACTTGAACCCCCCCCCCAGTTGTTCTCTGACTTACATACTCACATGCACACAAATAAATACATGTAATAAAGGAATTGAAAGTCTGGGTTTCTATTTGCTATAATCTCATTCTTTGACCACACTGTCCTACTCCTTCCCCAGGAGAAATGAGTCTGAGGTAATGTGGGAAAAAGAAACAAATGGGTGGGGGGTGGGGTGTCTGTGAAAACGGTGAGAGCTAAGTGGTCGGTGGATGTGGAACAATAAAATGGTGTCTAAATTCCGGTTACATTCCAGCTCCCTGAGTTTAAAAGGAGATGGTGTTGAATGGGGAACAGAGGGAGGGAAGGGGGCTTATGGGACTTTCGGGGAGGGAGGAAATGGGAAAGGGGAAATCATTTGGAATGTAAATAAAAAAAACTTAGAAAATTAAAAAAAAAGGATTTGAAGACAGAAGAGGAGGGAAGGAAAGCAGGAAGTTGCAGGTGTGGAAGGTATAGGGTGCTGTAGCCAATGGGGGTCCCTTTTAAAGGCAATGTTATGAGAAACCCTGTCTTGAAAAACCAAAAAAACAAAACAAAACAAAAAAGAAAAGAAAAAAAGAAAAGACAATGTCATCCTGATGGGGCAGCTTGTTCTTCTCCTGGGAGGGGAGAGTTTGTCGCAGACAAGCAGACCTATATAAATATGACAGAGACAGACTTTCCTTCTAGAACCTTCTAGATGGGTCATTCTGAAAGCTACCATCACCTCTACGCTACGTCCTCACTGACACATCTCCAGCAGTCTGCCTTTTGCTTCCACCTCTCAGAGCAGACTGAAAGGCTACCCAAAGTGGTATCCCGTTTCAGTGTTAAAACATTCACCCCTCCCCAAACCCCTCAATGATGGCTAGGTAAGCCTGGGGTCTCACACGAGCTAGACAAATATTGCAAGTCACTGTTGGCTTCAGGACGCCTTTATTTATTACATGCACCCAAACAACTTTCAAAAAATTAATTAGTCTCAGCCAGATACCATGAAGTAGCGACTTAGCAAAACCAAAAAAAAAAAAAAAAAAAAAAAAGCCGGGCGGTGGTGGCGCACGCCTTTAATCCCAGCACTTGGGAGGCAGAGGCAGGAGGATTTCTGAGTTCGAGGCCAGCCTGGTCTACAGAGTGAGTTCCAGGACAGCCAAGGCTACACAGAGAAACCCTGTCTCGAAAAACCAAAAAAACAAAAAACAAAACACAAAACAAAACAAAACAAAACAAAAAAATGTCTCCCACCTTGCAGAGTGGTAGGTTGAGGAATTGTGAAGTGGAAAGTGCTAAGCCCTCATGCAAGGGGATACAGGGAGCAGTGGCCAGGCAAGTGTTCACTGTTAGCAATTATTTGTTTGGTTTCAGTTTTATACACTTGGAACGAGGCCGTTCAATCCCTGGGGACGGAACTTCGCTATTGTGCTAATACGAGAAACCGTTCTGCAAAGTTGAGATTATTTCTCCAGCGTTGGGTGCTGAGGTTTCTGTGCTGTGCTGTTGCCCAGCCTGGCACCTGAGTTGCTGAGCTACTCTAGGCCAAGCTGGGTCCGTATTTTTGCTTGGTCTGGGGGAGGTGGTACAGCACCAAGTACTTCTGACTCTAAGAATCCCCCGGGCCCCGCCCCCGCTCCGGAAGCATACTTGAACATCAAGGTTCCATCTCAGAGGGAGGTAGAGGCGGGTGGATTTCTGAGTTCAAGGCCAGCCTGAGTTCCAGGACAGCCAGGGCTACACAGAGAAACCCTGCCTCGAAAAACAAAACAAAACAAAACAAAAAAATCCATCTAAAGAAAGTCTGATTCAATATGCTGGGCTGGGGTCCAGGAGTGTGTCATTTTAAATAAGTGCCAGGGGTTTCTGGAACGTGGTCTGTGGGTAACAGTCATACCTGGCACTCAGCCCTCCAGTATACCGGGGGTGGGGGTGGGGCAATCTATGGATTCTGACTTCCTCACCTGTATAACAGGTTTCAGTGGTTTTTCCCCTTTTTACTATTGTTGGAATTTTTTTTTTCTCTTTTTTCCCCGTGACTAAAACTACCTGTAAGAATATGCAATGTCCTCTATATAAGCATGGGTTTGAACCCTTGACCCCAGCAGCTGCTGCTGTACAGCCGCTGTCTGTGAAGGCTGTGGACCTTTAAGGAGGCAGAGCCTTGCTGGAGGAAGTGGGCCTGGATGTTGTATAGCCTGGCCTAAATTCTGTTTACTCTTGCTTCCCTTCACTCCAGATACAATGTGCCCACGTGCCTTCTGCTCCTAGCACCAGACGGCGTCCACTTTAACTATGAACTCAAACGAACCCTCCCTCCCTCAGGTGGCGACTTGTCAGGTATTGGTCATGGTCTTAAACATAATAATTCATAACAGAAACCCCTCCGGTCTTGCCCACCCTCAACTTAAAAGAAATCGCTAGCCCCAATTTTTAAAAAATGAAAGGAATATTCCAATAGATAAACTATCACTAGGTTTGTTTGCTGTCAAGGGCTTGGCGAAATGGCTCAGCAATTAAGGACACTACTTGCTCTTCCAAAGGACCACTGTTCCATTTCCAGCACTCACACAGAGGCTAACTACCATCTGAAATTCTAGCTTCCAGAGGTTTGGATGCCCTTTCTTTGGCCTCCAAGGGCAACAGGCACATTGTTGGTGCGCATACATACATGCAGACCAAACTCCCATACACACTGAATAAAAATAACCTAAAAAAAAAAAATCAGCTCTCAGACCTAAAATGGTTGAGGTAAGGGGCTGAAGATGATATAGCTACACAAAGGAGCTCAACAATGCAATAATACCACTTTAAAAAAAAATCAAAATTGACTGGTGTACACACCCACGACTGGCTTTGTGTACTATGTATCTATTTCTTGCCCTGCTGCCTTCAGTGATTAAACAATGCAGAAGCAATCCCAGGCCCCAGACTTCCAAAAGCATAACAGAAATGTTTCCAAAGGGTAACAGAAATGTTTCCAAAGATGAGTCTATGCCCTCGGGGAAGAAAAATTTCAATCTGACTGGGAACAGTGTAGCGAATTTTCCTATTACTGAAGATAGGTGGGTTAAGGTTTAAGCTTAGCACGGCACTAATACGACCCCTGTTGGTGATACTGTCAGTTTCTGCCCTCACTACCAGTTCAGTCATCTCCGCCTGGCTAACTGCATTAAGTCTAAGAACTGAGCACAAAGCTGCCTTGTTCTAACAACTACCTTCCTCCTCCTCGTTCTCCCTGGGGCTAGCTGTGACCACGCCCGAGTGTAGGAGAAAACAGCTGGCCACATTACTGAAAATCATCAGTGCACACACGCTTGTCTTCATCCCCGGATGCCGAGAGCACTTGTTAATGAAAGTCCTCTTCTAACTTCTCAGCTCTTTCAAAGGCAGAAGGATCCTTCTAGGAATACAGAGCTGACCTCCGCAGACATCTCCCCCCAAGACAGCCAGTAGTGTTTAGATAAATGGTCCACCGTAAAAGAGGTGGAGAGCTGTTTTATAACTCTCTGCTTTGGCCATTATCAGATACACTTTACATAATAGCTGCAAAAATAAAGCTGACCCCAGCTACTTCCTTCGGAGAGTTCCGAACTCCTCTTTCTCAGTAATCAAGATTCTGAGTTTCAACTGCACATGACCTGGATCTCCCAGTCTCTCTCTGGCATCTGGCTGGGATCACTTCATTAGCTTCTGGCCACAAGGAGGAGGGAAGGATTGTGTACTAAGAGGACCACAGGCAACCTGGTTCCTTTTATCTCTCACTGGCTGGGAGATGACAAGATTAGAGATCAGAAGCGATGAGTAAGCATCTTGGGGACCATCTTGGAGCCTTTGCTCAGGATGTTATCTTTGGGTGTTGCTATGGTTTGAGTGGGTCCCCCCCCAAGCTCATGTGACTTAATTTCTGGAGTAAGGGTGCTGATATGGGACCATGAGGAGGTGGAATGGATTCATGCAGTTGTCATGGGATGATGGGAGGGATGAGTTCACCTCTGCATCTCTCTTGCCTTTCTGCCTTCAGCTATGTTATGATATAGCAAAGCCCTTGCCATATGCCCGCCCCTTGACAGTGGACTTCCCAGCTGCCAAAAGAATGAGAGAGAAGTCTCTATAATCATTCAGCCTGTGGTGTTTTCCTATATCGGTAAAACACAGAAAAAAAAAAGATAGGCATCCTGGTTCTTTTTTTCAGTTTCATGCATGAGATGAATCTGAGATTAGTAAGATTATCCTATATACATTATTCCATCAAATCTTAGATAGATAAGGAAAAACCACATCACCAATTTATGAACCACTAAGAAAAAAAAATTGCCGTTGGTTAAATGACAGCATACACTTTTCTTTCCAAAACGTCTTTATTGTATCAATGGAAATTATTTTTAATTAAGTGTATATGTATGGAGTCTAAAAGAGGGAGTGACATGTCCTGAGCTGGGGTGACAGGGGGTTGTGAGTCACCTAGTCAATGTGAGTGCTGGGAACCAAACTTGGATCCTTCACAATAGCAGGATGTGCTCTTAACCAGTGAGTCATCTCTTCAGCCCTATTAAAGAACTTTTAAAGGTATCTAGACAAAATAAAATTATTTCATCATCGGTTCTCTCATTCATATGTATCAAAAGGAAAACAATAAGCTGAAGAATTCTCAAACTTCGAATTGAGGATCTGACTTTCCTGAGTGAATTTTTAACTCTTAAAAAAAAAAAAATCTCATTTTTGCTGGTTGACAGGTTTTTTTTTTCTTTTCATATGATCATCCCATGTATCGTAAGAATGCCAGGCTGGTGAAGTACCAATCCTTAAAAGATGCCATTGTCCCCAGGTATATTAGTCACTGCCCCATGACTCTAATAAAATATCTGAAGCAATTAACTTATAAAGAGAAAAAGGGTTGTTTTGGCTCGTGGCCTTGGAGATGTTCCATTATGATCTGGTAGTCTCCAGCAAGGACAGCCCATTGCCACAGGGGCGTGTCTCAGAGCAAAATTCCTCATATCAGGAACCAGAAAAGAGAGGAGAAAACAGTGAACCCTCAGCATTCCCTTCAGGGCAGGTCTAGAATATCTGTTGTCATAAACATCTCCTACAAGGCCCCATTTCTACCCTAGAATGGCCTCAGAAGCACCACTCTGTGGCCCAAGCTTTCAGTGTATGAACCCACAGGGAACCACGAACGGTCAGGGTGTAGTAACCCTGTAGTTTTTCTGCAGTCACCGGCTCTGCAAGTGTTGGGGGCTGATACTTTCTGCATTCTATCAGACGACAGACACTATTTCTATCAGAGACCACACTATTTCTCAGATCACAGTCATGGAACTATGTAAAAGTCACTGTGCTTCTTGGTGACTTTATTATGCCATAGCATTTCTGACGCACATGGACGATATAGGAAATTCCACCCTAAGTTCTTGAACACCTATCTAACTCCAGGCGACATCCAATCGCCACTTTCCAAATCCCACGGGTACAAGCAGTGCTAAATTTGCTAAAATGGCCACCTGGGCTAGAGCAGCTACAAGACCCAATGATGGGAAGCAAATACTAGGTGGGTCCAGAGGTATTCAGCATACACATTCTAGGGTTGCTGGATTAGTGTAAGTCTTAGACTTGCTTCATTGAAGTAGGTGGCATTATGGTTTGCATTTGCAGTTGAACATGCTGAGACCAACAGCTTGTCCCTGCTCATACACCCAGTGGTACACGCAGACTGCAAGAGGATGGCATCAGGTTCCTAAACACTGTCCTCTGGTTCAGAAGCAGAGTCAGAGCAATTACCACCCATTAGCTAAGAACACATGTGTGCACATATATGGTTTTACTTATGAATCCATGCGTGCATGTTCCAATGCATGTGTGTGGTGGGTACATACCACAGGTCAACTTTGGATGCTGTCCCTCAACAGTTGCTCTCCTTGCTTTTGGAGACAGGACCTGTCACTGGTCCGGAGTTATTGGGTTATGCTTTGTGAGCTGGCCACTGAGCCTCACGATCTGTCCTTTTCTGCCTCCTGGGGCGGGGAGGGGGGATGGACTGGGGTGTTAAGAGTATGCCACCATGCCCACATGGGTACTGGGGATGGAACTTAGGTCTTCATGTTTCTCCCAGCCAGTACTTAACAAAGTTAACAAACTGAGCAATCTCCCTAGTCTGAGCTTCCATTTTTAAACAAAATGAAAAATAGAAATAAGGATATTTCATAGCACATGAAAACCACACGAAACTGAAATTTCAGTGTCCGTAAAATGTTGGATTTTATCAACATAAAATTTATTTCATGTTGATAAAATTTGTGATAATTTGTTTTTCCTTGTTATAAACGTACCCATGTAACATTTTAAATCCTGCTTTTTAGTTCACTAAACCTTAAGTATTTACTGTCATGCCCATTACATCAAGTTTGCAGAGCTTAGTTTATTGTAAAAGTAATGACTATTTGTTGTGGGTTATATGTGTGACATCCCCTGGGGCCAGATTATTTTTGCTCATTTAGTTGTTTCCATAGCCCTAGTAGGGAGTCAAAGCGGAAAAGCGCTTTCCCGCCCTTTGCAGGTAGGTGCCTCTGCGCAGCAGTGGCCCAGCAAACCCTCTACTCGGTATAAGGCTTGACCAGATGACTCGGCATCAGCCCAGATCACCACTGGATAGGGAATGAACTTTACAGATATAGCTGCACCGGAGCCTATGTGCTCTCTGAGCGCCGATGCTCCGGACCGTACGCCCCGACCTGGAGGGCTTCTGCAACGGGTTTCACCCGCGTCTCCAGTAGCGGAGCAGCAGCAGTGGCGGGATTGCAAGGCCATCCTCCTTGCTCCTCTCCCGCCCAGGGCCGCACCGCCCTTTTCCTGTCGGCGCCACGCCCGGCGCGGTTGCATCAGAGCCGGAGGCGGGCGATGCACGTGGAGCGGGGCGTGCGGTCCGTGAGGCGCGCGCCGGCCGGGGGATGCCCTCGTCTACAGGGTCCCATACTCCGGAGGTTCCCCTTTGCCCCCCACGCCCTCTCTGCCAATCTCAAGGCGTCTCTAGCAAGTCGGCACCAAGCACTCTCTGCTTTCTGCCGTGCGAGCTGGTCCCTCGGCTCTCCCAGCGGCCGAGAGTGCCGTTGTCCCATCCTTGGGTCCCCAGCTAGGGACCCGCGCATAGACAAGCCGGACACTCACCTAACGATCGAGTCCATCCCGGGAGCTTCCGGATTGCCCGGGCCAAGGCTGCTGAAGGCTTGGCCATCCTGCAGCCGCCGCCCGCGCAACCCCTCAGGGTCACCACCTCCGCTGCTGCTGCTTCTGCTGCCGGAGCGACTCAGCCCACGGAGGCGACACGCCGGGCCCGGCGGCAGCTGCTGGCGGCCGAGCTGCCGTAGCAGGAGAGGAAGGCGGGCGCTCATGCTACTGCAGAGCGCGGGGTGACTGGTCCCGAGGCGCCGAGATGCGGCTGCAAGTTCCTTCCCGGGTTGGCGAGGGAGGGACCAGAGAGCCAAGCGGCACAGTAATGGGCCAGCAGCAGGAAACACCAGGCTCTTCCTCGTGGGAGGAACTGAGGCCCCTAGGGGGCACTGTACCTAGTGGCCGTGACGTTAGGAGGGCGGGGGCCAGCGGACTGAGGCTGCTGGTTGGAGTTGCCAGAAAGTCAAGGCAGAGGAGGTGGGGCATCAGCGTGTTGCTAAGCCCTTGCCCTGAGATTGTACGACCAGCCCATCTGCCTCAAAACCTGATGACACCCTTGGTCTTCATAATGCAGCTCACTTTCCGCAGGAGACAGTGGCCCTAAATCCAATTTAGATCCTCAGAAGGAAGGGTTTATTACGTGGGAGGTGGCCTAGGGCTAAAAGTCGTTCTTGGAGTCTGCAATGCAATGCTGGTTTTGTAGCCTTAAGCGGGTTAATGTCATTGGTTTTAGGACTGAGTCTTCCGAGTTTGTAATTTCCAAGGCTAGTGGGGATAAACATTGTAATTTTGTAGTCCACAAGTAAGGTGGGAGAGAATTCGTGCAAGGCCGAGACGGGTTTTGAGTGCTCATGCTGCCCTATGTGCTGGAAAGATAAATCAATTAAAGGATGTAAGGAATTGAATGACATTCACATTCGTCTGATTTCTAACCAGGAGAACATGGAACGCAGAGAAGTCATTTGGTTTGTTGGCAGAGCTGCGAGCTTGCCCAACTCCAAGTGACCCTCCTCTTTCTTTCTTTTCTTTTTTCTTTCTTTCTTCTTTTTTTTTTTTTCGGTTTTTCATGACAGGGTTTCTCTGTATAGCCCCGGCTGTCCTGGAACTCACTCTATAGACCAGGCTGGCCTTGAACTCAAAAATCTGCCTGCCTCTGCCTCCCGAGTGCTGGGATTAAAGGTGTGTACCACCACTGCCCGGCCTCTTTCTCTTTTTAATTTTACTTGTGTCCATGAGCTTGCAGCAAGCGAAGGATAGGGCAACATGAAGAAACCAGTTCTCTTATTTCTGTCTTTCAGGCAGCAGCGGCGTGCTGGGGTGGTAGGCAGAGGGATTGTTCTAGGAATAGAACTCAACTCCTGCGGGGCAGTGGTGGCCCACACCTTTAATCCCAGCACTTGGGAGGTAGAGGCAGGCGGATTTCTTGAGTTCCAGGCCAGCCTGGTCTACAGAGTGAGTTCCAGGACAGTCAGGGCTACACAGAGAAACCCTGTCTCAAACAAACAAACAAACAAACAATCAATCTGGTCACCATCCTGGGTGTCATTGGGGGATTGTGGCATATTTTACAAGTCTACATGGAGGAATTTAAGCCCTTAGAGATGAGCCCATGGAAGGGGTATTGGGATCTATCTTCTGGCCAAGTCTATTCATTTATTAGGGCAGGTTTGATGGTTGACCCTTTAAGACTAGGGGGATCCCTAAACACAGCATTTCTTGTCTGTGGAATAAACGCAATACCGTGTGGCACCTCCCAGGACTGTGGTCGGTCTAGAGGAATGAGAGCCACGGCAAAAGTGAAGCTCACTCTGCCTGCAGGGATATATAATAAGACCCTTACCTCTAGCCTGGGAAACCAAGGCAGGCTGACTCACGAGCTTGTCAATGGGTAAACTGCCTTCATGTTTCTTAGCAGTGAGTTCAGGGCTAGGATCAAGCCGGTGGAAAGATCAAGTAGGTAGAGAGATAGACCACAGACAGCTGGGTGGAGGATGCCATTGTGCTTGTGTGTAGACATACCATGCTGGATACCATGGGGGGGGTGTGCGCATATGAAGAGAGTGGAGAAGACGGTTGCCAGATGACCAATGAGGAATCCGTGTAGTCTCCGAGAAAGATCGCATATAGGGAGGATGCTTTAGAGGAATGTGCGAGGGGTCCAAGGAAACGACGTCAGTTTTGGACGGTTCAGGTGGAGAACTATGAAAAGCCTCCTGTCCGTCAAGAAGGGAGTCTGAGCTAAAGAGGGGACTTTAGGAAACAGAATATGAATAGTAGTTTAAACCTTGTGTGAGTCCCTAACGGTTAGGGAGACTCTTGGATCTCCTACACTAGCAGGCCCTGGACGCTTGAGGAGTTCAGGCAGAGCAGAGGTGCCAGTGAGTTGGCTCGGATGGAAAGTCCCCTCAAAGGAACATCACGGCCTTCGTGCCTTGCACGATAGACACTCATTTTCCCTCAAGAGAAGATCCTTTTATTGCTTATCTAGAACATCTATGCTCAAGCTGCGAACCAAGGCCACAAAGGAACTAACTCCTCCAGTGATCAAAGCAAGTGACCATCACTAATGACGCCTCTACGCCTTTTCTACCTTCTCCTTAGATCTCGCCGCATCGCCTCACCAGAATCCAGGACCAATTGGGCCTGCCCACCCTCTGCTCTTCTCTCCTTCTTCTAGATAAGTTGGAAATTTGGGTTTATATTTTTTTAAAACTCCGTTACACCTTGTAGAAGTCTGATTCAGCCTGTGGGCCAGCAGCTCATAGCCTCCAACGTAACTTGCCTGTGGAAGAAGGAATTTGCTTACACCATGGTCGTGTTTTGGGGTTCCATGAGAGCCCCATGGACAGCTACACATTGCTCTGCCAACAAGGCATTTGGGTGCCTGCGACTGGGCACCCAGCCGAGGTTCTGATCACTATCAAGGTCCTGTTCTTTTGTGCTATGCTAAATCACATGGCTTTAGAATTAATGAGTCTGACTGCTTCCTGTCCTTTCGAATTGCATGCTGTATGTGAATCAAGCCACTGTCTGAGAAACAAGGCTTTGTTTCTAGTCTAGAAAGGGGACTTTGCTTGTGGTATGGACTGCATTGTAAAGTAGGCAACAATGTCTTTTGACCCCCGCCTCCTGGGATTTTTTTTTCCCTCCACACCCTTCTCCCCGCTCCCTAACCTGACTTCTCTTTCTGAATCTATGTGATAGGTTACCCTGTGCTTCCTTTACATCCCCAGAAGCAACTAATGGGAAAGGCTTTTGTCCAAATGGAACTCCCAGGATAGAATGAAGCACTATCCTGATACACTGATGTTTAGATGAGAGCACCTGGAAATCGACAGAACAGACATCTCCAGAAGCCCAGAGGTAGAAAAGAGCAAAGACTCGTGAAACACTCCCTTCCCACGATAGCGTGACACCATTATTAATGGTACTAGGAATTTTTTTTCTAAAAGCTTAGATTTATTTTATGTGTATGATTGTTTTGCACCCATGTATGCACGTACACTGCTTGTGTGCCTGGTGACGATAGAGATCAGAAGAGGGCATCAGATCCTCTGGGACTGGAGTTAGACACAGTTGTGAACTGCTCTATGGGTGCTGGGACTTAAACCCAGGTGCAAGAGCAACATCTGCTCTTCCCCACTGAGTCATCATTCCAGCCCAGATATGAGTTTCTAAAAGCTAATTATTTGTTATTCATACTTGTCTGTATATGCTCCTGATTTAACTATTATCTCTTGCTTTGGCTTCTGTTAAGTTTTGAACTCCGGTTAGTCAATCATTAAACACTCGTTGGTCCAGTACGTATTGCCATGTTCTGTGCAGAGCTGATATAAAGCATCGTAGGGTATCATAAGACAAGAGGTGCGTGTGTTATCGTGGAGAACGTTTATCTAAAAAGGGAACATTGAGCAAAAGAGCCTTCAAATACATTGGAAAGCAAATATCCTAAGTTTGTCTCCTTATATAGGTTGATGGAAGGAGCCAAGGCTGTACCATCTCAGAATATGCTTAATTGGCAAGTTGATTATTTTCAGGTAAAATCAGTTGACATTTTCCTAATTTCAGGAGGGGGTGGATTGGGCCTGTGTTACCTACAACAAGCCATATATATTCTTTTGGAGAATAACCTCAATATCAGAGACTAGTCACTGGTGAACCTGTGTAAGCTCTGAAGTGAACCCCATTTCCCCTAAAGCTCTGAACTGACCCCCATTTCTCCTCAGGCTCTACACCTGCCACCTGACCTTTGACCTCATATCTGTAAATATCTCTCGAATGTTCTACCCTGCCTGAAGATCTGTTTGTCCATACTTGTGGGTTTTTTTTTTCACAAAGTTATTGATGTATAAAACTACCACTCTCTGGTCATTTCTTTGGTTTTTATTCTTCTGGAAGTATCCCATGTCTATACAAAACTAATGATATTTTTCTGTTAATTAGTTATGTATTAACTGGGTCCCTAGATCCATCTGGAGTGCCCAGGTAAGGATCAAGAGGGAGACAGAGAAAATCTCTCCTCGACATTGTTCAGTGAGGTTTGGCATTTATCTAATTTTTAAACGTAACATAGTACCATAGTAGCTTCGGAGCGCCCTCACTGTAAGCTAGTTTTGGGGGTGGGAGGAGAGAAGACAAACCTGAAAATGTATTTATAACTTGAGGCTTTTTAAAGTAAAAACCAATATATACAAATAAAACTTCAGATCTTATGGGCGTGATGTGGAAATGCAGCCACCATTTCTTTTACTGAATTCTCATTCCTAAGTAAAAGAATTGAGTGTAGCCATAACTGGCCAGCTAGAGAAAACCATAGCTCGCACAGAGGACTCAGGGTGCCTAAAGGACTATTAACATTTACTCTTCCTATTGTTTGTTTTATCCTTTTATATCAAAAGACCACTTAGGAGACATTTAACTATCTGCCCCTTTCTTCTGAAGAGTTAACGCAGAGGATTTATACACAGCGTTGGTTTGTTGCTGACATTGCCTTGTCTAAATTTAACCCATGACTTCCAGCAAGCCATCACAACCAGGGAGACCTGAGACCTCTTCAGCATGGTGCTTAGAGATGCCTAGAAATATTCTAGAGAAAGAACCTCGACAGTTTTTCTCCATGGATGGAATCACCCAGCCTGTATTTTCACCTCAATTGGCTAGGACTTTATATTTGGAAGTGGATTGCTTTAAAAAGCATCAATCTCTGTCTCTCTCTCTCTCTCTCTCCCTCCCTCGCTTTTATCTCTTTCTCCCTATTATTATTTTGTTTTGTCTTGGTTTTTTTGAGACAGGGTTTTACTCTGTAGCCTTGGATGCTCTGGAACTCATCCTGTAGGCCAGGCTGGCTTCAAATTCAGAGATCCGCCTGCCTCTGCCTCTCAAGTGCTGAGATTAAAGATGTGCGACACCACTGGCCTGGCTTTGTCTCTGTAATTTTAATAATGTAAAATTGGAATGTAAAGCTGTATGAAATAAGCCTTACTTTATAGCAAAAATTTAGATTAAATTTTCAGTCCAATAATAAAGGATGTCTTGTTATTACATTGTCAATGAAAAGATTTTTTTAATTTAGGTACTGACTTATTTTAGACTTGTGTCAAGAAAACAAAAACCATTTCAGACACTAAGCTTACTGCTTCAAAAGCAATCCAAATATGGAAAACTTATTTCTCAAAGAAATAGTATATCCTCCGCCCTAATTCCTTTCTGTTGCTGTGAGTAACACCTTGAGCAAAATCAACTTAGAGGAGCAAAGGGCTTATCTCAACTTACACTTCCAGCTCACAGTCTATCATCTGAAGGAAGTTGAGGCAGGAACTCAAGGGAGAAACTGTAAGCAAAAGCCACTGGAGAAACCAGGCAGTGGTGGTGGGATTTCTGAGTTCAAGGTCAGCCTGGTCTATAGAGTGAATTCCAGGACAGCCAAGGCTACACAGAGAAACCCTGTCTTGAAAAACAAACAAACAAACAAACAAAAAAACTGGAGAACTATGGCTCGCCACCTTGCCCTCTGGCTCCCAGGGTCATGCTCAGCTAGCTTTCTTATATAGCCCAGGACCACCTGCCAAGGGATGGTGCTGCCCACAGTGGGCTGGACCCTCCTACATCAATGAGCAATGAAGACAGTCCCTCAGAGACATGCCCACAGGTCGATCTGATCTAGGCAAGTCCTTAGTTGAGGCTTTTCTGTAAGATAATTTCGGGCTGTGTCAAATTGATAAAGCTACCTAGGGCATACTTTTACTTTGAATCATTTTCTTTGTAGTTCACAAGGCAGGAAAGAGTGCAATGGCCAAGCAGTGTGGAGACATCAGGATGTTCCAGTGCAAACACATGAATTCGAATGAAAATTTACTTTCTGCTTTACAAACTTTATTAAATAATGGGCATTACTAAGTTTCATTGTCTTATGTACAGTATTTAAACTATGTTTTCCAAGATGCATTGCTTTCCCCCCGACAAAGAAAAAAAAAGTAGGTGGAAAGTGAACTTATATATATATATATATATAAAAATTGGAACATTCAGTACAGGAACCCAGTAAGAAGATTTAAGTACATAAAACGTTCCTAGTTATATACATCCCCACCCCCACCTTCAGAAGAAACTATTTTAAACAAAAGCACGGAATTGATAACATTGAGGGAGCATCTAAGCACACAACTGAGAAAACACACATACATACACACACACACACACACACACACACACACACACACACACACACACACGGCTCTCAAAGTCTGCAGCCTGGTCCACAGACAAGATCAATAAAGCTACAGATTTATCCTAGAACCTAAAGGACCACTTACAGAAGACATTTTGTACAATATGACATTCCCCTTTACATGCAACAAAACACTGGTGTGGAGAATTATTAATTTCCGAGACTCAGACAGAACAGTAACGTGAACTGTATTGGAATGTGGGTCATATAGACTAAAAAGGAAAAAATAAAAAAAACGTCAGGAAACTTATCTTGGATCAGAGTCAGGTAACTTAAACCAAACAACCAAACAACCAAACAAAAGCAAGCGATACAAATGTGTTTATGCTCCTCTAGCAAATTCTAAGGACAGAGTTCTCATCTTTTTCTGCTATTGCTTACTCTAGAAACCTCACGTCCTGTTTAAATAAAAGCAATGGAAGAGAAGGGCGATGGGAAACGTTTACAGAGCTGTGCCATTCAGTGCTGGGGAAAATCAGGGTCTCAGACCATGGGACAAGGGCTCTGCCACCAAGTGTCTCCTGCAGTCTCCAATGCTTTGGTGGCTACAGGAAGAGTAAAGGGTGAAGAACAAGAAATTCTAAAAAAGCAAAAACAAAACAACAAAACAAAACAAACCTCAGAGGCATATTTGGAACGTAAAGATGATCACATTTTTATGTTGTCCGGTTGAGAATAAATGGGAATAGGAATAAAAAAGAAAGAATTATGGAAAGCGGATGGGAAGTCTCCGGTATTGCTTACCATTAAGTGAAAGGCCAGGCATCTTTTCTCCATGCTTACTGTCACATCTTTTTTTTAAATGGAACAGACTGTTTCATTCTAATAAAAAGAAATGTTAAAATGGAGACTGAGAGGGTGAGGGAAGAGTCCCAAATGTTCCATGGTGTAAAACGGGGACAGACATAGAGAGCATATTCTGACTGTACTCATGGGGCCACCAGAGTCTCTGTTCTTCTATATGTTCCAAAACATTAAGAGGCCCTGGGTTATCAGCTGTTTAGAAAATACACTCTTGCCCATTACTGTGGCGAGAACTTCTCAAGTAGGGCATTCAGTTGAACCTCAAGACTAGGAAAGTATCTACGAAGAACTGCTCTAGAAGGGTCATTTAAATGCATTTTGTCTTATTTTAACTGAAGATTTACTCAATCAATAAGAGACAGGTGTCTACAGTAGTACAGCAGGATATCTTGTCCTGTTGTTTTTTTAACAGGGGCAATTCTCCTTTACCTGTAATATGATGAAATAGGGTGTTTCCAGAAGTCTCCCTATCTTATCTAATAATTGACTTGGCTTGCATTTTATTAAGATTGGCTTTCTTTACACCATGAAAGAAATAGTTTATTTCACCCCAGAAGTTGTAGAATTACCATAAGCAGTGGCACACCATCTGGGCCTTGTCCTGGAACACAAGTAAAAACCTTTATTTTTTTTCTAATAACTAGCTGGTGCTAGGGCTACATTTTAACCTTCTCAATAGTCACGTCATGTTGGCATCTAAAGGAAATGTGATTGGGACACGAGCATGGTGTCCTTGAAATACGTGACGAGGCCATGGTCTAACCAGCAGTCTCTGGCATGCATCATTCTTGAGTTCTTGTCACAAATGTAGAGATGCCACATATAAGCACGATTCTTTAAATAACTCTAGTTTCTCTTTTTAAAAACCGTGAGAGAGACTCACTTGTGGTGCTTCTGAGTCACAGTCTAAAACTCCTTGGGATGTGGGGAGAAGGTATTCTAAGAGTGGGTGCTACTGTCAGGATATAGGGTGGGGTAAATGTCATGGTCAGCCAGCTCAAAGAGTTGTGCTATAAATGAAAGCATATTTTACCCTCCTGTTATTACAAAATGGTCTTAAACTGGTACATATATTAAAAAATATATATACAGCAAAACCAACCTCATTCGTGTGGTAACTTGCAAGCCCAAGGAGCTAATTGGGACAATTCTAGAAACCTAGGCAAAGCTGCTTGAGCTAAGACACTGAAATTTCTCCCTCAGAGATTGGACAATGTTTTGCTGATTGGGTGACGGCCCCCTCCACAGATAATCGTTCAGTTTATCAGAGTCCTTACATGCTGTCAGGTAAGGAGGAAGCCCGAGCCTTCCACTTACAGGTTCTTTCAAAGAGTAAGGTGTGCTGTGGCTACAGATGTTATCAGAACAGTCAGGGTTCTGAATCTTTGGGTCAGACTTCCTGCCCCTCCTTGGAGAGAGATCCAGCCCCACTTCATCCTCTTCTGACTTGATTTCCACGTAGTCATCTTCGTCTCCCTCGGTCTCTTTGAAATTAGAAAAGTAGTTCTGTGTCGCTATTTGAGCGCTTAAGGGTAAATTTCTATTTACTACCAGAACCTTCTGTGAGTCTTGGAGCGTGAGATCGGACCGTTTGCCAGTGTCCTGTTGGCATGAGTCCGCCAGTCCCGACAGCAAGTCCTGCTTGCTCGAGCCTCTGGGACTTTTTTGTGAAGAGAGCAGTTGCTTCTTTTCTGTCTCACTGGGGTAGTTGATGGAGTCCAGAGATTTGTTTATCAAGATCGAGGAAGATGACTGAGGTCTGCTATAAGGCTGGGATTTAGCGGCGATTGCTTTGCGACCCAGTGAGTTGTAAAGATGACCCTGACCTGAGTTCTCTTTGTGGGGCTGGCTGACCACCACACTGCATCTCTGCTGTAGCAGAGGGTCTGACACCTGGAGAGAAGGCACCGAACAAGCGGCCGACAACTGCCTGGGTGTAATTTTTGTGATGCTCTCTAACGTGATGGGGTATTTTGACTTTGAGTCTTGCTCTGTCTGGGAAGAGAAATCTGCCAACTCTCCATTACTGTAGGGTGAATGCCAAAGCCAGTCTTCACCAGCGCCCTGAGCCTGGGGAGGTGACGCAGGCCTGTGGATGGTGGGTTCTTGGGTGCTGGCCCAGTCATCCTTCTGAGCTTTAAGGGGTGTCTCTCTGAACACAATCTGGTCATACAGTTGGGAATATTCAGCGATCCTGGCACCTGGAAGGCAGATAACGAAACAATAAGTACACAGAGGATTATCCTTGCCTTGGAAGATTAAATATAACAATATAACACCCAAAACGACTTATTAAAAAGCAGACAGTAGACTTAAGATTAAGGGGGAGTAGTTACTGAATGCCACGCTAAATAAAAATAACTCACAGTTTAATGGTTTGTTTCCTTTGATTGCATTTTACATTATTTTGTCTGAAGAGCAGATCTGCAAGTGTTCAGGGCATGTCATGAAAACTCCTTTAATCCACAAAATGGTTTTAGTCACCCAAACAAGCATTGTCAAACGAGAATGCCAGAGTTTATGTCCTGATGCATAAAAATACCTAATGTCCTCAAAGAAGCAGGACCACAACACCTTCTCTGGCTTCATGCTGCCCTTGTTTGCCTGCAGACAAGTTTTTCTCAGAGAAACTGGCTCCTGGCAGCTGTTTGAACACCCCCAGTTTCCAGATAACCCTCTAGCCATTCCCTGGCAGCCAGCATCTAGGAAAGTTCTTTCCTTTATCACAAGTAAAGACTAGCTCGTATATCCTTGCCCATGCTTCCAAAGCCAAACGTATCTCAAAGTCATCAAGAACTGATGCTCATAGACTCCCATAGCTGAATGCTCTCTGGCACTGACTTAAGGACAGGATTTGACAGTCATTTTCACAAAAACACTTGCCACCTAAAATTAAGCCGCAGCACATTCCCCATGTTGGCTCACTTCAGAGCATAGACGTCGCTAAAGGTGTGATCTAGATCTTGCTATGCACCAGAGGTCGTTCTTGTGGGCCAGCATGCTGTACATCAGTTCAGCAGCTGTTCCTAGCTGGGATCCTGGCACCCATGGCTTTTCCAACATCGAGGAACACAGTGTATCCCATGTATTGCTCAGACCCTCACCTGTATGACATCAGTGAAGAAGTCAATCCCATCTATGACAATGAGCAATGACATTTTATATATATATATATATATATATATATATATATATATATATATATGCGCTCGCTCATGTGTGTGTGTGTGTGTGTGTGAATTATTTAGATGGTTGGTAACCTGTTTTTTTTTTTTAAAGATTTATTTATTATATGTGAGTATACTGTAGCTGTCTTCAGACACTCCAGAAGAGGGCATCCGATCTCATTACAGATGGTTGTGAGTCACCATGTGGTTGCTGGGAATTGAACTCAGGACCTCTGGAAGAGTAATTAGTGCTCTAAACCGCTGAGCCATCTCTCTAGCCCTGGTAACCTGTTGTTAGTAAACTATTCTTTAAGTTGCAATGAGATAATGCATTTAGTGGAACTCCTGCTCTTTCTTCCAGTGTACCTTCCTTGAAGATGGAAACACCTCACTAGTATCATGTGCTCTTAGACGGAACCCCTCCAGTCTTTCACCCCTTGACCCCTGCTTCCTGCCACCAAGGCAAACTATCTCTGTAACTTCTCATTAGAATTTATAGTTAGATGCTTTGGATTTCAAACTTCAGAGTGCAGTTAAGGTCAGAGATTACTTTTCAGAGAATTCTTCTAGAAGCAAAACCTTGGCACATCCCTCCTTAAGTAGCATGGTAAAGACTCATAACATGGATTCAAATATAGCAGCACCTTAAGAGACACTACATAACCACTTGCCTTGCAGCATTATACGCCAGCCATTCTCCCAAAGCCTGGTATGTTGCGTTAACTATGAGACCCAACCACAGGGACCTGGGGCTTTAGACAAAACCATATGGCTCAGACCATATAGACTATATATAGCTCTCAGCTGTGTCTTCCCTTATAGGCTATCTGGAGCCCTGAGCTGACCCATAATTAGTCAGAGAGCACTGAAATCCCAGAAGGGGACAAGGAGTCAGTAACATGAGGGAGAACAGGGCTAATTCATAATTCAAATAAAAGTGTTCTGGCATAAATTTACCCATAAAGTCTTACAGGAGGACACGGCTCCTTACTTCCACAATGTCTTAAAATACCCACTGTATTTCGCAAGCCCTTTCCCTCTCATACCATCCTCTTCTTTCCTTAAGTCTCACCCATCCCTCCAAATCTCCCACTATCCCTACTCTATTCAAAACCCTTTCCCCACCTTCTTTCATAAGTTCTACATGGGGCTAGAGAGATGGCTTAGTGGTTAAGAATTCTTGCTGCTCTTCCAGCATGCCAGGTTCAATCCCTAGCACCCATATTGGGTGGCTCACAACTGCCTTTAAATTCCAGTTTCTGGGGATCCAACACCCTCATCTATCCTCCCAAGGGCTCCTGCATGCACATGGTGTATATACATATATGCAGGCACATATTTTATACATATGTATAAAATGTTTTAAAAGTCTTACATGTATATCCTCAAATACATGCACACAGAAAAGCCATATGGCCCATCACTTTCATAGGCTAGTTTATTACTGTAGATAGTTTTTGGCTGCAGAGAGCAATGCTGTACACTTTGCTCTGAGAACCAAACACCTTCTAGAAAGAAACTGGTCTCAATTATTTCATTACACAGATTTTTTTTCCCCTTTCCTTTGGAGCATAGGATTGCAGATTTATGGGCCTTTCTTGAGACTACCCTACAGAGTCAAGATAGTATAGAAATCAGGCCACAGCAGGAAAGGGGAAACAGACAGATGGCCTTGGATCAAAATGCTTCCTATAGATAATGCATAGTAGGAGTGTTAATCTTTAGATAAAAAAGAGGGAGGGTCACTTATAATGTATTTCACTAGAAGGGAAAACTATTGCTTGTCTCAGTATTCCCACTTGAGAGAGTTTACAACATGCACGATGCCAATATGAATAAGACAAGTGTTCAGAGCTCAAGCTGTGATTAACAAGAACTGAGCCAGATGTGTAGAGAGCCTTTTTGGGGTACCAATTGGCAGGAATATGACATTAGCCTAGGACAAGGAAATGGGCTTCAGACAGGAATCTGACATTAGGCCATGACAAGGAATAAGTTCAGGCAAGAGTCCAATGTTAGGCTATTATAGAGAAGTAGGTTAAGGCAGGAATTTTAATCTCAGGGTGGAACAAAAGAAGTAGGCTTCAGGCAAGATTTTGTGCTTGGACAAGGACGTGGGCTCAGGTATTTTGGTCATTTTGACACTTCCTTGGAAACATCTGGACTTTGCTTATTGCCTTGACTATTTGTGTCAATTGCTTGTCCCTCATTGTACTACTATTGCCCTTAATACTTACATGTAATTAAAATGGTATAAAAGCGGATTGGAAAAACTTAAATCCACCTTCAGTCTCAGAATTGACTGGGGTCATGCTACAATGTTGTCTAATTGTCTTTTTTCTTTTTAATCTTCACTCCTGCGCTGGAGAACCTGTTGACTGACTGAGCGGGCTTGGTCACAGATGCATAGAAAGGGGGTGGTCACCACTAGTCTCTCGAACCGAGAAAGTCCTGTTGGGTCAAAGTTTGACTGTGATCTTATTCCTGGTACTGACTGTATAGGATGCATACATTACTATCACATGCTAATATCAGGCTATATCTGGTTTATTATTTTTTTTTCTGAATGTTTTAAAGTTGGAGTTCCTATCATCAATGACAAAAACTGAAATAATTCTTGTGGTGGGAAGTATCAAACATGTTGATTCCAAGACAGAGGATTAGAAAGATAGAGATATTTCTGAGGTTGCTCAGATGTAGACAGAAGCATAGAAATGTGCTTTCCCTACATTATACATAAAAAGTTCTCAAGCCTATATAGAAATATCACCCAAAATATAGAAACCCAAGCAGCCTCCTTGGTCTCAAATACTATCAGCTGAACCAGATGGCCACATGCTACTACAACAGGCTCTAAAAGGTGGGAGCAACTGGACCTGGTTGGGTGATTTATAGGTGGGCATGTGACCCGGGGCCTGTAGACCCCGGGAACAGAGTTCAATAAAGATGTTCGAGGGTTTCAGCAGGTGAATAGGGTGCTCTTCCTTCCGCACAACACCGAGAGCAAGCTCCTGGCAAAGTGGTAAGGCCCATGCGCAGAAGTCTGGAGAATCGGTCCATTCGATTACGACGTCCTGTGCCCAGATAAACGAGAGAGAGAAAAGGAGTCACATTGTCAACTGATTGAAAGCCTAGTGGGCACAGGAAGTGGCCTTGATCACCCAGATGGAGCCAGAACTGAGAGATGGCAGGCCCCAGGCATACATTCTTGCCACATGGAGGGGGAAATCAGCACTCTTAGAAGACACCTTGGGAAGGGAATGCTCCTCATTATTGGAGGAGGAAGCCAGTAGTAGCCTAGTAACCCACCATGCCAAGAAAAGACCTGGATACAAAGCTGAGAAGAGACACGGGACCCCAAGAAGACAGCAGGACAAACCGGAAGTAAAAAAAGGCAGAAGGAACCCCAATCAGCAATCACAATACTTAAAAGGTGGGTAAAAAAGAAATCTATTTACAGGAGTTGTAGGTCTCAATTCTTTTGTTCTGAAGGGCTTGCTTCAAGCAAGCTTATGTATCTTAATGGCTGACTCATATCCCAGGTAGACCGGCCCTGGATATTACTGCTAAATTGTAGTCTGCTGGTACAGTAATCAATGTGTCGTCATCATCATCATCAACAGCAGCAGCAGAAATCTTAGAAGTAAAATGGCCTCTTCTCCATCATCGTCTGAAATTACTACCATGCAACTGCTCCCAAGGACACCTATTCCTGCCCCCAGAGTCCCCCTGAAGTCACTTCCTGTAACTATGAAACGACCTGTTTGCCAAGACAAGTGTTGGAAAGAAGATGTAAATGACTTAGCATTATCAGGAGACAAAGAGTTGCATTCTGGTCTCTTTCACAGTCACACAGAAATCAACTTTTACTTGAATTTTAATTATAAAGAAGAACTCAAAAGAGCCTGGAAAAACCCTTCAGAAACCAAGTCCATGCCTTGGCTCCCTGGTCTTCCAGGAAACCATTGAAAGAAAAACCTCTCGATAATTTATTCTTTAATTTCTGACATAAGCTTTTTCCTCATCGATCTATTTCCGGCTCAGAGCTTCCCATGAAATCGGTCCTTCAACATGTCACACTATGACCCACTTGCCCTTGCACTCCTGATCTAACCCACATCACATCTAAAGCCTCCGGTTATGCCCACAAAGGAAGTTGGACTTTAGAACTAAACTTCTTGTAAGTTAAGTGATGGAACCGAATGAGATTCTGTTGAACGCAGTAGCCAAACTATGTGGGTGCCAATGAATTGCAGATGAGATAGTTTGGAAAAATGCACACAAATGGGGGCTGGATACATATACATATACATATACATATATATATATATATATGTATATGTATATATGGCAGGGCTCCGGACCTGGGTTTGACTTCCAGCACCCACATGGCAGCTCACAACTTCAGTTTCCATGGATCCAGCACCCTCTTCTGGCTTTCTCTAGCACTGCATGCACATAGTACACAGGTATACACAGAAGATAAAAGTAAATAATTCTTTTTTTTAAAAAGGTTCTTTGCGTGTGTGTGTGTGTGTGTGTGTGTGTGTGTGTGTGTGTGTGTGTGTGTTTGCTAGTAGGACTGGGCACGCTGGATAGTGGCAGCGCATGCCTTTAATCCCAGCACTTGGGAGGCAGAGGCAGGTAGATTTCTGAGTTCGAGGCCAGCCTGGTCTACAGAGTGAGTTCCAGGACAGCCAGGGCTACACAGAGAAACCCTGTCTCAGAAACAAAACAAAACATTAAAACCAAACCAAACCAAACCAAACCAAACCAAACCAAAAGGCCTGGGCACTTCTGTGTTGTGTGTATGTGTTTGTGGCTGTGTATAGCCTGAGGTGTGTGCTCCCTATCACCCTCATTTGCTCAGATTCCTTATCTTTTTTGACCGGGTCTCACTGAGCCTGGATTGGCTGGCCAGCCAGCTGCTGTGACCCACCCTCCCGTCTCTGCCTCGACAGCCTGGGCAGCAGGGTGTCTCACCACAACTGGCTTTTTACATGGTACCTGGTTTTTGCACCTGGCAAGCACTCTCCCAACTGAGTCAGTCCCCCCTCCCCTGACACTCCTCCCCTCCCACCTTCGTGCTAGGGGTGAGCACTTTCATTGGGGCTCTGTAAGAAATGGTAGCCCAGTTCTAACTGATTCAGAACCTTAGCGGTTTTGAGGAGCATCTGCACCCCCAACCCATCGTAGATTCAGAGGGAAATGCTTGTGTTTCTTTCACAGGTTAAAATCGACAGCTTCTTTTACATTTCAGGCTCCCTTTGAGAAATGTTTTCCTAAAAGTACCAACTCTGCCGCAATATTACATGTGCACCAGACCCCGAGGCCCAATCACGCCCTAGTGGACAAGGTCCAACTGAGGTAAAGTGGGAAGGGACCAACAGTGGCCTTGTGGCCTGAGACTTGAATGGTGGGGTCCTCATGGGGTGTTCTCTCTAAGGACAGTTAGAATTGGGAAGCCGGTGACCACACATGACTCTCGAGGAGGAAGAACAGAGTACGGAACATACCAATGGCTGGCCCTCCTTGCCTCTTCTCTTCCAAGATGGCCACCAGGTCTTTGTGAACGGGCCTATGCTGACTGGATGGCGGCTGCTCCAACTCTGGGCTTTTCACTTTCAAAATCTGATTTACCTTCTTGATCTTTTGACTATACTGCCTGGCCATCATAAAGACCCTGCTCTTGGTCTTGTCTGTGACCTCCATCGCAGGGTCAGGGTTCTCCGGGTCTGTTGGGGGCAGACTGCAGTTGGCCAGGTCATAGGGATTGTCCACAGAAGGGACGTCACTGGCCAGAGAGAGTTGGTTAAGACTCAGGAAGGAGCCTTCTGTCGAAATAAGGTCATCATCCAGGGAGCGGTTGGCCCTGCTAGCTCGGACAACCCTGTTTTTGTTTTTCCCCGCTGTGAGGAAAGCCTGGCTTCCGGGAAGGGCCAGCATAGATGTGGCGTGTCCTACATCCCTGCTCAGCTCACGGGTGCTCTCAACATACATCCTCTCTGGTACATCGTCGTCTTTGCTCACGGGGAAGGCTGCAAGGAGACGGTCTCTCGATTTGTCTTCGTTTTTCTTGATGTAATTTTCCAGGTCATTCCAGATTTCATCTACTTCTTCAGACAATTTGTCCGACAGGGCCTTATCTGCAATAGGCAGGTTACAGCGGGGAGAGTCATATAACAAACTCAAATAATTGGTATCGGAGGGTCCCTGGTGGTAAGATATGTCATCCTCACTGAACTGGAGGCTATCCTGGGAGACAAATGGTCTCAGGCTGTCACAGCATGCAAAATCAGCATCGAGACCCAGGAAGGTGCTCCTTTTGGGCTGCTTAAGGGTGCTGCATTTAAAGTTCAGCGACGGTGGGTCTGGAAGCCCTATGGTGTCATAGATGTTTTCTTCTACTTCCTGGTGTTCATGCATGCTTTGGTTGGATGCCGCTTGACCACTGGGGCCTGCCTCTTTCTTTGAGTGGAGAGAGCTTGTACTGTGGCTAGCCTGTCTCTTTGAGAAGGCCAACTCTGGGGTGCTCTTGGGGCGAACAGAGTCTCTGGGTGATTTGGAGAAAGAGCATTCAGTTTCATCCCGTTTAGCAACCATTAACTTCAAGTCTTCAAAGCTTATGTTATCATAGACATGGTCTATATCATCAATAGTCAACTCTACAGATGACCCATAGGGAGTCATCCCTCCCCCTCCTCCTGGTTGAGGAATGTTCTGCAGTTCTCTTCCGGGACGGTACTGAGAGTCATCACTGTCCCTAATTCTTACTTCAGGAGGGCATGCGTTGCTTTCACCAGCGCTACTGGCCCGTCGGACTATCCTGTGACCAGAGCTGGAGATCTCGGTGGGCTCGATCAGTCCCAGATGCCAGCTGCAAGGGCGACTTGAAGTGTTCTCTTCACACAACCTGGTGGAGTTGAGATCCGAGGAAGAAAAGGATGGGACGAACATCTGGTAATCGTCGTCATCGTCCTCATTCTCCTGTGGAGACCGGCGGCTTGGAAACAGGGGCTGCCGGATGTGGTGATCCGTCCACAGGCTTCTAACACTGCCTCCCCCATGAAGCACACTGATAACTGCATCGCTGCCGGCCTGGCGGTTCCTCTGGGCAGGGCCGGCAGAAGTCAGCTGGGAAGAGCTTTCCTCTCTAGAAACCTGAAGGAGACAGACACATACCAATTGACTGATTGCACCATAAGGAAGACATATGACTGGGGAATGTCGCCTGTGTATCCAGACAGCCACATTCTTAAAGCACATGATCATTGGACATTGTTGGTTTTCACTGACTTGAAAAGTACTTCAGATTTTTGAAAGGGGTGGGGGGCTATAGGCAACCTTTTGACGTCTTCTTTAGTAAGTTTTCATGATCAGTGTATGAACTAGGATATGGTTATATTAGTATTATATTGAAGAACTCCAAACTGCAACCTAGTAACTTTCCTTTCCTGGTTAACAGTAAGGTTAGAGCTTAAATCTACCTGACTCCAAAAACCTTTGCTCCCAAACAGGATAGGAGTAAATATCTAGCAACTGTGCTAGATATTCAATGTATAAACGAGTACGCACTGGGGCCTACACCTTAACACGTGGTTGCATGCAAGACTGTAGGGAGTCTTCATTTTAATGTCTCTCTCCTGAGAGCCTTTCATAATTTCTGGTCTTATCAAGAGCCTCTCCTGGTAACTTGATGACGCACATACTCCAATGATTTCCTTAATCATGAAGGTTCACTGTGAACCTGACCTTGATTTATAGATTCCAGGCAAGGAGGCTTTATTACAGGAGTTGAACTGGCTATTTGAGATAGTGGTATTTTAATGTTTGCTATATATATATATATATATATATATATATATATATATATATATACAGTTAATACTTAGTTATCTGTTTGGAAGTAAAAATCCAGACAACCATGGTTTTTAATCAAAGAAGACAAGGGAATATTTTGTTAGTTACAGTCTTTCTTGATGGAACCTGGCCACGTAGAAAAATCCCATCTTCTAATGAGAGCAATATGCCAAATGCATCCTAGATGCAGAAAGTATCCTACATCTTAAATGTATCCTAAAACCTCCATCTCCTGAGGATAACAATGTGTGAGGAGAATAGATCGGCCCCAGGAGCTGCAGACAGAAGCAGCTATTGCCCTGATGCTATTTGTACACAGAAGAACTAGCTTCACGGAGCTGAAGTAGTTATGGCTTGCTCAAACTAAATAGGACCATGGAGAGACACGTTTCTTGACTAAAGCACTACGAATAACCTGTTGGAAACATCTGGCTAGCAAGAACTGCTTACCCCTTGTCAGTCGGTAGTAGTAGAAACCACAACAGGAAAGGAAGGGGTGATTAGCACAGGAAAAAAAAACTTTACCTAATGTTTTTCTATTAAAACTTTAAAATATAAAACTAATCATTTAATAATTATTAATCTTTTAAAGTAAAATTTCACACTTACGCTTAAAATATTTGTATATCATTTTATTGCCTTTATAAATCTTTTTATCCAATATTTTAACATCTTTCCTGTTTCCTTCAGTGCACTGAGATGATGCTTGTAAAAGACAGGTTCCTAGGAGCTACTTATAATGGAGCCCAGTTAATATTCACTCATTAACTTATGGCAGTTTTTGAAGGTCTAACAAAATAGCCTTGTTTTTGCACCAAAAGTGATCCTGGAGCCTGTCCATTCCTTACCAGTCCCAGAGGCTTTGGGTAACTAGGAAAACCAAGCTGTTAATATGTATCTTAATAAAACCTAAAATGAATGAAGATGGTAGTATTTTTTTTGAAGCTGAAACATTGTGTCCAATATGTCATTCAGAGAGCTGATCAAGTTCTAAGATTAAGAAATAACAAATGTCTTGTTGGACACAGCATAAAAGTATATAGGTCAGAAACCTTTACGAGGACCAAGGTGACCATTTTTTTCTCTCCTTTTCCACAATGTCTATTTTGGGTGTTTATCAATTTGATAACAGCTATCATTTATGGCGGACACATTTGCCTTTTACCAAATATTGTACTAAGCGTCTTTAAAAATTATATTATTGAGCTTGGAGAGATGGCTCAGTGGTTAAGAGCACTGACTACTCTTCCAGAGGTCCTGAGTTCAATTCCCAGCAACCACATGGTGGCTCGCTGTAATGGAGTCTGATGCCCCCTTCTGGTGTGTCTGAAGACAGCTACAGTAAACTTATATATGTGTAATAAATAATTTTTAAAAAATTATATCATCATAGTAAGTCTTAATAATAATTTTATAAAGTAGGAAGCTAGGTCCTGCTAATGTTAAATAGCTAGCAAGAGATGTTTACAAATGGCAGAAATACATTTGAGTCCGGATTTTAACCCCGGCATATGTATGAGTGTGGTCCCCGTAGACAGAGGATGAGAGGCCCAGGATATAAAAATATATATTGTTATTACACAACAGGCCACCTGCTCTCACACTTAGGATACATTTGGCACATTATTGTTAGGGGATGGAATTTTGCTACTGAAGTAACACACTGGTGGGTTTTGGGTTGTTTTGTTTTTCCTTGCTTGCTTTTGTCTTCATATAGTGTGTTCCTAAATGGACTTTCCTGGGTGGAGTTTGTTGAGCATCGTTGGAAATGTTCCTAAGATGGCAAAGCTTTCTTTACCTTTAGCATTTACTTAGGTACTGAGAGAGGCTTGGCTCCAGGATCACCACGGCTACATTAAAGATCAGGGTACCGGCTTCAAGCGGAGATCAGAAAATAGGTTTTACAATGACGAATCGATAAAGTTACAAAGTTTCAAATGTTTCCAAATGAAAACCAATAGTATCTAAAAAAGACAGGAGTCCATCATTAGAGTCACTGAAATCACCTCACAAGTCGGAGCTGATTTTTAGACATCTTGAAGTAGGATTTTGTTTTTGTTTTTGTTTTTGAGACAGGGTCTCAATGTGTAGTCCTGGCTGGCCTGGAATGTGTTTTGTAGGCCAGAGTGGACTTGAATTCACTGATATTCTCCTGTCTCTGTCTTCCAAGTGCTAGGATTAAAGGTTTTTAAATGAGGATACAGCCTTTATCGACAAGCTCACTCTGTCCTTGTGCTAAACCATAATATGAGTGGGATTTGTGGAAAAGATTTCCAGAACCACATCCTTATGGATAAGGAAGACAGATCCTTGCCGTTACATGAAAAACTACAATAAATACTCTAGGAATTGTTTCTTCATTAAGACAGCTGATCATCAAGAATTAACAAATGGAAGCCGGGCGGTGGTGGCGCACGCCTTTAATCCCAGCACTTGGGAGGCAGAGGCAGGAGGATTTCTGAGTTCGAGGCCAGCCTGGTCTACAAAGTGAGTTCCAGGACAGCCAAGGCTACACAGAGAAACCCTGTCTCGAAAAACCAAAAAAAAAAAAAAAAAAAAAAAAGAATTAACAAATGGGACCTCATTAAATTACAAAGTTTCTGCAAGGCAAAAGACACTGTCAAAAAGACAAAGCAGCAACCAACTAACTGGGAAATGATCTTTACCAACCCTACATCCGACAGAGGGCTAATATTCAAAATATACAAAGAACACAAGAAGTTAAACTCCAGAGAGCCAAGTAACCCTATTAAAAAATGGGGTACAGAGCTACACAAAGAGTTCTCACCTGAAGAATATCTAATGGCTGAGAAGCACCTAAAGAGATGTTCATCATCCTTAGTCATTAGGGAAATGCAAATCAAAACAACCCTGAGATTCCATCTCACACCAGTCAGGATGGCTAAGATCAAAAACACAGGAGACAGCAGTTGTTGGCGAGGATGTGGAGAAAGAGGAACACTCCTCCATTGCTGGTGGGATTGCAGGGTGGTACAACCATTCTGGAAAACAGTCTGGCAGTTCCTCAGAAAACTGGGCATGACACTCCCGGAGGATCCGGCTATACCACTCCTGGGCATATACCCAGAGACTTTACCTGCATGCAATAAGGACACATGCTCCACTATGTTCATAGCGGCCTTATTTATAATAGCCAGAAGCTGGAAAGAACCCAGATGTCCCTCAACGGAGGAATGGATTCAGAAGATGTGGTATATCTACACAATGGAATACTACTCTGCAATTAAAAACAATGAATTTGCGAAATTCCTAGGCAAATGGTCAGAACTGGAAAATATCATCCTTAGTGAGGTAACCCAATCACAAAAGAACACACATGGTATGCAGTCACTGATAAGGGGATATTAACCCAGTATCTAGGATTACCCTAGACACAATCCGCATATCAATAGATTTCCAAGAAGATGGAAGGAGAGACCCCTGGTCCTGGAAAGACTGGATGTAGGGGAATGCCAGGACAGAGAAGTGAGAGGGGGTTGAATGGGGAAAAGAGGGGGGAAGGGGGCTTATGGGACTTTCGGGGAGGGAGGAAACGGGAAAGGGAAAATGATTTGGACAGTAAATAAAAAAACTCAGAAAAAAAAATACACTCGCAAAAAAAAAAAAAAAGACAGCTGATCAGTGGGCACTCAAGTCAGGGCACTAACAGCTCCCCTTTCCAGGTAATAAATCTGGGCATGCAACTTTCTTCTTCTTCTTTTTTTTTTTTTTGGTTTTTCGAGACAGGGTTTCTCTGTGTAGCCCTGGTTGTCCTGGAACTCACTTTGTAGACCAGGCTGGCCTCGAACTCAGAAATCCTCCTGCCTCTGCCTCCCAAGTGCTGGGATTAAAGGCGTGCGCCACCACTGTCCAGCTTGGCACGTAACTTTCAATAGGACAAAACTATTTTTTCTTTAGTGGTGAATTTTTTTTTAAAGATTTATATGTATTTATTATGTATACATGTTCTATCTACATGCATGCCAGAAGAGGGCACCAGATCTCATTATAGATGGTTAGGAGTCACCATGTGGTTGCTGGAAATTGAACTCAGGACCTCGGGAAGAGCAGCCAGTGCTCTTAACAGCTGAGCCATCTCTCCAGCTCTAGTGGTGAGATTTAACTCAGCCTCTCAGGCATGCTAGGTTGCAAGCACAGCTCTGCTAGGAAGTGTTTTCCATCTCCTAATCTTTTGTCAGAGGAACCCAAGCCCTGCTTTGATACAACTTGGTGCAGCAAAGCTTCATTGTATCCCATGCTATATTGGTAAATGTAATTTCTTTCTTTCTTTCTTTCTTTCTTTCTTTCTTTCTTTCTTTCTTTCTTTCTTTCTTT
Source organism: Tokudaia tokunoshimensis (assembly GCA_036184795.1). Lineage (NCBI taxonomy): Eukaryota > Metazoa > Chordata > Mammalia > Rodentia > Muridae > Tokudaia > Tokudaia tokunoshimensis. Next base: position 73,441,679 of record BTHU01000006.1, on the reverse strand, counting down.
CTTTCCTTCTTTCTTTTTCTTTTCTTTTTTTTTTAGATGTGTTTCAGTATGTTGTCCAGGCTGATCTTAAACTCCTGGATTCATGGACTCTTCTTGTCTCTGTTTCCCAAATAGCAGGGACTTTGGGTGCTACTGTACTCGCCTTAGGACCATATTCTTCAAGAGGTCACTTGAGTCAGTGCTTTGGGAGAGGAAGCTGTACCTAGGAGGTCAGGGGCTTGCTTTAACATGAACAGAGGTGCTGAGTAGTGCAAGACCAAGCACACTAGCAAGGGCTACTTCCTGAGGCTGGGCACAGCTAAGGAGAGAATGAGGCACAGGGCTGGACGGATAGAATTGCCTGAATTGAGAGAGATGTAACGGGGAGGGAATACGCTAAAAAGAATTAGCTCTCTCTTAAATCAAGTATAAAAAGCTAAAAATGCAAACTGAATAAGAATGTCAAAATGGAAAGTAAATGTTGACACTTCAGGCTGGGGATGAGACCAATAAGGATGGGACGCCGAGGTGGAAGGCGCTCACAGCAAGCCCTCCAGAAGACACACGGCCACACTTACCTTCTGGATGTCTTGTGTGGTTTCTGAAAAAATAAATAAAAACATGTAAATTTGAGAATTTAAAGTTGATCTCATGTAGAGGCAAAGACTCATATTTTTGTTGTTTTGTTTCTTTTTTTTTTTTTTTTGGTTTTTCGAGACAGGGTTTCTCTGTGTAGCCCTGGCTGTCCTGGAACTCACTTTGTAGACCAGGCTGGCCTCGAACTCAGAAATCCTCCTGCCTCTGCCTCCCAAGTGCTGGGATTAAAGGCGTGCGCCACCACCGCCCGGCTAAGGACTCATATTTTTATATGGCTTGTATACATATTGCTGATAATTGACGCTTAAGAGCTTTGAGCCTTTTGGGTACAGTTTTCAAAAATGTCCCCCACATTATCTGTTCTACATCCTTTCCCACAGCAGGACCACGTTACATTATGAGCTAAAGCTGTCTTCTGTATCCCTGAGAGCAACAGTCCATGGTAAATAGGTCCCCAAACTTCTGGACAAAAACATGAAAAAAAAAAAAAAAAAAAAAACCAGCCAGGCCATAGGCTCTGGGAGTCCCCTGTAGACACAAGGAGGCTTTTGTCGATATTTAAACATTTGGGGAGGGTTAAAGAAGGTGAAGTCTTTATCCACAGATCTCATTGAGAGGGATTTATGTCGGTATCTTATGGATACCCTGATGATACAAAGTAATCTTTAAAAGTTGTTTAGTTATGTAAGCTTACAAAGGACTTCTCTCCCCACAAATTCCTTCCCCTAGAGCAGAAGTTCTCAACCTTCTTAACACTGCGGCCCTTTAGTATAGTTCCTCATGTTGTGGTGACCCCTCCCCACCACCACCATAAAATTATTTTCATTGCTACTTCATTTTTTTTTTGTTTTTTGTTTGTTTGTTTTTCGAGACAGGGTTTCTCTGTATAGCCCTGGCTGTCCTGGAACTCACATTGTAGATCAGGCTGGCCTCGAACTCAGAAATCCTCCTGCCTCTATCTCCCAAGTGCTGGGATTAAAGGCGTGTGCCACCACTGCCCTCATTGCTACTTCATAACTGTAATTTTGCAAGTATTCTGAATAGTAATGCAAAGATCTTTGGAGAGAGAGGGATGCCACCATTTCTATAGTAGCACAGTCCAGCATGGAGTTCACCTTTCTGGATCCCATAACTACTGTCTCTCACCTTATTTCAAGGCACAGATGCTCTGTTCGTCTTTAAATAAAGATGCAATACATCTCAGTATATTTTCTGCTGAATCTATAGGCATTTGTTAGTAGAGACTGACTTTCTCTTTGTCTAACAGCAGAATGTCCTATCATATGTATGAACAGACCATCTCCTACTAGATAGACATTTTATGCTGTGCTATTGAAATGTTGCAAAAACCCAAATCAAGATTATTCCTTATAAAGAACTAGTAGCTTATTGACATCTTAAGAGCTCTAGAGGGGGCTGGAGAGATGGCTCAGTGGTTCAGAGCATCGGTTACTTTCCCAGAGGATCCGGGTTCAATTCACACCACCCACGCGGCAGTTCATAACTGTAACTCCAACACCCTCGCACAGACATACATGTAGGCAAAACACCAATGCACATAAAATTAAAAAGAGTTAGATATTTTAAACTATATAAAAAGAAGAAGAAATATTGTTTCCTTTTGTCTGGTGTATCTCAGGCTGGACTTAAACTTGCTATGAAGCGGAGGATGCCCATTACGTAGAGCATGGTGGTCTATCAGGAGTTATGAGAGTTTCTGCAGTTGACGTTCTATACCAGGAGAAATACAGGAGTGGTACCAGGTGCTCTGAGGGCACGGCGTGAGACCTGACCTCCACCATACCAAGGCCTAGCCCCATGAGAAGTTGTCCTTTCAACTTGTGAAGAGTCCAGGTAGGGTTCTAGTCATACTTGCTGACACATCTATATGGGCCTAGAGGTCAAATTGTTGAGCCAAGAGCAAATGTCCACTTTGAACTTACATGCGAATTACTACATTTTGATTAGGAAAAGCTATAAAAATTTACCCTCCTCCCAAGAGTTTTACAGTATCTTTCGGTCAAATTCATAGCTTCCTGGTCTCCATTTCAAATCTCATTTAAATGAATAGTTTTTCAAATTACTGATGCAGATGACTTTGTAAACTTTAAATTTCATTGGCACTTTATTTCTTCTGTAAAGCTAGGCCATATATATGTGTAGACATATATAGCATATATATTACATACATACATACATACATTTAAGGGTCTTTTTCCTCTTGTTTTTATTGATAGTATTTCTTTTTTCTGATAGATGGTAACTTTATGTCTGTCAGATCAGGTTGTATCAACTGACTGTTTGCAACAAGACATTTTTGCTTATAGAAATATTTAATCTTCCTGCAGCTGGGCTAACAAATCCACCAATCTACAATGCACCTAACACACAATCCTCTTCTGTTATTACAGTTTGACTAAGAATCAATAAGAGCGAAAAAGGTAACTCTATTTTTGGACTTACCGCTGGTTTTCAACACTTTGTGTGATCTTGAGGAAGGTTCTGAGGAGAGAGCAAAGCCACCATCATTTGCAAATCAATATTTCCCCTCATAAATAAATGAGTAGCTTATTGATGTTTTAAGAGCTCTAGAAATGTTCCTTTTTGTTTTAGCCTCTCAGGCTGGCCTCGAACTTGCTAAGTGACTGAGGATGACCTTGAACTCCCAATGCTCCTGCCTCCATTTCCGGAGTGCAGAGATTACAGACCTGATGGTTACAGACAGGAGTCCCATCTATGTCGAGCTGGGGAAGGAACCCAGCCAGGGCTTTGTGCATCAATCCTGCTATCAATGAAGCAACATCCCTAACCCTGAGCTGTGGAAATGCTCTGTTTATTTCATCCAAATTCCCAGTGGTCAGGGATATTTAGGTACCAGCCATCCGCCCTGCTGAAGTGGTTGGATGAACTCGAAGGGGTCAGGAGCCACAGAAGGGAAGAGCAGGTGCTACTGTACCAACCCACAAAACACCGGAAGGACTCCCTCCGCTCCCACTGCAGCCTCTCAACTGGCGACTGGTGATTTTATGTTCTAGGCCACACAGCTTACTCATACTAATACCACCACCAACTCACTCTTCTCAGTCAGAGTTCACTTCTTCCTCTTGAACTTTCACCTGGACTTGCTGCCAGTTTATCAAGCTAGGGACCATGACGCCATTCTCAATTTCTCTGTCCCCCCAGGCATGTCCGCCCCCCTCCCCATACCCCTGCTCCAAAAAGCCTTTATTTGGTTTTTTTTTTTTGAGACAGGGTTTCTCTGTATAGCCCTGGCTGTCCTGGAACTCACTGTGTAGACCAGGCTGGCCTCGAACTCAGAAATCCTCCTGTCTCTGCCTCCCAAGTGCTGGGATAAAAGGCGTGCGCCACCACCGCCCGGCCCAAAAAGCTTTTAGTGAGCTACCATTCTGCATCCTTAAGCTTGATGCAAGTCACCAGGCCTCTGTCACTTCTCCAGCCTAACGTGGTGGCTGAGCTCCTGGTTTCCTTCACCTCGCTGTATTCACACCTGTGCATGGCCGGCTGAGGCTTCATGGTCAGGCTCCTATCTGCAGCCCTCTTCCTACTGTGCCTCATCCTCTTCCACCTCAGCTCCTTCCCTCACTCCAGCCAGGCGAAGCTGCTGGCGTGACCTGTCTGTCCTGAGGCTTGCATGGGCCTGCGCATGGGTGATCCCAGTTCTGCCTGCCTTAACCTCACATTCTGTCAATGGTATCTATCAGCCTTTGGCTCTGTGAAGTCTTTCTTCTTCCTGGAATCTCTCTCTTCTGTGTCTTTCCACTCTCTTTTCCACACATGCCAAAGCTTTATCAAAGAGACTGGTGTTTATTTATTCCTTAATAATTTTTTTTGGACTCCCTCACAGTGAGTGTCTTAAAGGCAGAAATCCTAGGCATTATCTACCCTGACATTCCTTGCCTATAGTAAAAGGGAAAGCAGGCTTAGTAAATATCATATAAAACCAGGATCTGAGAGTTAAGAGAATACTACATGGCAGCTGATTTAGCAAACACATATCAAAATGGTAGGCTTAAATATGCTGTGTGTTCCAGTCACAAGGTATACTTTGTACCAGCAACAGCAAACAGGACTTAGGGGGTATTTGTCAATGGTAAGGAACTATATAAAGCATCTATCTCGGGCAGTGGTGGCGCACGCCTTTAATCCCAGCACTGGGGAAGCAGAGGCAGGTGGATTTCTGAGTTCGAGGCCAGCCTGGTCTACAGAGTGAGTTCCAGGACAGCCAGAGCTACACAGAGAAACCCTGTCTCAAAAAACCAAAACAAACAAACAAACAAACAAAAAAAGCATCTATCTATCTATCTATCTATCTATCTATCTATCCATCCATCCATCCATCCATCCATCCATCCACCCACCGTCTGTCTGTCTGTCTGTCTATCTGTCTATCTATCTATCTATCTATTATCCATCCATCCATCTATCCATCTGAGACAGAGTCTCACTGTGGAGGTCTGTCTGGCCCAAAACTGACTATATAGTATCAGACTGGCATCCAATTCATTGAGATCTACCTCCCTCTGCCAGAGAAAAAAGGCATAAACCATCATACCTGGCTGACTAACATATTTTATACTCACCGAGAGAGTTAAGTAGAGAGGTGTTTTAAAGAAAAGCTAGAGAGATTTGTTGTTGTTGTTGTTGTTATCTTTTTGAAGGTAGCCTTAGATGTAGTCAAACAACAAGCAGCCAGAAAATGCCTATCAGTTAAGAAAGTACTCACTTCCTGTTGCTCTCGCCATTCCAGTTCGATGACAACATCCTGCTTACCTGACTTTCGTCTCAGCCGATGTGGTGCAGAACCACACGGTGTCTTCATCTCTCCCTCGGGACTGTAACGGAAGCCTGGATGGTCTGCCAAGAGGATCACAGGATCAAGTGAGGGGGTGGAGGCCACTCAGGGTGGTTGGTATTTCCAGAATTTCGTGCTACGTCAGAAACACCAGTAATTCTCAAGCGCTAGCGGTTCTTGTAAATAATCAAAAGGGACTTTTGCTTTTCCTAACGGGTGGGTAAAGGGATAAATGCATTGTCCTTTGTAGCAATGAGTCCTTCATGGAGGCAGCTCTGACAGTGTTAGGATCTGCAGAAACCTAGAAGTGCGGCTTGGCACCCGGTGCCCCACAGGTAAACCGGAGAATCGAAGCAGAAACGAATGGGTGTCTTAGGAAGGGATGGTCATGTCTGCTCCAGCTGCTAAGGTCTAGTGAACTGGTGCTAGTGTCTTATAAATCACAATGTGCGAGCTTTGGGATAGAGAACAGAACGGTCACAAATGAACAACAGTAGCTTAAAGGACACTAAGGAAACAACAACACACAACAACAACAACAACAACAACAACTTACGGATGGCGTCCATTTCAAGAATTGCTTGCTTGGCCTGAAACAGAGAAAATGTAGATATAATTAATTTTTTCCCTTTTATTTTTTTTTAAATGAACACATTCGAGAGAGATCTTATCATACCTAAATAAATGGATTTTAGAAAACAAAACAAAGCAAAACAAAACCAAAACCCTCACTATTTCCTTTAGGCATTAATACATAGTTCAGGAGATTCAAAGATTATCCTGAGGAGCACGGGCACATGCTGTCCACTTGGTACAATACGGCAAAGACTTGATGCTTAGTTTTAACTGTCAATTTGACACAATTTAGTCCCACTTGGGAAGAGAGTTCTAATGAAAGACTTCCTAACGCTGTGATCCTTTAACACAGTCCCTCATGCTGTGGTGACCCCCAACCATAACATTATTTTTGTTGCTACTTCATAACTGTAATTTTGCTACTGTTAAGAATCAGATTGTAAATATCTGATATGCAGGTCATCTAATCTGTGACCCCTGTGAAAGGGTCATTTGACCCTCAAAAGGGTCTCATCTTACAGGTTGAGAACCTCTGGCATAGATCAAGTTGGCCTGTAGGCATATCTGGGGATGGGTATCTTAAATTTTTTAATTGGTATAGGAAGGCCAATTCATATGGGTTACAACCCTTGGGCCGTGTCCTAAATTACACCCGAGACGGTGAGCTCAGTAGTAGCCCACAGGTATTAATTTCTCTCTGCTCTGGACTTTGGATAGAAGGTGACGAGTGGCTTCAAGTTCCTGCCTTGATGTTCCTGTTATGATGGAGTGTAACCTGGCACAATGAGCTGAAATAAACCTGTCTCCCCAAATTGCTTCTTTCGTCAGGGTATCTATCACAGCAACAGAAATGAGGCAAGAACAAGACGGTGATACCCAAGTCTTTTATAGAGAGATTATTCAGAGCTTGTACATGCCTTCCTGTAAACTTTAAATTGGCTCTAAATTACTTATAATACCCAACAGGTACAGAAAGTTCTTATAGATAGCTTTATACTGTATTGTTTAAGCAAGAAAAAAAAAACCCTAAAACAACCTGAGCATACTACATAGAGTTGCGGTTCAATCATTTGTGTTTAATTGCAACCCGTGGGGAAGCTCTCTCACCTCTTGAGATGCGCTCTGTCAGCTGTAGGGTGGGATAACAGGACCTACCTTTCCCAATGCCATTAGGATCAACTGACAGGCACAGGCACAGCCCCCGTCTCTGTCCTTCTGGGGAATAGAGTCTGATGCCTTGAGGTGTCTTCTCTCCACACTCTTAGCACTTCTACCCAGAATGCTTTGAGGTTTGTTGTTACCGTTGCCATACGTTGCTAATACTTAGAAATAGTCAGGTTGTCTTAAGCCATCATTTTACCAACTGATTTAGGGGAAGAAATCAGTTGAGGTGATGTTTCTTTCTTTCCAATGCTGTTTACATTTTCCCCAAGGGTAATATAATTTGATCTACATACACTATGTTTTATTAACTAAAATGATTTTGTTCCTAACTTGCTACAGTCTGTGAAATCATGGAAAACCATGTGGGCTGAATGGTAATCACACTTAATTAAAAAAAAATTAAAAATGGAGGCACGGACAGGAAAAAAAACATTAACAGTCACTTTAATTTTGAGGAAAATAGTTGCCTAGTTTGTATACTTATTTTCCTATTTTATACTGAGGTTATAGCTGGAGTTAGTTTCAAACTCAAATGACAACTTAATCTCTGGAAAGTGGTTTTCTAGTTCCATTTTAACACTTAACACATAAAAGCACTTAATTTATCTTTATGCTCAATTAAGCTGGCTCAGTTTACACACTATGTGTATAAATGGGGCATGTGACAGGTTCCAAGAAATCCCTTTAACAAAGCTATTCCAAAAGAAGGCTTAATACCCTTAAGTCTTATAAATTATTTCAGAAAAGTATTCTTTCCAAGTTGTCCACTAGGTGTCAGCCAAGGACCACTAGAGGTCTGAGTGAAGGTTGGCAGACTTCAGTGACTCTCAGCCGCTATGTTGACATCACGAGATGGGGTATACACGTCTTGTTGTTTAAAGTGTCTCATTAGACATTTGTTTGACTTCACAGAAATAAATACATTTGAGAAGCCTTAAGAAAACAACAAATAGTCTTGATGAAAGACCTTTAAAAAAAAACCCCTTCATTTAATAACCCTATTTAAATAGAACAAAGAATTATTTTTAACATTATATCGGATAAAGTATATTAAGTTTGTTTTCATTTCTAGTGGGGGAAACACAGTTTAAGGGCTCCTTGAAGCAAGGTGATTGGGTTTGAACCTGAATTAGGCCATGCACTAGTTGTAAAATGTGGACAATTTACTTCCTGCTTCTGAACTCCTGATTTTCTCTATTAGAGGACGAACAGGACCCATCTCTGAGATATTTTATTGAGTGTGAAGTTAGAATACAGCATACTTACCTCAACATATATGTGCTAATACATTAATACATTGTAAATTAAAATCCATTTTAGATTCTAGATGGACTAATAACTAGGGCGAAGTCACCAGGAATATGTCGAAGGGAAGGAAGAGGACAGGCAAAGTGAGCTGTCTCATTTGGTAATTGACTATAATTGTCTTTCAGAATCTTGTTAAGCAATTTGATTTCCCCTAGGATTCTTGGGACTAGTAGGTGGGGCATATTAGAGACTCGTGCAGAAGGGTACTGCCTCTGACTAACCATGGAAGAAGGTGATCACTGTTCTGCATGAGCACCTTGTATCGCACAATGGTTGTAAAAGTGAAACTCACACTTGAGCACACATCTCTCTGCATATTCATTTCCTGGACATAAAGGCACGGCTGCCACAGTTCCCATAGGCCAGCCTGGAAATCTTTTCAAAAGACAGGGGATCCCAGCACTCAGGAGGCCAAAGCAGGGGGTTCCAAGTTCAAGGCTTGCCTGGGTTATATAGTGAGACCCTGTTCCAACCAACCAACCAACCAGCCAACCAACCAACCAACCAACCAACCAACCAACCAGCCCACCAACGAACCAACCAACCAACCAACCAACCAACCAACCAACCAGCCAACCAACGAACCAAAGGCAAAGGCAAATCTCCCCTTGCCCAGAATTCCTTCTGATTTTCCCCATCAGTACAACTCTTTTTTTTTAAGATGAAGAAGTATTTATTTAATGTATGTGAGTACACTGTAGCTGTCTTCAGACACACCAGAAGAGGGCATCAGAAACTATTACAGACGGTTGTGAGCCACCATGTGGTGGCTGGGATTTGACCCCAGGACCTTTGGAAGAGCAGTCAGTGCTCTTAATCACCGAGCCATCTCTCCAGCCCCATCAGTACCACTCTTAGGACCCTGATGTCACTTCCTGGTCTACTTCTCCCCTCCCGGTCTCATCCCAGACAGCCCACCATCCTCAAAGGTGGCCACCCACACCCCTCCATTTTAGTCTTTTGCTACTTCATCTCTGATAACTGTTTCCTCTACTCCACAGCAACAAGGTAAGAGGGCTATCCCAGTACATGCACATGCCAGAATTGCCTGCTTCCCAGGGAGGGTACCAGGGACTGTCTTCAGCTACAGAGCTCAGATTTCCCACTGAACGATCTGACCGCAGACCAGAAGTCTTTTTCCCCTGCTCAGCCTGGAATCACTGTAGTCACAGCAGCTACAGGCTCATGAGCACGCACTGTTCTCTGTCCTCCTCCCCGCAGAGAAACTCCTGGATGCCATACTCCCTTAGGGCAGTTTCCACGTTGCTAAGTGGTTTGTTATGACGCCATCAAACTGATTAACGCAGCAGCCCCAGGCGGGACTTTGGCGTCTTCCAGAACGGACCTGAGTCACCTCCAGTGACAGGATCATCTTTTTTTGCAATGAATCGGACCCTCTTCACTTTCAAGGACCACCCTATTCCTGCGCCGTCACTCACAGCAGTGCCTCTGACCCTTCGTAATTTCCTAATTCCCCTCGGTTCCCCGCCAGACTCTACCATCCCTGTGCGTAGGGCCCCGTTCCTTCCACATCCCCCCACCCCCCAAACCGCCCTTCTGCATCCTGTTGCCTCCTCCTAGTCTCCCTAGACAGCTCAGAAACCTCTACAGTGTTTTTCACCCAGATAGCGAGCTGTGCTTTGAGTTGGTCTCTAAACTGCATCTTTTTGAACTTTTTTTTGGGGGCGGGGGAAGGATGGGGGGTGAAGTCCATCCCAGCCTGTTCTCTAATTTCTTTCAACCCATTGCAAATATCCCCCGTTGTCAAACCCACACTGCATCTGTTCTGCCCTCTCAAGGTTGAGGTTCTTCTGTCCCCTCCTTCCTCACCAGCTGTCCCCTCCCGCTCTCTACTGTGGTCCCGCTCTTCTCTCTGGTCTTCCAGGTGCCCCTCCCCCAGCAGGTGACTTGCAGGGAGTCCCAAGACTCCTTTTTTTTTCCCCAATACATTTTTTAAATTCATTTTACATCTCGATTGAAGCCCCCCCTCCTCTCCCCGCGCTTCCCGCCATTACAAGCCTCCCGTACCCCCTCCCCTTCTCTTCAGAGCAGGGGAACCTTGTTTCCTTTACACATTCTTGTGGGAACGTCGTCCTGTCAAGCCTAGGGGCTCAATCACTGCCTCTCCTAATCCTGGGCTGCGGGAACCTGAAATTCCACCTCCATTCACCGGGCCAGACGCTCCTCTACTCCCATCTAACCGGTTAGGCCGCCTCTGTGAGCCGGGCTGGCTAACTCCTAACTCGGAGCTCTTCCTGCGACTTAAGCACAATCTCAGAGGGTGACATCTGTTCCCTTTGCCTGGGCGACCTGTCTTGCATCTGCGCCCTGTGTTCTGCCCCATAGGCTACTTGGGCGCCTCCCACTTCCCCAACCGCATTCCTGCCCTATTTCCTGGTCCTCCAGTCCCAACACCAGCTGTGTTTGGTGAACAGGGTGTCACGTCTGTTTTTTGTGACTTTGTTGTCTCAGCCTGGTTCCGCCCTCCCCCCTCCCCAACTTCATAAGGACATTCCTCACCCTTCAAGAAAGCAGGAGGTATTTTCCTTCCTGCCCTCACTGGCTAGAGCTGAACACTTCGTCCTCCTGCCCGCAGGCCACCTGACTTTCAACACTATTGTTTCTCCACAGCCGGCAAACAGATCTGGGTTAGGTGGGCGGCTAGTGCTCTGCTGGTAAATTCCTTTCCGGCCAAACTGGGCTTGGTTTCCCACTGTTCACACGGGACCCAACACAGCCACCTGAGACTGAGGGCTACTTAGGGGGGTGGGGGTTAGGGAATAGGGGGCTGGGAATTCCCAGTAGTTTCTATTCTCTATAAGCTTCCTTATGGTGTGTTTATTTTTATATATATATATATGGTATATATATGTATATACACACATACATATATATATTTCTATTCTCTATAAGCTTCCTTATGATATATATATATATACACACTATATATATTTTTTTCTCTATATATTTCTATTCTCTATAAGCTTCCTTATGGCATATTATATTATATATAATATTTACATACAATATATAATACATATAATAATAATTATATATATATATATATTCTCTAGTTGGTGCCATCGACTCCCTTTTGTCTATACGTCAATGAAACCTCTGAAATGCCTTATTATTGCAGACAGGGTTTTACTTGGCCATCCTCTTGACTTGGCCTCTGGAGTGCTGGGATTTCAGGCTCCATCGTGAACTAGGCCTTATTTCCTGTCAGAATCTTTGTTCGGGCTTGGGTCCTTTCTACATTATGGCGTGCCGGCTGACTTTTCTCTCTTACCTTAGCTGGGATCTTGGCTGCTGCGGCATGGTTCTCCAGAATCAGTCTCTTCAGGTGTAGAACCCAGAGACGTTTGTCTTGCTGGGATTTGGCCTACAGGGGGAGATTTAAATAGCAAGACATGAGGTGACATAGAGATGGTGGCTGGGTCCAGCACACCTCTCCCCTTTGGGGGCCTAGGAGTAGCACGCCTGTTACCTGAACCGTATGCTGAAGCTTGGGGTTCTTGTAGTGGAAGACGCTGAAGCTGAGAGGTTCTTTCGGTATGACCTCTACGAGCATGAGGTTGCCACACTACGGCAGAGAGCACAGTAGGTTAGACACACATGGAGAGCAAACGACCACCCCCAGGTCTCTCATGCCACCCCAGTGAGGACCCACCAGGATGTGAGCTTTGTATGTAAACGTGTCATCTCGCTTTTTTGTAATGAGCAGCAGCTGGTCCAGAAGAAAGAGAGTTCTTTCCTTTTTGGCCTTCTGGATGCGGAAGGTTCCTTCAAGCACCAGCTCCCCATAGCTGGTGAGGTCAGGCCCCTTCCAGTTAGTTAGCAAGCTCTGGATCTCCTGAACAAAAAAGCAAAATTTCTCAGAATGAAACACCAGGCACACCATGAGGTATGGCACACGCAGTGTGCCTGTCGGTGAATCTCAAGGATGTGGCTGGCAGATCTGGGTTTACGGGGTGAGGCTATCTATCAGTCGAGGGTTATCCAAAATGAACTGAATTTTTAGTCTCTGAATTGCCAGCTGCACATTGTCAACCCTGAATGGTCCAATGTCATAGCTGCCGGCGGCAGCTGCAGCTAGACCTTTCAAAAGCTTCATGAGGTGGTCAACGGTGTAGCGCCATCTTAGATGAACTCTTTTAACCTGTCTCGGCCTCTCCTGTTTGGATTAAAAACCTCCATAGTTCAACTTGAGGATGTTCTTCCGTGAACCAAGTTCACACCATACATAACTGAAAACTGAAGCCTGTGTAAAACCACAGACATTTTCTCAGGATTTCCCCCAACTTTGAATTCATTTATCTAGAAGGGAAATGGATATGCCTTTGCCATTGTTTTAGAGCTTTCTGTGGAACTTAGAAAATACGAATTAGTGATATGACGTACATCTCCTTAGGATTTGTTGCACATCAAACTTTGAAGGAAGCTGACTTCATGACTTTGAAAACTGAAGACATTCACAAGTGCTACTTAAGAAAAGTCACAAGATGGTCAAAGTCTTCGTTGGGAAGCTGGGCGTGTAGCTCAGTGGTGGAGTGTGGAGTTTGTGCATGCCCCTAGGTTGGTCTTACTACCACACAGAAAATCAAACAAACAAAATAACTTTTGTTGGCTACAAACAGAAAATGGTTTAAATGGAATAAAGTTTGAGACGGGGTCTGATCTAGCGGAATCTTCAGAATATCACACAGATTGAGACAGCATGAAGAATTAGCCATTTGGTCATTTTTGACTATATAAAAAAATGTCATATTATATTTGTAAAAAAAAACTTGAACAATTAAACTTTTTGTTAATGCTTCAAAGAGGACAACAACAACAATAACAACAAAAACCTGGAAATAGAATGTTGTCGTCTTCTGAGGCATCATAAGACAGGCAGTGACATCACACCAAACTCTGATTGCTTGCGGGTGAATCTAGACTTTCTTCCGACTTACGAGGAGAAAGGTGCATCCTTTCCTGACCGGAGCTCTCTGTATTCTCTCCGCATCTTTCTGTCTTACTTGTAGGGTCACAAACAAGTTTGGAATGAGCTGCTGGACCGTGTGCTTTTTCTTTAAGATTTATTTTTATTCTCTGTGTATGAGTGTCTTGCCTGTCTCAGTGTCTGCCTGTACCTCACGTGTGAGCCTGGTGCTTATGGAGCCCTAAGATGGTGTCAGGTGCCCTGGAACTGGAATTATGGACAGTTGTGAACCTCCATCTGTGTGGATGCTGGGAACTGAACCTGCAGCCCCTATAAGAGCTACAAGTGTTCCTAACACTGAACACTCTCTGGCTCCTTGTTTTTAAGTGGTTCATTTTTTTAGGGGGGTTGTCAGGAACATAATCAAAAGTTCCTGGGGTGGGGGAGAAAGGTTCCTGAGAATTTAGGGTTCATATTGGTGCTGAATGGACCTTAGCAAACCCATCACTTGACCATTAGGTTTTAAAGTTGAAGAGACTGAAATAATGTGCTTGAGCAGCTGCCGAATTGAGTCACCTGCCCTAAGACTCCCCTTACACTGTATGCCGCCATTTTGTGTAAACTAGTAAGGGAGAATAAGGGCTTTATGAGTCCTTAACTAGTTTAGAGGAAATTGTTTTCAGCAAGAATTATTGATTTGTAATGACATAAAATAAAGCCTGGGGAGATCCATATTTAATCAGACTCATCAAAGAAGCTACAAGAAAACTATTAGTTTAAAAGTACTAAAAGTTGTCTCCTACATAGCCGCTCTAACAGATGGTCAATATTATTCATCTCCTGATTCATCTTCGGGGAGAACTGGGGTGAGGATCATAAGTGAGGAACATTATCTATGCAGCCTTGAATATATAAAGAATATATGTAATCTGACACCTTGGAAAACTGTCGCCTGGCTGTGTGCATGTCAGAGCACCTGCCTGGTACTGTCGCCTGACTGTGTGCTCACCTGCAAGCGGACAGCATGTTCATGCTTCCGTTTCATGTCATTGATGTGCCAGGCCACGCGCTGCATTGTGTCTATAGCATCCAGCACAACATCGTAGCCTTCCGTGTCCTTATCAAGGTGATTCTCTATTTCCTTTCAAAAAATAAAAATAAACTGTTATTAGATTTTTTTTTTGTACACTGAGTACATTAGATGTACTCGGTGAGGCAAATGGATTGCCTATGTTTGGTTTCAGACACACACACACACTCACTCACCCCAAAATTTATTTGTATCGCCATCATTCCTTAAGTTTCACCATAACCACATACTACAAAATGGGCAGGAATAATGGAAGTTTCTTACAGTCCCACTCTAAAGTGTACAAAGGCTGCATTAAGTCACGTGGAGATATTGTAGTTGCAGTGGTGGCCACCATGAGAGAGTATTCAATAATATAGTTCTCAGTCTCAAAGACAAAAATCTTTTAAATATACATTACTTAGCTAGGGAGTGGTGGGGGGTGCAGGCCTTTAATCCTAGCACTTGGGAGGCAGAGGCAGGCGGATTTCTGAGTTCGAGGCCAGCCTGGTCTACAGAGTGAGTTCCAGGACAGCCAGGGCTATATAGAGAAACCCTGTCTCAAATAAAATAAAATCAACCAACCAACCAACCAAACAAAACCCACACAGACATAAAAATATTACTTAAAACTATGTAGGGGACATTCTGTTCAAAACCCAGTGATAGAGTATGTGTACAGTATGTATAGGCCCTGTATTTGATCCTCGGCACTCAGCACCAGAGAGGGGAGGTGAAGGATAGAAGGAGGGAGGGCTGGAAGAAGGAATGGAGAGAAGAAGAGAGGGGGGACTTCTCTGACAGTCATTCAGAGTGTTGAAAGAGTTCAAGGTTCAAGAAGTGATTCTCTGACTGCTATCAGGACAGATTGCATTGCTGTACATCTTACCATGGAGTTTCACAATCCCAAGGAGAGAAGAGAGGATACAACCCATGATATAGTTATTTATTCCTGCTCAGAAGATTCCAAACAGAGAGACCACCAGTCTTTTGCTTTCTTATCTTCTCTACTGTGCCTAACAGGCAATGGTGTTAGAAGATTCTTTTTTCCTATTTTTGGTACTAGAGACAAAATTTTGGGTCATAAAAGTGTTCTACCATTACACTACATCTCTAGCCTCAATAAATACTAGTTTGAGGCAATACCTTCTTAAAAATTTGAGAAATCTTACATCCTGTCTTCATGGGTTCCACACCCTTGGGTTTAGCCACGGTAGACTGAGACTAGCTTTATCTACCTGAGGATAGCTATATCTATAGATATACTGTTTGGGAACAATTTTAACAAAAAAAGTCTACACATGTTCAGTGCAGATCACATTCCCTAACGAACTTAATAACTAAACACACAGCATTTACATTATATTAGATAATATCAGTAACCTAGAGGCTATTTAGAGCCTAATGTATGGGGGAAGTAGATGAGTTATTGGCAAGCAATTCTCTGATTTTATTATTTTTAAAAACATAGTACCTACAGTAATAGGTTTCATTGTTGCATTCTATGCTATTTTGTATAAGGGATTTGAGCATCTACAGAGTTTGGTATTTGGAGGGATGTGGAAACAATCCTCTGCAGATACTAAAGAATACTCTATAGAGTATTGAGAATATATCTATAGAAGTAAGAGGTTGGTCATTAGCTGCTTTATGACATCTGTCATGCCTAATTATCTAAAGAGCAGATATTGGAGCTTTTGGAATAATCCTGAGGACTAATCCTACTACTTTATTGAAGTTTTTCATTTTGCTTGGCTGTGGGGCAGAATCTACATTTTCTTTCTAAACTCTCAGGTCCACCTGTTAAAGTGCTGTCGGAAAATGTACTATAAAATTAAGGTCAGAATTAATCTCTTCTTTTACTTTAAGAGTCAATTTTGTCTAGTGATAAACTGGCACAGAAATTAAGGGGATAGTCCTGTGGGGAATGGGTACCTGTGACTCAACTCTGAATTGATATGAATTATGGAGGGATAGTCTAAGCTACGTGTAAAAGCAAAACTACTTCAAGGGCGACAAGAAGTTAATTTGGAATTGGTTCAGTTTCCATCCCCCCCCCATTAATAGTCATTTATAAAAATCAAATTACATATATCAAATCATAAATATCAACTAAGTTTTTGTAAGGATCTCAATTATTCACAGGAGCTGAGGTCTTGATTGATGGCTACCTGATCCTCTAGAAGATAATATCTTATATGTCACATTAACACAGTTTAGGAGAGATGTATTCTGGGGATGTTCCTTTTTTAATAATTGTCCGGACACTGATTTAGCAAACTTATCCCACTAAATCTAGAAGTTCCTTAGAATTAACTTAAAAATTAAGGAACTATTTCCAGAGTGGTTTTGTAAGATGATAGATGATCCTAAGGATGAGCTATTTAAGCAAGCAGACAAACTTTTGGTAAAATTTTACCCATGTGAACTCAGCAAACCAGAAATGATTGCCCCAGTTAGAAACCTAGAATCGGGGGCTGGAGAGATGGCTCAGGGGTTAAGAGCACTGACTGTTCTTCCAGAGGTCCTGAGTTCAAATCCCAGCAACCACATGGTGGCTCACAACCATCTGTAATGGGATCTGACTCCCTCTTCTGGAGTGTCTGAAGACAGCTACAGTGTACTTATGTATAATAAATAAATAAATCTTTAAAAAAAAAAGAAACCTAGAATCATTTCAAAAGAGATACCACACACAATCAATGGTCATACTGCCCTGAACATGCTTGGTCTTGTCTGATCTTGGAAGCAAGACAGGGTTGGGCCTGATTAGTACCTGTACGGGCAAGATACCAGGCATACTGATAAAATGGGGCTCTGGATTAAAATTCTTTCATTTCAAATTTTTATTTATTTGGTTGGTTGGGTGAAGTAGGGTTTTTTTTTTTTTTTTTTTTTTTTTTTGTAGTATAGGCAGGTCTCAAACCCTCTGTCTAGCTGAAGATGATACCTAAATGTCAATCTTTCTGCCTCTACATCTAAAATCCCTTTGGGGAAAGATTCTTACTCTAGTTACAAAGTAACACCTACCTCGCTTTGTTTGTTTGAAGTGTCTATGAGTCACAGTGAGCCTATAGAAGCTGGAGGCAGATAAACTTGCCACAGAGCTCTGTACCTCAAGCCAGATGTTCCGTCTTTTCCCCCACTACAAAGCTAACCAAAACACAAATCATCTTCAATAAAACTTTCCCCATCTTTACGAACTTCGTTAGAGGATAAGAAAGGAGAATCTGACATCTAGGTGCATCTTATTTCAAAAGTCTCCTTGAGTTGTTTTTTTTTTTCCTAAACATTTATTTATTATTTTCTGCCTACATATAGGTACCAGATCCCATTATGGATGGATGGTTGTGAGCCACCATGTGGTTGCTGGGATTTGAACTCAAGACCTTCAGAAGAGCAGTCAGTGCTCTCAGCCTCTGAGCCATCTCTCCAGCCCTCTCCTTGAGTTTTATAATAGTGGTGGAAGCCATTAGGAAAGGTTAATGACCAGAAATGAGGCTCAGCCCCACTCAGGGATCCTCCACGTCCCTGCTCATCTGTCCACCCACTCTTGAGCACTTCCTCTTTTCTTTCAGATGGGTACCAAACTACAACAGTTTTCCCTCTCAGCGGCCTGTTGAATTGGGTCTCATGGAAATAAAATAAAACAGGAAAACGAATGTGCGCTTTATTTAGATGCTAGCTCCCTGCCTGAAACTGACCCTGTCCAGCACAAGTCATCCCTCAGCCCTGTCACTATCCAAGTTTAAATTAACCTTCATCTTGGCTGCCATCAACAGGGCTATTTAAGACCCAGCATATACATATCTCTGATTCCTCAAAGAAAATCAGTCAGTTGTATGTAAAGCAAAAAAAAAAAAATGTTTTCATATGAATACAACAATTTCCCGTGTCCCCACACCCCGTGCAAAATTAATATGCACACCCCCAAACCCTATCCCTTGACAAATGTTCTAGCACAGGCTGAGACTTACATGTAGAAGGAGATGATATTTGAGAATCCGCTGAACTGGTTTTAGGAGATAAGAGCCTAGGGGTAGTGAGTGTTTCAGAGTTTCCTGGCGCTCCCGGAAGAACTTGGTAAGCATCTTGTTCCTCATGCACTCAGTTAGCACGGCCACAGACCTGTGAGAGAAGTACGTGGTTTTCATCATAATGATGCCGTGTTTTACGTGGGTGTTTGAGGTTTAACTGTCAGACTCGGTGGGAATGTCCTAAAATGGGCGGGATAGGGAAAAATGAATGTGCTTCTAATTTAGGTGCTAGCTCCTGACTAGGATGCCTTGGGGCAAGTTTTAAAAAGGTATCCTTTGGATGGATTGAGTTAGAAAAAAGGAGCTGAGTTCAGATATAGAGAACCACGGGGCTCCGGCTTCAAGGACACACAGCCCCACTTCAGGAGGTTGGCAAGAGACACAAGCACTGGACTTTAGATCCTACACATGCCCTGTCCAGATGTCTTTGTACAGTGCTCATCTGGCACATCTGGATTCAGTTCCTACAAATCAGGTTATAAGGCACAGCATCCCTGGATTAAAACCGTTCTTTTGTAGCATGGACTTGGCCTCCCACCAGGGTATTTCTCCACCCCCTCCCTCCCAGCTCCCATGGTGAGTAAAGTGTACCCACTGTACAACTTTTCCCAGAGGTGACTTCTCTCAGAGAAACTCTGAACATCTCCCCTCTTTATTTTTGATAGTCTCACAAAAGGGTGCTATAGTCCCTTCTGCGGCCCCCCCCCAAAGTAATACACAGTACCAATGCATCTTTTTTTAATCATTATTTATTTACTTTACACCCCAATATTAGCTTTCCTTACCTTCCAGTACCCCTTTACACAAATTACAACTCCAACCCTGGCCTTCCTTTCTTCTCTAAGAAGGGGGAACTCTCCCTTGGTATCCTCCCCCCTTCCCCCAACACACACACACACACACACACACACACACACACACACACACACGTAAAGTCACTGCAGGACTAGGTGAGTCCTTTCCCACTGAGGCCAGACAAGGCAGCCCAGTTAGGGGAATAGGGTCTTCAGGCAGGCAGGCAACAAATTCAGGGACAGTCCCCTGCTCTAGTTGAAGACCAAGCTGCACATCTGTACATCTGTGCAGGGGGCCTAGGTCCAGGCCGTGCTCGCTCTCTGGGTGCCCCCAAGCATCCAGGTTAGTTATGCATGCTCGTGTGATCTGGACATTTCTCCGAAGTCCTTTGGCATTAGGTGTGGCTGCTCAGTAGCCTTGTGGCTGACTGATGGCCCAAGTTCTTGCTCAGTATTGGAATCTGCTACGAATCAGGGCACGGGGCACTCTAGGTTCCTGGAAATCTTAGCAATAGGGCAGGAATCTGAAGACAATGGCCTGACCTCCTTAGTGCCTGTCCCTGGGGGAAGGAGGGAGGGACCTGTACCTCTTCACAGTGAAATCACTAGGGTGTGACCCGCAGGAAGAATGAAGTCACTTGTCACTCGCCAAGGTGTGCCTTCACAATCACCAGCCTGCTTCTCAAGATGGGAGAAAAATCTTAGCACTCTTGGCTTGCTAAGATAAGGGAGGGTGGCATCTCAGTGTCAGGGCAAACTGCCTGGGACAGGCATCAGATTATTTCTTTGTGGACACTAAAGTCACACACTGGGCAATTACTGACATGCCTTCTTCATGAAGAGCACCCTTCCCTTAACAGGGGTTTGAGTCCTTAAGTCAGACTCAAAATCAAAACACTCACTCTCCAGGAAACTATCCTTAGCTGTCCCCATTGGGGTTATTCCTCATTGTGTCTAGCTTCCACTGCATGTCACTAAGTCCATTCCATATTAATTCCAACTAGGTATCTAATCTCCCCTATCATACTATTTCATGCATGTATTTATTTGGGTTCTGCTCCTCCAAAGCATACAAATGCTTGAATGTGGGAATGCTGGTTCCTAGTTTCCGCAGAGCTGCACTAAGCCACATGAATGACAAGCTCTTAGAATCCTCCTTCCACATAGTCACTTCCGCAGGGTCCCGAAACAGCCACGATGACAAAGCACGGGGCTTGATCAGTAAGTCGGAAAAGTCTTTTGAATTTGTGATTGGAAAAAAGTTTCTACAATGAGGTTATGTCTTTGGATAGTATATTCATAGCGAAATGCACACAGACAGATTCTCCCAAGCCAGCCCCTCTGATCACCAGACCCAGAACTTTACTGATTTGTCAGTTTGAACATCATCCCTTTTGCTTGGGAAGAACTTTTATGGAGAGGCTGTGAGTTGACTCTATGGTTCCTCTGCTGGATGGGGTTTTTGGATTAAGGACCATGAGACTTAGCTGGGGCATCCTATAGTTCACCTTGTATCAGAAAAGAACATGCTTAAGTGTAACCCTGCAAACTATGGGTGTGTCTATAGATGAGGATTGTGACAAATGTCTGAATATGCACGTGTGTATGTGTATGTGTGTGTGTGTGTGTGTGTGTGTGTGTGTGTGTGTGTGTTGGAGGGATTGTTTTAAGAGAAACTCGGGAAAGGCATGGCTATCCATCCAAATGGATAAACATGGTGTCACATCCTGACCATTGTTTACAGGAAAATAGTACAATGGGAAGTTGTTAAGTCATTCTGAACTTCAGGCTTCTCACCACATACTAGTCTTTCTAGACGACTCCTGTGTGGGAGTTTGGAGGTGTTTATGCATCCTTTCCTCAGCAGCTACAAGGATTCTACTGTAAACTGTATTCTTGCACACCACCTCTGCTAACAATGACTAAGAGTGTGCCAGTCACCCACCCTAGTCCTCCTCCTGGCTAGGTTGTAAGAGCCTGCTGATCATGGCTTCACACAAAGCTCCAAAACACTAAAAAATACGGTGGCAGATGACCTGAGGCTGGAGCAACTTGGTTGATATCCTCAGTGGGCCCTTCATCAGCTGCAGGACCCTTGTGGAGTCAGTTTGTCACGGGTCCCTTGTCAGGGTCATCCATAAGATGGGAAGAAGGAAGGGGTGGTGTGGTGGTTTGAATATGTTTGGCCCAGGCAGTGGCAGTATTAGGAGGTGTGGTGTTGGAGTAGGTGTGACCATAGTGGAGGTGGTATGTCACTATGGCGGTGGGCTTTGAGCCCCTCCTCCTAGCTGCCTGAAAGACAATCTTCTCCTGGCACCTTCAGATCAAGATCTAGAATTCTCAGCTCCTCCAGGCTCCACCCTGCCTGTGAAGCTGCCTCTGTCTCCTTGGCAGCAGAGTGATGGGCAGCAGTCAGTGTGTTCTTAGCAACACGCCTGCCTGGATGCTGCCGTGCTTTCCACCATGATGATAATGAACTGAACCTTTGAACCTGTAAGTTAGCCCTAATTAAATGATGCCCTTTGTAAGAGTTGCCTTGGTCATGGTGTCTGTTCACAGCAGTAAAACCCTAACTAAGACAGGTAGTAATGGATTGCATTTAATGGGATTCTACTGGGTTTCTGGCACTGGGGTGGATATCCTGTGTTCCTTTAATCCCTGAGAATCTCTCCATCACTGTGGCTGTTTAATTCAGCATTTGTTTTTATAGATTTCAACACTGCTCAAGAGTCAAATGCCAAATAAATGTCTTATGAAAAAAAAAATGCCTAGAGTTGTAGCCAGTTGTCTTCTGGCTCTTAAACGGTGATCAGTACGTGTCCTGGCTGCTCCTTGAATTGCCCTCCTGCCCCTGCCTTTGATACAAGCAAAACTGAGCCAACAGCCCAGGGAGAGCGGAGGCCCCCCCTTCCTCATGCTAGCTTCTCATGATCTGTCCTTTCTGAACTTTATAAAACTTGGAAAGCTCATAAAGCTTACCAAACAAAACCAGAACATATTTTCTTCCCAGTTGGGCGCCACAAAACTCATTTTCAAAATGCGGCACACATTAAAATAAATAAATAAATAAATAAATAAATAAATAAAAAGGCTAACAGGGAAGTGGATAACCCAGTGTAACAATGTGGATATAGCCATTTTTCCTTACAGATATGTAGTGAAGTTCCTGGTCTTGTTCAGTGTCTTTCATGAACTTTTCCCTCCCTCAGCTTCACAGAGCCTGCCAGTCCAAAGGCATCAACCAATATCTGAGATCCTCAGAATTTTTGCTTTTTTTCCTATGGTCTTCAGCATAGTGCTCAAAACTGCATGTAATGACTCAAAAAACCAAACAAACACCACCAACAAAACATCAATGGAGAAGAACCTGCTCCTTTCCAAGCCATACCTTGGGTAGTTGGTGCAATACTGGGTGTAAATGTGGAATTCTTCACTCTACAAAGAAACAAAAGAGACTTTCATGAGCCCCAAAGCACAGCCAACAACATTCATTCAGAAAACAACATTAAGAAATAGCGATCAGGCTTTCAGTGTTTCAGTTACATTGGTCTACCCCCTGAACCTGTGTGGTCAGATCTGTGCCCATTATTCTTTACCTAGAATCCACATATCTTGAAATCATCTAAGTCCAATAAACACTTGCTGGGTCCCAGTGAATCTGAGGACAACCAGGAAGAGGATGAAAATAAAGTTTCTGCCCCAAGGTGCTTGTGGTTTTCTTGTGGGTGTGTAGGCATCAGGAAAATATAGGTGGGTCAGAGTTAAACATCACACAGTAAGAATATGTTGGAGTACGTATGGGAGATGAGGAGGCTGCATACTCTTAAGCCCTACACATGTAGCTCTCCCTGACCATGGTCAATCTTGCTCTTCTTACAGCATAAGTCTATTCACTGGCATGCATGTAATACAGCAGCCATGTCTCAAAAGCAATAACACTTTAATTAGCAAAGAGATCTATCCACCCTACCCCAAATCTCGACTTCTGAAGCTGCCTTAGTCTTTCAGTTGTGAATTCATATTACAGGAAACAATATGTTGATATTGGCTGATTCAGACCATTCTTTAAAAATGTAGGGTCACAACTCCCTGCAAACACAAAATGAGTATTGTTTCTTGCCTTATTTCACCTGTTAAGGAGGAAATCAGACAGGTGCTACAAACTGGGATCAAAAGAGAAAGAAAGAGAGCACACTGAGGGGTGTTTACGGAAGAAGGATGACACGATTTTTACAAAGGGACACGGAACTGCCTTTTTCATTCTTAGGACTGGGGGTGGGGGGGAGGAAAAAAATGAATTGTCAAGTCAATTATGATGCAAGATTGTGTGGGGAGGATCGTGAGCTGGAGGTCAGCTTGGACTACAAAGCAAGACTGTTTGAAAGAAAGAAGGGAAGGAAGGAAGGAAGGAAGAAAGGAAGGTAGGTAGGAAGGAAGGAAGGACGGAAGAAAGAAAGAAAGGAAGGACGAAAGAGAGAGAGAAAGAAAGAAAGGAGGGAGTCACGATAGGAAGGGGAAGAGAGGGAAGGAAGAGAAAAAAGGAGAGGTGAAGGAAGAGAAAAGGAAGGGAGGGATGAAGAAGGAAGGAAGGGAAAAAAGGAGGGTGAGGAAGGAAGAAGGGGCAAGAGGAGAAGGAAAGGAGAGGAAGAATAGAAAAGAAGAAAGAGCAAAGGTTAACCCATCACCCTGAGTCATTTACAACAAGAACCATTTGTACCTCTCTCAGTTACATAAAACTGGCCAAGATGAAAAACATTCTATACACCCTCAGGGAAAAGTGCAGGGACCCCGCTGAATTGCTGAATTACTGATTGGGACTGGGATGAATACACCAGAAAATAGGTGGTGACACCCACTAACCAGTCTGTTCTTTTTTTTTTTTTTTTTCTGATTGTCTATACCACTAAGGGAAGAAATATATCCACAGAAGGTATAGGCAAAAGTTAGGGTTTCAAACTTCTGACTGGGCAATGAATGGTTGGAGTGAGTGACTCAAGCCAAAGAATAACTGGATCTTACAAAAACTGGTCAAGAACCACAGGGTATTTGCTGGAAATTTACATTTCCCAACTTCTTAAACGGCTTCATGCAGGACTGACAGGTGACTCTAAGACAATTATTTCTGGTGTTGCTAGTTTTAATTTTTAATCCTGGTATCTATTTATAATCTTCTCTGTTAAACTCAAGTAGGAGTAAGTTATATATATATATATATATATATATATATATATATATATATATATATATATAATTAAATTCATTGTGGAAAGTATTTATAATCTTCTCTGTTAAACTCAAGTAGGAGTAAGTTATATATATATAATTAAATTCATTGTGGAAAGTATTTTAAGCATATATAGAATTATTATTTTAAGCATATATAAAATTGGAGAGGATAGTAATAGTAACTTTTCAGGTAGTCACCATCCAACCTGATAATCATTACCTCAAGATTTATATCCTACCTGTTCCTCTTGTCCCCAACACCACTACTCTGAAGCAAATTCTAGACAACATATCAACGCCACTTATAAATATTTCACTACATGTCTCTAAGCATTTTAAAAGATTTATTTGATTTTTTTTTATGTGTATAGGTGTCTTGTCAGCAAGCATTCTATGTGCTACATGTGAGCATGGTGCCCTTGGAGTCCAGAAGTAGGCATCAGATCCCCTGGGGTCATATTTACAGATGTTTGTGAGGCAGCCACACACATCTGGAAGAGCAGCCAGTGCTCTTAGCCCCCTAGCCATCTCTCTAGGGCCCTATCGCTAAGCATTTTAATCAATAGGCATCACAATTTTATGATCATACTTAAAGAATTCTATGATAAAAAGGTTGCCAGTAACTACTGACATTCCCTTCTTTTCCTGACTTCCTCTCCTTTCATGTTTCACTGTTTGATTTGAAGCCCAAAGAAGGTTCTTACAAAGCTGCTTGCTTGCTCGCTTGCTTTGTAGCATTGGGATGGAGTCTTGGCATCTCAGGCCTTGAGCTTTTCATCCTCTCTACTGTTTCTCCCTTTATGATTTAGTTGTTGGAGAAACCAGACCATTCATTCTGCCCACATGGTCATAGTCTCTGGGGTCCTGGTGACACACTACAGTCCCCTTCCTGAATTCTGTCCATTGTACCCCTAAGTGTTAACAGAGGTTTGCTCAGGTTGAGGTTTTATAATTTGGCAAGATGTACCATAGGGTTGTCCCAAGCTCCCATCAGGAGCTGCAATGTCTGATGTCTCTCTCTCTCTCTTTTTTTTTTTTTGTGATGTTAACAGGCTCTGGTGATTACTGCATAGGTCTGTAATCAGGGGTTGCCAATGATATTTCTATTTCAGTTATTCCTTCTTTATTTACTATTCTCAGAATAATGTGTTAGTTTCTTAATAGCCCATAAAGAGCCTGTCTGATTTTTAATGCCACTATAAATTCATAAATAGAAACATTTATTTAATATGCTTCAGTTGTTTTCAATTAGCTGTCTATTGGTTGTACTAGTCAGGGTTCTTTAGAGGAACATAATGTATATAATAAATCAATCAATCTATCTATCTATCATCTATCTATTATCTGTCTGTCTATCTATCTATCTATCTATCTATCCATCCATCCTACCTATCTACACACCTACCTATTAAAAGGTGATTTATTAAAATGGTTTACAGGTTTCAGTCTAGCTGGTCCAACAATGGCTGTCTGAACATCAACAGAAAGTCTGAGAATGTAGTATTTAGCCCATGAGGCTGGATGTCTTAACTGGTCTTCAGTGTACTCCAGAATCCCAAAGAAGTAGGCTCTAATGCCAGTGATGGAATAGACTTGCCTGAGAGTGAGAACAGGCAGGAAAAGAGAACAAGTTTCCTTCTTCCATGTTTTTTACATAGGCTGCCAGCAGAAGATGTGGCCCAGATTAAAGGTGGATCTTCACACTTCAAAAGATCTGGATTAAAACAGGGTTTTCCCACTTCAAATGATTTAACTAAGGGGAAAATATTCCATCCAGGTGTGCCCAGCCACTTGGGTTTTATTTCTCCTGGCAATTTCACATCTCAAGGCTACCAACATCAGTGTGCATGCATTATCCCATAGCACACTGTATAATTTTCATAGGAGAAGAACAGAAATGCCACCATAAATATGTGTTGCCTGCATTTTGACCACCATGCACCTTCCAAATCAATTAGAATGTGCCTTGCACGGCTGCCCACTCACGGTTTGAACACCTTTTTGTGTCTGTTTCACATTTTCCTTGGTATACAGTGTCATATGTGTTTTAAAGCCATAGTTTGAGTTTTTTGAGTTATATAGATGCAGAGCCAGTTTTACAAGTAAATACATATTCAGAGAAGTTAACGCATCCTGTTCCACCCTGGGTGATTCCTTCCTTTCCTCAATTTTGTTTTGTGTGTTGAAATAAGAGTCTCATGAGCCCAAAACTGGCCTCAAATTTGCTATGTAGACCTTGAACAGGAATTTCAGCTTCGCACTACCACATCCAGTTCCTTTCTCCTATTTATTTATTTATTTAAATTTTTGAGACAGGGTTTCTCTGTGTAGCCCCGGCTGTCCTGGAACTCACTCTGTAGACCAGGCTGGCCTCGAACTCAGAAATCCACCTGCCCCTGCCTCCCAAGTGCCAGGATTAAAGGCAGGAGCCACCACTACCCAGCTTCTCCTATGTTTTAATCTTATCTGTTATCCTGTTTTTAAACACAGACATCCCTTTATCAGATAAGCAGATCACACTGTTGGAGCAAACTTGAGTGGACTCCACTGAAAGGCTTATGAAAATAGATTTCTGGATGGAGTATCATCCAGTTTTCAGTTAGGGACCATGGAGTTTTCTTCCGTTAGGGACCACACTTTGAGAAGCTTGTGCTCTGCATACGTAGCCGCCCCTCCCCCTCCGCAGTCTATGGAGGCATTCCTTATTGGCTTACATTGCTTCACAGTATTTCATTATTTGGTTGAATACACAAAAGGTTATTCAAGCAGCTTTTTTGCTTAGGTTGTGTCTAGTCTTTGAAGGATCAATTATTACTGCCAAGTAACAGATCAGACTGACTGACTGAAATTTTGTCAGTTTATCCTATGGGTAGCTTTCTGGAAGTAGGATTGGTGGGTGACCCGGTAAATTCCAATTTCTAAAAACTAGATTTGGACAGATTCCTCTTCATAACTTTTGGGCCAATTTGAATCTGTTTCCTTATAGCCTATGCAGCATTTTAAACCCAGCACATTTTCCAGTATAATACTTTACAAATTCTAAATCAGCTGTCAACTTCTAAGCATTGGAGAATATAAGTAACTTGATTTTATTTTGCTTCTCCTGAAAAAGTATAGATACCATGGACCTACAAGTCACATGGCAAACACCTGTACTACTGTACCCTCTAAATGGCTTCTTCATACTGAGTGTGGTGGTTTGAATATGCTTGGCCCAGGGAGTGGCACTATTAGGAGGT
Organism: Tokudaia tokunoshimensis; assembly: GCA_036184795.1. Taxonomy (NCBI): domain Eukaryota; kingdom Metazoa; phylum Chordata; class Mammalia; order Rodentia; family Muridae; genus Tokudaia; species Tokudaia tokunoshimensis. Next base: position 73,413,950 of record BTHU01000006.1, on the reverse strand, counting down.
GTGGCCTTGTTCAAGTACGTGTGGCTTTGTTGGAGTAGGTGTGTTTGAGGCCCTCCTCCTGGCTGCCTGGAAGACAGTCTTCTCCTTCTGACTGCCCTAGGATTGAGATGTAGAACTCTTGGCTCCTCCAGCACCACATCAGCCTGCATGCTGAAATGTTTCCTTTTATGATGATAATGGACTAAACCTCTGAATCTGAAAGCCAGCTCCAACTAAATGTTGTCCTTTATAAGAGTTGCCTTGGACATAGTATCTCTTTACAGCAATGGAAACCCTAACTAAGACATTAAGTTAGACATTTATTGGCTGTGCAGGACAGTCCTGGCTCCAGGGATAAGAAAAGCAAAGAGATCTGCCTAGGTTTCTCAGCAAGTGCACATCAGGCAGGAGCTTTCCAGGAACCCTTGACGACTAGGAGTTTCTGGTCTTTTCTCACTCTGGGATAGAAGAATATCCAGCTACCTCTCTTCACACTATGAGACATTCAGAATCATGGGACATGCCACACTAAAAACAATGGCCTTCATGAAGATACAGTGCATATAGTCATACAGTCAACCTACACATACTAGTCCCTCAGAAAGCTGAAGAACTTCTCAATTTTGTCAAAGTTGATTCTGTTCCTGTTCTAGAGATTTCTCCATCAGTAGCATATCCTTAGCAGAGGATTAAATGCAGATTTGACCTTAGATGTTCAAAGCATCAGCACACCTTACAAACAATGGTTTTATTAAAGCAACAACAACAACAACAACCCAAGAGTCCTAGGCCTGTTAATGCTTAAATGTCATTAGTCATTGTATGATGCTAGCCAAAATCCTTTTAAAGATGCGGTTATAGGAAAATATTATACAAATTACAAGAAGCAGATACTGCTTTCTAGTTATTCGGCCTTTTCAGATTCTAATTAGAGAGGATGCAGAAATGAGGGAATTATGCAAAAACCCAAGCTATAAGGTACAGTGCTGCCAAACAGAAGCATGCACGACACCCAAAGGCTGCTGTGGGATTTCAGTGCTTTTCTGCCGCAAATCTCTCTCTCCCTTACAGTCTTTGACTTCAAGGATGTTTTCCTGGATACAGTACATCGGTAGCACATGGGGAATGTGACAATGGCTTGACATAAGTTTTTAACACTAGCAACTTCTTGATGATAACTCCAATATGTGGTGAGTGTGTATGTGTGTGTGTGTTTGTATTGTCTGTGTACATACACACATTTGTATGTAATGAGTGTTTGCTGCATCTTTCTGTGTATATGCGCTCATTCTCCTCAGCTATGAAAGAAGGAAAGCCTTCACAGGAGGGTGACTGAGCGCCAAGGGAGAAGAGGCTAAGGGGAAGTCAGAAGTCATTCAGTCTCTCCTGCATGTTGCCCAGAGTAAGCCCTCCTGACAGTTCAATGAGGGATGAGCATGAGAGTGACTAAGAGGCAAACTGAGGACAGACTCAAGCCTTTCAAGATGCTTCCAGAGCCCTGATTATAGATCAGTATCTATACATGGGGCATCAGGCTCAGTAGTGAAAGCTTCACCCTGTTCCTCAAGCCATCTGGAAGCAGTCAGTAAGACGAAACAGTGTTTTCTTTCTTTGGTTAGGGACTTCCTTAGCCTACACGTACTACAAAATTAAACCAGGTCAAAGATGACTCTCTGTGTGGGAGCCCCAGCGATTCAGATAACAGCAAAAGTCGACTGCCAGTTTTACCTCTTCTGCTAATGACCTCTCAATTAAAGCAATTTTCCATTCCTCTCAGAGCAGAGCAGCTGGTGGCAGGTCAGCAAAAACGTAACCTCATCTAAATGTCAGGGTGCTGAGTGAGGCGCCGGCAGTGTAGAGCCTGGCACCCTCTCCCGACTCCGGCTCCCATGTGAAAGTGCCGAGTGCTGAAGTCGGTCTTCTAATTAAACTTGGCAACATTACAATGAAAAAGGAGATTTGCGAGTTGGCAGGGAGGCACATAAACAAACTTTTATGTGAATAATTAAGCCAGAGTTAAGCGAACACTGGAGCCTCTTTAATCAGCCCGTGATTACAGTAAGTAGTAAAAGCAGGAAGGTTTCTGAAGTGTCAGTGTTGCGCATGCGCCATCAGTGTTGCGCATGTGCAGTAGTTATTATAACATACCTTCTTTGAAAGGCTTAGCCTATCTCTTTGTTTATCCACCATTTTTCCTGTTTCCATTTTCTTTGTCTTTTAAAAATTCCTACCCTATAAGAGAATCTGTTACAAAGAGGGCAGCTGTGAAAAAAATTTCCATGTGTAAGCATGTCTGCACCAACATTGTACATGGGAACACACCCAAAACTCTAAAAAGACAGGAGGAGTTATATAGAGGCCTGCTGATTAGCTTTCAGGGACTTCCATCAAACCCCGGGAGCTGTTAGATTTGAATTCCCAGCCACGTGGATGGGTCTGTGGCCATCAGAACTAACTGTGTGGAACAAGTCTAGAGCCAGGAGTGGATGGACCAACATCTTGGTTCACCTTGGACTTCAGGGCTCTAAATGAGGTGCTAGTTGATGGTTGGTTCCAAAACATTGCTATGAACTCTGTTTCAACCTGGTCCTCTTCGGACCTTCATACATCCCCCAGAAATCACATGAGGCTTTTCTGCAAGACAAGCTCTTCTAGACAGAGCTTTTCCAGAGCTCCGAAGAAAAACCTGAGTAAGACCAGATGTGTATGCCAGGCAGCATCCTGTGGACTGCCCAGGATATCGCAGAGTGTCAGCCTTCCAAGCTCAGAGCATGAACTTGCTTCATGTCAAGCTCATGTCTTGTATTTTTTTAAGCCACCAATGACAGATAAGGAAAGTATAGGAAATTCAGGGCATTTTTAAGATGTAGAAAGTTGACTTTACTGTTCTTTGCTCCTTGAAAGGTAACAGCAGTGACTATACTGGTACCACACATAGCACATACAGAACATGTAGTTTCTTGTGTTTTTTTTTTAGAATGGATTTAGAGATATGTTATATGAATCTTCTTTTTCTTTACCTTCTCTAGTCTGGTTTTTCTCCTCTCAAACTTTAAATCTTTCCAGAAAAAAAGAATAAATAACATTATGCAACTACTATACACACTCTAGGCAAACTAGAGGTAATTTCTCTCTTCCCTATAACAGTGTGTGTGTGTGTGTATGTATATATGTATGCACACACACACACACACACACACACACCTATAAAAACAAAACCAAAAAGTTCATGTTTCGTTAGCTAGCTTAATTCAATGATGAATAACCATTTATTCTAACTTTGAAATGAAAACAAATTGCACTCTCTGTCTGCCTTGGTTGGCCCCGAAAAGATGAATTTTTCTGCTTACCTTGGACACAAAACATTCTGCTATGGCCACAGGATCATTTTCACAGTTTTCCAGATCTTGAAGAAGTTCACTAATAAAACAAAACACACAGCGAGGAAATATTAGATTGTAGTCTTTAGGACATCTTATGGAACTTAAAATTGACCTTTCCAAGGGCATTTACAAGGAATCAGGCAATAGAGTCACAGGTCTACTGCCACTGTGTCCAAGGCTTAGATAAGAGTTTTCAAGGTCATGGGTAGATCAGGAGATTAGACACAGAGAGGACCAGTGGGTTTCCCACCAGAGATAAGGCCTGCATAGGAGGAGTTAAGTATTCTGGACATCTGTCATCAGTTGTCAACACACACATTCATTCATCAAAGAAATGCCTAGGTATCCATACAGTCTAAGGCACACAAGCACATATACCCACCCACCCTCCCCCCCTACATCTACCCACACTCACACCCATCCACAAGCAAAGTGGCCTATGTTCCTTGTCTCAATGAATTACTGATGCATTTGAAAAATAAGGTACTCAATCACATTAACGAAATTATCAACAGAGGAAGTTTTCATAGGAATGACTGTTCAAAGGACAGACACACCGAGGGAGGAGCTATCTCTGCTCAAAGGTAAACTCATTAATTCTGGTGGCAGGACCATTGTATTGCATGGATATCTGTTTAACCATTTAATCTCCCAATGTTGCACAGAATTCTGAAAGTGGAGTTGCTTGTTTACTAGATATTCTTGGCTAAGTGACACATTTCCAAGTTACATTCCTCATACATTATAATAATGCGTAGTTTAATGTCAGTCAGGTGCTTATTTTTAAATATTATTTGCTATATATTTAATAACCGTTTAAAGACAGTTCTACAGGAATTAGAATAACATTGTTCCTTGCTTTGTGCTTTGAATTCTTGACGGACTCTGCTGAGAAGGATTTACTGTTTCCAAGCGTGCTGATGACGGGTTGTCAATTTTTTCAGTTTTAGCTGTTGTTTCTTTCATTTTATGAAACTCCTACCCGTAACCTTCTTACCCAGATGTATTTTGCAATCTGACTAGGTTAAGTGTCCAAATTTATGTCACTAAGACAACAAGAATACTATGGGAAAATCCATTCCTAGTTTAGCATTAGCACACACCTTGATTCCTTTTCATTTCTTGTAGATCCATGATGTCCCTGGACTTAAAATGATCTCTCCCAGGACTGATGACTTGTTTTTATATCATTAGGGATGAGATTAATAAAATCATTTACCTCTATGCAGATGGATGGAAAAAAAATAAACCATGGTTGAAGAAAAGAGACCTGTTACTTCTTCATACAGTTCTATAACCATGTCATTTGAAAAAAAAATAATGACACAAAACCTTACTTTGTGTACCCTGCTAATTCACTGCCAAACTGTGTGTGTAACTTAGGGCAAGCAGACATTTTCTCTGGTGGTGCCATTCCTAGGGGTATGCTGCTGTGGGGGCCTTCTGTTTTGGAGCGTGAAGTCTGCTCTTCCGCCAGCATGGGCCATCCTCCCACAGTTCTGCCACTCTCTTGGTGATCCACCACCCTGGTTTGCCTCCTGTGTTGGGTGTCTTACTTATTACCATTTCCCACAGATTCTCTCCTTTGGGAGAAGGCAGTTTCTGGAAGCTTCCTAAGTGAGGGTGGCCAGACGTCAATGTTCTGAGTCTCCCTCTTCAGGAAATGTCCTCCTTTCAGCTGATCCAAGAATGCCATGGACACAGGACTCTTGCTTTAAGTGGTCTTCTGAGGATGTTCACGGAGCCCCATGAATTAAAATGCTGCTGTTGATAATTTAGTACCACCTTTCCCCAAAATTGATCCTCTATGTGATTTCTTAATTTTCTGTAAGGTTTTTTTAGAACTTTGTCTTTACTAATGTAATTCTGAGGCTCCGTGAGGGTCAGCTTTGGGTCTGGTCTCCGGTCATGTATGCAGCCAATTTGGATTTGATCTTGAGTTTTAGCATCGAAAGCTCCCTTCTTCAGGACACCCATAGGACATTTAATCCACGAAAATGCTCTTTTCCACTCCTCCATCTTCTCTTCAGAATACAGTGAGCTTTCCCGGAGGCTGTGTGACTTGGCTTGCCTCACAGAAAGCAGGAGCAGACAGGGGGATGCTGCTGTTTGCTATGGAGTTCAACTGCAAGGAGAACTTCAAAAAAATGTAAAATGGTTCCCAAACAAAACCTCGAAGTGTAAAGTCATAAAATCATCTGCCAAAACATATGGGTTTATAATTATGATTATATAAATTGATACTTTAGTAATTTCTGAGCTTTAGTTCCTGACATGATAAATAAATCATGATAAAATGCAGGCAAATACGCTTACAGGTTTTAACCACCTACAGGAATGCGAGGGATCCTGGGACCAAAGGCTAAGGCCTGCTGTTTTGGAATCATGTCTTTGATGCATCTACCCTTCTGCTAGTGGCTGGCAGAGGTCCCATTACTCGCATTTTAGATCTGCTGGTCTGGTCTTCTAATTTGTCTCATTTTCTCCTCTTCTTTTCTTCAGCTTGTTGTTGGTTGTCTGTTCCTAGGCTATCTTAATTTCGTTTCTCATCTATTGACACTTTTAAAAAAATTTCTACCCCTACGCTCTTGATTTTGGAGGGTTTGGGGTTGTTTTTGTTTGAACCTGCTCCTTGGAGGTTTCTTTATGCTTCTTCTGTTCTTATTTCACAAGCACAGAATATTCTGTTAGGCAGTACAAGGATAGGATGATTGATGGTGATGCTGCTGCTGGTGATGGTGATGTTGATGGTGGTGGTGGTGGTGGTGATGCTAATGGTGGTGACGTTGCTGATGGCGTCAGTCAGTGATGGAGATGTTTTCTGGCTGTTCTTTCTCTTGTGCCAAGCTCTCGTTCCTCTGCATGATGATTTTGGTTCCTATTATCCATTCAACAGTTCTCCAAAAAAAAAAAATCTCTGGGAATCTTTACTTGTCCTGGATAGTTTTATGTCAACTTGACACAAGCTAATGTCATCTGAGGGAATAAGAAAATGCTTCTACAAGAAGAAGGGGCTGTAGGCAAGCTTGCTGGGCATTTTCTTCATTAGTGATTGATGGGGCAAGGTCAAGTCTGTGGTGGGAGGGGCCTTCCCTGGACTGGTGGTTCTGGGTTCTATTAGAAGGCAGGCTGAGCAGTCCACGACGAGTGAACCTGTGACTAGCACCCCTCCACTGTAAGGAGGCCTCTGCTTTGCCTCCAAGCTTCCACACTGTCTGAGATGCTGCTTTGTCTTCCTCAGGAGACAGTGATCCAGGTTATGTAAGCAAAAACCAAAAACAAAAAAACAAAACCAAATCCCTGTCCTCCTCAAGTCATTCTTAGTTACAGTGTTTCATTATAGCAGTAGTGACTCTGTGACAAATGAGATGCCATGATGCTGATGATAATCTCTGTTGCAAAGATGGACTTATCAGGTAGTGACCCTCACTCTCAGGTAGAGATATTCAAATATTTTATGCAGCATGGCCTATTTATAAGTCTGAAATATTCTTAGAATGGGTTGTATATTATATATATATTATATACACACATATATACTAGAAATTAAAACTGATTATAATCAACTTATTCAGAAGATAATTATATGAATATAAATATTCTTTTGCAACAATTTGTTAAAAACAGAGGAGCATGTTTTACATTTTGTTTGTTATATCTAACCCGGTCTGGGTTCTCTTACCTGCTTTGGAATTCAACCTGCTGTAGCCTATTAGGGTGAAATCTACTGAAAACAAAGTAGCCACAAAAACACGTCAACAGGAGATGGGGGAGGGCATTTTAATGGCTTCTTCAGACAAGCATAACTATACTTTGATAGTCCCCTGAAAATCAGTTTTACAAGTCTGCTGGAGTCAGACCGAATGGGTCACCTTATCACTTTCAAATCCATTCCATACATCCGAACATTTCCTCCAGTATTCTTATTAAAACATTTCCTTTGTGATATTATCTTTTACTTTGGCAGGTGTCATTCAGATATTTGTATCGTTGTTATTTATAGCAAGATGGGTGTAATTAAACGAGAAGCAGTTGAAAGCTAACCACCACGTTCTGAGTCCCAAGAGGAGGTGAGAAAAGGTAAGAGACAAAGAAGAGCTGAAGACAGGGCCACTGGGGTTGGTATTCTTATTTACTGAAGGGAAGATTGCTCTGGAGGGTTTGTGTCCAGGCCTATCAATATCAATCTTCTCTCTGGGGAGATAAGAGAGGCTTCCGGAATACTGTATCATAGTTTACTTGAAATATTCCTTGGTTATGCACAACTCCCCACATTCTAAATTCCATGGTCCGAGCATTCCCTCTAAGCCTTGATTTTATTTTCAGAGTGGACTAACTGGGAGGAGGAAGTGATTGGGGTCGCCATCCTGGCTCTAGACAGGCCTCACATAAATAATCGACTGGTGTTGACTGCTTGAGAGCCACAGAGCTGGGAAGGTGCACGGATCCTGCACAGTCCAACCAAGTTTTACGGAGGAAATCACAGGCTGTAAAAGAGGAAGCCGCTTATCTTAGATTACACAGGTCATAATTAATGGCAAATCTGTGGACAGAAGGGGAAGGTTCCCAAACCTCTCCTCTGCACTCCATTGGAATCATGGCTACTGAAGGAGGCATTTCCTCGACAAATTTAAAGTAGCTGAGTATGAGATTGTGTGCCCTGGAGTTTTCAAAGACCCACCTGGGAGACTATTTGCGTCATCTGGCATCTTAACTTTTATAGCCTTTTATTTAGACATCATAAACACAAGGTAAATGAGCCTGATAGGTGTTCTTTCTCTCATGTTCTGTCATGGGGGCTAGTAGCCAAACGAAACTGTCTGTCTGTGACTCAGCCATGACTGAGAGACTTCCCTGTCTGGCAGTGATGAGAAGTTCTGAGGTAAAGAAGACAAGGCAAAAGTCCTGCTTGTGATTCACATGCCTATGTTCTGATCATAGGTGATCAGTGTTAATAATCAATACCATCTGGTACCATGTAATCTGAAGTCAATAAAGGAGAGAAACTGAGGCAGGGGGAATTGGTGGAGGGTTTTGGGGGGAGGGGACTCATAAAGTGTATTATCTGAGAAGGTAATTGATATTTGAGGGCATGCAGAGGCTTTGGAGAAATAATTTAAGAAATGAGACCCCAAGTTAAAGGCAGAATGGGCGTGGTCTGTTCTTGTGTAAGATGTAGGAAGGAAGCTATCGTGGCTGGAGTTGCTGAATATTGAAGAATGTGGGGATTCAGGAAGACAAGTAACTGGGAGGAAGGAATAAAAGACTGTGGGATAGTGTGTGTGTGTGTGTGTGTGTGTGTGTGTGTGTGTGTGTGTGTATGCATGCGTGAGTGTATGTAAATGCAGGAGGACCAATCACCAGGAACAGGACTGGCCACCCAGAATTACAGTCTAATAGGCTAATGACCACAGAGATGGCCTCAGTATAACATTGGAGACATGCAAAGGATGGATGGAGTGTCAGAGTTTTCTCTCAGAGTTAAAATCAGATTTCGGCCATCTTGCTTTCACAGTCTGGGTCTATTTTCTTTACCCTAAGTAATTAATTAATTATTCCGAATCTCTCCTCTCTTTTGAATGGGCTCATGAAGAAGAAAATGCTATTATTTCCTTTTTGAGCTCAGACCCACGAACTTGCCCTAGTAGACAAAGAGCAATAGCTTTGTTCTCTTTCAAGAAAGTATTCTATGTGATTCTTTGTGATTCTTTTCAAGAAAGCATCTATGTGATGCTTTCTCTGACCTCTGCTGTGAACCTGAAGGGAGGAACTGTGACTTCAAGGTCACACTGCCTTACGTTGAAGGGTCAGGAACAGGTCTCTCCTCTTCCGTCTGGCATAGATTCCAGGCAACACTTCCTTCTCCTACTACCTAACTGCACTGTTTTAATGTGTGACTTCCACAGAGACTCATATACATATGGGAATGGAAAATGGCTCACAGATACATTAGGAATTTGTAGTTGTTTGGTTTAAATACAGGGTTTCTGTTTGTAACCCTGACTGTCCTGGAACTCATGACTAGATACATTAGCCTTTTAACTCCAGCTGACCAAAAGAAGCCTGTGCATAAAAGGATTCCTACCAGTGTACAGAGCTGAGAGTCACTGTGGTAGGCTGTTGAAAAATGTACTAAAATGGAAATTGTCCCACCTCTCTCTGCTTTGTTATATGTTCCAATGACTCATTGCACTGCATTAAAATTACATTAAAAAAAAAAGCATAGCCAAAGATAAGTGTTTGGACTTAAGACATCTTTAGATTATTTTGTGAAGATTTCACTAGACCCCTGGACAGAATTCATTGCATGGTCCTTCCGGGCATCCTGCTCTTTCCTGGAGTATATGGCTTACTGCCCTGCTATAGAAGGACATTGTCATTCATGTCTGAGTCATGAGACCCTGTCCTGCTTTTGCACACATTAAAGGCTTAACACCAGTGTATTGAGTAAAGACAAAGATCCAAAGCAACGAGGACCTTTTCACTTTGAGCTTTGATGATTTCAATCTGCCTAGAATCAATTCGAACATAAAAATCCAATTTGGAGGAACTGCCTGCATTTCCTCATGCTTCATCCTAAAAGAAAAGATTCAAGTTACAGTTTAGACGATTTCTCTCTATTCCAAGAGTACTGGCATTTTTCCCTTTGGTTGGCAATACAATTTTTTTTTAAAAGCTTTGGGATTTTCGGGTCCAAGTGGTTTCTTTTAACTAACCTAGTTTCTGACCATATGGAGGTTTATTCCAGACACCAAACTGGAGACTTAAATTTCAGGGCTGGTGGGGAGGTTTATACAGTAAAAGATGTGGCCACTAAAAAGTAGACCAAAATGAAGTCTCAGCTGGATTTCATGATGATAGATTTAGAAATGTTAAGTCTCATGATACATCAAAACAGAAGGGAAGGCAACAAAAGAACAAAAATACTGTCATCATTTATGTATGAACATAAAACATTTCATCAGTATACAAACACAGAAAGCATCATGGGCACATGGGGTTTATTCTAGCAATGATACATGCGTATGATTCAAATCAGAACATCTACCAATGAAGTTCACTCAATATGCCCAGAAGTAAAGTAATATGGTATTTATTAAAGCCAAACTCGTCATTCAGTCATGTTCAATACCCACAACATTTCTGAAAACGCTAGCAGGATGGAGAGGTGTTTCTATAAGTTTCATTGTGCTTAGTTGACAGGTAGAGAAATGCTTCTGATGATGTCAAAATGAAGATGAGGCAATGAAACTGTGGGAGGAAGTTGATTCAGAGCAGTGGGGTAAGAAGAGGACGAGACATTGTTAGTCATCACAGGGAAGCCTGGAGATATGACGACATATTTAAGAACTGAAAGCACCTAGCTGAGAATACATAGTTAATTTAAAGAACAGTAAAAAATTTGAGTCAACATGTTATCAGCATTTTAAGGTCTATGGGAGTGAATTTTTAAAGCTACAGGTTATCACGTGGGAGAAAATTTGTTAAATATTCTTACAGGACATTTTAAACAGTAGGTGGGACCCGGTGAATATCTGGAATCCCAGGATGATGTGGGAGGTGGAGGCAAAAGGATTAGGAATTAGAGGTCATCCTTGGTTAAATAGTGAGTTCTAAGCCAGACTGGGTTACATGAAATTCTGTTTCAAAAATAAGTAAGCAAATAAATAATTGGTCAACTAGGCATGCAGCTATAGGTGCGATGACTCAGTCATGTAAAGTTATCATTTTAAACCTTAGACTTATAAAGATACCAACAGAGTACTACATGAATGTTGAAAAACTAATGAATGATAACAAAACCACTTGATAGGGCTAAGTCAAGAGGAAATTAAATCAGAGTTGAGGACTCATTGTCAAAGGCAGCATGGCACCAACCCAGTGGGAAAAAAAGGCTAAAGAGGACTCAGTCCCACATGCCCATGTAAACTTGGCATACAAAGGACAGGAAATGCAGCTTAGTATGGAGAGTTTGTGTATTTCAATCCATTGTGATGGGACCGTTGGCTAGGCACATGAAATAAGAGCTTAGGTCTACTGTCAAACAGTCCATCGTCAGCAGTTTCAGGCAGATTAAAAACAAATGTTTAAAAAAAAAGCAAAATTTTAGGAGTCTGAAAAAAAAAAGGAATATGCTTATCACCCAAGAATAGGAGATAATTTTAATACCCAAGCCCAAAGAATCCTACTTTTGAAAGTGTATTTTGCATTGTGAACTGTGTGATTTGTCTTCTGAGACGCCACATTAAGTTAAAGGGCATGTCTCACACTAGGAGACACTTGCCACTTCCTTGGTCCACAGAATTCATCAACAACTCTTAGAAAGCTGTGAGAGAGAAGAAAATCCACCACGAGAGCAGGAAGAGTCATAGAAGAATATCAGTGGCCAGTGAGGGGGAAGAAAAAAAGATCATCCTTGTTGCAACTGGCCTGATGCGAAATGTAGATTCACTCAGGGAAGAGTCACATGGCAGTCACATGAACTAGAACCTTAAAGCTCAAAAAGGATGTTGAGTGAAAGAAAAAATGGGGTATTTATGCCATGTCTGAACCAAGGGAAAACATAGGTATTTCAAATAAATACATTTGTAATGATGCCAAAACTCCTACCCCTAGGCTGGGTGGTAGAACACACGTATATGTAATATGTGTGAGGCCCTGGGTACCATCCCCAGAAACATGATGCTCTCACTGCAATAAAACAAAGCAGAAAAACAAACAAACCTAGCTTGGAGAGTAAATTACAATGAAACACGGATCCAGGAAAAACTGGTATATCTTAATTGGCCCTGCTTCTTTCCCACTCTTCCTTCAGTGATGACATTGACATCTAAGACATTGGTTTCTCTGGTTTTTAATATATGAGGGGATGATACCTGATAGGAGTGTTCGTGCCATAGAACTTGGCAATCATGATCAAGCCCAGATTTCTCTCCTGATGCCATGCCAGAGAACTGGTTCTCCAGAGCACGTGTGTGTCTGCTCTACACAGTGCAGAATTGGAGAAGGGCACATAAGAAGTTTTCAGTGGGATGTTTGATGCCTTTATAACAGAAAGAATTTAAAAAGTAAATATGGCACAAAAAAGCTGGGAAGAAACTGGAGTTTGTTATATATCACTCTGCACTTTCCTCTGTTTTGGAAATCCAGGTCAAGAGTTCCCTAACCTACATGTGTGGGATCAGAAGTGTTTTTGGATTTTGAAATATCTGCAGAGACAAGGCACAGTATCTTGGAGATGAGACCCAAGGATAACACAGAGAATTCTGTTGTTTCATCTGCAGCTTATACATGCACCTTCAAGGTAATTTTGCAGTTCTCAGTGGATCTGTGTTAGGACTATGACATTACTTGAGGTCAGATGTGGAAATTTTTCATGTGTGCCACAGTGTTCAAACGATTTCTAATCTGGAGCATTTTGGATTTTCAGGTTTAAGGATGCTCAATCTGTATATCTTGGGAAAAACAAAAACAAAAATGAACCAATTCAGCTGAAGATTTCAGGTCAACCCCTCCTTAAATTCAGAAGACTAAAGCTTTACCTACTTGGATACAATATTACAATTTTATGTTGAAAAACCTAGAATTCAGCTAACAAGAGAACTTTGGAGACTATTATATAAAGCTCCATCATGATTTGCCAGACAGTTGCATCTTGGAAATCAATCGGAGGATCATTAAAGATGCATGAGCGATGGCATAAAAGGTTGCATTAATGTCCTTACTTAACCAGCTGTAACAACCGCAGGGCCGTCTAAACTATAAATATAGATTCTAGTTCTGAGAAAATGGAAATCAAAACAGATAGGGACAAAACATACAGTTCTATTGTATGTAGCTGAGCATGGTAGTGAAGCCCTGTAATCCTACCACTGTGGAGACTGCCACACAAAGACTGTGAGTTTGAGGACAGCCTGGGCTACCTAGTGAATTCAGGGTCAGCCTGGAATACATAGTAAGGCCCTGTCCCAAAAAAATATACAAGTAAGCAAGCAAAGAACTAACCTACAAAACCCAAACAATTCGACAGTAAAGTTAAACAACAGATTTTTTTTTTTCAAAACAGAGGAAGATATTAGAAATTAACAAGAGTAATATCCAAAGTGGCTCAGGACTAGTGAACAGAGGTCTTCCTGGTCTGAAAGGATGATTTGTCATGTCTGAAGTTTGTGTGTCTTGTTGCATTTGGTCCACCTTGCAGAGTTGCTAAGAGGATAAAGGCACTACATGAACCATGACTATGTAAATGTGATCACTACAGCCACCAGCATGAACCCAAGGGGTTGCCACCATGTGACCTCATCCATGCCTTGTATGACATCATCAGCTGCATATTCCTTCACTCTGACCCAGGCATATTTTAGACAGGAATGGCTTTCATGGTCAATGGATATCCAACAGAAAAGAACAGAGAATGGGTTTGGGAACAGAGAGTTCTTCCCAGTCACCAAGCTTTGGTAGAGTGATCCTCACTGCCAAGTCCCTTGTTGCTAACGTCCCTTTATGTTTCTTTAGACTAGGAGACATGTGAATGTTTAAACTTCAAGGAGTGAAAAATCTCCCCCGAGCTCAGCCATATTTTCCCCGTGTTCATTAAGCGCTTGAAGAACAAGGTTCTACTGTGGAGGAGGGCACATGGCTGAGTAAACCCTGATGACATGTACAAAGGGATGATGCCCTCTAAAGCTCTCTGGCCTCTGGCACAAAGGAAACACTCCACAAGTTCTTGTCATCATCAATTTACAGCCAAACCACAGAAGAGCGAGGCCAGGGGCCTCTCAGTATCTAGCATCTTTCTGGGTCACAGTTTCATTAGTGGGCTCTGGAAACTGATGCTATCCAGGGACTTGTGGAATTACTAAATAGGGGTCTGCATTAAACCCAACACATCGGTAATGAGCATGTGGTTTCTGCAGTTTTTGATGTCTTTCTCACCATCTTATTGCTGGGCTGATATATCTAGATAGTGTTTCAATAGTGTTTCTTGGCTGTGGCTCCATCCACATTGTAAAGACCTGAGGGCCTTTTAGAAAAAAGTCTAATGCTGTGGCCCCATCCTGGATCAATGAGCCAATTTTTATGGGTAGGGTGCAGATATTGCTTTTAATAAAAATCATATTTTTATTGAGAATTTCAATATATTTTCATCAGATTTTTTTCTCTCTCCTCCAACTCTTCCCTGATTCCCTAACCCCAACACTTTCCTATCCACTCAACTTCATGTTTTATTTTTTCCTCTCTTAAAAACAATAACAAGAAGTCCTATGGAGTCCAATTGGTGTTGGTCGACTACTCCTGAGCACTGGGTCCAGCCTGGAGTGTGGTTGAAGAGGCCATTGAACTGATTTTGCACCTTCCAGCAGTTATCAATTTCAAATACCTTCTTGGCTAGGGGTGGGGCATCATGTCCGCGTCCCTTTTATGCTGGCATTCTGTCTGGCTTGAGCTCGAGCAGACCGGGTGTGCACAGTCACAGTCTGTGAGTTCATATGTGAACCAGCCTGCTGTGTCTGCAAAGTGCTATTTCTTTGGGGTCATCCACTGCCTCTTGCTCTTACAATCTCTCCTGTCTCCTTTTATAAACCCCGGAGCTTTTAAAAGAAGTAATATGATCCAATTTAGGGCCAGATAGTACTTGTTAGTTTGAGACGTGGTGCCACGTAGCCCAGGCTGACCTTGAACTCACTGCATGGCTGAGGATGACCCTTCTACTTCTGATCCTCCTGCCTCTGCAGGTGAGCCCATCACCTATGATTTTATTTGGAGCTGAGAATGAAAACCATGCATGCTCAGCAAGCAATCTACAATACCCTCACTGTGGCTTTTTTTTTTTTATGTTTTCATTTTTTTTAAGCTTTATTTATTTATTATTTATATGAGTACAATGTTGTTGTCTTCAGGTACACCAGAGGGGAGCATCAGATTTCATTACAGATGGTTGTGAGCCACCATGTGGTTGCTGGGAATTGAACTCAGGACCTCTGGAAGAGCAGTCAGTGCTCTTAACCGCTGAGTCATCTCTCCAGCCCCTTGTTTTGTTTTTTAAGTGGAGGAGTTTGAGAAAGGACTGAAGGAGATGAAGGGGTTTGCAACCTCATAGGAAGAACAATATCAACACCCCCACCTCCCCACCCCCCAGAGCTCCCAGGGACTAAGCCACCAACAAAGGAGTGCACACAGCTCCAGCTGCATACATAGCAGAGGGTGGCCTTGTCAGGAATCAATGGGAGGAGAGGACCTTGGTCCTATGAAGGCTTGATAGATGCCCCAGAGTAGGGGAATTGAGGGCGGGGAGGTGGGAGTGGGGTGAGTGGAGGAGCACTCTCATAGAAGCAGGGGGAGGGAGGACGGGATAGGGGGTTTCTGGGTGGGGGGAGAATCGGGAAAGCGGATAACATTTCAAATGTAAATAAAGAAAACATCCAATCAAAAAAATTAGAAAAAGAAAGTTTCCCAGGTGCTTCAGAGGGTGGCCCAGGAGAAGCAAGGGGTAAGGACTTACACAACTCTCAGAGTCTACAAGGTCAGGCAAATGAAACCCGATGTGGTTTTGGTGTTTCCTATGAACTGGATAGTCAGAATGGGAGGATGCTGTCTCCTAGAAGCCAGGTGAGTGCTGAATATTAAGGATCCTGAGGGGACAAAGGAGATGGAGATCCCACCTCTGAAGAACTCATCGCCATTGGTCCAAATAAGCAAAGAGGGATAGGACTCAGCTTGTTGTACAGTCGAGCCACAGAACGAGGGAGTCGTGTCAAGTTTTATAAAGGCAGTTCCCTGTGTCAAGTGCACACCTCCAGTGGGAATATTTTAGTGTTTGCTCCAGGATGATGTTGAGCTGGCCCTTTAAGTATGTCAGCTAAGAGCTTTACCGCAGCCACGGGACGGGGCATTTCCTGGTATTCGGATCTATTAGTTTATCAAAGTGAGGACATCTCCCATGGGCCAGGTGAAATGGCAAACACCAGTACCTGTGTTCTTAGCCTGACTTTTGTGTCTTCTAAGCTGTGCTACAAACTATTACAATAGCTTATATATCTGTTTCTGCTCCCTGCAGCTTCCGGTCTGGGTTACAAGTATAGCTTTCTAGCCTAGTGTTTACCAGCTAGGATCTACTTAATACATGTGTGAATTAAGTTATTTGAACTGGGGACTGCAAGAGGACCCAGCAGGTAAAGATGCTTGCTGACAAAGCCTGGAAACCCAAGTTCCTTTTCTGGAGTCTATATGGAGGAGGGAAACAATTCCTGCAAGTTTTCTCTCAGTGTGACACACACACACACACACACACACACACACACACACACACACCACAAATAAATGCAAGAATGTTGTAATAATTTGGCAGAAGAAAGCATGTTGAAAATCCAACATAGGGGTAGATTCTGGAGACCAAGCTAGTGTGATATTTGGATGCCCCGCTTGCATTCTGTTATGGACAAAAGATGTCGATGCTCTACCAGGGAGATAAGTGTGCTTTCTGAGCCAGTAGAACTGACGCGACAACATGTATGGAGCCGCATCAAGGATTATGGGCACAGATTTCTTAGGTGTGCTCCCCCGAGAGAAATTCATAATGGTCTTACGTTGGAACAACCCTTCATGCATTGACTTACCTATTGAAGTGGTAGATGTCCTGAATGTTTCCGAAGAGAGCAGCCCTGTCTTCAGCCCCCAGGGGAAGTTTGGTTTGGTCCCGGATGCATGCCAGGTAATCCTGTGAAGTCAATGAGAAGGATGCCTCAGGACTCCTGATCTTTTTCTAAGACATTTTTAATGTGGAGGATGAATCATTGGCAAATATTTTAAATAACCTATGATACTAATGCAATTATTACAAACAAATTTCCTCTCATGAATGAGTACGAGAAGAATGTGTGGCCTATATTAAAGGAGCTACCCTACCCCCAGTCCACCAGAGCTTCCCTTTTTGGATGCTGTTCGCAGTTAGTGATAATGTCAGAGTCAGGGCAGGATATCATTTCCTGTGCCTTTAAGTGATTAAGAAAAACTTCAGGAGATAGCTCAGTTGGAAAGTGCTTGGTGTACAAGGCAAGGCCTGTACACCACCAAGGGAGTGAGGGGGTTGCGGGGTAGAGATGGGAGCTTGTTTGTTGGCCAGCCAGCCTTGTCTGGTCTGACTTTCTAGTCCCAGGCCAACGAGAGACCCTGTTTCAAAAACCAAAGTAGATGGAACTTAAAGAGCAACACCCAACGTTGATCTCTGGCTTCCCTATTCACTCTCAAACACATCTGAAATGCACACAGTGAGAAATCAGAAATTAAAAAAAAAATCAAAGTGTGATAGAGTTGTAAAGTCTTTAAGGCAGAAAGGCATCAGATGCTTATATATAGGACAAGATTCTCCTTCAAAAGATAATTTGGGAAAGTTTAAAAACTAAAAAAAACTAAAAAACTAAAAACTCACTTTTGTTGTATTAATGAGTTTGGAAATGGAAATAATTTTATATGTCTAGCATTTCAATGAAATATATCCCATATTTGTCAGACCCACAAGGGTTAAACCAACACATCCCGGAAGCTGTTTGAATTGTTAAGGAGAGGGGAAACTCTATGCTCCAGAGTTTATAACCCAGTGTTCCTCTCTCCCAATATTACTGAAGAATGTACTCAGTAGGAAGCAAGGACAGAATACAGCAAAGAGTGAAAACAGCTGAAATTAATGTTAAAAAACAAAAACAAAACAAAACAAAAAAAAAACCAAACCCAGTCCCTTCCCAAGGCTACATGGCTGTTCTGCTTCCTGCCAAGTACCAGATGTAATCTGCAAGCTTCAGGGGGCAGGTGAGCTGCAACATCGTGGGGTGCAAAGTGACAGGGATCTCAGAACCCAGCTCCCTGCTGGATCCCATTTTCCAGCAACACGTGAGATGTTGTGCAGAACCTACGGGAGGAGAAGCTGTGACTTCGCATGCATCCGATTCTCGTTTTTTTAATGTCTTTCCCTAAGCCACGTTTGTTCTCAGTCTTTGTCCCTTTTGAGAAAAGCAAAGACTTTTGCTGTTAGCATCCTGGAGTAGCGAAGGTCACTGTCTACCCCCAACCCAACAAGCTTTCATTCTGCTCCTTTCCTCCTAAAAACTTGGCAACACATGACCTTTATTATCTTTTGAAGCAAGCTTTGTTGGTAACAGTCTTTCGTTTCTCCTCTCTCTTCCCTCTCTTTCTGGAGCGTCTCATAAGAAAGCAGGCTCACAAGATTTTAGTGTAGTTAGCATCAACCCCCCACTCTTAAACAAAACTTACTGTCACCTTCACAACTGGGACAGTGGTAAGGAAGTTGTGTATGTGCAGAAGAGTTAATGTCCAGCCACAAGTGTGACAGATCTGGAGGAACTCAGAAAAACAGGTACAACCTGAACTTCATCCGGAACCCACTCACTGATTGCTCATGGAATGGGTCCGTGGGTAAAGGCCCTTGAGTTTCATCCCCAGAACTAACTCCCACTGGTTTTCCTCTGACCTCCACACTCAGGCCACGGCATGCAGTCCTCCTCCAATAGATGCCAAACAAAACGCATTTATACTTTTGTTAAAATGACAAGTGGTGCATAAAAATGGTCCAATGACTACTATCAAAAATAAACATTTGATAGGAGCTTAGTAGGTCAATAGATACTTAGAATTCTTTATTTTTTTATATTTGTGTGTGTGTGTGTGTGTGTCTGTATTTGTGTGGACACACACAAGTGTCCAAGGAAGCCAGACGTATCTGATCCACCCAGAGCTATAGTTATAAAGAGTTGTGAACTGCCCAACATGGGTACTAGGAACTGAACTTGGGTCCTATGGAAAAATAATAAATGGTTTTAACCACTGAGCCACCTTTTCAGACCCTAATTAGACATTTTAAAGGCGCATTTTGCATGTAAACTAAAAGCAAACTAGAGATCGTGGTTCCTACCAACGCATCAAACTGAGAGTACAGTTCGGATGATAACTGGGCTACTAGATTCACATGACTGTCTGCAACAGGCTATGAATGAAAAAGCCAGTCCAAAGCCTTGAAAAACTTCATCTGGGGTTGTAGATAAAGCCTGGTCTCCCATACACACCTCCTGCCCCCTTTCATTAAATCTCTGAAGGAAAGTGGTTTGAAACCCTGAGAGTCCACGGCAGAGACCCTGTATTTTAAAAGCTGCTTAGTTTTCTTGAGAAAATAGGCCACCAGAGGTCCACATTTTTGTAGGTCACTCTAGATAACAGATCAAAGTTTAAGGGCCACAACTGGTTCCCCGCTCTGACCATAATAATTAAGTCTTTTAAATAGGCGACATTAACCCCGAACCAGTTACTGGAAACTATTGTAGCATGTGCTGTCCTGGCAGCTGTACTCATCCGCAGCCAAAATGAGAGGCTGGAAGCTCAGCCTAATAACAGTTCCGTCTCTGCCCAAATGTGGAGTGGGGACATCAGTAAGCCCTCTGAGAGCCCGTCACACTGCCTATTAATTTCACTGGCTTCGTGTCAGCACCTATGGCCATTACGCGACTCACAACCAACCCAGGCAGCAGTTCAGAGCCTCTCCCCCCTCTGAGCCCTAACTTTTTCTTTCTTTTTTGTAACTTTTCTCTTTCCTTTCCTCCCATGTCTTTTTCTTTTGGATGCTTGCTAAAAAAGTCTAAGCATGCTGTCCCAGACACTCTGGCTTTTCCCACCTGTCCTCTGACGCTCCTGTTGCTGCCCTCTCTCTGACACTCACATCTGGCTTCTGCCAGGCATCTGCTTGTTGACTTCCATTGCACAACATGCTGGCCTAACTCAAATGGCACTGCCTGTCTTCCTCTCCTCTGTCTCTGTTTCCCTGGCAGCTGCTGAGATTTACAGCTTTCTTGTCCTGTTTTTTTTTTTTTCCCAAACGCTAATAAAATTGTCCTGGAGCTTCCTTCCAGGTCTATTTCTAAGTTCTTTTATTTTTTATTTATTTATTTTTTTAATTTAATGTAATTTGTGGTGCAGTGTAGAGCACTCAAGGTGACCATACGACCCTGGGGCCCCCAAAACTATGATTTACAGCATAAACTACAAAGACACATCCTTCACTGTTGGCCTGTGCAGAGTGGAGGGACAGTTGTGGAAGGCAGGGTGTGGCTTCTGACCTCTGACACCACTCAAGGTCCTAGCATCATTGGATTCTAAGTTCTTTTATTAACAAAACTCTCCAGACTAACAATCCAAAAGAGGCCACTCCAAATTCCCTAGCAACAGTGGTAGCAACCAGAGGATGCAATGAGATAAATAAATATCTCCAGCGTTGGTACCAAAGAGGCAATCATACGGAGGCTGATTAGACCACAGCAGCTCCTTAGAGGAGCACTGCCTGAACCTGAGAGCCATGGAGAGGAGGGACAGTTAACAAGTGAGGAGGGTGAGGGAAGGGAGACAGCCCAGTGAGAGGCATGCTTTGATCAACTGGTCTAGCAATTGCTGGTCTCCAGAGGAGGAAGTCTTGGATCCCCTCTCTTTTTCCACACTTTGTCACCGAGGAGGAAAGAGCAGTTCTTCCAGCTCCCTGCAGGACACTTTACACAGGACCCTTGG
This sequence comes from Tokudaia tokunoshimensis, assembly GCA_036184795.1. Taxonomy (NCBI): domain Eukaryota; kingdom Metazoa; phylum Chordata; class Mammalia; order Rodentia; family Muridae; genus Tokudaia; species Tokudaia tokunoshimensis. The sequence goes on along the minus strand of BTHU01000006.1, from coordinate 73,393,026 downwards.
CTTCCTCTTTTGCTGGGCCATCACAGGGAGGCAGCTCGGCTATGGGCCTAGGCACCCGCTATCTCCTATCTTCCCTTTTAGTTTTTTCCAGGTATCGGGCCCGCAGGCCAAAGTAGGTAGTGACAGACCTTTCTGACAGGTTGGAAACTTCTCCAAACCAAGGTGACTTTTCTTTGACATCTCTGAGGACTTGTGGCAAAAGGAGACAAAGCCTACTTTGACCTGTCACATGTAAGACAGTAAGGCTTTGCGCAGCTCGGGCTTGTAGCCTGTCCCTATCAGGAGTCAAGCTTTGAATAGGCCTTCTGTTTTGTAGCTGCTGTCCTCTGCATAGCATGGTTATGTCTACTAAGGATGACTTAGAATCCCAGGCCTCTGACTGAATCCCCACTTGGTCATCTTAGAACTCTGTCCCTAAGGGTATAGACCGGAAGGCAGCATCAGCCTGCGGGTAAAGATAACACACCAGCATTGGACTTTCTAAGATTGTGGTGACTTAGGACATCTCTGAGGAATCACCAGGACAGGGGTGACCCGTGAATAGTTGGCCAAGGGAGTTCTGACCCATCTATGAAGAGTTGGGGGTCCATCTTAAATACAATCTATTGATCAAAAGTGGGAGCTAACGCTTATCCTGTGTTTCAGAGTCAGTGACCACAGCAAGTGCCTGCTCATGAGAAAATGACTTTAGGGGATCTCAGGGCCAGCACACTTTAATCTCAGTAGACCAGCAGCCTACACTAGCAGAAAAGAGCCCCTCGGGAGTTCTCTACCCTAAGAGGAGCATCTAACAGCTCCTGCAAATAGAGGCTGAGCAAGGAGTGTTGGGGATGCAAGACTTTGGGTAGTGGTGAATACAGTGTCCACCCTGATGGAGATCAGACCCTAGGCAAGGGTGAGGAAAGAGGGTATTCCATGGACTGTAAGGGTCTTAAAGTACAGAGTTGACCATGATGCCTCTTCTCCCTGAAACAACCTTAGGAACGTTGGGTAGGGATGGATGTCTAACTCATCTAGTTCTAACACTAGAAGGGGCTATTGATCTATTCAGAAGAAGGGTAGTAGATTAGTGGAAGACCTGAAAGGTTTGGCTATATAAGAAAGGGATGTAGAAGCAGGAGGGTGTGTGAAGAGACGGATGTGTCCACCCATCATCTGTCACCTCTGCATCCACAGATGGGCTTTGACACAGGAGGAAGCAGGACAAAGAAGCTTGAAACTATAAGATGCCATCCAATAGCTTTATTATAATGTATTCAGTAAGGGCTTAGGGGTGCATGCTGTGCTTTATGTCATGTATAGGGGTAGGAAAATGTTCAGAAATGACAATACTATCCCTATCTCTGTAGGTTCCACACACACACACACACACACACACACAGAGAGAGAGAGAGAGAGAGAGAGAGAGAGAGAGAGAGAGAGAGAGAGAGAGAGAGACTCACACACAAAGACAGACAGATGGAGGAGGAAAACACTTAAAATTTAAGTCATAGTATGCCAATTAGTGTGGGATAAGCACTATTTACAAAGAGCTTTTGAGCCATTTTCAAAGTATATAAACTTTTAATCTTCTTTTCTTCAGATACACCACTGAAATCTTATAGTGAAAAATCCCCACGGTGGTTGGCAGACAAAGTCTGAAAGCTCTAACATGCAGGCCAATGTCTGCCTATAGCTTTCTCTATTCAACACTTCTGTAGGAGGAGGACACTGTCAAAGGCCCAGGATTTGAGAGCCTGTAGGTTCTGCCCTATCAGGCCCCAAACAAAAGCTGACACTATGGGGGCAATGGTGCTTCAGGCCTATGACACGAAGTCTGCACATCCACAGAGAACGCTAGGGTGGCTTGAAGCGCTGTGGACAGGGAATACCACAAAGATCTTTCTGTAAGTGTCTCTGAAGGGAGGGGGAGGGGAGGAGAAGAAAAAGAGAAGAGAGGGAGAGAGAAAAGAGAAGCAGAAGGTGGTAGAAAGAAAAACAGCAGGAAAACGGAAAGACAAAAATGGGGGATGGAAAGAGGAGAGTAGGGGTGGGGCGTCACTCTGAACAGTAGAGTTAGAGGCAGCTCCTCCTCCTGCTGACAGGAGCTCAGGTCTCATTTCAGGTTTCCCAATCTATCGCACAGAGGCTGGTCCCATTGACAGTATGTGGACATCTGCTAAGGACTTGGAGATGTTTTGATGAAAGAGTAATAAGTCCTGAGGTTTCGCCTCATTTAAGTTCTATAAGATTTTTCAATACACAAAACCAGCGAAAAATGCAAGGAATGGCCCTCTAGTCAAGCTTTGACAAATGACACTCGTGCTTGCTCAGGGCTCTCTATTGTCTCCCTTTATCCTCCTGAACAAGGTTGCTAAGGTCTCATCATAGTGAGGACACAAGACAGCAGACCTGTGGGAGTGGGAAGTGAGGAGGTGGGGGGCGGGCGGCAGCTCTCCCAAGAAAGAGAAGTTTCAGGAAGGAGGGGGGAGCGTGGGTTTTGTTAAAAACAGGATGACTCCAGAGCTAGGAATGTTGGGATTGGTTTCCTCCTAAAGTCTTTAAGCAGAGTCCACAGAGCAGAGGCCTCTAAAAATGGATTCAACTGTCCATCTCTTCATGTAGCTTTTGAGACACGATTTCCATAACGGCCCAGGCTGGCCTGGAACTTGCAATCCTCTCGCCTCAGCCTCCCTGGTAGCACACATTACAGACACACCATGAGGTGGACTTTGCCAGTGTTAAGACTTCTTTGTGCTCAGGATGGGCATCTCTGCCTGTGCCTCTCACGACCATTGCAGACATCCCTGAAGTTCACTGGCCATCCAGTCTAGTGGAATCCATACACCCTAAGTTAAGTAAGAGGTCCTTGATCCAACAATAAGGAGAAGCGTGGTTGAAGAAGACACTGGTGCTGATCCCTGGCCTCTAGACATGTGTGTAAACACATGGATGTACCCTCCTATCCCACACGAACACATATGAATAAGTAAACACCCCTCTCCCCGCCTAAAACGCACTTAAAGTTTTCAAAGGGCATGGATCACATGCTCATGTATAGAAGCTCTTATTAAAATAAAGGTAGACACATAGCACCTTGGAGAAATGCTGTATGTACAAACTACTATTCTTTTAATCATATCAGTATTTCTAACTACCACTGACTAAAAAAAAAAGAACAAAACAAGACAAAATAGGTGTTTCTGAGACAGTCTATATGCCTTTGAATAGAATTTAATATAACATTAAAACATTTTTTCAAAATGGACTATCAGAATGCCTAGTACAATTCCCCCTAGAGAAAGGCACAGGACCTGGCTCCCCGTATGTAGGCACTGAACAGACAGGTGTTAGAACACATCTGTTGTACAGGACATGCTTCAGCCCTAGTCACCTGCAGACCAGACCAAAGTGGAGTCATTCCTGCTAGGACCAGCTTCCCACTGAACCAGGAGATCTCCAGTGCATATGATACAACCTGGCCTTCTTGTGTTTTAAATCCACAAGGATGGTAACTTTGAAACAACTTGCTTTGGATCTTTGTCTCTGTTTCCTCAGCCCTTTCCTGTCTGTAAAAGCAACCTCATCAGAACACGCTTTCGGTTTTATAGAATAAGGTGGTGCCTGGTTCCCACAGCACAAATCAAAACCAATTAAGAGCCTCGAAGCAAATGTATTATAATTTTGCCCTTTGACATAGGTAAGCAGAGAAGTTAAGTAATTGCTCTCTCAGGATTCGTCTGTCTTTTTTTTTTAAATTTAAATTTAGTTATTTGTTGTTTATTTCGGTTGTTTGGTTGGATTTTGAGGCAGGCTTTCTTCATATAGCCCTGGGCTATCCTGGAACTTGTAGATGAGGCTTTATGACATACAGCTGCCCCTGCCTACCAAGTGCAGTTTCAGTACTGTGCTAATTTTCAAGTCTCAAAACAGAAAACACACACACACACACACACACACACACACACAAAACCCAACCAACCAGCCAGCCAACGAACCAGCCAACCAACCAACCAGCCAGCCAACCAACCAGCCCACCAACCAGTCAACCCATTCTCTGATTCTATGAAAAGAGCCTGAAAACTCTTGTGCTTTGAGGCTGGAGTATTAGGCTTTCCTCTTGAAGATTCAGAGATTCCCAGAGCAAAGACAGAATTGCCACCTCTGAAAGCAAAGCCCTGGTCAAAAGGAGGAGTTGTAATACTGAAGTGGGCAGCTCTACATGGGGCTCTGGACACACATGCAAAAAAGCATTGTACCACTGTATCACACAGGAGCATACAGGTGCTGTAAACATCTCGGGGGAACACAGACCACGTACGACACCTTCTCGTATTTTCTCTCATGGTGTTCCAACTCCCTCCGTGAGCTCTGCATGTCAGCTTTGCTCCATGGGTGGCCTAAGAGCTTTGCTAGCCAGAAGAATGACTAGTGATTTCAGAAGCAAAAAAACGCTCCCATGTCACAAACCCAATAATGACCTACAGCCTACCCAGAAACTAATTCTGGGAATTTTGAAATAAAGAGACCAAGTAATGGCCTATTCAAATAGATATAGCTTTCCTACACATACATTCTCAATGATCACATACCTAACTTAGACAGTGATGAGTCATATCAGTTATATCATATATTAGAACACCTCCCAACTGTTCTATAAAGCCTGTGATAGCAAATATAGCTACTTCTCCAAGAGCATGTTCTCAGGGTTCATCTGATGGAGAAGAAACAGGCTTTCAACATAAAGCTTCATGGGCTGGAGAGATGGCTGAGCAGTTAAGAGCACTGGCTGTTCTTCCAGAGGTCCTGAGTTCAATTCCCAGCAACCACATGGTGACTCACAACCATCTACAATCGGATCCGATGCCCTCTTCTGGTGTATCCGAAGACAGTTATAGTATAGTTATATACACTATATAAATAATTTTATTATTTAAAATAAATAAATAAATCTTAAAAATCTTTAAAAAAAAATAAAGCTTTGTGTTGCTAGTGCTAAATATCTTGGAACTCTGAACTCAAAATTAGGTTTCAACTGGCCACCAAGGTAGAGGCTACCTAATTGAAATTATTTAGAGAGAGGAAAAAGCTGGAAGCAGCTAGCTCAACTTTTCACTTACTGAGGCACACAGAAGGCACACGGGGCTCTTTATACTGTGTCTTCCCAACAATTATAGGACCTTCTACTACCAGAGATGGTTGATAGCAAGTACGTCGCTACCACTGTCGGGCACTAGTGACCGAGGAGAGTATGGGGCAGCGCTTATTAGAAATCTTCGATATGCAATAGAATCTCTAAGTTTTTGAACCCGAAGTGCCTGTGGTCTGCCCTACCTCACAGTGTGTTTTAGGAGACTGAGAGCCAGGAGACCATACTTGGAGCCAGTATGTGTGGAACCTCCTGGTACCAGACACCTAGAACAGAGCTGCGGTGGTCAGCTATGGAAGGTTCGGCTTTGTATGGCTCCCACTAAAGAGCTCAAGCAATGGGGTCTTGAAAAGAGGTCAGTCAGCAGCATACCTCAGGACTCAGAAGGATGTGACTAGCAGGTAGATGTGCTAGCATCACATGGTACCCGGAACCCACAGGGAGCCGGGACCTTCCATAGTGAGCCCCGCCTTCTGGTCTTAGGTTTCATACTTCCTTCTCACCTAAATCTCCTGTCTTGCAGAAGATAGAAACTGCAGTTAAATGAAGAGCATGCAGTCTGCTTTTGCTCAGATCACACCAAGAGAGTAGAGCTAGCCAGGAATACAGCTCAGTGGTAGAGCATTTGCCTGGTACCCACGAGGCTCTGGGTTCAGTGCTCAGCAGTGCAAAAAAACCAATGAATTACTGCTTTCGATATCCATCTAACCTCTCGAAATAGCACTTATGAGGACGCTGTCCTGCGAGCAGATCTGCTCTTCATTCTCGCCATCTTTGTTTTTTTGTCATTCTGTCTCTAAGATCTTAGAACCAAGATACCTGCAGGCAAGTATGTGAAGCTTTTTATTTATTTATTTATTTATTTATTTATTTATTTATTTATTTTAATTAATGATTGATGTGGGCAGGCCCAGCCCTCTGTGGGCAATACCACCACTGGATGGGTGCTTCTGGGAGGTACAAGGAAGGTAACTAATTGAATGACTGAGGAAGGAACCAGCGAGCAAGTGTCTCTCCATGATCTCTGAACCAGCAAGCAAGCATCTCTCCATGATCTCTGCTCCCGTTTCTGCTTCCAGCTCCCTGCTTGAGTCCCTCCCTGCCCTGACTTTTGTTACTTAGTTTCTGGTGTTTATCACAGCAATAGGAGGAAGCCGACTCAAATACTGACTTAACTCATCTTTCAGGATTCTTCCATAGTCCTCCTGTGCCTCAGTGAGTTGGGTGCTCTCCTTAGTGGTTATCCAGGAGGAGTGATTCCAGGATATTCTTCAGGAGAGCTGGCAAGTCTCTCCAGAGCTCCTACTCTCTCATGAACCCTGCTCCAGTTTACCCATCTTGATGGACAGATTGAGTCCCTGTAATGTGAGCCTGTGCTGGGGGGGGGGGGGGGAAAGAGAGCCAGAAAGGGAAGGGTTAAGGGAGGGCCTGTCACTCTGTGTCAGCATCAGAAGCTGCATAGAATTTCAACCCCAGCTCAACATCCCTCCTGCTGCTCCCTCCTTTGTCACAGGGGACAGTTCTTACAACCCCATTTCTGGAAGACAGCGAGGCCAGCTAGCCCCACTTCTCCTTTTTAACTTTCCCCTACACTGGCCGAACTCCTGCCTCTGCATAAGAAAAGAAATGCTTTTCTAATCAAAAGTAGATTAACTCCCACCCTTTCTCTGCATTTGCAACACCATTGTCCAGGCCTTAAACAGACCCCAGGGGGAGTGATTTATCCCTTGCTTTGTGGAACAAATGCAGGCCCGGGTTTGGCAACCGCTGCATTTCTTGTGGGCTAGCTCACAGACAGACAGATTGCTGGAGGCCTGGGTGCAATCACAAAGGCAAGGTTGGAAAACAAAACAGACACTGGTAGCTTTTCTTGTTGACACAGAAAGAGAAAAAAAAATTAATCTCTGAACAAGTTACATTAATCTCCCTGATTAAAGTACAGGTAGTTTTATTTTTATGATAAGTGACTATTTGAAATTAGTCCCAGAAAGATTAATATTAATGCAAGAACTTCACAGCTCCAATCCCATATCACCAACTCCTGTGATGCAGAAAGCATAATCTACAGTGACGGGCACTGTTTGTCTGTGTTAATTAAAAATAACAAAAGGAAATATTTTGAAGTGTAAAGAATGGACTCTCCCAACACCACACATATACACACAGACACACACACAAACACAACACAGACACAACACATACACATACATATACACACACACACACATGCACAGCACATATACACATACACACACAAATACAACATATATACACATACACTCACACACATACACACACATATACCATATATACACAAACACAACACATACACCCACATACTCATCCCCTACCTCCCACCCCCACTTCTAAGGGACCTTATGAGAAAAACTTAGTGTACATCCATTCTCCATTCCTTTGTGACCTCCCTTTGAGTAGATTTCTTTACAGAGTAGTTTGCTAAAGCAAACTTAGCCTCTACAGCAAGCACTGGTCTTTGTATCTTATTAGGGAAATGCCTACAACAGCTTCTCACAGTGTGCCTATAGTCAGAGGACAACTCTCCCTTCCATGGAGGGATTTTTCTTTTTTTTTTATGAGATGCCACTTCATTTTGGTGCTGAATAAGTGTATAAAAATATATTTAATCTCACAGGTCGCACCTCTAGACAAAAGAACTGCAGACAACTACTGACTGCTAAGGAGGGAGAATTAACCGTGCCCAGTGATGAGTCCCTTGGTTATCTAACACAAAGCTAGTAGCCCTGAAATCATATATACACAAACAACAAAAAGGAATTCAGAGGTTATACTTATATATTTTTCTGTCTGCTTGATTATCTGTGTGTATACATGTGTGTATGTATTTGTATGCATGTATACATATGGTATGTGTATGTATGTATATGCATGTGTGTATGTATGTATATATGTATGTGCGTATGAATGTATGTATATATGTGAGCATGTATATGTATATGCATGTGTATATGTGTGTGCATGTATGTTTATATATGCATGCATGTATGCATATGCACATGTATATGCATGCATGTATATATGGTATGTGTACATAGGTGCATGGATGTTTGTATGCATGCATGTGTATATGCATTTATGTATATATATATGGTATATACACATATGCATGTGTGTATATGTATGTATGTATATATGTATGTGTATATATATGTATATGTATGTATATGTATGTATATATTTATATATGTATATGTATGTAAGTGTATGTGGATATATGTATATATGCATATATTATGTATACTCTGAGATTAGAGCAGGATTTTGGGTGACTTCCTCTATCACTCTTACTGTTTCTGTCAATCACTGAGCTGCGAGCTTGCTACCTCAGCTCCGCTGGCTGCAGAGCCCTTGGGATCTGCCTGTCTCCATTTTTCAGTGTTAGGGTTACAGGCACGTGCAGTCAGGCTTGACTTTGGTGATTCAAACTCAGGAGAGTAAGCCCTCTTACTCACTGAGACACCTCGGCCTCTGGAGTTACTGTTTATCTGGCCCAGAGTTTCTGGTGGGATGAGAGGAAAGTTCTGGAAATGGACAGTGGTGATGGCCACACAACAGTGTAAGTGTGTTTACTGCTGTCATGGGAGGGGTGGGGGGATAAGACATTCAGGTATATCTACTTTACTACCACTAAAAAGTCTTTAAAAAGTTAATTTAAAAGACTCATTTTGTTTATGTAAGACAAACATCAGACAACATATTTTAGATACTACAGCCATTACAATGTCATTACTTCTTGCTATTTCTGTCCCTCAGAAAGGGGACCTGGGTTGATTGTGGTAGTTATAAGCCTTTACTGCTCCTGCAGAGGACCTGGGCATGGTTGCCAGCACCCACATGGTGGTTCGCAACCATCCATAACTCCAGTTCCAGGGGATCTAACACAGATCTGGTTCTGGTTTGACTCTCTTGGGCACCAGGTGCACATGCATGCTGTGCACATACATATGTGCAGGTAAAACACTCATAACACATAAAATAAAACAAACAATTCTTTAAAAAAGAGAGAGAGAAAAGACTAGTTATGTCTGGGTTTTAATTCTTTTTTTTTGTGGTTTTTTGAGACAGGGTTTCTCTGTGGAGCCCTGGCTGTCCTGGAACTCACTTTGTAGACCAGGCTGGCCTCGAACTCAGAAATCCTCCTGTCTCTGCCTCCCAAGTGCTGGGATTAAAGGCGTGTGCCACCATGGCCCGGCCTGGGTTTTAATTCTAATAAAATTCATCAAGACTATGAAGAAGGTTTTACATTCAGGCCATATACCAAAGGTTCTCAACCTGTGGGTCATGACCACCCCCCCATCCCGGCAACCATCTCTCTCCCAAAATACATTACAATTCATAACAGTTGCAAAATTACAGTTATGAGGTAGCAATGAAAATAATTGTGTGGTTTGGGGTCCCCACAACATGAGGAATGGAATTAAAGGGTCGCAGCATTAGGAAGGCTGAGAACCACTGCCCTGGAGTGTTACTTTAGCCATTGGAGGAAGCCTTTCCCCTGGCTTGTTGGTGCTGGCACGTCTCTCTACTTGCCGTAGGCCATGAAACCAAGTAATTAAGCTTATTTTAGACATGTAGGGTAAATGGGCTCTTAGTGACAGCCTGGGCCTCTTGGGCAAAGACACAGGGTTTACTGTCTAGTGTTTGAAATATCTATTTTGGCAGCTCAAAAGACACACTTGTGTCTGGGCTGCATTCTTGAGAGCTGAGGCTGGTAGGGACGCGATCGCCAGTCATCTGCAGATTGGGGCCTTCTGAATTAGACTCATTTATGGAAGAAGAGGCTGAGATCAGACTGGTCATTTGTTTCTGGACACACAGCTGATTGTCACATGAGCCTGGAGTCCAGACTAGAGCTTTGTCCATTAAATCAACCCCAGTTCAACTTGGCCCAAATCAAAACCCTGTAAGAAAGGATTCATTCCACTATGAAATCCTTTTCATTGGTTAGAAATGAATTCCAATCACATGTAGGTATGTAAGGTGTACGCAAACATAGAGCAAACTGGATGTATCCTGCAATTAAAAATACTTTTATTTTATTTTTAATTAGGTGTGTATGTGTACACATGTGCGTGTGTGTGTGTGTGTGTGTGTGTGTGTGTGTGTGTGTGTTTGTATAGGCATATGGATGTGATTACAGGTTCTCTGGAAGGCCAGAAGTGAATGTTGGATCTGCTGGAATTGTAGTTATAGACAGGGTAGGATACCCAGTGTGGGTGTTAGGCAGTATGTGCCCTTAACCACTGAGACACCTTTCCAGCCCATATAACATTCTCTTTATAAAGTACAAATTTTAAGGGTCAGTGACATAGCTCAGCAGCTAAAAGCACTTGCTGCTAAGTCTGATGACCTGAGTTCGTTTGGTCCCTGGGACCCAAGCAGAAGGAAAGAACAGAGTCCTTGTTTTATGACCTCTCTACACATGTGATTAACACACACACACACACACACACACACACACAAGTTAAAGTATAAAGTTAAGATTTTTGTTTTGTTTTGTTTTGTTTTGAGGTAGGGTCTCACTATGTAGCTCTGGCTATCCTAGAACTTACTATGTAGACCAAGCTGGCCTTGAACTCACAGAGATCCATCTGCCTTTGCCCATAGAGTACTGTGATTCAAGGCATAGGCCACTATGCTTAGCTTTAAGATCATTTTCTTAACTAAAACTTTGATACAGATGCACAAATCTCTAAAATCTACCAGAAATGATTAGCTTTGTAGAGCTAATTACATGACTAATAACTTAGTGAGAATAATGACTCTATCTAAATAAATCATTGATTGTATTCTTAGCACTGTCTAAGCATTGTACACGAAGAAGTCCATACCCTCGATCCCATTTTTCAGGTGGGAAAAAAAAATGCCTTAAAACTCTTGGCAACCCGTGGAATTCACTGGCAGATGGCAAGGCAAAGGTCAGCCTCATTCTGGCAGCTTTGAATGCCTGTGCTTTTATCATTTTTTTAAATATATTCCATGAAGATGAGGGGGTCATTTATACCGCCTTTAAAAGTTATTGTTTGCTTTATAACAACAACAACAGTCTCCCAGGGTCCATGAACCTCTACGTTGAATGGCTGTTGGGACATGATCATCAAGGAAGACTTCCCTCAGCCCCACAGATGTATCCCATCAGCCTAGACAGCCCACAGGTCCGGCTAGGAGCTGATAAGCTCCCATGACCCTCTCTGCAACAACCTCTGTACTAGAAAAACCCTGCCTAGGTTTCTGTTGTTCCTCCAAGCCAGATTTCTCAAGCGATAGCTTGTAATTGCCCAAATAATAGGGCCTTTGAACTGTTTATGACGGCTTGCTATCCCAGGTATGAATCTAGCTGATGACCATTAATTGCCCGTTTCTCGTGAAGGTTCATTATGATGTTTGATTAATTGCTATTTTTGAAGTGGGAATTTTCTTTAAGTGGACTGACACAAAGTCAGCTTTGAACATTCTGAATGGTTTGGATATGGGTAACTTTACATATTCCTTTTTTAAAAAAAATAGTTTTTAAAGATTTATTTATTTAATTTATATGAATACACTGCAGCTGTCTTCAGACACACCAGAGGAGGGCATGAGATCCCATTACAGGTGGATGTGAACCACCATGTGGTTGCTGGGAATTGAACTCAGGACCTCTGGAAGAGCAGTCAGTGCTCTTAACCACTGAGCCATCTCTCCAGACCAACTTTACATATTCTATCAGTATCTTTTTTGTCCCTACTTTGCTTTAAATAGGACTTGGGACTTGGCAGTCGGCTCCCATTTCAGAATAGAGGTTTGTAAAATGGGTCTCTGGAGGGACCAACTGGTTGGCCAATGACCACATGTGGATAAACCTGCGCTATGGTTCCTTTGTTAATGCCAGAAGCATAGAGAGCAGAGCGAGGAAAACAGCTTGCTTCCGGGGGAAACTTCATTCACGAGTCTCCGTGAGGGCTCACCCTAACCGGCGCCTATGAGCCATTTGCTTCTAGTTGGTCCTCTTCCACTTGGTTCTACGTGGTTCTGCTGTACCACACCTTCTCCCACCATGCTGGACTGACGACTCTGAAAACTGTAAAACTGTGAGCCAAAGGGAAAAAAATCAGCCGTTTCTCCCTTTAACCTGTCTTCAGGTACTTTGAGTGCATACAAAAGCAACACGGTTGCTTTTTTGTGTATATTTTAAGATCTAAAAATGATTTTTTTTTTTAGCAGTGCTATTCCAAGATGCGGAGTTGAGTGGCATCATTGGCTTTAAGTGGCAAAGTAAGCTTTGTGTGGAAGGGAGGAATTGCAAGCACAATGAGACCGGTTAAGGCTGAGGCCACATAGATAGGTGACAAGATGGGTCAAGCTACTCTTGCTCTTTGTTATGGAGAGGAGCTCTTGGTCATTTGCATTGTCCTCAGGTCTTTCTTATGATCTGGTGAACTCCCTCCTGTAATGCATTTCACCAGGTACAGGCAACACACTTTATTCGGCAGATACATCTGGCCATAGGAAATTTCTCCCAAAGGCAGATTGGTTTGTTCAGAACATAATCTCCTGAAATTTATCATTATCTTCCCCCCACTCGCTATAATGGAATATGCAAGATGGCATGTACCCAGAAAAGCAGCATGACCCTAACCCAATGGAAAGGACTTGTTTCAGCAGATCTGCAGAAGGGCTTTGCCCACAGGCCTACTTTGAAATATATGAGAAGCCCTTTTGTGGACCAGTAAAAAGTGGCTACTCTACGCAATTGCCTGCATTAAGTTTTTAAGATACCTTTTCATTTCAGGGGGGGGAAAAAACATCAAAATAAAGGCTCAGTCATATGAATAGAAAGGGACCTTTTAGTTGCAGGCAATGTAAAGTGCTTAACCGAATTGGGCAAATCCAAAAAGAAAACTTTCCTGAAATGATTTGTATTTCTAAACAAGTGAATCACTTTCAGAAATGAGTCAACGCTCACTCTGTGGAGATAAGAGTGTGATATTCTTTTTTTTCTATTGAAACAAGATCACATAACCCAAATTGGCCTCAAACTTGCCACTTGCCACCTTGAACTTTTGATCTTGCTTTTAACTTCCTAAATACTGGGTTGTTTTTAGTCTTGAGCCTTGCTTCACAGTAATGGAAGACTGTCCACACAGCAGGTGGAACATACTACACTCTTCAAGTCTAGGCGAGGGGTGGTCAGACCCATTTAGGATAAGTTACAATATTCCCAAAGAACAAGTCAGTCAGTTCTGATAGAACCCTTGTTTGCAATACATGAATGACATATATGTTAAAGAACATCTTGACTATAATTTAAATTTCCAAGGGTTACTTTGTTTATGCAGCTGCTCTCCGGCTCTAGAAGGAAAGCAGAAACATGAACACATCCCTTGACCACCCACCAGCTACCATCATCTCCCACATCAGTGTTCTCATCCATCACAGCTCAAGAGCAGCAACTCTCCACGTTCCTCCAAGGTCTCTGTCCTCTGAGCCTACCTTATAACAATGTTCTTTTGTTCCTTCCCTTATGTTTCTGGGTTCTCATTCTTTTCTTTCTTTCCATTATTCGCTCCTTTTTACACACAGGGTGGGATGGGGGAAATCTGGTGGCTTCCACAATCAAGTTTTTTTTTTCAAGGTCACATTATAATATTTGCAACAGCACGTATTTGTTAACTATTTGCTATGTATAAACGATGGCTCAATTTTTGTTACATTCCTTTTGAAATGATATTCTGATGGAGATTTTGGGTACTAACCCCATTCTCCCATAAGTCCTGCTCCCACGAGATTCTGCCCACAGAATGTTTGTAAAGAACACATGCATTCTATTGTGCCTGTTAAGCCTTTTAAACCTCTACCTCTCTTTCCCTCTAGCATCTTCCTTTCCTTTTGTTGGGCTTTAGATCTCAGTCACAGGAGCTAGAACAATCCTCAACTATGCTCCTTCTGCAGAGCATGCACTCCTGTAACCAGATGAAAACAAGGAAGATGACCCTAGGAGTTGAGCCTCTGGACCACCAGAATCCAGATAGTCTGAGACTAATGGTCCTAAGATTTCATCTCAGCCTCAGGTTTCAAGAAACAAGTCAGGACTATCAAAAACTCAAGGTCAAGCTGTCTACCATCTGAGAGTTAGTCATTCTGTGAGATTTTAGAATGTTAGTACATCCATAACTGTTTTGCACATTGGTGATTCTTATGTGACTGTTACCAAATTCTTCAGTAATTTAAAAACCATAGCCTGGTAAAGGTTAACAACATACATAGGCTATTTTCTGAGAAGCTCACCTACTGAAATCAGGGGATCATGGGATGCATTCTTGATAATGTTGATTTGGGTAGTATGTGGCTTCTCCTTTTACTAAATCAATTTCAGCAATCCCTCTTCTCATGGCTTAATTTTGCTTCAAGTACCCATACTCATCAAAATCTCCTCTCTCTCTCTCTCTCTCTCTCTCTCTCTCTCTCTCTCTCTCTCTCTCTCTGTTGTTGTTTGTTTCTCTGTGTAGCCCTGGCTGTCTTAGAAATCACTCTGTAGACCAGGCCGGCCTCGAACTCAGAGATTCCAAGTGTTGGGATTAAAGGCATGTGCCACCACCCAAGACTAAGACTCAAATTCCTTAAGGACTTAAGCCATGTGCCAAGAACCTTGAAACTCCCCAGGACAATTTCAGTAAATCTTTGAGAGCTCTTAGCAGACAGATTGAAAAGAGGCAACCACCCGAAGAAGGTGCTCAGACACCACATAAGCAACGTTGATGAGATTATGTCAAGTATTACAGTGCAAATTCTTTATTAAATCAACCCACAGAATAGGCTTTCATTAAAAAAAATTATCCCTTCTAGGTCCTACCATCTAGGAGGGAGCAGATTTTCCTCCTGGGTATTCAAAAAGCTTCCACCTAAATGAACCTTATTAAAATGTGAAAGCGTGATAAATGCTGTGCAAATTAGAGGGAAAGTTATACACTGAGGACCTAGGCAAAGAAAAGGACAAGGAAATCTGTGACAACCTTTCTGGACAGCCTTCTACCTCAGACCACAGCCATTTCTCCTTTGGGGGCTGTATAGAGCATATGACTGCTCCAAAGAGTTTCCACACAGCCATTTGCTTTACGGTAGAGACAAATCATGTCATTTGAAACCCAACAGATCTGCCTTCTCCAGGATCACTTGGGAGCCAAGCCTTGCTAGAAACTGCCTCCAGATTCTACAACACACTGTTGTCCTTAAGGGCAGGGTGTCCTAGAACAAAGGCCATCTCAGATTCTATTTGTCCCAGTCACAGATGCCTGGAAAGGCCCAAAGCAGAGCATCTGGACAGAGCTTGCTGAACAAGCTCTCCAGGCCTGGACTTGGGTTTCTTCTTTCATTCTGTACAAACTAGAGAGGAGCGCTATTCATTGTCCTTCTGACCAATGTGATTCCACCGATATTACTCTCTAAGCTACAGTACCAGGCAGAACAACTTTCCATGAATCTGCTGTCAGTAAGGTATGAAAAAATTCCACATTTGAGAAAGGAGTAATAACTAAAATATATTAATAATTCAAAAAATTAGAATCAGGAAAAAAATAAAATCCAATTAAAATGTGATTTGGATCTAAAAAGAGAATTCTCCAAAGGAAAAATCCAGAATGTTTGTGAAATAAATATTCAACATTTTTAGCCATCAGTGAAATATGAATCAAAACCACTTTGAGATTCCATCTTATACCTGGAAAAATGACTAGGATCAAAAACACAAGCGACGGATCATACTGGCCAGCAAGTGGAATATGAGGATCATGCCTTCATTCCTAGTGGGAGTGCAAACTTTTCCAGCTACCATAGAAATCAATATGCTCATTTCTTGGAAAGTTAGTTTCTGTATAACTTAGAATCCAGCTGTACCATGCTTGGGCAAATAACCAAAGGACCGTATGGACTTGGACTAATAACCAAAAAAAAAAAAAAAAACCAACCAAACAAACAAACAAAACACAACTCTTCCTCAAATATTTTTATTGCTACTTTATTCATAATATCTAGAAATTGGGAACAACCTAGATATACCTCATCAAAAGAATGGATAGAGAAAATGTGGTACATTTACACAATAGAGTGTTACTCGGCTGTTTGTAAAAATAATTTGCATTCAAATAGATGGAACTGAGAAAAAAAATCTTTCCAAGTGAGATAACCCAGACTCAGAAAGATAAATATTGTATATATTCACTTATATGTGGATATGTCTTTAAATACATGATGACCAAGCTACAATCTATAGAAGAAGAGAGGTTAGAAACAGATGAATAATTCAGGGAGGGGTGACATGGTTCTCCTTGGGAAGAGAAAATCGAACAGATTTTGCATGTGGGCTGGGGTCAGCTGGTGACTGGAACAGGAGGGTCAGTTGGGTAGTAGTATGGGAGATGTGATTGACAGAGGGAGAAAAGGAAGAGACTGCTGAGGATGAGGAGCATTTGAAGGATAATATTGAGGAATACCAGGGTGGGGAGGAAGGCATGGGTGGGTGGGTGGGGAAGCACCCTCATAGAAGCAGGGGGAGGGGGATTGGAATAGGGGGTTTCCAGAGGGGAAGCCGGGAAAGGGAATAACATTTGAAATGTAAATAAAGAAAATATCCAATAAAAGAAAAGAAAAGAAAACAAACAAACAAAAAAAAAAGAAAATCGGTCTTCACTCTTCATGTGTTCTGACACTATCTACTCAATTAACAAATGTACTATAAATAGAGGTTGACACTGGGATACTTGGTCATCCAAAACTTTTTACTTTGTTCTATTTTTCCTTTCTTTTCTTTTCTCCTTTTCTTTTCTCTTCCTTCTCTTCTCTTCTCTCTCTTTCTTTTCTTTCTTCCTTCCTTCCTTCCTTCCTTCCTTCCTTTCTTTTCTTTCTCTCTCTTTCTTTCTAGCAGTATCTCTTGAATCCCAGACTGGCCTTGAACTCACTACATTGCCAAGAAGGATCTTGAAATTTGCATTCTTTTGCCATTACTTCACAAGTGCTAGGATTACAGTCACATATAACCACATCTGCTTTTATGTGGTGATGTGGCTTGAACCTAGGGCTTCCTGCATATTAGGCACACATTCTATCCACTGAGGTACAGCTATTGAGCAATGCTGAGTATTTCAAAGGAAGATATTTTTAAACTTTGACTGTTTAGAGCTCCTACAGCATGCAAGTTGATGGTGGCATTATTTACAGTAGCTAAGATATGAAATCAATCCACATTCCCTTCAACAGATGAACAGATAAAAGAAAATGCATCCTATATGCATAAGAAGCATAAAATGATGTCATCTGCAGGGAAATGGATAGAATTGGAAATCATCATGCTAAGTGATAGCCAGAGTCAGAAAGGTAAATATCACAATTTTTCTATATGCAGAATCAATCTCTTTCTCCTTCTTCTATCTCGTGCTCCCATGCACACATGTGAAAGCAGAAGAGAAACTATTTGGGGAAAGAAAGACAAAGTAGGGTTAATGGGGAACAAATATAAACAAAGAAGATTATTACGTAAGTATGAAAATGTCATGGTAGAACCCATTAGTTTATATGTTCAATAGCATATTTTATATGTTGATCTACTATATGTAGACCACTATGTAGGTCCTGCGGACTGAACTGGAGTCAGGTGGGTTGACTCATCTCACTGGCCCTTACAAACAATACTCCAAGGGTTTGACTGTTAACATTTTGGACATTAAAACTGTAATACTTAGTTTTTTTTTTTTTTTTAAAGTACAGATAAAGGTACTTGAAAGTATTTTAAGTCTCTGGTATATAATAGGGAGAAAAAGGTTATACTTATTTTATCGACTTCCCACCCCACACTAAATATACATGTCTTTTTACATCCCCAGAGATGACCTAGTTTGTTACCTCAAGAGTTCAAAGACGCCATTTGTTGGGGCGGGAGGGGGGGTGTGTGACTCCCAGCTACACAGCATTATATAACATTCTGAACTATTTTAAAATTCACTAAAAGGGTAAAAGAGGCTGTGAGCTCTATCTGAGGTCCAATCTCATGAGGCCTTCTGAAACTCTTTTATAGATCATTTAGAAAGATTAAAAGAATCCTACCTTTGACCAGTCAGTCAAAGATCCATTAAACATGAAAGAGACTCTCTGGCTATGGATTCCTATCTCACCACAAAGTATATGGGTTGGCTATTTTACTTTCAACTTGTTTTCATGTTTATTATCTCCGTTCACGGGTGACTGATAAAAATATAGGAACCATATATAAAGAATGGAAGAGCCATCCATTTCTCCCTAGAGTGTGGGTGACAGTCAAAAGCGCATCTTTCCTTTTCGAATGTTAGCCATAAAGTGGCTAAGATCCTGAGAGGAAAGCTACAGAGGATGAGACAATCACCATGGCAGGTGATACAGAGAGTCACAGGGGTCCAGAGAGTGAAGAAGAAAATCAAGATGCAAGGAATAAATAATAGTAGGGAGAGAAAGCCAACACATGTTGTCAAATGTTCCAAAGCTTTAGGGTTCAGTAATGACACGTGGATGTCATCGTTACTGACTCTCTACCTGGTATGAGAAAGAAAAATTTCATCTATGCATTTTGTACAATGTCTCTGCACATGGGAAAGAAGGTATTTTCTTTGTTTATATAACCAGCATGTAGAATGCAACCCACCCAGGTTAGAGGGCTCTCTTCTTAGATATCTGTTAACTGGGACAAGTCCAACTGCATTCTGTGAATCTCTCTCTTTTTTACTTTTTTTAAATTTATTTATTTATTTACACTCCATATTTTATTTCCCTCCCCACCCCCGTCCACCCTCTGACTGTTCCACATCCCATACCTCCTCCCCTCCCCCCTGTCTCCACGTGGATGTCCCCACCCCCCCACCCCACCTGATCTCTAAGTTCCCTGGGGCCTCCAGTCTCTTGAGGGTTAGGTACATCACCTCTTAATGAACACAGACCCTGCAGTCCTCAACTGTATGTGTGTTGGGGGCCTCATATCAGCTGGTGTATGCTGCCTATTTGGTAGTCCAGTGTTTGACAGATCTCGGGGGTCCAGATTGAGATTGCTGGTCCTCCTACAGGGTCGCCTTTCTCCTTAGCTTCTTTCAGCCTTCCCTAATTCAACGACAGGGGTCAGCTGCTTCTGACCATTGGTTGGGTGCAAATATCTGCATCTGACTCTTTCAGCTGCTTTCGGGGTCTTCCGGAGTGAGGTCGTTCACAAAAATCTCACTGCTCACAAATCCTAACGACAAAATACACACTTGAACTGTAGAGGCTCCATTTATACATCATATCGCTAACATGTACACAGCCAGAAAAACGCATCCAACTGGGCATACTAACGATTCATGATACAGCAAAGTGCATACAACTATAAGTTGGGCTCAGAAAACCGAGACTCTTTCCTGTGTCGCCCTGTGTGTGGAGAGGGTTAACGTGTGTCTGTAGAGGCGAAACAAGAATGCTTGGACAGCCTCAATCAGAATTGATGGGGTGAAACTTGGATAGGAAGAAACACCTCTCCCTATCTGGTTTCTCTCATTCATATCATATTTCTTCTCTCCCCAGTTTTATCAAGCAACCTTGACAAAAGAAAACAAAACCAAGAGTCTTCATGGAATAGTTGAGTAACTCCAGATTTCTCTCTCAGTAAGATGAGTTTTGATTATGTGGAAAAGTTGCTAGGAAAATAATAAGAAAAAAAAAAACCTAGCATAAACCAATAACAACTTCACTTGCGGTAAGTTTCCTGAGAGGTTGTGAAATTGTTGGCAGTTTTGGAGGTACCCTACAAATGACATCATGGGTGAAAGTTAGAAATTGAGCCTCACTGGGCTCCATTTGGCCCCACATGCTGTTTTGGTTGAACATCAGTTAACTTTCTGTTTTTACTGGGAGTGATGTCATAACTGTTTTTAGAACAGCGCCTGGCTCTGTCATCTGTGGAACTCAACACACGATCATGCTTTTGAATGCCTTTTTTTTTTCTTCTTTCTAAAGCTGGAAGCATGTGTGTTTTTGGTGGAGAATGGATGGGCTCATCAGCAAATATTCCACAATTTCTGAAACACATTTTCGAATGAAAGTCTAAACCAGAAGCTAGCATGTGGCACACACCTGTAAATCCCAGAGTGTGAGAGACTGAGGCAGGGGGATTGTTTCAGACTAGGAGTTTGAGACCAGAAACAGGCTTTAGGTACTTAAAAAAAAAGTTATTTGGTATATCAGTAGGCAACAGAATGAGTAACTTTGTAATAGGTTTACCATAGAAATACTAATATTCCCAACGATGAGATAACATCTGAACTCTAGTATTTTCCCATGGAAACTGATTGATAACTCATAGCCAAATTAATAACTGAATTTCCAGATGATGTGATCTTGCATATAATTGAGTTAAGTTCCCAATGAATAATTTATACAAATAATTCATATGGTAATAATTTATGCAAAATTATGCAAAAAAAAAAGTGAACAGAAAAGAAAAACAAGACAAGCCCCAGGACTTTTCTTTCCCCCATTTACTCTCTTCTTCCAAACACCAAGCAACAGAAGGCCCAGTCCAGAACAATGGCCTTAGGGTAATGCATGTAATCAGCCGAGGCGGGGTCTTTGCGAGTTCTACCTTGCAGGCCCCACACTCCAGGACACAGAAATCACAGCTGAGGGGTGTGTGTGTGTGTGTGTGTGTGTGTGTGTGTGTGTGCAGAATCCAGCTATCAGTAGTTTCAGAAACTTCTAGACACACACAGTTACAGTCCAGGCGACATCGTGTTCAGCTACATCTACCATCTACTCACTTAGAAGCTTGGGGTCCCCTCCCCTCAATTATCTGCTCCACTAGCTGAGAGGTACCCTGAGATGTCTGCTGTGGAATTTTGTGGAACAATATGCTGGCTGACTATATACACAGTATCATCATCATTACGCCTGACACACAGTTGATTGGCTATGCAAATCTTAACTGTTCCATTGACCAGGTGACAGTATTAGGTTTCTCTTCGTTTTAGAATTCTCCTCCCGCATCATCGAAGACATCACTCCCAACCCAAATGAAGCCCTGTGTTTTTCTCTATAGTTTTGCAAGCCTATTTCTCCTGTTTGTCAAATTTAGAAGTCTTTAGGGTCTGCCTTACCTCCACGATGCTTTTTAGATCTTGCACATAGGTCCTCTCCGTCTCCAGGATTTCCTGCACAACTCTATCCACATAGAGGAGCTTGGGACTGGTGGCCGAGTCTGCCGCGGATTGCGGTGCCCCGTTCGTGTCCACTCTCCATGGGGTCCTAGGCTGCTTCTCGCTGACACCATCCATGTTCTGTGGTCCGGCAGGCTTGTCCCTCTGCAGTTCGCTGCTGGAAAACGGTCGCGCCGGTCTCAGTTCCAGCTTTATGGCCCCAGCTTCTTTATCCTGGTGAAATAAGCCCAAGTGGCTATTTGAAACCAAAGTCATTCTGCTGCCAAAGGAACCATGGCTGTCCCTGGAGGAGGCCGAGGATGAGGTGGAGCCGAAGCTGATGGGTCGGTCACTGTCCGAAAGTTCCATAGTTTTCGGTTCTGGGGACTGGGAGGGTTCAGCTGTGGTCCTCGGATCAGGAACTCGACTTACAGCCGATGGCACTTCCGGTTGCAAATGGTGGTGTCCATCTGCTTCCGTTGCAGGAGGATAGAAAAGACAGAAGAAGAGAGGTCAGTGAGCGTCCTCTCAACAGAAGGAGGGCAAAACCCCGCCCCGGACCTCCTGGCCTTGAATCTGCAGACAACCTAAGGAACTGCAGAGCGAGCCAGGGTGCCCCAGACTGTGAGAAGCAAGACAGCCACAGTATAAGTGTGGTCACCTGCGCTGACTTACATAAGCAGGTGAGTCCTGATTTACCGACTTAAAGGCTCAGCGGTCAGGACGAGAACAGGCAACTTTAATCAACATCACAAGTGGTTCTTAAGGGCTGAGCAAGGAGACGGAGTCTTACGGAATCTTAAGACGGAGTCTTATGGAATCTTGAGAAAGGTTGTTTTAGATTTTAAGTCTTCCACCATAATTCCACCATTTTAAAGCAAGGGGCCCGGGGCGTGGAGACTTGGTTTAAAGAGACACCGACTGGCACTCATTTCACTGCAGCACAGCACTGAAAATAGAGATTCGGGGGCTCTTTTTTTCTAATAGCAAGGCACAAAACTAAATAATACCACCAACACACTACACCAACACGCTACGCAAAACAAAACAAACAAAAAACGGACCCTTCACCAAAAGTCCTTCTTAAAACGAGGGTGCTAGACCAGCTAGCTGGGTCAGCTTGTAATGATGACTTGGTAACGGGCAATCTGACTTTGATGCCCAGGATCACAGGAAAAGAGCTGGCTTCTGCAAGCTGTCCCACAGTTCCAACTGGCCTAGAAGATGCTTTTAGAATGCTCATGAGGCACCTCACTGCTTCTTTTGTCCTATGTCTGTCTGTCTGTCTGTCTCTCTCTCTCGCTCTCGCTCTCTCTCCCTCCTCTCTCTCGCTCGCTCTTAAAAGTAAGCAAACAAACAAACAAATAAAAAGTGCCATGAGGAAACTGACCTGCCTAAGACAAACAGACAAGGTCTTGTAGTATATCATCAAGTGATAATGTGCAACACCTACTGGGAGAACTCCAGCTGTCCACACGCCAAAGCCATAAAGCAACACTTTTAAATTAGGAACTAAATGATAGCAAAATTAAGCACATCTGGGTTGTTATTTGTGAGACAGTACAAGGTGAGGTGCCAACCAGAGAGGCGGTAAGGAGAATTACCCTGGGTTCAAAATGGGCCGTGCCTGAACCTAGACATTCCAAATGTATTCTTATGAAACACGCAAGAATCCAGATTTTTTTTTTCAACTGTCAAGGCAGGATTAGTATTTCTGCCCCATAATAATGAGATTGTACCTTATGATAAGGGCTTTGATTAATAATGAAATTGACAGGGCACCTCACTACCAAATATCCCTGTTTAGCTTAGAGGTTTTATCAGAAATTAGAGAGGCAGTGGGGAGAGCGGGTGGGGAGATTTATTCTGGAAAGGGTACAATATGACAGATATATAAAAATATCAATCAATGGCCATTTTTGATAGTTTCGACTTTATAATAAAGTTCAAACTGCTGGTGTAAATCTTTTTAGAATGTAAGTCCTTTGGATCCCTATCTTCTTCCTAGACTATGTGCACAGAAGATATCAGTGCCAACTTATTAGAACAAATATTAAAATTGGGAATACAACCTGAAGGCCCTCACTTTTGTTGACCACAAAAAATGATAAGGAACACATAGGAAACGAACACACCCAGTATGGCCACCAGCACGTGGTATGAGTTTGCTGTGAAGTTTTAAAGCTTTTGAAATATGCTTTCTGCTTGCTCTGTAACAACTTTATAGCCCATAAAACATGGACTGGTTTGTAGTTAAAATGCACTTGACCTAAAAAGCTTGATCCAACTTGAGTGTGGCGAAGATCCAAGAAGTGGCCATGCATTCAGACATGCTCGTTGCAGAGCGCACTTGCCAAAGTTCAGAGCTGCCGGTATGAAAATCTAGAATGTGATAGGCCGGGGAGGCGGTTTCGTGGGTAGAAACAGTGGCTGTGCCAGCATGAGGATCTGAGTTCGAATCTCTGAACCCACCTGAGGCTTGACACAGTAGTGTGTGTTCGTAACACTGAAGGTCCTATAGTGAGATGGAAGGTAGAGACAGAGGGATCTCTGCAAGCTTGCAGGCCACTTAGCCTGGTCTGTGCAGGCAGACACACACACACACACACACACACAGAGTACACACTCACACACACACACACTCAAACATGCACACACAGGTGCACACACATACACTCAAATACACAAACCCACGGTCACACACATACACATGCACATGCACATTTACACACATACATGTACTTAAACACACATAGACACACACACATTCACACACACCACACACATTCACATTCATATACACATTTACATACACATTCACATTCACATACAAACACATTCATATACAAACACATGCAGGCACATACATGTAGTTAAACACACAGACACAGACACACTACTATACTTACTAACTGTAGATGCAGTCAGATTTCTTTCAGTGGCATCCACCATAATTGTGACCCTGATATTGATCCCACTGTAGGCAATGGCTACTCTCTTGAGGTCCTAAAGGTCCAATGCCTTGAGGCTATGATTTAGGGTCAACATGAGTCGGATATGCTCAATACCAAAGGCCAGGACATTTGGGAAGTTCTAGGTCAAACAATTGACCCCTATAGATGAGACAGGGTGATTTCCAGGGCCAGTCCCCACTTCCTAACTAGGCAAGTATCATACTTCTCCCCAGTCCTGAAACCATTCTTTAACATAGTCATAGGACACTCATCACAATGTTAACAGGATGATCAGATACAACAAAGAGATCCATTTCTTTCTTACTATTGTCTTTCTCTATTGACTGTCACTCTGAGAGATTAAGTTGTGCCACTATGGATGGGAGCACCTTTGAGATATTTTCAAAGGCAGGAAAAATTGGAATGTGATAATGAGGTTAACAGATATCTGCTTCTGGGTCACTCTTATAAAGACTCATAAGTGGGTCCTGGTTTAGGGATGCTCCTAAACCAGACCATTGAAGCCCTTGGGACCAGTCTATTCTGGAATTGCAGTTAGATACCTTATAGAGCAGAAGCCTGCAGATATCTGCAGCATTCAGCCAGTTTACTTGGCTAAACATCTTCCAAAGCTACCAAAGAGATAAATAAGACATTTAAAATTAGGCCAAATAATAGCATGTGATTTGAGGTTGTACTTGTTAATGAGTACCATCTTTTATGTTGACTTATGGCTTAGAAGGTAATTACAGTCTTCTCATTTAAGGCAAAATCCTCATAACAACGGTCTAGTCTCGCTCTCACCTCCTTCAAAATAATCGACGATCTCTATTGTCTGGGCTCTTCTTTCTAATGCAAATCTCCAATGATTAATATTTATAAAATTGTTCCGCTCTACATAGCCACTCGCTCTGTGGGCCCACTGAGCACCAGGGATGGGGTAGTGCAGAACCAAGGTGAGCAGAATGTATAAGATGAATTTAAAGGTAGGTATGAAACAAAAGTATCAAATTCCTCATTAATAATTTTGATTATATGCTGAAATGGTATTTTAGAATAGTGAGATACTTTTAATATCTTAATAAAAATTTGCCAGTGTTGGTTTACCTTTGTAAATGTCACTACAAGCAAATTTTAAATCCTGTGTGTATATGCCTGTGTGTATTTTTATCAAACAAAGCTTAAGTCTAAGTCATCTAGATAACTACATTAATCTGTAAGATTGAGGGGCTGGAGAGGAGGCTCAGTGGTTAAAAGTATGTACTACTCTTGCAGAAGACCTGAGTTTGGTTCCCCTGCACCCATATTGGATAGCTCATAACCACCTGTAATATGAGGTTTGTTTGCTGTGTATTGTAATGCTAAGTGCAGGCCTCCAAAACCTGGTTGTCCTAGAGAGGAGAGAGTCCACATGTAGGCCCAAGTGATACTATGTGTCCTTGCCCCCAAGTTATTTCTGATTGATAAATAAAGATGCGACAGCCAATAATTGGGCAAAAGAGACACAAGGGTTGAGGGTTCCTGGGCTTATGGGGTTGTAGGGGAACCGAGAGAGAGAGAGAGAGAGAGAGAGAGAGAGAGAGAGAGAGAAGGGGTAGGGAAGGAGAGGGAGAGAGAGGAAGAGGGAGAGAGAGAGAGGGAGAGGGAGATGAGGAAGTTGCTATGGGTTAGGTGAGTCAAAAAAAATGACTCTGAGGTCTGACCAATTGGAGATAAGAGCAGCTCAGATAAAACATAGTAAGTAATAACTCAGGGTTATTGATAGAAAATAGATTTTAATAGCATAGAGGATAGATATCTGATCAACTTTTTTTTTTTTTTAATCCAGGAACTGAATGATCAATGACCAGGTAGAAATCCCCAGATCAGGATTAAACATTTCTACAGTATGTGGCTTCAGCTCCAGGGGCTCTGACTCCCTCTTCTGGCCACCGTAGGCATCTGCATCCATGTGCATATAACCTCACACAGACACATAACTGAAAATTATAATGATTAAAAGGTTTACATTTATCTGCTTATCCATTGTCATTCAGGTAACAGTGAATGGAATGAGGTACAAAACCCTGTCTTTATTACATTATTCATGCATGTAAAATATTGTTAGGAGCAAGGACAAAGAGAGGGAGAGAAAACGGCTGGACGCAGTGGAGTGGCCAATTTTCCGTGACAAACTAAACCAGGTGGAATCTCCTCCAGATACCTTTTAATTCTGCTTTGAGTGAAAGATTAACATGTGCATACCACTCTGTTTTCCTTCCTAGAGCTTCTTCCTCTTCCCACCTTCCAAATCGAGAGCTAATAGTAGATGGGTTTGGAGAACTCGTGGGCATCACAGGTAGATCTTTTGACTATCACAAAAACCTTGAAGTTTATGTATTTCATCATGTTTAAAAGAGTTCATAAAGAGAAAAGAAGAACTAAATCAACCTCAGATAGGTTAGGTACACAATGGTCATAATTGGATCATGAAACAGAGATTACAGTTTGATTTCTAGTCTGTCACAGGGATTCATAAACTATTAGGGCAAAAAGAAGTTTGGAGATGAGAAAATAAAGAACACAGCCTAAGCTACCAGTCTAAAGCACTTGATATTTGTACCCAAAAAGCTTATATATATTGTGTGTGTGTGTGTGCATGTGTGTGTGGTATATGTGGTGCATGTATGTGTGTATGCATGCATGTATTTGTATGTGTGCATATGTGTGTGTATATGTGTGTGCATATGTGTGTATGTGTGTGCATATGTGTGTGATATGTGGTATGTGTATGTGTGCATGTTTGGTATTTGCGGTATGCATGGTATGTGTGGTATGTGCAGTATGTACATGTTTATGTATGTATGAATCTATCCCCACTCTACAAACAGATAGAAATCAAACAGTAGAGCAGAAAGTAATCATGCATGATATTTTCTTCTAGTCAGAGCATGTGTGTGTTTGCTCTGGTTCAGTTGACCACATCATTGGTTCCATCCCCTGATAGTGAGGTAGCTGAACCAGATGGCCTTCCCAGGCCCCATACAACCTCCCCAATGTGACTCCAACCCTGAAGCAACCAGAAGGTCACTAGCTGACGCCCACATTGTCCATTCCTAACTGCAGTCAGGCACAAGTACCAACTCCGTGCTTGCAACGTCCTATATGGTACTGATGCCAGGTTTTAGCCAGGAAAGTTTATCACTGACTTTGCCATGGGAAAACGAAACAAAACTGCCAACCCCTATTTTTAATTTCAATTGAAAAATAACCAGTTCCAGTTTTACGTCGAACAGTGCTTTCCTGTTAGCATGAAACTCCTGAACTCAAGCAGTGAGTGAACAAGCGTCACGCACACCAGCCTTGTCTGTATGGAACACACTTCTGTCCCCAAACATCTCTGCTGTTTAGGAGGAGGCACAATACCATTTTCTTAAAGGAGGAGGAGGAAGGATAGAATTCCAAGGGATTGACAATAGCTCTTGGCAAATAAATCCCTCCCCAAAGTACATTAAACACTTTCTTCACGAAAAAGGAGGAAGGGAAATTGAAATGCCTAACAATAGGGGTCAGAGTAAAGAAACCCTCCGGACAGCACATGTCAGGTCCTTAAAGGTAGAGGAAGCTGTGTATTCAAAATGCATGGCTGAGGAAAGATGAATGGTTTAATTAATGTGAACGACGGGACCTGAAATTTAGATTTTAGATACCAATTTACGGCCACAAAAAGGATCTATTGTAAAACACTAACACGACTTTTCCCAAGCAGAAATGGGTTATTTCCTTTGGCTGTTTTTATCCTATCTTTTTTTTTTTCAGTGACCCTTCAAATAGCTTTCAAAATCTGCCCAAATTACTTAAGGGAATTAAAGCCACAGCCCCCATCTGTATCAACTATATGAACGTTTTAAATGAAAACAATTTGATTTTCATATACAAAATATGATGAAGTGAAACCTATACACATTAAAAAATGTCGACGTCACAAAGTTGAGAAAATTAGTAGGACAGTATAAAGTTAATTCTAGTAGGTAATAACATTGAATACAAGTCCTGCTGCCTCTCCATCCCAGTCATTTCTTTTCATAAAAGTACTTTCTACCAATGGAACACTCAAACACAAACTGCATTTCCATAGTTCACTTTGGTTGCCATGCGCCTCAGGCTAAGCTGCATTGCTGCATTGCGAGCGTAAAGTCTGCAAGCATTCATTGCCCCCCTCCAGCTCGGCTCACCAGAACCTCGATAAGAAAGGATATTAAAGTGTGGAGCGTTCAATGCACGCTTGGAAGTTTCTCCCGTCCGGAGTCGAGAACATGAGCTCTCCAGTTATTTCAAACTAACTTTAAGGGGTGATCAAAGCCAAACTAAGCCCAAACAAGCAAAAACAATTTAATACAGACTTCAGTTCAGATGCAAGGGGGTGGGATAAAGATAATCTGGATGAATTCCATTGTCAGAAAACTTCAGGGCTTGCCTGGCGTTTGCACCGGGACACAGGCGCTGCATACCGGAGCTTCTGTCCTTACAGTGTTGTAAAGAAAGACTCCCCCTCCCCATGAGTTTCTCCCGTTTCTGAGGCTCCTGCTGCTCAGAGAGGGAAGGACTGGTGTTAGTTCTCTGCAAACACCTTTCCGCCAGCACCTACCTGCTCTCCACCGAGGCTGAACATGTCTGTCTTCAGCTGGTGCAGTGGCCGCACTGGGCGCCCAGTCAGGTAAGACAAGAAGCCCTTACTAGTCTGTGCAGAGTCTTGTGCTGAAATATTGCATGAGTCAGCTTTTATCTTTCAAATCCAACACACAAAGGCTTTACAAAAAACCTGATTCGCAACTTTCTGGCTGCCTCCCCCCCCCCCCCCCCCCCCGTGCATAGACCACAGACTTCAGCATCTCAGAGAGCCTTAAATGAAACATGACATCATTCAATTGAGAAATAGGACAATAGACACCCACTGTGGGTCAGTCGAAAACCCGAACACTTCTCTGAGAGACACCCTACGGCTTCCATTCTTTTGTGCACATCAAATGCAGCCCACAGCCTGAAAGCTCTCTGGTTTTTACCTTCTGGCTCTGGCCAGGGTTCTCCACAAACCCCATGTTAAAAGGAGCAGGAGTTCTGGCGGTCAGATATTTTCAAGTTCACTTCCTGATTTACAAGCTTGTTTGAAAGCGAATCATGCAACTTTAACAGAGCTTTTAAAGGGGTGCTCAGGGCTGACTAGCACCCAGTTCAGGGAGCCCTGCATAACCTTAGTCTGCCAGTTAGCACCCTGCACATCTCAGGCAGCAGAGTTAGGCTGGAATACATTTGCACTGGACTTTAAACGAGAGTTTTCAAAGTTCTGCCTGTGGGAAAATGCCTAAAAATCAAAATGTGCAGGATTCTTCTTCTTCTTCTTCTTCTTCTTCTTCTTCTTTTTTTGGAAAAACAGTTAAATTCTGTTATATGTATCAATACAGAATAATTTAATTCGCACATTTCTGTAAATTGGACTCATTTGGGATTTTAAATTTTCCTAAGGCCACTTGTCTTTAAAAATGTCACATCTCACGAACACACACACACACACACACACACACAAATAATAAAGTGAAATAAAGCTCTATGACTATCTTGAGATAAACTTTCAATGCCAGTATATTTATATATTTATACCCAAAACTGGATCTCGATCATCTTACACTTAATGATCTAACACCACCAGATGCTTTTCAGTGCACATTCCACTGAGAGCCTTTAGCTGTGGTTATGAAGGAAAAAAAGCCCCAGCATTCGCAGATCATCTTTAATACAGCAATTTCTATCATGCCTATTAGGTGATTTGGAGCTAACAACATAATAGGATAATTTGTGTTAATGCCTGTTTCCTTTGAATGGGTCTGTGAGCACACGGGCTTCTCCACTCATCGACTCAGACAGCAACGCACGTTTGGAAGAAAGACACTGGTGAGATGTTTGTTCTCTCACACCTACCAGATCCATGGATATCATGGAGCCAGACTGCTAGCAGACCTGGTGAGAGGAAGCCCACTCCCCCAACCCCCAGCCTGTGGAAACAGCCTTTTCCTTTTGTCACCACCACAGTGGTCTCTTTGTTCTCATCAGTGTTTGCGAACCCACACCAGAGCCCAGATATAGCCTCCCTTCCACTTTGTCAAATCCCCTCCATCTTCCTATCTAAGTCTCCACAGCCACCCTCACTGTGGTTTCTCCTGGTCAAACAGCTACTTATTATATACTCAGAGTAAGCTTTGCCTCGTCTCGTATTTAATCATTTTCTGTCTTCCTTCCCATCCCTGGACAGTCACAACCGAGGGTGGTAGGCGGGCGGTCTTCCCATACTGTAGATTTTAAACCCCTGGACAGATGCAAGTATACAGAGGTGTTTGTTGGCTCACATGTAGTCTGTGTGTAGACTTGGGTATCAAATTAATGGCTTCCATCTTCCAATAACATGTTTCTGCCCGTGGATCTTCCTCTTCCCCAAACGTGTTGCTGTTTTTTTTGTTTTTTTTTTTTTTAATATTTCTAAGATCTGATGTATGAGTTACAAAGAAAACATTACAGCCTAGCTGCCTTGTATGTGGCCAGTAGGCAGTTTGCTACATTCAGTCACTGGACAAGTGATGGCCCCAGAGGAGAGATCTGAAGTGAAAAGATAGGCCCAGTCCCTCCTATGGGACAGTTGTGAGCTAGGTTATCGACAACTCCTGTTTTCTGAAGATCATTAGCTTGTACAAAGACCTCTCATATAAATAGCTTGCAAGTAGCTGAAACCAACTGTATGACACTTAAGTATGACAGAAGGGTAAAGTATTTTGAATCTGAGTTTTTAAATTATTTTTTTTCCTTCAGACCAGGACACACACATACACACACACACACACACACACACACACACACACTTACTTTGTGTCTTTCTATTTATCCCAGTACCACAAGTTTTGCAAAATGAAATGAACAAATTCATAGCAGATAGGGCCAGAAGATGGATAACAGCAGAGAAGACAATAAGGGAGAGGAAAAAGTCACATCTTAAGGTTAGAGAACCAGGGACCTTTCACCTCTCACCTTTCACCCCTTGGTCGCATTTTCTTACAGCCCAGCTATGCTCCACTCAAGCTCTACAAAGACTTTGCATGCCAGCTCCCAGCTCCCAGCTCCCAGCTCGCACTCCACATACCAGTTAGCTAGACTGGCAACAGCTCTTGGAAGGAAATTGCTATCTTGCCACCGCCTTCTGTGCACATAGCAAGAAAAGAAGGGCACCCTGTTATCCTTGCTGATTCTTGTTGCTCAGTTCACTTGTGAACATTACCACCAAATGAGGAGGTAGGCTTCGCTCAGCAAACTTCCTCTCCAAACACAGAGAGATTCGTCACACTATTAGATACACATGTACACTGCTGCAAAGTCACTCTTTTGAATCCTCTTCTAGCACTGGTACAATCGGGAGAAGAGGACTTTTCCGTGTTGTCATCTGGAATGAGGGATGGAGACCCTGAGGAGTACCACACCACATGAACATATCTAGAAGAACTAGAACACGAGCTAGCAAGAAAGGAAAACTTGGGCCGGCAGGTGGTGTGAAAGTCAGCAGGATGAGAAAGTCTTCCATCAGTAAAACTATAAAACCCTTCCTAGAGTTTGCCACAGCTTGGACTCCGTCCCACCACAAGCCTGAATGCTCAGGACCGATGGGTTTCAGATGGGTTTTTGGATTTTGAAATATTCGTATATACATTGTCTATCTTGGGCATAGACACAATGTTTTCATTTTCATGGTATATACACCCATACATATGAGTTGAAATTGATTCTAGACAACATGTATCATACTTTGATGCAGGAGATAAAGTTTTTTTGGTCATCTGAAATTTTCCATTTGTGATATTATGTCAACACTCCAAATGTTTTGAGATCTGTGGGTTTCTGATTTCCCAGTGTTTCAGTCAGGTTTTCAGAGTAGGGTGTAGAGCCTGTGCTATAGACTGAGTCTTGAGCTAGGGGAGATGGCTCTATTAGTAGTCTTTGCCTTGCAAGTATGAGAACTGAGTTCATCCCTAGAGGTGAGGACATACACACACAATCTCAGGGACAATGGGATGGGAGGAGACAGGTGGGTCCCTGCACCTCACTGGTGAGCTACCCTAGCCTACATGGGTTCTGCTCCTCAAGTTTTAGGTCAATAAAAGACTTTATCTCAAGCAAAAGGTGGAAAGTGCCTGGGAAATGACACCCAGAGGGATCCACATGGGTATGAACTCA
The DNA here is from genome assembly GCA_036184795.1 of Tokudaia tokunoshimensis. Taxonomy (NCBI): domain Eukaryota; kingdom Metazoa; phylum Chordata; class Mammalia; order Rodentia; family Muridae; genus Tokudaia; species Tokudaia tokunoshimensis. Next base: position 73,360,498 of record BTHU01000006.1, on the reverse strand, counting down.
TCCAGGAATGCATGTACGCAGCTCGTGCAGACACACACACACACACAAACAAAAAAAAAATTCAAGTCTTTCTTAGTATAGGTAAAAGCTATGAATGAAAACTGTAGCTTCCTCTGGAAAAGAATCATGGGGTCATTGCCCCTGTGCCAAGAATTAGCCTGTCCTCTCTACGAAGAACTACCTTGGGATGTTAGCAATGAAACCTTAGTGGTTTTGTATAGTTGTTTGAGATAACGAGAGGAGGTATGCGTGCAGTATAGCCACCAGGGCTTCAAGGGTGTCCTCACAGAAACACTGCAAATTCTGAAGCCAGGTAACAGTGCAAGAACCTGAACAAGGGGTGTCCCAGAGATGTCCCAGGAAAGGAGAAGGGGGACTCAAGGAAGGAGTTAGCCTCAAATCATCCAGGGTCAGAAAACTTTATAAAGTTGCATCATGGTTTCAGATGAAGGAGCTGAAAATTGCAGCAGACATTTAGAAGCATATGCCATGGTTTCTACATAAAGCATAGCGGCTGAATGCTGGAGAGCCTTGCATGGGAGAACCTTCTTTGGTCTTGGATACTGCCATTACCTCCCATTTCCTAAGACAACCAACGAAACCAACTCTTTTCTGACGTGCAGGCTTTTTACAACATATTCCCAATTTGTGTTTAGTCTATTAGAAGTTTTCCTTCAGCACAGAGGTAAAGTAGACATTTTTTTTTTTACATTTTCTGAATACATCACAGGAAAAAAAAAATGTGATGAACACGAAAGTCAATGGCATATCGCTAACAGCCCACATCGGCTTAGGAGTCCCTTTGAAGGGTACACGGACATTCTCCTGAGGGTGAGTGGTAGGGAACTAATCCCCTGTGCGTTGCGTGTACTCTGCCTACATTTTAAGCCCAGAGAACATCCCCAGTTACAACTGCCTTCCTGCGGTTACACCAGTGTTTGACCACACAGTTGGTCAAACAAAGGATGACCTGGCAATTTTCTTTCCAAAGGGCTATCTGTAAGCAAAATTATTTTAAAGGCATCTGTCTTTGTTTCTACCTGTTTAGAAAGTATTTACTCTCAGTAGAAGAAATGGTGGTTTAAGATGGATGTAAATCATCTGCCTACTGGAGAAATGTGAGAGTCTTTTCCGTTTGCACTGGAGAACTATATCCACTGAGAGAAACAGAACCACACACACACTAGTTACTCGTGTCAATCAACAGAAAAGCCTTGTTCCTCCCCCAAACTCCCTGTTGCACCATCTTTAAGGACATCTCTGGAGGACTAGCTGTCATTCCAGCACTTGGGAGGCAGAGGCAGGTGGATGTCTGTGAGTTCCATACCAGCCTGGTCTACAGAGTGAGTTCCAGTATTGCCTTGGCTATTCAGAGAAACCTTGTCTCAGAAAACAAAACTAAGCAAACATCTGAGCGAACGAATCCGTAGCACCTGCTTTTTTCAAACACTGGTTTTCACAGCCCATCCTCCCAACTGACATAGGATTTAGTTTCTCCCTTGTATTCCTACCATGATTGGCCATGCAGGGAAGGCGGTGGCCAACTTGCTTCCAGACTCTCATATCTTGCTCTGTTGCAGGTGTCCCGACTGGTTCACTTCTCTGGGCTGAAGACAAGCCTTAGCTCTAGCCCGTGTTCTCTTTTTGTTAGGACATTGGCCTTTATTCTCCAGAGCATTGAAATCAAGTCTTAGTTATTTCTGAACCGAGCAGTGTTCAGATAGCAAGCCAGCAAATATGTTACAAATAGCTTCTTGCTTTCAATCATCTATCAGTCCCATCTTTAAGGACACCTCTGGAGGGCAAAGCACAATGGGAGAATTATCCCTGGAGAATGCAGTTGGCTTTGAGACACATCCCTCCCTACCCCCCACTCCCCCATCCCCAGTAGATAACACACATCAAATCCATTCAGAGCCAGAGGCATTCTGTACAATCTATCCTTCTGCAAACACTGACACAATGTACTTGAACTCAAGCAGGGCCTTGGGTGTGCAACTGAAATCTCACATTTGTGTTTCCAAAATGCAAATTGAAAAAAAAAGAATCCGTACAGTTTCAGGGGAGCCACCATTTCCAAGCCCCCAGCAGGAGAGGCATCCCCTGTTTGCTAGTTCCCCCCTCTCCTTGCCACCACAGCTCCCTGGGGTGCACTGGGGTGAGAGGAAGACTCTGTGGCCAGCTGTTTCCAGCTGTTGCATAACCCTATTGAGGGTAGCTTCAGAGACAGCTATCAAAACAGCAGAACTGAGGGTATAAGCTTGCAGGAAGACACAGGCAAGCCACTTGGAACAAATTTAAGTCAGTGCAGGGATCCTATCCAGGCCCTTTGCCCTTACTAATATCACCTCTAGGCATCGTGGGGCAGGGGAAGCAGAGACCTGAACCCCCAAACGACACAGGGTTGTAGTAGTTTGACGCATGGTCTGTGAGCAAATGAATTTATCTCAGGGGACACTAATTTTTAGGTCTGGAGAGGGATGGTTGGAACATACATCCATTTGATCTTGACCATGAAAACAATCGCACTCAGGCAAAATGTGTACCTGTCTGGAAACAACATACACCCCAGAAAAGCACTCCCTCAGGAGGAAGTGTATATGGCTCCAGGCTTTGTGATATTTTGTTTTAAACTAAAGGCAGTGAGGACCACAGATTGGATGGAGCATGTGGTCACAACGATCAGAATCGCCCATGGGTTACCATGGTGAAGAGATGGCTTGAGGACCCCTTCTCTTGACTTTAACAGTCTTGCCCCTCTCTGGCCTTCACTTAGAGGCAGCCACTAAGCCCCAGGTTTCACACTGGAGGCTGCTCCGGGACACCAACTTCCCCTTCTTGGAAGTTCTTGATAAGCAGGATGGGACAAGTCTCAATAATAACAAGTGTAGTGAGTGGTGGAGAGCCGACTGTGTGTTGTGCTGTGGATAGAAACGATCGTGATTGTATACGTTTGTTCTCTCTCTCTCTCTCTCTCTCTCTCTCTCTCTCTCTCTCTCTCTCTCTCTCTTTCTCTCTCTCTCTCTCCCCAGTAAAATCCAATTCTTTTAGGCTGTCTTCACACATGTTTCCCTTTGCAACCTCACAGAGTAAACTCGGTGGGCCGGTCTCATCTTTCATCTTATAGTTAATGACTTGGGATCCAAGCTGAAAGAGTCAAACCTGCTGAAAGTTTCAGGAAGCCCTAGCGCTTGCCTAATCCCAGTTCCCACAGGGGCGCATGAAGTAACTTGTTTACACTAACAGAACAAAGGAAGGGGAGAGAGCTCTCTGTTCCAAGACAGGTCGGTCTTAATTAGGTCCCAAAACAAGTGTAGTCAAATTTATTGTGGTTCATTTTAAATAAAACCCCATCAGATCCTTTGCAAATATAAAAAGAAGTGGGGAGGGGGGAAGACCACATATAAATATTAGCCTTTGGTGGGGTGGTGTAAACAGCCAACTCTTTTATTTCTCCCTTGGATGTTATCTCTACATTTTTTTTTTGTTGTTGTTGTTAATGAATACGGTTTGGGGCATGACAATACAAAAGGGACAAAATAAACTCACACAATGGCAATCCTTATGAGCTGAACACAGTTGCATCCCATTCCCAGCTTTCCAGGGTACTCTGTCTCTAGGGGTGGATACCTTCCTCGTGTTCTTTCCTTCAGCTGTCCAGGTTTGGCTAATTGGGAGCACCAGTAGCATGAAGTAAGAAGAGAGGGGAGCAGGGGCCTATCTTCCACCTGTTCGTGGATCTAGAGTCTGAAGCTCAGCCTTGACAGGCATCTGAGCAGGTCCTCTCTGGGGCTCCCTTTCCCTGATGCTGTTCTTTGGTTCTTCTAGGGTCCCAGTAGGTTGTCTGGGATCAGAGGCAAAGGCATCCTGTTGTAGCATCTCTGGCCAGGTTCCCTTAACCACACCTACTTCTTTAAGAAGGAAGTCCCCATTAAACCCTTCCAGTGAGCCAGGGGTGTTAGTTCAGTGTCTAGCAGGTGCTGGGTTGACATACTGATTCTGGAGTCTTTGGTCGAAAAGGCCAAAGGCAGTCTGCATTCACAGGCTTCTTCAGAATGACGCCCAATGGGTTTTTTACTCTGGGGTCTAATGCCAAATGGTAGTGTTTCAAACTTATGACTTGCTTGAGTCTAGTTAATGAAATAAATGCTTAATTATCACAAATGTGTTTCATGTTTGCTACCTACTGATGTGTCTACTCACTAGTACTTATTGAGCTGTGATTATGGGCTGAGTATTAACTCAGACACTAAAGGCACTAAAGGAATAAAAATCTTGCCTTCCTGGAACACAGACAGACAGACAGACAGACAGACAAAGTAAATCCTTTGATTATGTCCTATCAGTATGAGAAAAGTACTGTTGAGGTATTCTAACATAATTCCTCATCTGGTTTGGATAACTACTTATACTTCGCCATGAGGGTCTAGTTTACTTCTTGGATCCTGCTACGTACCAGGCACTCAATCCCTGCACAGGTTACCTGCCCACTTGGAGAGAGTTCTACATTGTTGGTTTTCTTTACTTACTTTCTTTTTTCGTTTTATCATATTGAAAAACTGTGTGTGAGTGTGTGTGTGTGTGTGTGTGTGTGTGTGTGTGTGTGTGTGGAGACACACCAGTGCCATGGTGTATACGTAGAAATCAGATAGAGACCTTTGGGAGGTAATTCTTTCTTTCTACCTTCCTGGTACCAGGGGTTGAACTCATCCTATAAGGTTCGGTAGCAAGTACCCTTTACCTGCAAAGTCATTCAGGCTCTTTTGTGTATGTTCATGTGTAATTGTATGTGTGTGCATGCATACATGTTCACATGTGCAGGTGAGCTTGTTGAGTCAGAGGTGAGCGTTGAGTGTCTCCCTCTATTGAGATCCACCTTATTTTTTTGAGTCGGGGTCTCTTACTCAACCTGGAACTCATTGATTCAGCAAGATTGGCTGGTAAGACAGTTCTATGGCTGTTCCTGTCTCCATCTTCCCAGTGTTAGGATTATAACAGCTACGTGCTGGTTTCTACCAGATACTGGATGTCCAAACTCAGATCTTCACACTCGTGCAGCAAGCACTTTATTGACTAAGCTATCTTCCCAGTTGTAGTATTTATTTTCACCTTGGTCTGATGCCCACCATGACAGGAAAACACAGAAAATGATTCTGTTTTTCCCCCATGTGATTCTTTAGTTACTAGAGACTTACTCTCAGGGTTCTGTGCATATTTACTTCTTCACACAAATATTTACTACAAACTATCCTGAAATCAGGGGTTCACGGGAAGGAGCAAGAAGGATACGTGTACCTTTTGGTTCTGGGGAGCCTCTGCATTTTTCACTGGCCACTTTTTCCCTGTGCCTCAAGACTCTGGCTTCCTATTGCTTCCACTACAGGATTTCAGAGTCACTTCGGTCCTCAGGCCAACTTACTACTGTAAAATTCTGAAGATACCACTTTTAAAGGTCATTTAGGTAATAAACACTCTGTTCTCGGCTGATCTAGAGTTCAGCCAGGGAGCTAGACTCAGGACTGTCATCTGAGCAGGTGACCTCATAGGAAGTGCGTCTGCTGCAAGAGGCACAGGGGTCACAGAAGCAGGGAAGAAGGGGAGGGGCTTGCTGGTAGCAATCTGGAGGGACTTTCCTGAGGAAGAGATGTGTGACCTGGCATCTGAAATCTGAGAAGAAGCGGGTTAAAGGAACTCGGGAGGGGGAAAAGGCCCATCTGTCAAGGATGCTTCACTCCCTGTAGGCACAGAGTGCTCATACCGGATCACCCAAGCTGTTTTTGTTCCCTTGTGTGTAAATACCACAGAGTTACACAGCATAATTAAAAGCAACGCTTATTCTAACAGTTCCTCTTTTAGAAACCATCTTCTCTAGGCTGAAGCGATCCTATTTTTTAATCTCTCTCTCTCTCTCTCCTTTTCTGTGTGTGTGTGTGTGTGTGTGTGTGTGTGTGTGTGTGTGTGTGTGTGTATTTTCCTATTCTAAACACCGGGCAGAGCTTCATAGACAGTAACTGTGACTGCTATTGTCTGGCCAGTTGAATGGGGTCTTTTCATAAATATAAACCACACCTCAAATTTCCCTACCCAGCACTTTCAGAGTAAAATGAACATCAGCCGTCTAAAAGAAGGAGTCACAAAGGAATGTCCTGATCGACAGGAAGCTGATGAGTCCATTCACTTTGCCTTGAAGCTTCTCGGGGCCCTATAAAGTGACCATGTGTATACAGTTAGTCACCTGTGCTATGGGACCTGAAGCCAGAGACAATTACCCAGTTGTTAATACGGCTTTGAACAGAACCCTGACTTAAGGGTCTAAATGAATTAGTCATAGCAAAATGGTGAGACTCAGTGAATTAAGTCACTCCAAAAGTAAAGAGAATTCAAGCTTCCCCCATTACTACTGGCTATCACATTACTGATTTAGTAATACAAAACATCCCCAAAGCTAAACTTATTTTGTCCAATCAACATCATCATTTAGTGCACATGAAAAAAGGTATGGAAAAAAAACCAAGGTCAGGGATTGGGATGTGTGTGGTCCTAGCTCTCCTGGATGTGTCTGTCATCCTGGCTGAGTGGCTACCATGCCATTGATCTAGATTCCACCTCAACTACTAAGATGAGAGATCTGGAATTTCTGGCCTTCGAAAATATGTTTCCAAACGTATGAATCAAAGATCCCATGATTCTGGGTGATGCATTGGAATTATGACCTACTTGATAGCTACACAGACCGTCTTCCTTTGGACTTTAAGACAACTTTAACCCCTTAAAGTGGTCCCACCAACATCAGTAACCACGGGCTGGTGCATTCATCGTAGACATGCGGACTTTGTATACAGAGACTGGATTAAAATCCCTTACCCAGCAGGAAATGGAAATCCTAATTCAACTCTTAGCAAGGGTAGAACTCCCTTCAGCATCAAGTGGCAGTCTACTCTGTCTGCCTCTCAGGTCATGCTTTGACTACTCACTGACATCATCCCACTGTCTACAAAATCACATTCTGAAAACCAAATAATAGAAAAGACTCATTTCAGCACAGGGGTATTGTTATAATTTGTGGCCACATCCCAACCAAGTACCTGCTGTCCTAGATCTTTGGGATGGTAGGAACAGAGAGGATGAACTACTTAGAGGCTGGAGAGATGGCCCAGTGGTTGTAAGGGCATTTGATGATCTATTAGAAGGCAGGGGCTAGGGCCCCAGAACTGACACCAGGCGACTCGCAACTACCTGTAACTCCAGATCCAGGGCCTCCACAGGCACCCAGATACATGTGGCATGCACCACATCCCTACCCTCCAAATAAATCTTAAAAAATGAAGCTGAATCAACTACACAACTGCAAACTTTATGCTCATAAGCCTCAGAGAGTGGAGAAATGAGCCAGCCTGGGTTACCATAGCTCTGTTTCGAAAGTAAACCAAAACAAATGTAGGAAGTGGAGGAAGCCCGGAGTTAGTGTACATTCTTGAGAGAATGTGTCTTATTAACATGGGCAGAGCCCCATCAAGGACCCCCAGTGCCCAAGACCCATGGGAAAATGGCAAAGCTTCCGGGGCTAGGTTCAGGGAATGGCAAAGCCTTCACTCCTGGTTGGGGGTATGAATGTTGTTAGAGGGTCTAGAGAAAGTCCACATCTTCCCCTTGGTGGTTAACACTCTGAGGACTGCTTCCTAAGGAGAGACTGTGTCTAAGAAGATTACCTAAACCAGCTTCCTTGTTCAAGTGTATATAATGGCCCTGCTTCCTTGTTTATCTGTATGCAATAACTCCGTCTCCTTGTTCAGGCACACAAAACAACCCTGCCTCCTTGATGTTCAACCGCATGTAATAAACATGGCGGCGAGTTCGCAGTGGGACTGCATGTCTCCATCAGAGAGCCCACTTTACCCAGTCCCAGCTTTCCATGGCCTTGCCTTCCCAATCTGGTCTATCCTTGGAGCAGTGCTAGATGAGGCTCGAAATCCAGAATGGATTCTTTCAGAAGATAGAGTGTGGTTGATTCAAAGACCTCCAGGGTGTCTGTACCAGGGAGTCTGTACTCCCACCCCATCAGTCAGAACAAAGTCACTGTGATAAGGGGTCTTTGAGACCGGAAACTCTGTAGCTGTTCCCACTCCATAGCTGGTTTTGCAGCTAGTTCACTGACGGGTTTACCAAGGGCCTGGCTAAGATGTCCCCTGGAAAGAGAATCCTGTCAGTATCTAAAGGTGGTACTCTGGTTTTTATTTTAGGTGCGTATAATAGACTCTATGTGGGAGTCTGGGTCTGGGGAAGCTGCCAAGGAGTTTGTCTGGTAACAGTGAAAGAGTCTGAGAGAATCAGGGGGAAGGAAGCAACATTGTAGAGAATATGACCAGGGTGTGTGTGTGTGTGGAGGGGGGGGGATTTGGTTTTGTTGCTCTTCTGAAAAATAAGCCAATATCCACTGGTTGTAAATGCTAGAATCGACACATTATATTCCTGTCTCACCAGTCTCTTGTCCCTTCTGAAAAACAAGAGGCAGAGTAGAGACTTAGAAATGGAGATTTTAATCCCATCAAAACAAACAGGGCTGCACAACTGGCTGGGCTTTGCAGTAAGGAGAAAGGAGGCCTGAGCTGTCTGGTAGAACATTTGCCAGTCTGGTCTCCCCTCCCGTCACTTCAGAGAGTGTCTGGAGGCACCAGTCCACCATCAGTGTTTTTTCCTAGAAAGGAGAAAAGTTTTGTCCTGTCCCCCACACCCATGTTTATATCTTTCTGAACTCTGAAGATTAAAAATCCGAATACATTGAGGCCTCTCTCCAAGGGGATTCTCAGACATAGGGCCCTCTCTGATATGTGATATCTTCCCTCAGGAGCTCACAGGGAGGAGAGGAGGGGGGGATAGAAAAACAAACCTGACCACTTTCCCCTAATGCTGGTGTGAAAGAAAAAAAAAAAAGCAGAGATTTAAGTGTTTGGTTCTCTGGGCTTCTGTGGATCAAACAGGTCTGACTTTAGACTATTTATGCATTTTCTCTCCCCAATCCCGAGGTTTATAAAGAGTCCACAGGCTCCAGCTCATCTCCTCTGGGGAGCCCTGGTACCTCCTTCTTACACAGGAAGGCAAAAGTCGAATAACTAGTAGCCCTATTCAGAGCACAGGAGCACAGGCTGTTGCCTGGCCTTCTGCGCATGCTCCCTTTTCAGCCGCCTCGGGGACACCCAGCGGCCAAGGAAAAGTTAGAGGCTGGTGAGTTCTTTATACCTTCCACACGGATAAATATCACTGTGATTTTTGTGTCCTCTGGAAATGAGCTAAAGCACTTATAATCTGTAAAAATGAGCGCTCCGATGATGTACCTTCAAAACGGACCTTGCCTTCCGTTCTATTGTAGACATTTAGACTGTAACCTATTTAGACATTTTATTACGTCAGTTATTGTAAATGGTACCTTGGACCAAATGCTTGATGAATGCAATTGCCAGTGGCAGACACACACACACACACACACACACACACCAGCCTTTCTTCCAGGTATGATCTAACCCTCAATAGACTGAATCATTGTTGCCAAAGCCCTAACACCCAAGGAAGTAATTAAAAAGTAAATGACGTCACAAGGGTGGGGGCCCTAATCCAACAGGACTGCTATTCCCACAAGAAGTTAGCTGGCTCAGTGGGTAAAATGATACCCTAGTGAGAGTAAGGACCAGAGTTGGATCCACAGAACCTTATAAAAAGGCATATAATCCCAGCACCGCAGAGGTAGAGACAGGCAGATCCCAGAGGACTGTTGACCTGCCAGTCTAGCTTACTTACGAAGTTCAGGCCACTGAGAGAGCTCATCTCAAGGTGGGTGGGGGAAGTCAGATTCCCTTGGAACTGGAGTTATATAGATAGTTGTGAGCCCCCTGGTGGGTGCTGGGAATTGAACCTGGGTCTTAACCGCTGCAGAGATGATTCTTCAAGCCCTTCTTACGTATTAAAGCATGTCACAATGTGAAACGAAGCTGTAAACGACGGAATTTCCATCCCTGAAGTTTCAGAATGTTTTAGGGAAAGGCACCTTTGTGGTCAGCTGATTATGAGTGCTTCCTAAGTGCCCAGGCTCTGTTCCGTGTCCTGTAGGCTAACTCCTCACCACCTTCTTTAGGCAAGGCAAGTATTGCTTTTAATTACCAAGAGCTCAGTGCATAGCAACTTTAGGTGATTATCATATCCTGACTATGGTCTTCCTTCCCCCAAGTCCATCCAGATCCTCCCCAACTCCCCATCATCCAAATCCACATCTTTTCTTGCTCTCTCTCATTAAAAAACACACAAGAATCTATTAAAAGAAGAAGAGATTAAAAACAAACCTGAATAGTACAGAACAAACAAACAAAAACAAATAGCTAAATCGGGAATGGGGCAGGGTGGGGTGGGGTGAGGGGTGAGGGAAGGAGCACAAGAAACATGTACAGTGCAGAGAGACATACACTGGCAAACACAGAAATCTCATAAAAACACAAAGTCAGAAACCACAATATATAAGCCAAAGCCCTGCAGAGCAAGGAAAAAAAAAAACTTGAACAAAGGCAGTGGGATTTCAGAGTTTGTCTTCTCAGTTACTATGTGACACTGCGGGGTATGTAATTTGCATCACAGATGGGTAGATTTTTGAGAGCTTGGGACAGGAACTTAAGGGAGGGTTGTAGGAGGGGGGATGTCTTAGAATGAACTTTTTAAAAAATGATTTATATAGAAATATATAGATATATCTATAGATATAGAGATAGATATAGATATGAATGCTCTATCTGCAGGTACACCTGCATGCCAGAAGAGGGCATCAGATCTTACTACGGATGGTTGTGAGCCACCGAGTGGTTGCTGGGAACTGAACTCAGGAACCTCTCGAAGAGCAGTCAGTGCTCTTAACCACTGAGCCATCTCTCCAGCCCAAGAATGAACCTTCTTACTGTCAATGTTCCATTTTATAAAGGAAACTGAAGTCTGGCAAAAGGATCATCTTGGGTCATCTGGCCCCGAGTTTTACTCTGAGTTGGCATCAGACTGTCCTGTAAGACTTGACTGACTGACACTCTCACTCCAGGGCTTGCAATTCCAAGGGACTGGCCTGGGGACTCCGGAACTGCTAACACATTCCCAGAAGGCTGATGCACCTTTAGTCTTAAGGGTGCATTTTGAGATTCAACTTAGTGGGATCATTCAGGTCGATGGTGGATGGTAGCCATGCTCATGGAAAGGAGACCGCTAAATAGAAAACACCTTCAAGAGCCGGCTTATTTCAGTATAGGTGCCCCTCCCATGGGTGAGACACATGGGACATCTCCTGGTCTGCTGTCCCATGACACACTCTAACGCTGGCCCTTCACAAGACCCTCTGTCTCTTCCCCAGCACATGACCCACACGAGACAATAAAAACCTGCTCACTGTCTAGGATAAATATTATTCTCACTGTGAACTATTTATCAAAACTTGTGATCTAAAATTTGGCTCTATCAATGCCAAACATAAGAGTTAACAGAGCTAGCAGGGGCCATGGAGAGATGCCAGTATCCATCCCCACAAGGGCAGGAAAATTAGACAGTTTCAAAGTTTTCATTTATTTACATTATAAATCAAAAGAATTTTTTTGTTGTTTATTTGGTTAGCTGTGAAGCCCCATTGCCTTCATTAAGATCCTTAATAAAATATTCAAAAACAGGGATACTTGATTATTAACATATACTTTTAATATCATTCTTAATATTTTTATTTTTAACACTTTTAAAATACCAAGTATTTGATATTAATATTTTCTATTTAATTAATATACACTTTAATTATTGTTCAGGCTTGCCATTCTTAGCCTCGTCTAGTTTTCTGTGACCTAAAGGAATATTCTGAGGCTTTGGTGACTTACTGAGTGGAAGGCATATGTGCTGACCGTGGAACATATGAAGTGCTGACAGAATGTCACCAGGGCTTGGGTATTTTCATCGGTGAATTGGAGGGAGCCAAATGGTATGAGTCAAGTTGGGTAGAGGAACATCATAACTTCAAACATCTCCTCCGCGGGGGTGAAGGGATTTAGAAACAGCAGCATCCCAGAATACCCATGGAGTACCTACATTTACCAGGTAGTTACCTGATGTACAGAAGCCTCCAGGGACTGAATACATGCTTGTCATTTTGCATTGACTCACAACATCTTTTCTTGAGTATCCACTAGGCCCCCAAGTCTTCAGGTTCTAGACAATACTTTTGGATTAGTATCTTTTATTTTTAAATAAGTATAAGCCAGGGAACCCTCTCTGTCTCCACATGAAACCAGCCCAATAATACACAAGAATCTCCTACACACCGTACTAAGTGTCTCTAAGCACAACAGCGTACGGAGCTAACATACGATGGCAGATATTCATAGGTCATATCCATGTTCTACCGGCTTTGATGCCAGTTGCACCTTGGTTGTGAGTAATGACAAGAACATGTAACAGGCAAAAGGCAGCATTATCACCTTCTTATCTGATATCACTTTGCACTGTACCATTGTATCAGCTACAGGAAAAAGATTGCCCAAAATACACTTATTTTTGGGGGGACAGAGGAAGAGACTGATCTTGATAATAATGACCAAATCATAATCAAATAAATTTGTTTTCAAGACACCTCCGACTGGGCACTTGGGAGGCAGAGGCAGACAAATTTCTGAGTTCAAGGCCAGCCTGGTCTACAGAGTGAGTTCCAGGACAGCCAGGGCTACTCAGAGAAAACCTGTCTTGAAAAACAAAACAAAACAAAACAAAAAAACAACAAAAAAAACCAAACACCTCTAGGAATGAGGGTAATTAGTGAAACCATTTCACTTCTTCAAAGATTTGACACATGGATCGTAATTCACCCACTCCCATCCCCAATCTTACACAATTGTCAGGGAAGAACAAATTAAGGGACTTTAGAACTTTGAATATTATCTGACTTCTAGTGGCATTTACAGGTACTTGTATGTTATTATACTTCCTCAAGTAATCTTTAGCAATTACCATTACTGTATTTATATACATATTTTCTTAACCAATTTGCTAAAATTACATAAGACATGCTTCCTGGGGCATACTCTGTGTGTGTGTGTGTGTGTGTGTGTGTGTGTGCACGTGTATGTACATGTGCTCTTGTGTGTGTGTTTGTGGATCTCTGTGTGTATGAGAATAATAAAACTAGATATTTTAATGAGTTGAAATAAGTAGGGTTTTACTGTATGTCTTATTTTCATAATATATAGCCAACTTAAAGAGTCAATCATTAATATGCTAATGATTTTTTAGTGAACATCACTGACATAATATGATCAAAGTTGATAGCTCTGATGATAAGGTCACTCATAATTGAGCTCCAGTTTCTCCGAGAACTAAAAAAGAATCTATATGAGAATTTGATTGTGAAACAGTAAGGATGATTAGAAACAATATATAGATTAAAAAGTGGATATAGGCCGGGCAGTGGTGGTGCATACCTTTAATCCCAGCACTTGGGAGGCAGAGGCAGGTGGATTTCTGAGTTCGAGGCCAGCCTGGTCTACAGAGTGAGTTCCAGGACAGCCAGGGCTACACAGAGAAACCCTGTCTCGAAAAACCAACCAACCAAACAAATAAATTTAAAAAAAATTAAAAAGTGGATATAATAACTAAATTTCAATTCCTGAAACTTACAGAGTTCCATTTGATGCATTATCAACGTTTAGTCTTTACTTATAACATTATATTAAACAGAAAAGAAAAGCAGGACGAGTGCCTCAAGTGTTCTCAAGAAGCAGACCCCTAAGAGTCTATTACAAAAAGGTCTAGGATTACACTCCTGAGCAGAGCTAGAATGCGGGGACATTTTTGATCCTTCTTATAAGAAAGCTGCCCTGGTATCAGAAAACAAAACATGGCCGCGTTCCTTTACACTCTAGGGGACTGTCTGCATCCTCTCCCTCCGGTGAGGCTGGCCAGGGTAAACATGTGTCTCAATAGGTGGAGAAGCCAACTTCTCTCCAGCTGTACACAGAGCTGACAACCCTGCTGGGGCCACTTGGATTCTCAATGAGCAAGCTCACCTTTCATAAGAGAACTCCCCATCCCAGGGCCAGCCCCAGGCCAGAGTCTGAAATAGAAACTTATCCTGGGCTATAGTGTGCCCCCTCCCCAACCCCAGAGAGCAAAGTCACAGCACAACCCATTTGAGTGTCCTCTGACCTACCCCCACTCTCTGTCCCCACTTAGATCTCTCTCCTTAAGGTCAAATGTCCTATGCTGGGCCACCCCACAAAGATTCTCAGGAAACTGAGAAAGCTACAATAACCCACCCATGGTTAAAGAACAGGAGAGCTGCTATCCCATGTCCAAGTTCAGCAAGCTTTCAATTGCTTATGACAGACCAAGCTTGTCCATCGATATTAGGAATTGAAATTTTACTACTAGATTCATTTTTGTTTTTTTTTTTTGGGTAAGGAATTTACAAATTCTCTATACTGGTCTGTAGTCTTTTAAAACAATTATTACTATTACTGTGGGAGGGAATGGGGGAAAGTGTATGAATTACATGGAACTCATGTGGGTGTCAGAGGACAGCTGTGTGGAGTTGCTTTTCTCTTTCTACCCAACATGGGTTCCAGAGATTGAACTCAAGTTGTCAGGTTGTATGGCAAATGCCTTTGTACACAGAGCCTTCTCTCTGGGTCACGGTCTCTATTTTTCAGAATCAAATAATCACATGTATTCTATTTTAGTACTTGGAGAAATTTGAAAGCGTTAAAAAAATTCACATATTTAAAAAATACTTCTCACAGGGACATGCTTACAACTTTTTCTTTTCTTTTCTTTTCTTTCTTTCTTTCTTTCTTTCTTCCTTTCTTTTTTTTTCTTCGAGACAGGGTTTCTCTGTACAGCCCTGGCTGTCCTGGAACTCCCTCTGTAGACCAGGCTGGCCTCGAACTCAGAAATCCACCTGCCTCTGTCTCCCAAGTGCTGGGATTAAAGGCATGCACCACCATTGCCTGGCTCTTACAACCTTTTCAATCAACCTTTATCCAAAGGTAGCATGTTCTCACCTTCCACCATATTTATGTGTGTGTGAGTGTGAATGTCTGTATATATATGAATATATATGTGTGTATTTATATGTATGTATATATATGTATATGCATACACATATAGTATACATGCATATATGCATATGTGTGTATAGAATTTTAGACATACAATATATATATATATATATATGTTGACATAGAAAATATATAAATACATAAAACAACCAATATAATTAAAGCCAAGAAACTTTTGATTGGCCATAGCATAACTTTTCATACTTTCTTGGTGATACAATGAAGACTTCTATTGAATGCATAATATGTAACTAACCCTTCCATAAGTAGCTTTTTGGTCTCAGAGGACTCAGCTTCATTCTTATAGAGAAACTCTGGGACATTTCCCTCTTCCTAGATAACCATCTATGTCTGGATTTGAGGCATTTGCAAAGCTCTGCTCATGACTCACTCACTCATTCCCCAACTTTTGAGAGGCAGCCAGTGTATGTGACACGGAGACCTGTTCAGACACACAGCCACAAAACCAGGTCAGTGGGACTGAGGAAAAGGCCACCACTGTACCCAGTGCCACCAACCTCCTGAGGCAGAAAGTGCGGGCGCACTCATGAGAGTGTCGTTAGATGTGCAAAGGGTTCATGTCTAAAGGGTTAACAAGTGTCTCAACAGCATTCTATGGCTTTGAATTAAAAATGGAAGAGTTTATTCCAGAGCTGGCAGCCTGCCACCCCCAGCCCCCTACACACACACACACACACACTTAGGGTTTTGGGGATGGAGACAATGATGTCAGCGAGGAGCACTCACTCCACTCCTCCCTGTTGGTGGCATTAGTGTCTGAACCTTGATTTCACTAAAAGCTTCTGCTATACGTCTTAGGACTTTTCCATGAAAGCTGTCAAAGAAGCGATTTAAAAGACATACAGAGGGCTGGAGAGATGGATGGCTCAGTGATTAAGAGCACTGACCACTCTTCCAGAGGTCCTGAGTTCAAATCCCTGCAACCACGTGGTGGCTCACAACCATCTGTAATGGGATCTGATGCCCCTTTCCGGTGTGTCTGAAGGCAGCTACAGAGTACTCATATACAAAATAAAAATACATCTTTAAAGGACATGCAGACTTTAAACATCTTCACAGAAGGAAGTGTGCTCCAGTCCACTGACTGCAGTGGTTCCTCACAGCAAGCCGGACATTATTTTAGGCTGACAGGAACTTTTGAACTCACAGCAGAACTAACATACAAAAGGACCCCTGCTGACTTGCTGTGAACACAGTTGAGGACAAATCTACATCTTAAGGCCATGACTCTAAATTTGTATTATGTTCATACCCCCCCTTCTTTCCTAGTAAAGAAACATACTTAATCTCCATATAAGGATTTATGCACAACATTTCCTCTATTCGAGGCGGGCATATTTTATTCTGATAAAATTGCGACGACTAGATCTTTCTTTCTTCATGATAGAGACTTTAGTTTCAGACTTTCGGAAAATGATACTAAAGAAGATTTGGGAAATGGGGTTGTGTGGGCACCAACTCAAGCAGCTGATACGCAGGGGCTCATTCTGTCCTCAGAAGAAAGTCTTCATTGTGAAGATGTGCAACTCAAGGCTCATCACACTCTGTAACAAGTCCAAGGTTACACAATCTTGAGCACATCGGGGATGGGGCAGGGAGGGGGTCCAGCACATCACCTGAATCTGCCTTCTCTAGTGTGAGTGTTCTAACACATCATCCGATATCTAGACATGTCAGGGAAACCAGACCAACACTTTCTTTATGAGGAAGAAACACCTTTAGCCCTGGGGGTTCCCAGTCTGAAGGACTAAGATCTAGCTCCAATAAATTCCCAAAGTGTTCTGCATCCTTGTCGGAAATTCGAGCCAACTCTTGCTCATTTGGTATTTGAAATCTTTTCAGATGTTCCCAGAGCCATCAAATATGGAAAAGTAGGTTTGTAAAAGCTAAAGATGCAGAAGCATTTTGTAAAGAAAATGGAAATCAGGGTTGATTTTCCAGTAAGACAGATACTACTCTTTGGAACAGACGCTTTTCACAGAACGTGAGCCGAAGGCCGATAGGCTTAAAACCCAACAACAACAACTACCATGGTTCACATGGGAACACGAGCACGGGGGAGACCAACAGGCCTGTGCATCTCCCCAATTCTTTTAAAAGCCATGGTCGGCTATTAAACTATCAGTGCAGGGATAATAAAAGATTCCTTAGAATTCCAGCGGAACTTCTTATGCTGAGCATATTAAACTCTGTTTGTAGGGATTTCACCAGCACGCAAGCAGAATGACTACGGGCTTCCGGTGCAGTTCAGCGGTAGAGTCCCTGCCTAGCATGGGAGAGGCTCTGGACTGATCCCCAGATCGGGAGAAAATAATAAATAAATAGATAGTAATTTACAAGGGTAAGGAGGCTCCAGTGGCTAGGAATTACCCAGGAAAACACCTACAGGGCAGAGGCTGATGCGCCTAACAAACTGCTCATCAGAACCCACGTGGAGTGAGTACTTCCTATGCAGTCATAATCATTCCGAGCTTTCCCTTTTACATGAGCTCATTTTAATTTTCATAGGAATCCCCAAATGCAGGTGCTACTATCATCCCTATTTTGAGAAAGATGAGACACAAAACAGGAAGTAACTTTTTTTTTTTGAGACAAGGTCTCACTATGTTGCCCTAGCTGTTCTAGAACTAGGTCTGTGGACTAAGCTAACCCCAAATTCAAGAAGATCTATCTGCCTCTACCTCCTGAGTTCTGGGATTAAAGGCATGCACCGCCATACCTGACCTAGGAAAAACCTTCTATGGTTAGTAAGTGGTGACGCTGGTATTTGAACTCTCATGGTTCAACTCGTAAACCTCAGAGTGCTCTGTGGAGAACTAGAACAGAGAGCCCTGTATATCAGGAGAAGTACTGTCCCCACTAAACTTCACAACTGGGGCCTTTAAAACAGGAATTTCTGCTGCATACATTTGGCAGAGGATCCTTCAAGTTAATGTTCTCAGTCTAGGAAAAGATTTAAAACCCATAGGTTGACTCTGAGAATCATAATGAAAGACAGGGGGCAGGGGTAAGATAGTAACCAATCACAAAGCCTGCACTAACTGGCCAGGAGTGACTTCCAAATTCTCGCGTTCCTCAAGGGCTGTTCGCACCTTTTATCTGACTCTCAAGCTAGTGACCAGGTCCCTGAAGCCCTGAGCTGGGATCCCCGTGGGTGGCTCTGAACCCTCATAGCTCTGTGCTGATAGATGCGCTCTATGTACAGATTGTGATTTCTACTACATGGAGCGAAGGAGCAGAGCCCTACGTGCGCTCTCAGAAGAAGTGTCTAGTGAATATATGCAGAAGGCAGAGCTAAAAGGTGGTCACATATAGAGAACAAGGCTGGACGGAGGTGGCGGACCGCACAGAGCCCCATTTGGCACGGACTACAGAGTTATGCTGGAGAATGATCAAGAAGGGTGGTCACAGATGCAGGAATTCAGAGTTTCTTCCAGGCAGCTCAGAGGCATGGGTAATTTGGGCTTTGTTTGCTGACAGGAGAGACCATCCAAGTCCCAGAGTTATGCTAATCAAAGAGGGAAGCCAGAAGTTAAGAGGAAATAGGGGTTAAGCCACACAGTTCATTGTTCTGGCTTTTAAAACATGCTGAACAAAGACCATGGAATCTACATAGATTTTTATGCTCTTCTGACAAAGCAGGCAGAAACTTGAGGACTTTCAGGGAATTATCAGACCACCTGTATCTATCTACTCCTGATCCTTGGCCCTGGAAGCCCCGAAAGGCTTCTACCCATTTCTACCAGTTCATTTTGAATAGGACTGGCCTCATACTGCATCCTGATGGAGAGGCATAATTAAGTAGAGAAGGCCAGGTGCATCAGTCACTATGACTAGTGCTGAGACACGTCATGAACTATCCCAGAAGGTAGAATCTTCGCTCTGAACATCACCATTACTCGTGTGACCTTGGACAGACCGTTGAAGTGACTGAGTGCAAAGGGGGGACTTTTAGTACTGACCAGAGGATTAAGAGGATTACTGTGATACGTGTAAAGCTCTCAGCCGAACTACCCAGGACACAGCTTTGTGCTTCGGTTTGTGTATTTGTCTAGTTGGTGCTTAAAAATCAAAGAATCAAACTCATATCCAAATGGTTCCCATCCCCCTTGCCGCCCAGAGCCCTGAAATATCTCTTGATTCACTCTTACCCCTGAACCCAGTATATCCATTCCCTAAACCAACCCAGAGCCAGCAATCAGACAACCAACAACTGCTCCGACCTACCACCCAAATGTGGGGTTATATACTTGTCCTACCACGCCTTTCTAATAGACGCCCCAGTAAAGGTTCTGGATGGGTAGAATTTTTCCTGAGGTCCCTCCAACCTCCATACTGATACTGGGACCTAAATGAGACCCTATAGTATAGTATGGTATGGTATGGGATGGGATGGGATGGGATGGAACGGGATGATCTCATCTTCTTGAGAAATATAATAAAAGCCTTTCAAAAGCATTAACGTCTCCATTTGCTATTCAGTCTCCTCTGTAAATCCAACCCCTGCAGACAATAAACAACAGCCATAACACCATTCTCTTAAGCCTTCACGTAGAGCCCACTGCTTGTCTCTACTTCCTCCACTCCTCCTTTCTCCTCCTCCTCACTTCCGTCAGATTCGTATCTACTTCCTCCCTGAGACTTGCCAAGTCCATTCTCTTGCCCCCGCAAGCCACCACTCCACACCTCTGCCTTGCTATACTCCCAATGTGGGTTGCTTTGCTGGGAAGGTTTGATGGAGCTCATGAGTTCTAGAGATCAGGTCCAAGCTCCTTACATTGATGCTTAGACCTTCTAGGTTCTGACCCAGGACTATAACTCAACATTCCTCACCAATGCTCTTTGGTCTCCCCACCTCCCCACCATTGCTTGTAACACTGCCCATTTCAAAGATCCCCGGCAAATGTGGAAATCACCAACACACTCAGTAAACATGGGTACTGCCCACTTAGTTGGGATCTGTGAATGTGCTGATTTCTTACTACTAACATTGTTTTAATAGAATATCCAACATTAATATAAAATTTTCAGCAGAATTAAAAACCTCTATGAGTTCAAAAATTAGTGAAAGCAAAACGAAAGTAAATATGTAATTTCTGTTGGCTTTAATTTTAGTCTTGACAATAGTCTCGATAACTTGGAAGGTCAAATTCAGATTTTACTTGCTTGGGAAGGTCAATACATTTTCTTAAAATAATTTCTTCCTTGGATATCCATTTACCATTAATTTAATTGTTTTCTCATCTAATAGATGTATATATAGGTGTGTATATATTTATGTACATATTATTAAATTAAAATGTATAGATATAAGTAATATATTTACTCATATTTGTAGATATCAAATATAAGTATATATTTATATATGTGTCTTTATATTTGCTTTCTCTAGATCCAGAACATGAGGCTTGGGGTCTATGAGGTCAATAGTGTGGTAAACCTTAGGAACCCTTGTCTTTCAGGCTCATTAGTTTTACCTTAGCAGTTGCTCAGTGAATATTTATTGAATCTGAGTCCCATGATTATTCCAATTAAACTAAGGGGCTTTTACCAAATGGTAATTACATGGTTAATTATGAGACATATGGGAAAAGAATTATATAGCTAGACTTAAACTAATTAAAATAAGTACAGGTCAGAGTATAAGTCTATTAAGTTCCAACAGAAAATAGTAATAGATATAGTAAATCATTTAGAAGCATTATTCTGACATTTAGTCATTACCATTAATTATAAAATGGGATCAGCTTAATTGAATTTTATTTTTGGGTTACAAAGATAAAAATTCTTCTAGCCCGTAAACAAGCCAAATATCAACTTGTTTTTGTTTTTTTTTTTTTTTTTTTTTTTTGGTTTTTCGAGACAGGGTTTCTCTGTGTAGCCCTGGCTGTCCTGGAACTCGCTCTGTAGACTAGGCTGGCCTCGAACTCAGAAATCCGCCTGCCTCTGCCTCCCAAGTGCTGGGATTAAAGGCGTGCGCCACCACCGCCCGGCTCAAATATCAACTTGTAATTACACAATTTTTCTGTCTTCCTTTCACCTATGTCTGAAGTCCCTAGACATCTATTAAAAACAAAACAAAACAAAAAAACAACTCTAGTCAGGTTGCGGATGTCTAAAGTGTGCTACCTACCTCATCTGGTTTCCAGGCCTGAAGAAGGAACCTAGACCACGCCCACCTCCCAACAGGAACCCAGACCACGCCCACCTCCCAGCTCTCCGAAGCCTACCTGGGTTTGAAGGAAGCCGCGAGGTTTGGAGGACTGCACAATGGCTCAGCCCCACTCTTTTAATGAGGTCTTCTCCCAGGTCCTCAATAAACATCTGGGGATCAACTGATTTTATCTTCTGACTTTCCTCCTAGCGTAATTGTTAGCTGAGATTTATAGCCATTCCTTCTCCCTAGGTGGGTGGCTGGGCTTGGGAACCCGTCCATTGACTCAAGGAGAAAACTCCTCCCAGTTGCCAGAAAAGCAAACAGTGGTTTAGAGGGGGGGAAAATTTTCTCAAAAAAATCGCTCCAACATGATTATGGGCTGTCACTTAAAAATGAGGAAGGAAGGGCTTTTTTTTTTTTTCCCTGACTACAGGGTATACAGTTCTGAGCGCAGAAATGATTATTTTATATTTGTGCTGATGATAGTCTGCAAGCCTTTGAAATGTAAAAAGCCATAATATAAGTGCTTTCTGGTGTGACTCAGAAAGCATTGAGACGATTACACAGGTCATCTGTAGAACCCGGGACCCTGGACTTGTATCCCCTCATGTTTCATGTCCCTGAAGTGACTGCTCTCCAATGCTGCCTGTGTGCTCGCTCTGGCAGGTCATTGGCCGTGGATTTAGACACTATCAAGCCACAGAGGTTTGGGTGGGCTTGCCAGCTAGATAAAGCAAGGGGCACTTCAGGATGGCTAAATAATTCAAGCTGCATATAGAGAATTTAAAATGGACAGAATCCACGGCCCACTTGGGTGTTCACCGGAGGCGGGGGGTCCTGGAAGGAGGGCTACCTTGAGGACAGAAAACAGGATTTCTGAAATATTGCCTTAAGTCTCTTTATTCTACTTAGTATAAAAAGGCCCCCGGAACTTGTGACAGATTGTTTCAATGTGACTGTTCCTGAGTCTAGCACTGACAAAGAGCCACCAGTACACAGGGCCGGGTGCAGGCATGATTCTAAAGAGCTGGCTGCAAGTCAAAAGTAGCACAGTGCAGAAGCTGGGGTGTCCCCACCATCCGCCCCAAACCAGCATCACAAGGGTTTAAAGCAGTGGTTCTCAACCTGGGGGTCGAGACCCCTTTAGGAGTCACATCTCCGCTATCTTGCACATTAGCTATTTACGTTACGATTCAAAACAGCAGCAGAATTACGGTTATGCAATAGCAATGAAATAATTCTATGGTGGTGGTGGTGGTGGGGTCACCACAACACAAAGGACTGTGTGTATTAAAGGGTCCCAGCATTAGGAAGGCTGAGAACCATTGTCCTAACAGAATGAGCCAGAGTTCGACAGATTTCTTGGGTTGACCTTTTAAGATTTGTTTTATATTGTGTGTGTGTGTGTGTGTGTGTGTGTGTGTGTGTGTGTGTGTTCATATATGGGTGCGCATGTGTGTATGTGTGTTTGAGTGTGCGTGTGCATGTCTGTGTATCTCGTATATGTGCACGTGAGTACAGGTGCCAACAGAGGACTGAGGCACCGGGTCCCCCTGGACCTGGAGTTGTAGGAACCCAGCTAAGGTCATCTGCAGGAGCAGGAAGCCCTGCTCCATCTTGGATCAACTTCTGATATGAGACAGTGAAATATTGATGTTGCAGAACTCAGGATTTTCTTACCTTTAGTGTAAAGCAATGGCCACTCTACATTTTTATACCAAAAGAAAATATCACTGTTCTAGAAAAAAAACTAAAGCACAAGAAACATCGTCTTAAAATATCTTTCCTGACGTCTAAGAGAAACTTTAAAAGTTATTTTATGTAGCCAGGCAGAGAGGTACAAGCCCTTAATCTCAGCAGGTGGATCTCCGTGAGTTCGAGTTCAGGTTGGTCTACATACTGAGTTCCAGGACAGCTAGAGCTACATAGTGGAAACCCGTCTTTAAAAAAAGCAAAACAAAATGAGAGATAAATAAAAAAAAATATATCAATTTATCTCAAGGAAATATTTTGCCTAATCTAGACCAGACATTAGAGAGAAAAAGATTCTAAGAGATGATTTGTAGAGCTGAGAGATGGTGCAAAGGTAGTGTTTGCTGTAAACATGAAGATCCACGTTCAGTTTCCAGAGTCCACACAAAAACGCAGTGTGGCAGTGGCCCTAGGGGGTGGCAGTAGAGATAAGCACATCCCGGGGGCTTGCTGTCCACTTAGCTCAGTTCCCAGTTCAGTGAGAGCTCCTATCTCTCCACCATAAGGTCAAGGATGATGAAGAAAGATGCTTACCACGGACCTCCAGCCCCACATGTGTACACACTACCCCGACCCCGGCACACACTAAGAATGATTTTTTTGTGGCTATTTATGAAACTCACTGAAAAGAAAGACCCTAAGAGCCTCTTTACATTTTGAATATATAAAAAAAAAAAATCAGTGCTTTTTTTTTTTTTTGGTTTTTGGTTTTTGGTTTTTCGAGACAGGGTTTCTCTGTTTAGCCCTGGCTGTCCTGGAACTCACTCTGTAGATCAGGCTGGCCTCGAACTCAGAAATCCACAGCCCGGCTAACCAGGCAGTGGTGGCACACTCCTTTAATCCCAGCACTTGGGAGGCAGAGGCAGGCAGATTTCTGAGTTCGAGGCCAGCCTGGTCTACAGAGTGAGTTCCAGGACAGCCAGGGCTATACAGAGAAACCCTGTCTCGAAAAACCAAAAAAAAAAAAAAGAGTGCATTTTAAAATGAAACAAAGGAAGTTAGGATCAGCATGGGCATTAAAGCAATCTTTATAATGGAGAGAATGAAACAGAAGTGAACTAAATGAGTCTTCATCTTGCTATGAAGAAGAAGAAGAAGAAGAAGAAGAAGAAGAAGAAGAAGAAGAAGAAGAAGAAGAAGAAGAAGAAGAAGAAGGGATCTCTGTTATAAGTGGATGACCTGAAACATTAAGCCAAGTGACATAAACCAGAAAGGGGTGTATTTAGGACAATTATCCTTATATGAAATATATAGAATAGGTGAACTCAGAGACAGGAAGCACATGCGAGGTTACCCAAGGCACGGTTAACTGAGAATAGACAGGATAGATCAATGGCCCTGGATATTGGCAAACTCTGGGAAATCACAGCAATGGTCATACTCTATTGTGGACGTAATGGATGCTGGGAAACTGAACTGTAGATGCACATCAGAACGGTTAAGGTGGCAGATTGTATATTTTCTGTATGTTCCATAACAACTAAAAAAAAAAAAAGTAACAATGTCATATACCAGAAGCCAGTGACTTCTGAACATGTGCATAGTGAGTGAGGCTTGGGAGTTATGCCTCAGTTAGACTCCAACCTAGACAGGTACAGGGCATAGCGGGGTGGGAGGAGAAAGTTTAAATGTTCTGTGTGCAGTGTGGCAACTGTGACTGACAACATATCAGTGCAGAGTTCCAAATAGCCAGTAGAGAGGATTGCGGATGCTCCCAGCACAACAAAGACAAATATTGGAAATGCCAGATACAGCAGCCTGATTTGATCATTATATAATACCTGTGTATATTAATACATCACAGCAGCCTGACCTGACCATTATATACTACCCGCGTGTATCAATACATTGCATACACCAACAAATACATATACATAATTATATATTTAAAAAGTTAAATATCTTCACATACTCATTCAAAAAACCTCCATCTCTGACATGTCTCGTTGCCTCACAGGCTCTGAATACCGTTACGGAAAGTTAGCAAATTTTGCCAGGAGAGTTTGGAACCAGAGAGAGAAGGCTGGCCTTGGAGCATGGGAACCTTGCATCAGGGCCTGCTTGGCCAGTAAAGAGGTCATGAATCCCGAGGCTCCTCCCCTGAGCTCTGCTCCCTAGGCTGGGAGACAAAGCAGCAAAGGCAAGTGTTCAACCTTTGCACCACCTTGACTCACACTCCTGCTCCTAGTGAGTTTCCTTTAGCAGGTTTAGAATGGGGCCTGGCCTTCTCGCTCCTTCCCCCTTCTGGATATCTGGGCTAAAACAGTGGATTACTTTCTCTCTTACAGTAAATGGACTTAGACTATTTAAAAAATAGTTCTGGGTTTGTTTTGTAAGAGTTTCATGTCGTCTGAGCTGACATCCAACCGACTGGAGATGAACTTCTGCCCCACTTTCCAAGCACAAGGATAATAGGGATGCCCTACTATGCTTGGTTTGTGTGGTGTGGGGGATTAGAACCCAGGGCTTCCTGTGTGCTAGGCAAGTACTCTATCAGCTGAGCTACAATCCCAAGTCTGGCCTGAGTCTTCTTGCAAATACTTAACCTAAGAAACATGGGCCAAAGCCACTGTCACAGCTATCCAAATGACAACGCTTAGTTTTTAGACCTCTGTAAATTGGTAGTTAAATAGAACTGGATGGTCCACACTTGGAATCCCAGTACAGGAAGATGGGGGGGTTGGTAGGGGTTCAGACAAGGATCTTGAATTTGAGGCAAGCCTGGGCTAGCTTACAACGTCAAGAGACCTGCTCTAAACCAAAACGAGCAGGGGAGTTAGGTGGATCAAGAGCGTACCGAATCTAGGAAAAACATCTGGAAATCCCTCGCTTTCAACACGTGCCCGGATGAAAGAGTCGTTCCATTTACTGCTTAGGAAGTTCTGGGGCTCAGGGTCAGAGAGAAATCATTCAAGGGGCAGCCGGCCAACTCTGAAAGCCCCTGGGAGCTTGTTACCGCTGGGTGCCAACTCGCTTCCGGAGTTGGCGCTGAGTTTCTCCATAGGTCAGCCAGCAAGACCAGAGAGTTCCAAGTAAGCATCTTTAGAAGTTCAAGGTCTAGACAGAATAGAATGAGGTCAGGTATTTATTTCCAAAAGAATTTTTTTTTTGTGGTGAACATTCATTTCAGAAAGAACCACAAGAACCTTTTGAACCAGGTTAACACGAGGCCTGCGTCTCTGCCATCCGCTCTATTGTTGCTCCAGAACAATAGTAATGAAATGGAAAATGAGTATAATTAGTGGGAAAACCAGGAGCTAAGCACTTTGTCCATTTTCCATGTCAGAAGTGGCGACCGGAATAGAATTTAGGCTAAAAGCTGCCAGAAGCCAGTACCATACCTTCCCGCTCAAACCTCTGAACACAGTTCCACTTTCAAACAGAAGCTTTTGAACAAAACGAACGCAGGAATAGATGGCTTTTGCTTTGTGGCCCTCTGAAGGTCCCTAGGTCTTTGATGAGGAAAAGGGTTACCCGCCCCTTGAGTAAGTTATCCAGAATTTATATAAGCTAAGGAAAAACCGACTGTAGAGCCATTCCTTGTAAGCAAGGAAGCTTGTGGCTCTCCCTGAACCCCCTTTAAAAAGTTATCCAGTCACATCAAAGTATTAACCACATACCATGAATCCGAATTCCGCCTTGTCTCTGTGGGGTAGATGGTTTCAATTCTGTTCTTCTAGGGGAGCTCCGGTTCCTCCACCCTCTGACCAGTGTGCCCACCATGGTGGTGGACAACATGTTCCTGTGGTCTTGCTTGG
This sequence comes from Tokudaia tokunoshimensis, assembly GCA_036184795.1. Taxonomy (NCBI): domain Eukaryota; kingdom Metazoa; phylum Chordata; class Mammalia; order Rodentia; family Muridae; genus Tokudaia; species Tokudaia tokunoshimensis. The sequence goes on along the minus strand of BTHU01000006.1, from coordinate 73,333,700 downwards.
GTGAAGAGCAGCCTCCTTGGCTGCCACCGGCAGGAGGATCGTGTCCTCCTGGGAGGTGCTCCACCCAAGGGAGACCGGCCTGGGCAGTTCCTCCCACCTCTGTCCTCCACCCACATCCGAATCTTGCTTGTGTCATGAGACCTCTATCAGGAGGCTCAGGGAAAAAAAGTATGGGAGATGAGACAAGAAAAAACAGACAATAGCAAAAATTAAACATGAGACTTAGGAAGAGAGGCAAGCAGATAGAAGCGCCTCTCTCTATGTATGATATGGGATTACTTTTGATTTTTTCCCCCCTTAAAAGTAAATATATTTTCAACATTGAAAAATGGCTGTGTGAGAGGTGAGGTGGAGTTTCTACCAATTTTCTTTAAGCATTAGAGCAGGATGGAGCGGTTAAGCGATTTAGCATTTCATAGACATGTGTATTCTCAAAGCCTTTTCAGAAATGAGCTTATTGCAATGGGCTGATTATCTTCTTTTCTGAGCTGGCTGGTGGTCTCCTTAAGAGTACTGAGACCACACTAATACCACATGCTGACATAGACGCTCCCTACTGGTCAATATGGGAGGTGCACACAGGTGAGAAAGAAACCTGCAATAAACTGGGAGGGGAGCAGGTAAGCAGTTCAGAAGATAGGTAGATTACACAAATCCCTTGAGCTTGACCACCGGGTTCTAATTATTACATTTTATTGATTTGTTTGTTTAAAGGCAGTATCCCCATAACCACATATCAGTGTTTTAAGGGCACACACTTTACATATACAATTTTCATACTTAGTTAGCTTACAGTTCCCTGCTATTTTGACTCTCATCCAATACTGTCCCATTGTCTTTCACTATAATCACTAACACATGCTAATTCTTGCTGTGCCATTTCTGTGTAATCTTTTCAAAACGTAGTAAAATGTTGGCATCCTCTGTATAGAAGGATGGTAGAAACGGAGGATGGGAATTTATAATAGCATGCAAACCAGAAGCACTACTCACACCACACCTCAAGCCCAGGGTTAGGTCAGGTCCCAGGGCCGGGTGCAAAGGGCATTTGGTAGGAGGTATGGGTCCTGGACCTTCTGTGGTGGTGGGCATCTCCATTCTTCTGTGGAATGGAGCTTCCCTGGTCTATGGGCAGCTCTGGCCACAGAGTGCTGAGCTGAGCTGTGGTGGGCTCGGAAAGAGCTACTTATGGGTCAATGCTACCTATCTCACAGGGAAAAGGGCGATGAGGCTTCCACGGATCTCGGTTCCTGCCACACCCAGACTCACAGAGACAGGCTTAACCTGCCCTCAGATGGGGCTACTCCCTGCACAAGTATGGTGGCCTCCAGAGAAGGGTGGCATTAGAGCAGGATGGGCATCGGTGGAGGCCCTGAGGCATGGTCCAGTGTCTCATTAGAGGGCAGGGTAAGGAGGCAGAAGTATGGCTGTGTGTTACCTGGAGACATATCTCTTTGTGACCCCAGTCTCCAAATGTAGGGGACAGAATAGGCTGGGAAAGGAGCTATTAGCATTACAGGAGAGACTCTGTCCACACACAGAGAAGTCACCTTTGCCCTCCTGAGGGTGTAGTGGAAGCGGCAATGGCAGAGCTAAAAGCAAAGGATTAGGTAGTAAGCCCAGAAAGCATGACTAACTCCCTCCCATGAGCCTCCTCTCTAATCATTACTGCTGTTATATCATTGAGAGCTCATCTCCGAAGGGCATAGAATACATAGGGCTTGTGGCCAAAGCTGTTTTTTTTAAAAAGTGCAGCAAACGGCTCAAATTCAGACATTCAGATCCCTGCAGAGCCACTGTTGACAGCCACCAGAGGGGACAGGGAAGTGCATGAGGAAGGTGGCTAATGAAGCCAGAGGATGTGGCAAGTACAGTTCTCTAACCTCCACCCGGCCTTCCCATCTCTCCTGTGCTCTCATCACCAGGAGATCTAATCACAGTCCTCCAGAAACACTAAGCTGTACTAATTGTTAACTGTTGTCTGGTTTGCCTTAAATCAACTGACTCATTCTCAGCCTCGCTGGGCATCAGAAAGACTTCACCGGGTTTTCAGGACTTTCCCCAAAAGGGCTTCTTCTAGACAAGGTTTGACATGGTGCCAGGAAGTCCATCCGCAATATCTTCAAGGCGTTGGGACCCATCGTCTTTATCCGTGTTTGGTCCTGCATAGTGCATTTAGCCAGCACATGCTATGTTGTGTGAAGTGACTCCATTGCATGGTCCAAAGTGCAGGAACACGGAGCTCTTGTCTCTCTACACCCATCTTTTATCTCTCTAGGACCCTAGCTCGATTCCACCTTAGGTGCTACCCCAGCAGCAGGTGCTATCTGTCAGCATCAGTTGTCTTAGCTCTGCTCCACAGGCCCTCATAATTCCCCTGGTTCTCTTGCTTGTGATGTTTTAGCCCAGAACACACTGTGTCAACAGTCTCCCACCTCTTTCAACTCCACACAGAATGATACTCTCGATACCACTGAGAAGGGTCCCATAGGTACAATCGCTCAGCGCTTAGCAGGATGCTGTCCTCTCCTTGCTGGTGGCAACAAATAGACCCCACACTCTCCCCCACAGGAAGCTGGGCAATGACCATGACTGCTGTGAGAAACAGGGACAGGAAGAGGAAGAAGAGTAATGTCCTGCCTGGGAGGTCAACTCCACCCTTCCCAGTCCATACAAATGCACTTCCTTGAACAGGTCACACTGCAGCAGAGTTGAGTTCTTCCACCAAGATATAGGGCGAGGATATGAGGTCATGCTCCCCCCAGATCTGTCTTCTTTTATGAACAGATGCACGTGCGTGAGTGGTGTGTGTATGTGTGTGTGTGTGTGTGTGTGTGTGTGTGTACAAGTGCATATGTACATGTGAGCGCTGAGCTCGTAAACTAGTTCATGGGCATTTACTTGTAATTTCCTATGGTGATAATGAACTATTAACACTCTTTTAGATTTATAGACTGAAGTACTGCCTCACCCTCTGCAGGGGATGAGGGCTGAATCAGGCCACATACTTCTTGGAAACCTTTTAGGACTTAAAGTGTCTCTGGGCACCAGGGGCCACTTGGCATGTGCTGAAGGGATGCCAGCTCTGCCAGGATGAGGTGGCTATCAACTGTAAAAACATGTACTAAGCTGTTAGAATTAAGTAGGCCTGCTGCCTCTAGCGAATATTTGACCTCCTATCATTTTTGGAGAAGTTGCTGGATTGAGGGTAGGACTGTGAGCAGTTGTATTTCTCCCTCAGTACTGATTTTTAAAAATTAGTTATGTGAATGGGCATTTTGCCTGCAATTATATATGTATACTGCAAACGTACAGTGCCTGTAGAGACCAGAAGAGGGTGTTGGATCCCCTGGACTGGAGCTACATACATCTGTGTACAACCATGTGGCTTCAGGGAATTGAACCTGGGTCCTCTGGAAGAGCATGCATCTCTCTGGCCCAGTATTGATGCTTTATTTTGTTTCCCTTGGGCTGGTACTACATGTGTTCCAGGTCTCTGTTTAACCTCTCCTCTCTCACACACGTCTCTCGGAGGCCCTAATCAAGAGCCAGACAGGTGTGTTTAAAACGGGGAACTAGTTTTCATTTTACATTTTGATTTAATTCCCAATGTTCCTTTCCTGTGTGGAGCGGGGCAGGGTCCATCTCAGTCTACTGGATGGGAAATATGTTGGTGCCTACCTGTCCTAAGATATGGCCATCAAAGCTAATAACAAAGGCAGGAACGTAATCTCTTCCTTACTTCTGTGTTTCCAGTTCTCAAATCGGGTCAAAATCTGATTAGACAGAAAGGTCTTTGCTGCTTTGACAGCAGACCTCAGCATCTGACAGATTGGCTTCAGACATGGTATCTGAGGAACCCAGTAACTCCGGAAGACGAATGTTTCTGGCTGATGCTGTCTAGTAAGCGTGGGCCATTTGCTTTCTACCATGGTAATCTATACCGAATGGTTATACGCTACAGTGAGTGGTTATATGCTAGCAGCTGACTTCTGCTTTAGCCTGTGGGTAACTCAGGTGCAGTGTTCGCTTTCACAGTGGATTTAGCTGCTATTGACCTGAATGATGAGGCCTTTCTCGAGTGTCTTGTGTGGGCTCTAACATTCTCCCAAGCAGGGCTTAGGCCTTACTCTGTAAGCACAACACTGGCAGTTTCACAAGAGCAGTATGACCTATGGGATATATAGGTGGCTTTCTTTACCAGGAAGGCTGCTTTGGGTAGACCCTGATCGACAATGGTAAGGGATTTGGGGAACGGGTATAGAGCTGGGAAAGCATTAACTGTAAGAAAGTTATAAAGAAAGAAACTTGATTTTGACAGACTTTTACGGACATCAGGGATGGACAGTGTGTCAAGGCAGCAAGCCCTGCCCACACTACAGCAAACTCCAGGCTTTAAATGATCAATGCCCTGTCAATCAAACTCTGCCTGGGAAGTGCTGGAGCCCATTCTGCATTCAGGGCCGGGGGAAACTGAGGAGGGATGAAGTTGCATCCATGGTAGCGGGTTTTCCCATCTGATGGGCCACACATCCCTCTGTCTTGCTGAGTTATCTCAATGCAGTTCTGCCCTGGACCTGGCAATGGGCATTCGAGCAAAGGATTGCTCCAAAGGATAGAGATGATAGCTGTGTGCCCCTACGTGCTCCAGGGTCTAGGAAATGCTCCCGTTTTTAAAGCAAGATGTACAGCTCTTGGTCTGCATATAGTTCTCAACGCGAAGAGAGGTGAAGAAGAAAACACAGCATTTTCAGAACAGAGAAAGCCAAAGGGTAATCACTTCTCGTCTCTAAATGTGAGGGACAGCTTGGGCTGATCTGTTCTGGAGGTTAGGTGTTAGGTGCCGTGCAAAGTCCACCTGATCGTTACACTGTCTCCTATAGACCCAACAGACAGTCCAATCTTCAGCGTTGAATGGCCATAACAAGAGAAAAACAGGGCAGATACGAACGTATGCACGGTTTCTGCTCACATAAACCAATCTAGGGGAAAATCACTTGCAAGTTCACTTAGATTCGCTTACAGACAAGCGTTAGTCAATTACGCTCACAAGCGTCTCCCTTCCTACTGCCTGAATGGTGGGAGAGTGTGCCCATCAAAGCTTTCTGTCTAACCCTACCTTCCCTTGACTCAGGGCCTCTACTCCCAGCTGTTAGCACTTCTCTTTCTAATTCTCTCCCAACTGGCTTTCCTACTGCAACAACTCTCTGTGGATGCTACTGCCTAATCCAGTTGGTATTTATGAGTCTCTCTCTCATATAACTTCTGGCAGCATCTGACACGTTTGGCCACAGTTTCCCTCTAACCTGGTTCCTACCTCCACTGACGTCCTTTCTCCATCTCTCCTGTGGCATCAACTGGAACTCAGCCATTCTCAGCGTAAGTGTCTGAGCAGAGCCGAATGACTGGCCCACATCCCGGCTTTGAGATTTCATAGCAAAAGACAATGTAATATGCTCACAATGGAACACAGCTGTCCTCACAGCCCAGGGTCCCAGCCAGAGAATGGCATCACCACCTGGTCTCTGTCTGCAGGAAGAGTCACCCAGCATACGTTACTCCTTCTCTCCAGTCACATGCTCACAACCTCCACCCAACCTTCTCACTTCTTAATTCTCTGTGACGTGGATGTCACTTAATCTCTACCAGGTTCTTGTGTCTGTACTAGAAGAATGCTCAGTAACCTGTCTCTGGGATGGGACAGACAATTGCACTGTGATCTTCCAAATTGCAAACGTGATGTCACCGCCCCCCCCCCGCCGCCCCCCCCCGCCCCCCGGCACGATTCTGTTCCTTCTCATTTATTCTTGGATAATGATCAAAACCGTCAATGTGTTGCAACCCATTCCTCCTTGCTAGCCTTCCCAGCTTTGATCCAAAGACCCTCCACACCCATTACTCTTCTCCAGGATTCTCCAGGGCTCATGGTCTCTCCAAATCACTGGTACCCATTTCAGCTACTGCTAATCCTGTCAGAATTTGCCTCAGACGCCACCTCCTCAGCTGAGGGGGACCTTTTCCCCCCTAGAAACCAATAACTCTTTGGTTTCTAGCCATTTACATGACTAGTCTACCATACACTAATGACACTGAGTTACTTCTATTTATTATTTATTTATTTATTTATTTAGCTGCATCATTTTCCCAGACTGTGGACTGGTACCTGGAATTTAGTATCTATACAATGAAAACTTGCTGAATGAATGAATGAATGAATGGACAACTACCATGCATGAAAGAATAGTGTAATTAGTGAATAAGATATTTCTATCATCCCTGTAGTAATTTAAAATAAAACATACTGTTGTTTATAATTAGATACTAAGTTCTGGTAAAGAAAGCCCATAATTATCGAATCATTCCCATGGGAAAACATGATTTGTTTGATGATGTTTCCTTATTTTAAGGTTTGTTCAGAGAGTTGGGGTGAGGTGTGAGATGCCTACGTTTATTGCCAACTTGGGTAGACTATTTGCACCTTCTCTGTCCTTAGACATGCTGTACTGATGGACACGGGCAGAGAGTTTGTAAAATCTAACTGTGGCTTAATATTCATTTTAACACCAGAGCATAGAAGATGAAGCCATGAAAGACTGTTTAATTTTCATTTGAGGAAAGAAGCCAGTGTACTGGAGTGATTGCTTAGTGGTTGAGAATATCTCCTGTTCTCAAAGCAGAACCAGATTTGCTTCTTAGCACCTATGTTAGACAATTCATCACTGTCAGTCACTGCAGTCCCAGGGGAATCTAATGCCCATTTCTAACCTCTGTAGGCATTTACATGTACACAGTACCCATACATGCAGGCAGGCAGGCACACACACACATTCATACACACACACAAACACACATCACATACATATGTTCAGGCACACACATGCCAAACACACATCACCTACACACATGCAGGTACATATGCACCAAATACACATAAAATCAATATCATTTAAAAGGCACAGAGACATAGAAATAAAGGATATGAATGAAGCGATCTCACAGCCTAACCCTTAAAATAATATATTACAAAATTATTTCTATTCATTTTCTCTGCCATATCAAAGGAAAAGACTATAATATCACAGTCACCTTCCCTTATATATAAAATTTAGTAAGAACTTGTTTGACATATTAATTTTTGCCTTCTTATTTTGTTTTTTGGACGTTTATTTTTTATTTTCTCAGTAATGGAAGGTGGTGGGTTAAGATTTCTTGTTGGTTTACAGTTCAGTAGTGTTCAGTGATTTAGGGTTTCAGAGACAATAGTGATGTCCCCACATGATAAAGCCCACCTGCTCAGCCACATTTCAAAGACATCTGAAAATGTTTGTCCTTGATTCAAATACTTCTTTGGCTCACGTGGTTAGAACAGATTTCGGACAACACCTTAATATTTGGCAGCTGGACCGAGCCATCTGCTCTAGCAAACCCTTGTTAATTGTAATTCTATCCTGAAATTTGAACCCTATAAAACCCAGGGGCTCTGAGTTAGGTTAGTAGAGAACTGTAAGCCGGAGAATGTGCCAACTTTTCCCTCTCTTCTTTAAGAGTATGTGGATTAATTACAAGGCACTGATTGACTGGGATTAGCCTTCATCCTTGCCTGCACAAAATTAATTCCTACCACTTACAACAATTAGACAGGGTCAGGATGGGTAATTCAGGCTAAACTTAATATAAAAACCCTGTTTGCTGAGGCCATCAGAAGTTAACATGAGTCTGTTAAGGAGGAGCTCCTGTTTATGTGTGGACGGTTCTTTAAGGCATAAGGAATGAGTCTCTTTTTACTTGCTCCCTGAGATGACTTAAGCTTATTTAGAGACTGGACAATTCAAGCTCTGTTGGGAGTGGTTTAAAAACACTTGTCTGCAAAGAGTGGAAACCGTTTACTTTTGTTGGTGCGAGGGGACTACATTTTGTCTTCATGCAGCAGCAAGCACTCATACCAACATTCATCATTTAAGGACACTGGAAATAAATTGAAAACCTATACAAGGAATCTCCCTTTACTCCTGTTTAAAAATAGTTGCTACGGGCATTTTAATTAATGAACAGCTGGCTAGGAGTTTTCTAGCAAACAAAAGTTGGACAATCCCAGACAGGAGCTAATTCCTTTATATAAGGACTTTGCTGTGACCTCCAATGGTCCATGCCTCTTCTCTCCTTCGTTTTCTTTTGTGGTTCTTAAATACATCAGTCCCCCGAAACCTGCCCTAACTTCTGCATTTTTTCTGTCTGTAGCTATTGCTATTAACAAAATAATAAAAGAAGATATCACTCTGGTGGCTCATCAAGGTGCTAAACATGCTAAACAATTTTGTTCCAACTTAAATAGAAAAGAAACTGTGTAGATACCACTAATCATAACACAGAACTCCTTCTATTACCCCATTCTTTCCCATAGGGGTGTACCCCAGGTGTTGTGGAGAACACACACAGGCCTCCAACCCATGACATGCAGTCTCAGTTTTGGATACTTTCTCTTTTATATTATACCTGGTGTCAGGAACAAATTTGAATAATTCTCAGTGTTTAACTTCCCTCTGGGAAAATGAAGTCTTATCTTTAGAGACAAGAGATCAAAACTATCCTAGGAAGAGGATGAATGATTCGAAATCCCTTGTAATTTTGCGAGTAAGTTAAAACCCAAAGGGGAGGCTGAAGGTGCAGGGCCTCCTGCCAAATCCACCACACCACACTGTAGATGCTGCACACAGCCTAGGGTCACGTGTGCTGTGTGTCACACCCTCCAGTCCTGGTTATGCTTCTCATGCTGTGTTACCATAGATACGTCTCTGCACCCTACAGCCTTGCCTGCTGTGGATTAGTAAATAGTACCAGGAGTTGGGTGATAAAGTGGGTAAGGCAGAATGGAGAACCTTCTCAAGGACTTGTTGCTATCAGGTGGGAGAGGAGAAATGGGTCAGATTAGATTTACCCAAAGAACTTCCCTCACTTTGCTGACTAACACGTGCTCAATGCCCAGCTTGACACCTGCTTTACTATGTCCATTTGCATGTAAGCTTTGAGTTTGCCACAGCATTTTCAAACAGTAAAGCATTCCCAAGTTGCATGCACATTCTATAGGAGTGTCTGAGACGTAGGCTAGCATTTGCAACTGAAAATAAGTGAAACCAGGCACCTCCCTACCTACCGATCTACAGCCATAGACAGAAAGCGTTGGAACTTGGCTGGCTGGTGATACTCTATCCTGGCAGGTATGCTGTTCTCAAACAAGAGCTTGACTCCACCTTCCCTTCCTGGGAGCAGTCTGGTACTGAGAAAGTCAGAGGGGAGAGAGGTTGTGCTCTGATCTTATTCAGTCATCACTACTAGAATAAAGAAACAATAATCCAGATAACTCAAGAGATGAGAAGACCTGCCTAGCTAAACCTTCTGGTAACTTTAGGCTTATCATAAAACACTTCTGCAACCCTTGTTAATTTTTTTCTCTCTTTAAACTGGGTCATTCAAGTTCTCATCTCCATAAGTAAGCATGGTATCCTACCTATAATTTAACCTTCCTGTGACGATCCAGACTTTTGCTCGGCCTCAGGGTCAGCTCCATGAACGAGGAGTCTGACACTGACTCCACGAAGACAGGAGGAGGAACACAAAGGGTCACACCAAGTAGGCTTTTATTCTTTTATAAATCAGGTTCTCATGGCTAGTACTTTAGGGCAGAGGGAGAGAGGAGATTGGATTTTTTTTTTTTAAATCACTGGAGTTGACTGAACGATAGTTCTTTTTGTGTATGTGTATATATGTAGATACACATGTGTGTAAGTGCATGAGCAAGTGTGGAGACTGGTGGTCAATGCCAGGCTGATGTCAGTGATCGAGGTCACGTCCCACATCATTTTCTTTTTGACAGACTAAATTTGAAACTTTGCTGACTTGGCTAGACTGTTTGGCCAGCAGGTCCCAGGGGACCTACTGCGTTTGATTCTGCAGTACTGGGATTACAGCTGTGCTTTTGACGTGACTTTTAGAGCTTGAATTCAAGACTTCATGTGACAAGTACTTTACCTACCGATTCACCCCCCACCCCCAACATAAGTTCATTAAGGGCTCTGCGCAGGGATGTAGTGTATCCTAGAGTCAACTGAGCTGAGAAGCACTCTTGATCGCATTTAGACATTAGATAGCAATCAGTGCCTACTGTTAGGGAGGAGACCATGAACTGCGTCTGCCAGGACCTCCATAGAAACCTTGGGAATCTTCCCATGAAATGGCGGCATGTTAGCCACACTCTGAAGAGTCCACAAACCACACAGAAGATCTGAAAATAATCCAGTGTTTGTCCATATGTTTAAACATAGACAAAGAACTTTCACTAGAATGGGGCGTATATCGAGAGTGTCATTGGGACAAGTCTCTGTGGTGATTTGCAGTTCTGCTGAGGATGCTAAAGGCGAATTTTCTATGGCATTAGGACCTCAGAAGTGAGCCAGATTCCTGTTCCCACACCTACATTATGGAATCAGAAACAGAGCCTCCGAATGCACATCAAATAGTCTTGCTTTCTGGCAGACTATGAAAAAAAAAATCAACCCCGGTGTTTGAAGTTGGCATTTGTTTACATAATGCAACCAGCCACGACTGCCAAACACAATAATTAAATGCTTTACAAGTGTAAATCTTGCCAGGATGTGTAATTTGGGGGGCGGGGGGTGAGGATAAGAACAGAGTTGATATGCAGCAGGAAGGGCTGAAATACTTAGTTCACAGTGCTTGGAAGCAGATAGGCTGAGGGCCTGCAGTACGGGAAGGACTGTAGCCACAGGGGCTCCTTATTCTAGTTATCACTATCTTCCTTTTATCCACACTCGGTGCTCTTCTTTCTTACCTTAACTTGGAAAACAAAGACTTCTTTGGTCAGGGAGATGGCTTAGTGGGTAAAGTGTGCTTTACAGCATGAAGACCTGAGTTCAGATCCTCACAACGCCACTAGTGTATAAACTGGAGTATGTAGGTAGCTGTATCTATCCCTGCCACTGATGGACAGAGACAGAGCAATCCCAGGACTTGCTGGTCAGCCTGGTTAATCAATATTGTGATCTTCAGGCTTAATAGAGACCTTGCCTAAAAAAAAATGTGGAGAAGAGACTGAAGAAAGACCTCTGGCCTTCACACATACTCACACACCTACACATATGCATCCTTCCTCCCTACTGTGAATAAAGGAATAAAGGCACTCTCCTTTCATATTACAGCAATCCCCCAATGTAGTCATGAACTTACACATCTATAGAAACAATACAGAACCATCTTCCCACTTTCTCCATATCTTCAATGAACAAATAGTTTTGATACTCTCCTATATTCCCTAAAACCTACTATTGGTGAAATAGTGTTGGTTTATTGGCTGGTAGTTACAGTAAATAGTTAATAAGGCCCCTCCCCAAAGGACAGAATGTCAAAAGCCTTAGTATAATCATCTTTAATCTCCATGTCCGTGCATCTCTGCAGACAATAGTGCCTCCTGGGAAACTGGACAAAGCAGAGAGGATGGCAGTCACTGCCAGCGAGACTTTGCACAGCACCTTTCAGTTCTTGGTACCATTAAGGCTTTCTTATTCTTTGCAGATCCAGGTCTCCCAGCAGAGGGGTCCCATGCATGGCTTTTAAAAGGTAATGATAATGAAGTAAACACACTAAAGGTAAAGACTTCTTATAACACTTTCTTTATGAAATATTCAACTAGTGGGTCCTTGATAAAGTGCACCTCTATATATGAGTGAACCTCTCGGGTAACCAGATTATCACCTCCCTGACTGGCTACAATACAAGGCTCCTAACTGTGTTCCATTGCCACTCCCCTGCCAGTAACACAACCACCCAAGAGCTACGATGCATCTACAAAAAGCTGACCTGGATTCAACTCTCTTCTACTTAAAGCCTATACACACAGTCTCACTGCCTTTTCAGATGAAAGTGAGACAACTTAACATGGCCCACGAGGCCAATTAGTATAAACTTCTTGCCTCTTCCTAACCCAATCACCATGGATCTCTGGCCTCCCTGGTTTTTAACTCACCCATTTGTTCTTTCTTTCACTGATGTCCCCTGGACCTTCTCTAATCTCTTGCCAACCTAAATCAGGACCGTTCCTGCGCTCTTCATAGCTACTGATGTTAATCACACACTTATTATGGCTTTAAAGCCATTGTCTTCTAGACTCTAAGCTCTCTGAGGATTATATTTTTGTGTGACTCACTGGTCCTTAGTGGCTACTACAGGACTTGGGTGATGGAGCCCTCATCAATGTGCCTACACGGAAGACCGAGTACACTCGGGCCTTATCTGATTCCCGACTTGACCATTTATTCACAGTTTGCTGCATTGTTTCCTGATCACAGTATTCTTGTCCTTTCCTCTTTTGAGGGATACTCTTTAGATGGAGGATAAATAAGCAGCAAGAAGAGCTGTTTCTACTGCATCATTTCCCAAGCCAAACAGACTACTATTTCAGACCACAGCTAATAGGGTTCGTGAGCTCTGTTTGCATGCGTGATCTACGCTTTCCCCACTATTCCTAGAATGAGTAGGGAACCAAAAATTTTCACTGAACTTTTGAACATGTGAACGCCGAAGTGTATTTTAAGCCACTTAGTTCTAGGGCTAACAGGGTGACTCAACTCCAGGGGGCGCCATTCACAGAGGTGAGGTCATTAGCGCTGTGTGCAACAGATCTGATGTCATCAGTGCTGAGTACAAAAGGCACTGACTCTTTCAGTAATGGCTGGTGGTCATTCTGCTTGGTGCATCGTGGTTGCTCTTTCTGGGTTACTCATGCAACTACTCTTTGGTTTAATTCTTTATTACAAACTCAACATTTATCCTACATATCATAAAGGCATGACTTATGGGATCTTATCCCATCAGTGTAAGAAAAGTGAGCAGCTATGAAAAGAAAATCTACTTAAGTCCATTTTTTATTAGAGCCTCCTGCTGGAGCACTGCTGATTTTTGAAGACGGATTTCGATCCTTCCTTGCTTATTTATTCTGGAAGCATAAATATGTGTAAAAATGCAAGGGAAAACTCAGTATTTTGTCTTTCATCAAAATCTATGAGACAAATGAACAAAAGTAAATAACTATCTCATTAAAGGATCAGGGGTAAAAATAATATCAATGTTTTCATTGAATGCAGAACCCTTCAGTTATTCCAGGAATTGTTTGAAAGGAAATCAGAATTATATCTTCGGATCACAACCTGGGTTAGAGTCACATCCCCACGACGAAGAAAGGGTGAGAGGGAGGGACTACAGGCTGCGAGTCTCCAGGCTTCCTGACACGTTGCCGAGAGGACGAAATAAGCACCAGACTGCACTCTCAAGGAAGGTGGTGCACCCAGATAAACATGTAGCCTGAAGCCAGACATGGTGGTTCACATGCGAGTCCTACACTCAAGAGACCAAAGTAGGAGGATTGTTAGAGGTTCAAGGCCTGCCTGGGATACAAAGCAAGACTCTATCTCAAGAAAACAACTTTGACCCCCGAGAGTATTTCATGATTTATTTCACATGTTAGCTAAGGGGTTAATGTCCCAATAGCCCAAGGTCTCTGGATACCAGCAGATGTAGTCAAGTGGGAGCCAGGCATCTAACCATAGATTGACTTTTGTAGAAATCAAAGGTCATCTTCAAACCCTTTGCAGCCTCAGTCCTCTCAGGCAGATGTCACGCTTCCTCTTGGCTCCTATTTAATCCTATTAATTGCAATAGAAATACTGCCCACTTATCTACAAGTCTTTGCTTGTTTAAGACTTTCTTTCCCCTTGGTCAGGGTAAGTTGTCAAGTCAGGAACCTCCTGTCCTTCTTGAAGCCATAGTGTGGCTGTGTGAGTGTGTGAATTTAACACGCCATTGGGGTGGGGCTGGCAGCCTTCTTAGGCTGTTCTGCAGAACTGGGTGGGAGACAAAGAAGCCCAGAGAAAAAGGCTCAACCTAAAATGTCTAAAAATAAGTTGGGATTAACAATTGCTTTGAGAAAGAGTATTGCCAGATGTGGGGATTATATTGGCCATGATAATTTGGCTTTCATTTTACTTACATTTAAGGTCAAATGAGACAAAGAATGTTTTGCATTACTTTGTACAAAATTGGAGTATTGGGGAAATGTGTATTCTGTGGCATCAAAAGATTAAAATACTTATTTTTTTACCTAGAAATAAGTTAACATTTAGATAAACGAAACAGATTTTTAATGGTTTTCTCTACTTTCACCCTCAACTAATCAGCTTACTTTCAGTACCCACATGTAAACATCATTGACTCTAAAGTCTGTATGCAAATACTTCAGGGAAGGCCTGGCTAGGAAAATAGAACCCAGCTCACTGGAATGCTGAACTCCAGCCTGGTCATTAGCCAGCTCAGCTCCATGGAAACCACTGTTTCTACAGATCAAAGGACAGTTCAGTGCTCAAGAATTGCCTCAGACTTCCCAATAATAGAAACTAGGCTGAATATGGGTACAGTTTCTCAAAAGGACCATTAAAGTTTATTGTAGAAGATCACACGTGTCCATGCACACATAGACACGCTAGAAACTCACAAAGGGCTCTCCAAGAAAACCATAATACTCTTTCTCTGTATCTGTCTCTGTCTGTCTTTTTCCCACTCTGTTTTGCATACACACACACACACACACACACACACACGCACAAGGATACTTTTTCTTTTTGTTTGCAAAAACATACAGATAGGCTAGCTAGTGCTTTACAATCGGCCATAGCAGATGCAAACAACAATGAAAGTTAGCCAGTCTATTCATGGGCACCAAGACACAGTGATACCTGGGCATACAGAGCTTTCCTAGGGCACAGGAGCTCCCAGTTAAAAAACAGAAATTAGACCTTCAGCATCAATCTTTACTTCTCTGGAAAGCATTGTGACATCCTTGTGTATAAGCAACCTTTAAGAATTTCCTTTTATTTCTCTTTATACTATAGAAATAGGCAACTGGATGTGGTGGTTTAATCTTCACTGTCAACTTGATTAGGGTAAGAATTACCATGGAAGCACTCTTTTGGATGTGAGTGTATGCTTTAAACGGAAGCCTATTCTATTTTAACCTCCCTTTAAGAATCCTGTTCGGACGACACAACTTAACCCAGCACCATTTGTTGACCACTGGTCAAAAGAATTTCATTTGTAGAAATTCTTTTTTGGAAAAAAAATGTGTCTATAGAGGCACAGGTTTGAAAAGCTATAGTCCTAAAATATTTGGGGGATATGAAAAGGCTAAAATCTAGGAGTTAGGCAACCAAAGGTAACATAAACCAGCTCCAAAGTGTATTTAATCATGATGATGACTTAAAGGCTCAGACTCCAAGTTTTAAACAGACTGATGTAGGCAATCAATTTTAAATAACCCACTGCGATCGTTAGTTTTAATTGTCCATTTGACATAACCTAGAATCGCTTGAGAAGAGTTTCAACGAGGGATGATCTACATTGGATTGGCCTGTGGATATGTCTGTGGGGGATGGGCTTACTGAAGTCAATTAATGTAGGAAGAAGACCTAGCTGACTGTGGGTGACACCATTCCCTAGAATGAGATTCTGAACAGCGTAGGTGGGAACGTCAAGCCCAGCTCAACCAGCAATCAGGGAGTATGACATCGTTCTATCTTGGCCCTTGACTGTGGATGTGATGTGACAAGCTGTCTTGGGCTGTGTGACTTGCTGCTGTGACTCCCAAAGTGATGGGCTCTGAGCTGGAATTGTGAAGTAAAGTCAATTTGTTTTCCCTTAGGTTGCTTTTTGTCAGGTTATATTACTGCTACATAAATGAACCTAGAATACCCATGTTTTTATTTCTCACTACTAAATAATGTGATGGATGGTTGCAGATGCACAGGGATAAGTACATACTATACACATTGCATGCATACTCCCTATATTCCCTTTGTAGAGACTATGAAGAATCTTATAATATAAATAGTTATATGATGACAAGTATCCTAGACTAGAGATTATATCGTCTAGTTCAGTTTTTTTGTCCTTTTTGTTTTTAATTTAGACAGGTTTTTATGTACTTTGAACTGATGGCCTTGAATTCTTCATCCTCCTGCCTCCACCTTCCAAGTGTTAGAATAGAATTACACTCAGAAGTACCTAGTAGTCCTAGGGATTGAACCCAGATTGTAGAGCTAGACTAGCACTCTACAAACCGAGCCGCATCCGCCTCTTTCCAGTTCATTTTTCAATGGAGTCGCTAATTTTCTCTGGATCTCAGGTAACACAAAATGTTTAGGGATAGGTCATGTCTCTGAGGTGAGCACAGACACACTAGCTCACAGGTTCCCTGGTGGGTAGAAGATCAGGTCCCAGTAAGGAGGATAGTGCAAGATGGCCAACAGGATGTGGATGGAGATGGATGGAGGATGTGGATGGAGGGTACTGGTACTAGAAGGCACAAAGGATGGGAAAACACATAGAGGAGGCACAGCCAGTTAGAGAGACCACAGAGGCCCTTGAAACTGGAAGTTGGTGATAGCCTGTGATGACCTTGGCTTGATAAGAAGGTCAAATTTACCCTTGTTTCTAAACTCCCTTCCCATCCTGGGCACTGGTCCAACTTCTGTGTCTTGGTTGATTTCGGATGACAACTCTTATCAACTTGCAGAAAGTGGACTATCTAACCCTCTTAATATATTTTGTACAGGAAGCTGCATGTTATTTATATAACTTATTTTTTTTTATCCAGAATATAGAATGGGGGAAAGACTCCAAATGAACCACAGATCCCTGTTTTACTGTTTACTTAAAAAATTTTTTTAATTCATTTTATGTGCATGAGTGTTTGTTCTGCATGTTTGTATGTATGCCATATGTGTGCCTGGTGTGCACAGAAGTCAGAAAAGGGCATCGGATCCCTTAGAAATGGAGTTAGATCTTTGGGCTGGAGCGAGCAGAGGTCCTGAGGTTCAATTCCCAGCAACCACATGATGGCTCACAACCGTCTGTACAGCTACAGTGTCTTCACATACATAAAATAAATAAATAAATCTTTAAAAAAAAAAGAAATGGAGTTAGAGGTGGTTATGAGCTATCATGTGGGTGATGGATACCAAACCCAGGTCCTTAACTGCTCTTAACTGATGAACCATCTCTCCAGCCCCTATATTTGCTTTATAACAGGAAGTTCTTATTCAGATAAGACCACTTGCGACTTTAAAGGAAGAAAGGTGGGTGGTGCTGATCACCTATCGGAGAACCATTCTACATCAGCTTTGGTAGCAGTCAGGCCACTGGGATGGCTGTATTCAGTGTTCTTCAGCTGTAACTGTGCTTCTCACCCATTCAGTGAGTTCCAAGGTAGGGCTTTCCACACTACCTTGGTCCACATCCCTTTGCCAAACCTTAATACCAGAAGAGTTGGACGGCTTATGATATTTTGTAGCCAAGGGCAGCAACAACCTTGTGTGAGTCCGTTCAGGAAATTGAGACAACATGGTCCAACAGAAGGAAAAGCCAAATCTCCAACCTCAACTTTAGTGACTGAACCAATACATTATAGCTTTGACTGGCTGGAAGGAAAGTTCAACTTTAGTGCTTTCTCATCTAATGAAATAAATCGCTGGGGACAGGAGACAACAGTTTTGTTCTCCCATGGTTGGGTGGGAAACACTGATGCTTTCTTGAATAATTTCCAACCCGCAAGACTGTGTCCTAAATTACTCTGAGCCCAGACTTGGTGTCTGGAGTCTGGATTGGATCTTCCCATTAGCAGAGAATTAGATGGGAAAGAGAGGGTCACGAGCTGCTGACACAGACCATAGATACGACAACAAGTCTGTCCTGGGATGCAACCTCGTTCTACCTTGTGATCTGAGCCAGTAGCCTCCAACCAGTCCCAGAAGCTTCATAATTTATCTCCTGCTTTGATCCCTGTTCCCATAGCTTATGCCTAAATCCCCAAAATAGATGAATAGAGAGCCCTTCTGATGGTGACTATCATTAGAACTCCCTATGAAGAAGGATCCCAGTTGTACACAAAGTATATAGGTTGGCTCTGGCATAGGTCACAAAGAACAAAACTTTGCTGGCCTGGGCCTGGCTCTCGGTACAATAGGCTCTGGATACAGCAATAGCTATATTTGAGGTACCTTCTGTTCAAGGAGCCTGCAGCTACTTTGATCATAAGATAAAAGTGACATTAATACTTGGTCATAACAGGAGACATATTCCCCATCAAAGTTTAAGACATAACTGAGAGTTTGCAACAGTAGGTAGGGATGGGAGTTAGGCACTGACAGCTCATAATACACACTATGTTTTATTTAGAAATAAAAAGAATACAACAATTAAATGTAATATCTCCACTCTGGTGGACATCATTGGCTGATCACATGGCATTAATAACCCACTACTCTCCCCCTGAAACATCCTTTCGTCACTGTCATGTGGTGGAAGTGTGACACACCATTCCCAGCTCTTCACAAGGATCATGACTACCTTAAGCCACTCTGTGCATGGCTTCTTCACTGTCACAGCCTTATCACTTTGAAAGAAGAGTTCCTACTCTGTGGCCAGGGACAGGACTACTTCCTTTTTCCTGGTGTAGATGGACTTGGGAACATGTTATTTCATTTGTGTTCAACAGCTATCATATGGCCATGTAAGGGAGACAATCTGAAAAAGAGGTCAACTCTAAACATGGCTTAGCAGAAAAATAGGGAGAATCCTTTGTTATGTCTGTGAGTCACTGAATCAGTGAACATAACACTCCACCATCTCCTCAGCAGTAATTTAAACTATTAGGCTAGAAAGAGGTTTCCGTATTTCTAGTTTTTCTTTCTGAATGTATAGTGATCTGTGAAAATAAAATCCATTTGTGTATATGTGTATGTATATATATGTGTGTGTGTGAATGTGTATATATATGTGTCTGTGTGTATACATGTATATGTGTGTGTATGTCTTTCTGTATATGTGTATGTATGTGTGTGGTGTGAGTATGTGTGTGTATGTATCTATATTATGTATGTATAAGTGTATGTGTGTGCAGTGTATGTGTACATGTGTGTTTTGTGTGACTCATGTGTATATGTATATATGTATGTATGCATGTGTGTGTATATATGGTGTGTATATTTCTGCGTCTGTGTGTATATGTGTGCATGTTTATGTATGTGTTTGTACATGTGTATATGTGTGAATGTGTGTATGTATCTGTATGTATGTATATATATGTATGTTTATGTTTGTGTGGTATATGTGTGCATGTACATGTATATGTATATATTTGTGTGTATGCATGTTTAAGTGTGTATATGTGTATACAAGTGTATGTGTGCATATGCATATGTGTATGTATATGTGTATGTATGGTATCAATGGGGGGGTGTTTTGTTTGTTTGTTTTGATTTTGGGGTTTGGCATTGAGATGGAATGCAGGTCCTTGTATATGCTAGGCAAGTACCACTGAGTGACATCTTTAGCTCTCAAAAACTCTTTAGGACACAAGTATGTCATATACTCTGACTCTGAGATGGTTTACTTGTGAGTCACGTTTTCCTGAATCAAGAGACCACATCATTTGGTCTGTTTACTAAACATCTGCTCAGAGATTTGTGCATTGGTATTTGTAGGGGTTGGTTCTGGGATCTTTGGAGATACTCATATCTAAGGATATAAAGCTCCTTATGTAAAAATGTCATGGGATTTGCATGTAGCCTATATAACTAGTCTATATACTTGAAATTATCTCATTTTTGCATTGTACATTTAAATATCTCAATGTACATTATATTGCAATCCAATCCAATGTAAACATTATGCACATAGATGCTATACAGTCTTATCAGTGGAATAACAACAAAAAGGCCTGTATAAGTTCTATATAGTGCAATTAAAATGTATTTTTAATCCACAGTTAGTTGAATTCATGCATTTAGACCTGGGTGTGGATGACCATCTATAAGAATAAATAAAACTAACTTGCTTCTAAGGCTTTAGCCTAAATAACATAGGAATAATAATTCTCCTCACATAAGCATTTGCGATGTATAAAATCAGTATTCACAAACTATGGGTGAACTTTGAAATTATGTCTGAATTAGGTTTTGGAAGAGTTATCAAAATAACCAGAAGAAAAGATTTTCTTACTGCCTTTAAAGATCATCATGGGGAGAAGAAAAATGAATGACCGTATTAAACATGTCACAACAGTTCAGTGGGTTTTGCCACCTCTCACCATCTATCTCCTCTGTGAAGTGACCCCATGAGCATCTTTCTCATATGTTCTCAGGCAATAAAGCTCTCTTTGTAAGAAGAAATCATAAAGCATGGAAAGTTGTAAAATGTTCAGTCTAAAGAATGCCCAGTTGAGACTTCTCTCTAGATAAACAGCATAGGAAAAGAGTTTTCTGAATCTTAAAGAAAAAAAGAAAAGCTTAAAACACCCTTTGAGAACTTAGCTCTTCACCGGTCTTGTCCCTGTCTCTCTTGACAACAGCACACAGAGAATCAATTGTAGAGGGGACGATGTTCCAAAGGATTCTTAGTAAATGGTTGTATGGAAAAATGTGTTCCAGGTTTCAGTGGCAGAGAGAGACAAAGACAGAGAGAAGGGAGAGAGGGGAAGGGAGAGGGAGGGAGGGAGGGAAAAAGGGAGAGAGAGGAGAAATTCCTCACCTTGCTAATCATAAGTTACCAATGCTTTTAGAACAATGCACTTAAACAGTTAAATATAACCAGGAATATTAGGAGTTCAAGAAGAAAAAGGCAAAGATCTCAACTTACCACATTTAAACTAACATTATCCGTCTGTTCATATCCCCATTGGAATACATGCTGGTTCACTTTCTACCAATGCAGAGAATACCTAAGACAATCAACTTACAGTGGGAACCACATCTGTTTTGGCTCCCAGTTTCAAAGGTGTGGGTGTGGCTTGGTTTCGTTGTGTTAAGGCCTGTGGTGAGATAGAGCATCGTAAACAGGAGCACATGGGGAAACACAGGAGCAAGGGGCTGGAATGCTGTTATTCCTCCAACAGCACACTCCACAGTCCTCAAACCCTCCTCTAGGCTTCACCTATTAACTTCTACACTGCTTACTTCTCCCCAGTGAATAGTACCTCCATAGAGACCAAGCCTTTTTCCACATAAACGTGTAGGTGACACTTGAGGACTCTACCGTAGCAGGATTCGTGAATGGGGACTGTGCTGGCTAGTCTTAAGCCAACTTGGCACACAACCTAGAGCTCCCTGAAAGGAGGAAACGTCAGTTGAGAAGACACCTCCATGAGATCCAGCTGTAAAGCATTTTCTCCATTAGTGATCAAATGTGGGAGGGCCCAGCTCATTGTGGGTGGTGCCATCCCTGGACTGCTGGTCCTGGGTGCTATAAGAAAGCAAGCTGAGCAAGCCAGTAAGTGGCACCCCACCATGGTTTCTGGATCAGCTCCTGCCTCCAGGTTCCTGCCTCCTTTGAGTTCCTGTCATGACTTCCTCTCATTATGATGGTGCTTTGTCATAGCAATAGAAAGCCTAACTCAGACAAGAAATTACCCATTAATAAATACAACACTGCTCTGAACAATATTTCTCTCTTTCTCTCCATAAGATGGATGGTTATCCATTTTGATTATCCCCTCATCTTCTTGTCAGGATTTGGGCTTTATCTTACCATTTATTTTGAGGCATCCCACCTCAGTTTTTCCCCTTATGTGAATAAACGCGTTTGCATCTGGATCTCAAAAGGGTTTCAGAATTAATACTAGAATAATCCATCAACATCTGCAGAACTTTAAAGTGCTATATAACGAGAAAGTGATTCTCTTATCCCTAGGATTTGTAGGTAAGGCTCTCCTGAGTCATATTTACATAGGTTCACTCATTTCTACATTACTGTATGCCATAGCTAATAAGTATATCTCTCAGCCCCAATGGCAATATCTAGGGCTGATTACAACATGCTTGTGTCACATTATGCCATATTAGTGTCACACTGTAAAAGCCCACAGATGCCAGCATTTCAATTGCCCATGGAACAATGAGAGAGTATCAATAATGGCACATTCCACCCCATTTCATGGACCTGCAACATTTCAGGCATGGTATGGTTAAAGAGTCTTAATTTGTTCGAGGACGTGCTACACACAGCTTTAATATACTCCAAAATGGTTTGCAAATGAATTTTTGGAAACAAAACAAAACAGAACAAAAACCCTGGCTCATGTTGAAGATCAGCTGCACCTACTAGGTGGTATGCAAACGCATGGTTTGAATGACTGAACCCTTATCACCTCCCAGTTTTCCTTGCAGAATCCTCCAGGTGATGACGCAACTGTTTTCCAAATGTTTGCATTTTTAAAAATTTATTATCTGTTTATTCATTCGTTTACTTATGTGTGGGTGCAGGCATACAAAGGCTACAGCTCACATTTAGGAGTCAAAGACAACTCTTGGGAGTTGGTTTGCTCCTGCCACCTGGCGGGATCTGGGAATCAAACTCAGGTCTTCCTGGTCTGCAGTGCCTCTTTCCGCTGAACCATTGCACCCTAAAGTTTACTCATCTATACTCTAAGACTTGATCTACAAAAAGTACCCAGGTAGTCAGTCTGCTGAGGTCTCTACTCAAGGAACTCACTCACCATGAGGAGGGCATCCTTTCACAGATAGGGAATAGGGTTTCTTTTTCCTCTGTGACCCTAATAAACAAGGAAGCCATTCTCCAGGGAGGGGCTCTGTAGAGGATCTTGCAGCACCGTTCAATTTAGCAATGTTAAGCCTGGCAAATCAAGGGGGCTTCTGTTCTCCTCAGGCAAATAGTTCAACAAATAACTTTTCCTATATAGACAGAATATTTTTAAGTTAATAAGAAGTATTTTGTTTAGAAACAGACTTTGGGCAAATCCGTGGGCTTCAGAAAGGAACAAACATGATGGCATGTGTCCCAGATTTTTATTGCAAATCCCTACATCGATTAAGAGAGACTCACGTTAGAATTATAAAGGTTGGAATTTTAAACATTGACTCTGGATGTGAGGATCCTAAGCCAAGCCAGGGACCTATAATGAACAACACTATTGTTTTCATTTGAAGCCACTACTATGATTTACCAGACGTGAAAAAGACAAGTGTACACCTTTGCAGGGGTGTATGTTTTCAGACCAGGTTCTCCACCAGACTCTTCAAAAGAATCCTGTTAGGCAGGGAGGGAAGAAAACTTTTCTAGATGAGAGGCAAAATAGAGCCATGGAAGTTCACTTGAAATAAAAATTGAGTCCTAGAAGATAGCAATGACGAAATGCCAGCATGTTCTCTGATTTAGAATGGCTCTGAGAACATATGGCTACAAACAGAGCCACATTTGATGGTTACCCAGGTCCTAAAAGATGGCTGAAGAACTTGCAGAATGACAAATGAGAAATCTGGGCTAATCACACTGTCGACGGTCATCATCTTGGAAAGCCCCCGCACTTAAAACCAAACATCTCATCATTTTCTTATGAATACAAATGAACATTAACAAAAAAAGATATATGCCTAATTTTTTTCTAAAAAAAAAATCTGTTTTACAGAAGCCCAAAATGTAGACTAATGTAGGTATGAATGCCTTTCATAATTGGCAACTTTACATCCAAGTTTTATAGATATTTTACCTCTGATGGTCTTGGGCCAGCTGGTATTTAAGAATACATTTTATGTGCTAAGAATAGTTACACAGAAGGCCCTGGGCTGTGTGTCTTGCCAAGGACCTCACTCTGCCATCCAGTGGTCTGAGCCCATTAGGACAGGAAGGGGAGAAGCCACTCAGAGGCATTTCAAGAAAGATTTATAGGCTCTTTAGAGACAGGCGACGACACATGCTAAGTGAATCCTTCAGAGGTGAAGTGATCTAGCACCTTAGAGACACGGCAGATAAAATCAGGCCAGAGCAACTTACACTTAGAAGGAAACTGACCAAGTTTGAAAGGCGGGATAGTCTAGCCACTGCTGCTGGTCTACAGCTCCTGTTGAAGCTGCCAAGGCCAAGCCCTCCCTACAGCAGGCCCCAGCCCTGCTCCCTTTTCAGAAAGGCAAGCTCTTTATCAGGCTCTGGGGAATGTGGGTGGCCAATCATCTGTCTGAGGCTTCCCTGTGACTTAGAGAGACAGATTCAGGTTCAGTTGTACCCAGAGCTGCCTGTGTTCCTGGCACAATGGCACAATGTGCTCCTTGAATGGAGGCATTACAACAGCACAATGACACAATGTGCCCCTCCCCCCCACACAGATGGAGGAAGTGCTGGTGGTGCAAAGGAAGAAATTATGATAAGAAAGCATGACTCCAAGCTGGGCTGGACTATACAGCACGACCCAGTCTCAAAAATAAAACAACATGTTGGGCAAGTAGCAACAGATTGTTGTGTATTTCAGAGCAGATATGAATCATCAGTACTGCACTTAGGATATAGCAGGGGTGGTAGACAGAAGGGCCGGGGGATGTGTGAGTTCAGGACACTAGAGAGAAGCAGAAGCCACATCTACCATGAATGCATGCAGCTCTGTGGCCTGCCTGGGATGTGCCACTTCAGAGCAGAGACAAGGATGACTGCCGCACTTGGAGTTGGACTTGGGTATTTTTCTTTCTCACTGAAGACCAAGGATGCTGGGGGTGTTTGTTAGTGGTAGAGCACTTGCTTAGAGTATATTAGTCCTGGATTCTATCATTCTATCCCTAGTACACAACACTCACACACACACACACACACACACACACACACACACACACACAAATGTGCTCTCTCTCTCTCTCTCTCAACCACACACACACACACACACACACACTTACACAAAAACATACACGCTCACATACATATTCACACACACTCAGGCACACACATGCACACTCATGCACACTTACACACACATATCTACAATCACATTCACTTAGACACACTCACACAATTCTCACTCACATACATTTAAACACACATGTTCACACACGCATACTCACACACATTCACACTCACACAGGCACACACACACTCGCACATATTCACACACATTCTCACACAGATGCACACATACACACACTCACACACATTCACATACTCACACATAGTCACTCTTCTTTTGATTTTACACTGTTTACAAAAATTTCCTCTACCCTGTAATCATTCAATAATGGGTGTAAATTGTGCAAGGCTAAAAGACTTAGATCAGATAACGCAAACAGTATGTAGCTTGTACTAAATGGTTAAATGCTCATTTCACCCTTTATGAAGGCAGTGGAAATGGGAACCATAGGAGAAGGAGGAGGAGGTAAAGGAGGTAAATCAAGGCTGGTCCTCAGGGCAGGGAGGAGGAGTAGAAGGCAGCTTGGAGAAAGAAGGCTCCCATTTGCTGTGAATAATGAGGTTATGCAAAATATCTTCACTTCCTCCAACAGGGGAGTTGGGGAGTGAGGCAGTTGGAAGAAAACAAGATCCCAGAAGGTTCTGGGAGATCTCCAGTGAAAAATACCCGGAAAAAAGATTAGAAACGAACCCTGGGGATTAGGGAGAAAGGGGAAACCCGAGAAACATGATGTGGTGAAGATTTGGCTAAGAAGCGGTAACTCTGATATTCCATCCCTGAGAACCTGGGAAATGACTAAACTCCACTCCCCTCTGAATGACCGTGCTTCCTAAATCAAAGGCATAACATATGAAGTTACAGCATCGGATGAAAACAGATCCTGCATTTTGAAGAAACAAAGAATATTAAAAGAAAATACTTGACTTAATTCGGGGCTTGAGATCAACTGCACTCCCGCGTCTTTTGAACTTCGACCACAGTGATGGCTGGGCTGCCTTGCTTTGACTCTGCAAAGGCCTTATCAACCACTTAACTTTCCTACAGCACAGACTTTTCCGCATCACCCAGGAAGCTTGGGATGGTGAGAGGAACAAGTCATAGATTATGAAACGCTCATGCCCTGTGGACACTGGACATTGGGGGGCGGGGGAGAAGGGCGGGGCGTGTGGGCGTGGCTAGGTCAGGAATAAGAGAAAGAGGCACTGCAGAGGAGAGGTGATATTGACTTTTGCTCGGCCAGAACTACAAGCCTTGATCCCCTAAAGCTACGTCTAGTGATCTTGTTTTATTGTTTTCTAGAACATCTGAATCCGGCCAATGGCTTCCACGGCGTTTTTTTCAAATATAACAGCTAATCGGTGGGGGCCTGGATCTGTTTGTTTTCTCTAGCTGTGGAGAGCAGCTCTGTCTGGTTCCAGTGGATGCTTCTGGTCCTTTTGACATTGGGGTGATGAACTTTCCATGCCTATTAGCATGGCTCCTCGTCAAGGCCCTCCCTAGCCGGTCTAGACAAGGTCACATTGGTTGCAGTTGCCAAAAACAGGAAACCTCCAATGGTCCACCACCATCCTACGTAGAACTGCGCAGGACACTCTCTCTGGTTTTCTAAAACTCAGTGACCTTGTATCTGGCTAAAACAAATGAGTAGCGCACCAAGTTTCACTCACAACGTAGCTTTGCAGTGCAGTAAGAGAAAATAAATGAAAGAAAACTCAGTTTTCTGATACAAGGAGCGCCATAAAGGGCACTTTCTGAATGACAGGTAAAACAGAGAAGGGTCTTAATGTTAGGGATGAGAATAAAGCAATTCTGATATGATCGACAGCTCTGGACCAGTACAACAGAAAGCTGCCTCATTTCCAAGGCTATAAGTACATTCGTGAATAAGTAACTCACACACGAGGACTGTTCAGGCCCCTTTCTAACACCATTGATGCTAAATTTTAATTTATTCTCCTTTTCTGATTAACTTCTAATTTCTGTCATCACACTCTGCTTCAATGGAAAGGTCATGTGTGGACATGTACTCCCTTCCCAGATTCACTTTATAACCACCCCAGGGATGGAAAATATCATTCTTGTCTTGGGATCTTTCTCTTATTTAACTCAGGGTTTAGTACAAAGAAGCAATTTACGATCTATAAAGCAGGTCGCTTACAACACGGAATCCATAACAACTCACACCAAGTGATTTTACGCCACCTCTACCTACGAGCTGAGGAAGAAATCATTTGGGCTCTGTAAAAATGGCATCGGATTTGGAGGAACTTCAGTTGCAAGAGGACACTCTCTCTTAGACTCTGAGATGGCCGAAAGCCACCCTTCACAGCTGCTGAAGCCAGTGGCTTAGCTAAATGTTTCCAGATGCCTCTCCCATTTTACATGTGGTCAGTCTTAGGTAAAAAAAAAGGTAGTGGTTGTCCAGTAGAGAGTAAAGGGATCTAGCTGCTGGGTAGAGCGTGGTCATCCAAATGTCCACTCCCCACAGTGACTGCTTTGATTCAGCTCAATTTCTCCCCAGAGCACATTTCTGGGTCTGTTTGGAACTTGACCTTGAATTGTAACAAGCAAACCAGTTCCTCAGCGCGTCATAGAAATGGGTTAAAAAGGAGGAGCTGCGGGGGAGAAGGGCCTGGACTGCGGAACTGTGAGCTGCCATCTCTATAACACCTCCTCGTTTAGTACAAGCAGCTCAGAGCAGCATGGTAGAGAGGGCAGAAAAGGGGATTGATTTTAATACACATTTCACTTACTTGACCATGAAATTATAAAATTCCCTCCCTTTCCCCCATCTTGACATCCCCCCAAAATCTATCACCATAATTGCTGATTCTTAAAGCCAGGGCTAGCAGGAGGTATTCATATCCCAGCACCAAGGATATCCCCCCCACTCCCCCATGGGAAGACAAGCGTTTTGTTTTCAATGTTGCTGGGATTCAAACCCAGGGCCTTGTGCATGTCAGTCATGGTCTACCACTAAGCCACACCATAAAGTCCCACGCATTTAAGCAATATTTCTAGTGAACAACTCCTCCCCAAGTCCAGTGATAAGTATAAGACAAACGTTGCAAAGGGTAAGTGCGCCAAGCAAATTTAAAGTTCAACAGACTGGAGAAGGTTAAACTTAAGTTGTCCATTTTAAACTTACATTTTGTTCTTGTGAAGAACATTCAGTGGCCTCCTTGCACCCTTTCCCAGTCATAACTGAAAAGTCTACAACGAGGCAGGCTCTACCCCAGCTTCTGCACACAAAATCCCTACAAATCCATGTTAAAGAAAAACAGATGCCCACCATGTAGGCAAAGTCAAACCTGGATATTTTTCTGAATGATGTAATTCTGTTGGATTTTTTTTATAGCTACTACATTTAGTTTGTGTAATTCTTTTAATATTTATATATTTTAAGAAATCATCCTTACAATGCTGTCAGGTCAGGCCAAGAGAAAGTTGGAAGATTTCACTTTGGGAGAGATGGAAGGAAAGTGCTTCAGTGGCTTTTTAAGGTTGCATGCTGCATTCCAGTTCCTGTGCTCCAGCAGTCTGCCAAGAATTCTACCGGATGGTCCTATCAGCAATGTCTAGTCCGATACAATGAGTTACTTATTCATCATATGAATCATTAATGATGTAGACACTGATTATTGTTTTATTAGCTGACTTCCGACAAATCAATCGACCCTGAGTCAGATACTTACAGGCCCTGGGACACAGTAGCAAGGTCACCTATAAGACCCGTGAGACATGCAGGGTCTATTTTATTCCCAGAATACTTTCACCAAACTGTGTGCAAAGTTTAGTGGTTAAAAAGCTACAATTCACATCCCACCAAGATTTCAGTTACAGGACTATTACTGGTTTCTGAGGTCTACCAGTGGATGCTACTGGCCTGGGGTGGGTTCAGTGAGTGGTCCTCCTTCTCATGATGGAGGAACACCTCATACAGGGATGTAAGAAATGACAATGATGCTCCAGAGAGGATCCCAGTGCATGGTGGGATCATGGGTGCTGCTGATCACAGTCACAATTGTGTTTTAACTAAAGTGGGGTCTCTATTATCTTGAACCTTTGGTGTCTATACTGAAAAGGAGCTCTCTGGCCTGAGCTGAGTTACTCAACTCAATAGAATAAGGGGCTCAGAAAATGCCAGCAGAAGAATAATGATCAAGATGCCTGGGGTGTGAGACTGGAGAGATGGCTCAGTGGTTAAGAGCACTGACTGCTCTTCTAGAGGTCCTGAGTTCAATTCCCAGTAACCACATGATGACTCACAACCATCTGTAGTGGGATCTGATGGCCTCTTCTGGTGTGTGTAATGCTTACACACACACACACACACACACACACACACACACACACACACACACACACAGTATGACCTTGCAACAGTAAGGGGCTTAGGCTCCCCTTTAGCCTCATACTCTTACAGCATCTCCACTCCAATATCATTTCATCCAATATCCTGTGTGGGAGAAATCCTAAACAAGAAGCTGGAGGAAATAACCCACAGGGACGGGGGGGGGGGCGGGGGGAGCAGCGGGGGGGGGGCAGGGGCCGGGTCAGATATGTGGTTTTTGTTGTTGTTTTTTGTGGTGCCTAAAAAAATGTAGTCTTTGAATTGGACACATACATCCATATTATGCCAACTGAAAGAACATGCATTTCTGGTTCTCCTCAAGTAAACAAACCCTAAGTCTATATATACCAGGCCTATCCTTCTCTGATGTTTGAAGTTTCTGTACATTAGAATTGCCTAATGTAATCTTGACAATCCTGCTCAGTCTTCTCATTTCCTAGTCGATCCGTCTTCAGAAGCTAGAAGGAGGCAACACATCTGTCTACAGTTCTCTGACCCTTCTTGTTCAGTTTGTTTAAGTAGCAACCACATTGTCAGACAGGAGCACATGACATAAAGTGCTGCCCCCAAGAGGGCAGCATTGTGGTTTGTAAGTACCTGGCTCCCAAGTTCCTGGTCTTTCCTAAGGGACCACATACCCTTCTGCATGCCTGCCAAAGCCCTTTGGTATCAGAGAACAAAGGCTGAACAGTGCTCTTTGCTACTGAGTTCAGCAGCAGGCTATTTCAGAGCAGGGCCCGACTTTTCTAAAGCCGGAAATTACCTCATTCTTCCGGGAAACATTTGACCTCCTCTTTTCCTAAGGATTACAGCAGTCAGTACGACACATCAAGATCCTGGTGTTCAGGGAGCTGATCTTTGTGAAAGAAGATTCCCCAGATAGTCCATGAACTGACTTTGAGCCAACAAGCAGCTCTGAGGAGGTGGTCTCTGCACCACTGATAGCCACCAAAGTTGAAGACAAACAAAAATAGTTTTTATGAAACCAGAATGTGGCTTTGAAAGTAAATGAAACCAGAGGAGCCACAGACACTGAAAAGTATTTGCAGTTAGTCACATATATCCATAACACCAGAACTGCAATTCTGGACGCCCGCTCTGAAACGGCAGCAAGGAGGCACAGTAGGCCGACAGCTCCCGAGGAGCATACACGTTCAGTGACATAAAGCTAAGGTTAACCAAGGGACCCCAGTGAAGTGTCGCCCTCTTCTCTTACTGTCTGCATTATATCACCAAGCAAACAATATCTATGGGTGTCCAGATGGGAAGTTATTTACTTTTAGGAAAACTGACTGAATAATCACAACTATCTAATGTATCAATATGTCATTTTTTCTGTCTTTGTAGACATAGCCAAGTATCACTAAGAAGAAAATGTATAGATTCATTTACAGAGAACATAATTCTTTTAAAGAAGGAGGTAGAGGAGGAGGAGAAGGAGGAGGAGGGGAAGGAATAGGAGGAGGAGAAGGAGAAGGAGGGGAAGGAATAGAAGGAGGAGAAGGAGAAGGAGGGGAAGGAATAGAAGGAGGAGAAGGAGAAGGAGGGGAAGGAATAGAAGGAGGAGAAGGAGAGGGAGGGGAAGGAATAGGAGGAGGAGAAGAGGAAGAGGAGGAGAAAGAGGAGGAAGAGAAGGAGGAAGAGGAAGAAGATGAAGAGAGGGAGGAGGAAAGGGGGGAGGGGGAGGGGGAAGAGGAGGGGGAGAAAGAGAAGGAAGAAGACGACAAGGCAACCACTCGTGACTCTAGCTCTAGGGGGATCAGCCATCTTTTGGCCTCCACATGCACCCAGTTGCACATGGTACATATAAACCTACATCGACATATATGCATGTGCATAAATAATACATCTTTTTTAGAAGAAAATTTCTACTCTATGTCAAACAAATCCACAAAATGACTGACTCTTACAAACATGTTGTGTCTGAGTGTGACTCATGTGGGTCCTGAAGGCTTTGGGAATGTTGGCCCTTGTCTTCCTTCTTTCATAAAAATTTATTAAAATGATGTATCTTAGTTATGTTGGTATCAAGACAAATGTCATTCAGATCCAATACTATGTATTCCTTAATATATTTATATTTTTCTTATACTTTAAAGAAGTTAATTAAAATATTTGCAGAGGTTAATACAGGTAGCTGTGGGCACTGTGCCTAATGGCTAAACCAACTTTGGACCACAAACCCTTGTTTTTTTGTTTTTTTTGTTTGTTTGTTTGTTTGCTTTTTAACCGAGTGAGCCTTCTAGATAGACATGGTTAAACAAAATAATTGATAGGGCATTTCTTGACAACGATGAAGACCTCCAGGGGGAAACTCATTGTCTCATGAACTCTGATGAGTTTAGACACAGGCTTGGCATCACTGAAAGGTGGTCTTTCTGACACTTTTGAACTCTTCCAGAAATGCTCAGCATATTGAATGTGTACAACTCCTGTGAAGCATTATTACTTTGTGGGTTGAAGCTATGAAGAGCTATCCCTGTGGTTCTCAACCTGTGGGTCGCACCCCCTCTGGAAATTAAATGGACCCTTTCACAGGGATTATCTAAGACCGTTCAAAACCACAGATATTTCCATTGTGATTCATAGCAGTAGCAAAATCACAGTTGTGAAGAAGAAACAAAAAATAATTTTATGGTTGGGGGTCACCACAACATGAGGCACTGTATTAAAGGGTTGCAGCTTTAGGAAGACTGAGAACCGCTGCTCTGAGCTATTGTTGGAATTTAGTTTCGTTTCTTTTTTCATTTTGTCATAAAATTGAAAGTATAAACAATCACACACACACACACACACACACACACAGAGTAACACTGTGCTTACCCAATGCTTAGAATATTCTCATGTGTTCCTATCATTTTATGGAATTTTGAAATGGGATTGAATGGCGTTCTTCTCTTTACAAGCAGCCTCAATTGTGATGAGAGTTTAACAGTCTCAAACAGTATGGAAAGGGTCAGACAAGTGCCTAGACCAAACGACCATGGCCCAGCCCCCTTTGCCTTTTAAACTTCCCCATTCAAATACTGTCAACCACTACAACATCTGGGTGGGGTTTTTAAACCTTGAGAGAAAGAAGCTAAAAGGGACAAACATAACTTTGTCAGGCCAATGAAAGCATCTCAAAGGAACACAAACCCATTAGCTTGCAGCAGGCTAACAGAAGAAGCAGGTCTGGCTAGGATAGGTTCTTTTTTGACCCCATTTTTACCTATGTGTGTATAATTGGGAAGTAATTGTCTTTCACTTCATATGCTGTCATAGCAATAGTTGTTATTCTGGATTGCAAAGTAGTTAAAAAGCTTGAAAGCCTTTTTTTTTTAAAAACTACTTAAAAATCTAAAAATGGCTTTAGTATATATTCATAAAATAGCTAACAAACATAATTTTATCAATATTTTAACATATTTCACAGTCAAGTAGCCAAAAAAAAAAAACCCCAAAAAAACAAACCCAAAAACCCATCAGACTAGGGAAGAAAGAAAAAAGATAACAGCTCACCTTTGTAGTTGAAGCTCACTCTTCTGACGTCTTTTTCACCCACAACTCCTAATGTCGGTCCTCACCTATAGTAGAAACACAGAAAATAAATTGAGTGTACAGGGATATTACTTCTCAGAATTATATACATGCATGTGTATATATATATATGTATATGCTGTATATGTATATGATATATATGTATATATGTATGTATATATATATTTGTGTGTTCACACATGTGCCCATGTATGGTGTACATGTATGTGTGTGAGTGTGTGTATGTATGGGGTGCATGTGTGTGTTTGTATGTGAGCATGTGTGTATGTATAGTATATGTGTGTGTGCATGCGAGTGTGCATGTATGGTATATGTATATGTATGTGTATGTGTATGCATGCATGTATGCATATATGGCATATGTATGTATGTGTGTGTGCACATGTGAGTATGGTGTGTGTGTGTGCATGTGTGTGTATGTCTATGTGCATGTATGATGTATGTTATGTGTGTATGTCATGCCTGTACAAGTGTTCTTACATGCCGAGTCAACTCCTCAGCCCCAGAATATTCTTTTAATGGATCATGGATGAGATATCAGCACTAACTTGAAGCAGCATGGTAAAAAAGATTAGCTGCCAAAGGGCCAAAATTTCCCAAGAAAATGTCACAATTATTCTAAAATAATCATAAAAATAATTAAAACCCCACAAATCTTATGGGATCCTGTATTGAAAGGATACAAATGCCCACTTATCTTTGATTTTTTTCCCCCTTGTTTTAGAAAATTAAAGACTTGAACTTTCAATAGTTCTGAAAGCAAAGAATTCCAACCATTTCCCACAAACCAGGAAGTGTTTCTCCCAACAGAGGAAAGATGACCCCAGAGCCTTTAAGTAGAGCAGGAGTAAAGACGTTAGCCAGCCTCAGAGGTTGCACTCCTAAGATTTAGCTTCCAAGACCATGGCCAATGTCCCTTGAGTTCCTCTCCATGTCACTATCCACAAATCCTTCCCAGTTTCCATCTCTGTGAGGTAGTTGGAAGGTGGAGGAATCTTCCAGTGGTAAGCTGGAAGATTTTGAATTTGTGTTCTGATTTTGTTTTTGTTGTCTTGTCACTGTGTTTGAAAAGGAAGACCCATGGACATTTCAGTGTTTGAAGATTTGATATATGTGCTGTTCATGTAAAGCCACCGTTGTCACTTTTAAAAGGATAAAACAACTTACCAATTATGTATATTTTATAAATACAATTATTTTTATCTAACATGCATAGTGTTTTGTCTATATGGATATATGTGCATCATGTGTGCACAGTGGATGAAGAAGTCAGAAGAGGGTATCATATCTCCTCTGTATATGGAGTTAGAGAGGTTTTTGAGCCACCATGCGCATGCAGGGAAGTGAACCTGGATCTTCCGGAAGAGCAGCCAGTGCTCTAGTCTTCCAACTCTAGGTCTTTATGAACATGAGAGAAATTACTCTAGGCAACTGAAGGAAGTATCAAAACAATGTTAGAGTAAAGAAGTACTTGGTATGCAACAGCACAGAAAACAGGGTGTGGGAGCAAAGAACAATTATTAGAACAATCCAAAGAAAGTGCAAACTTGTAAGACCTTTGAAAAAAAGATGAAATTCTCATCAGGTCATTAAAAACGAGGAATGGGTAGATTAATTTTATTTCATATGTGGGGAGTCAAAACAATGCCATTTTGTCTGTGAATCAAATAATTGGTGGTGTTTCATTCTTTTAAACTGGAGAAAGCAAAAGAAATGAACTAAATATTTAGTTTCACTTGTTAGAAAAGTACCATGTGTGGGGGTACACATACAGTTAAAATGAAAAGCCACTTCTTTGCAAATTGTGAAACCACACAGACTTGTTTTCGGAAAATGTAGCCTTAAAACCAAAAACATGAAAATACAATTATTCAAGGAATGCATCATAGATGTGCAAAACATTTAAACATGCAGAGTATTGAAAAATATTTTCGGGAATCAGTGTGAAGATCTTAGGGAGAACAGTTTTCTAAGGTGAATTTAATAATCAGAACTGAACCCAAAATATTAATGCTGAAAAATGACTGAATGTGGTTTATTTTAAAGGTTTCCAAGCAGTAGTTTAAAGGGAGGCTGTCGAATTTACTCCATGAACATAACGGAAACCTCTTCACCAAATCTAGTACAAAGGAAGAAAAGTAAGAAGCTCACTCAATTTAAATGAGATATGAGAATCCCAAACAGAGCATTCAGAAGCCCAGTTTCCTATGAATGCCACACCATTATAGAGATTATTCTATAGATATTTAAACATAGAGACATTGTGTACTATGAATAGACAACAAGAGTTCAGATGTAACACATTGTTTTCCATCAGTATCCCCCACTGCCTTTTAAAGCCTTATGAAACACTTTAAATATAGATAAAGAAAGAATAGATGACCACTATACAACAGTGAAAGGCAATGTGCAGACGGGTGACCATCATTTACGGGTGACAAGGCTGAATATTTAGCACAATAGGGTTTGTTTACTTTATGGAACTCAGCACCTCCTATATAGATGTGACTAGTGCTCTACCACTGATCTAGCTTCAATCCTGAGAGAACTATCTCCTGCCCCACCCCTCCACAGAGGCAGGGTGTTATGAGAAAATGTTTTCTGTAGCCCAGGTTGGTTTTGAACACTCTATGTCACTGGGAATGACCTTGATCTGACCTTCTTGCCTTCACCCCCAACCCCCATGTGCTGGGAGTATGAGGTTCATCATTGTGCCTGGCTTCCAAGAGAAATATCTTTATAAATATGAGAAAAGTGTAGACATTTCACAAAACAATCTGAAACACAATACGCCAGAAACAGTGGGTTTTGTCCAATGGCAGCAATGTCTAGTCACAAGCGACTGAGAATGAAGAGACCTATTCAGAAAAGTTACCCTCACAAAAAGACATATGGAAGGCAGTAAACAGAGCTCTTTCAGTTCAAGACAAGTTTCTTCATGACAAACGGAGAAAAGTATAGATGCATTTGTTTTTCAAAAGAACAGCAACACTGTACAGTCAGGAAATTCAATATGAGGTAAACTAGCACGCTGGTAGGAATATAAGGCAAGTGGGGGAGGGGACATTTACAAGCAGCCATGATTATTTATAGCTGGACACCTGGGAACCTCATTGGCTGCTCTATAAATTCAATGTGGGATTTAAAAAAAATCAATAATATTTGATTATTTGGCCTTAAGTGCAAAAACCCACTAATGGAGTGTGCTTGGGGCATTAAATACAAATAAGATTTGATGTAAGGAAAAACAAAACAAGCCTTCATTACACTTAGGAAGGAAGGTTAGGGAAATGTTATAAAATAGCCATCAATGTAATATATATGCCAAGAAAATGCTGATCACCCTTTGCTGAGTCTCAGCAAAACGGGTCTCATTTTATTGCTTTTTGGCAAGCTGATTCCTTCCCAGGGCAATTTTAACTCCAGTGTCTAAAATAAGCTAGCTCACCTTTAATTTTAGGTGACATTCAGACATGAGATGAAACGCTCTGTGGCAAGAACCACAGGATTGAATCTAGAGAATCCAGAATGGATGCTAACAAAATTGCCCTGGGAAGGAATCAGCTTTGCTTTTTAGATATAGAACAAAATGAAAGGACTGTTATGTGACTTGCTAGAGATAGCCCTCAATGCATGGTCTTAAACAAGACCAATTCTACTTAGAATAATTCTTATGCAAAGTCCTAGAGCATGCACATTTGCCAGAAAATGTCATTTATTTGACATATAACATATAACAGCTCCACACATGGATTTGTTACTTCCTTGAGTAAAACACATGGAAGCAATGCATGAAGAAATAAAGCAAGGATGGGCACTCATATAACCTATCAGAAATGACAGGGCTTCAGAAGAGTGTGGATTGGTGATAATGTCAGTTAGCCAGCCAGCCAGCCAGACAGCCAGCCAACTAATCACAAAATCTCTCCATAGTCCTTGAAGTTTCTAGAAAGTATTTTTAAACCAATACCTTGGTTAATCAAGTAAACAAAGACAGTAGTTTTGAGGGGATGCAAAATATGACCACACAAAACTTTAAAGACTTTCTGTTTGGATTAGAGTCTTGCTTTTCCCCTAGCCTGCCATGTTGGGGTACCATTCCACAAAAATCTCATCTGTCTCTGTAGATCTAGGAATACTGCTAAGATATATTGGGGCTTTGGGTCCACGGCAACATAGAAACACTTTCTTTGTTTGATTAATTGTTATGTTTTATCCAAAGTAAATTTTATTTCATATAATATATTCTAATCATGGTTTTCCCTCCATCATCTCATCCCAGACCCTCCGCACCTCCCACCCATCCAATGCCATGCCTTCTTTCTCTCTCTTTAGAAAACAAACAGGCAAACAAACAAACAAACCAGAATAAGAAATAAGGAAAAGTAGAAGCACATACATGCAGACATAGACACACATACACATATATAGATACACACAGACACACACAGACTCACACAGACACACACACAGACACACACACATATATAGATACACACAGACACACACACACAGACACACACAGACACACACACACATATATAGATACACACAGACACACACAGACACACACACATATATAGATACACAGACACACACACAGACACACACACACAGACACACACACACAGACACACACAGACACACACACATATATAGATACACACAGACACACACAGACTCACACAGACACACACACATACACACAAACACACATATATAGATACACACAGACACACACAGATACACACAAAGACACACACACAGACACACACAGATACACACACACAGACACACAGATACCACACAGACACACACAGAGACTCACACAGACACACACACAGACACATACACAGATACACACACAGACACACACACATATATAGATACACACAGACACACACAGATACACACACAGACACACACACAGACACACACAGATAGATACACACAGACACACAGATACCACACAGATAGACACACAGACACACACACAGATAGACACACAGACACACACACAGACACACACACACAGACACACACACAGACACACACAGACACACACACAGACATACACACAGACTCACACAGACACACACACAGACACACACAGACTCACACAGACACACACAGATAGATACACACAGACACACACAGACACACACACAGACACACACACAGATACACACACAGATACAGAGACACACACACAGACACACACAGATAGATACACACAGACACACACACAGACACACACACAGACACACACAGACACACACACAGACACACACACAGATACACACACACACACAGACACACACACAGACACACACAGATACACACACAGACACACACACAGATACACACACACAGACACACACAGACACACACACAGACACACATACAGACTCACACAGACACACACACAGATACACACACACAGATACACACACACAGACACACACAGACACACACACAGACACACATACAGACTCACACAGACACACACACAGACACACACACAGACACACACAGATACACACACACATATATAGATATACACAGACACACACACAGACACACACATATATAGATACACACAAACACACACACAGACACACACAGACACACACAACAGACACACACACACAGGTACACACTTACACAGATACACACACAAACACACACAGATACACACACAGACACACATGCACACATACACACATGCACATACAGATACATGCATACATAGATACACACACATACATAGATACACACAGATACACACACAGACACATACACACATACATAGATACACACACAGACACATACACACACATACATAGATACACACACACAGATACACAGACACAGACACACACACACACACACATACACACACCATAAAACACAAAATCAGAAACCACAATGCACAAGTGAAAGACTGGTAAAGTAAAAAAACAAAACAAAACAAAACAAAAAAACCCCACAAAGCAGTATGAGACCAACCCCCTCCCAAAAAAAATCTCCAAAAATACCACTGAATTAATTTAATCTATTCTTGAGCCTTATTGTGGTTTGTGTACCCTGTGAAACTCCATTGGAGAAAACTCATCTTTTTCTTCCCAAGTGGATGTCGATTGGAGGTAGCCTCTTGGCTAGGTATGGGAGCAGGTGTCTAGTTCCCTGTCTCAGTGCTATGACCCCATCTGGCTTGGACCTGTGCATGCCCGGTGCATATGGCCACAGTCTCTGAGCTCATATGTGCGTCAGTCCTGTTGTGTCTGGAAGACACTGCTTCCTTGGTGTCACACATCCCCTCTGGTTCTTACAATCTTTCTTCCTCTTCTTCCTCATAGTTCGTTGCGCCCTGAGGAGAGGGATTTGATGAAGGCATCTCATTTAGGACTGAGTCTTCCAAGGTCTCTCACCCTCTACACATAGCAACACTTTCTTGCTTCTCTATATCCTTTGAACAACTTTATTTCATTTGTAGGCCATAAAACATTTACCTATGTTCTCTCTAGTGGGTGGGATGATATTATTTGCGGTTACAGATGCCTAACATCTGGCTACCCTCTTTATTGACCTTGAATAAACCAGTACTTTCCTTGCCCTGATCTTAGCCCATGTGTAATAAAGTTTTTACATACATTATGCCATAACTCATGATTGATCTCCCTATTTATAGTGATTGGTTAGTTCATGCCCAAGTCAGATCAGTTAAAGCCAATGAAGCCTCACCTGGAAAACAGGCATTCTCCTGCTCCCCACAGATGTAAGTAAGACAGAATTTAGAGTCTAGATCTATTTATAATCACACTAAATTATGACATCTCTGTCCCTGATAAACCACACAATCAGGTCTGGTAGCATGTCTGGTAGCAACATTATAGCTATGATGGGTGTGCCCTGGGTACAGTTGGCAGACTGTATTCTAATGACATGACTGTATATACTTATTTTTGGGATCTTTACCTTGTTTTCAGGGTTTCTTCAATGTAAACCATATCACATGTGTCCTCTGTGTTCACACTCGGGACATTCCATATTGCACTTGCCTGGATGTTCTTGCTCAACACACTGGCTGAGTTGTTCAACATACACATGCTGAACACGCCCCTTTCTACACAGATTGGACTGGCTTATATTCCATGCAGACTATGTGCAAGTTCTTACATGTCAAATAGTATAGTCAACACGCGATACTACAATGTTTCATTTCTATCTATCTAGAGGGGTATAAAATGGTGTCTTAGTGGCTTAAGTTTGTATTTTCCCCATTATTAATATTAGATATAGCATACACAAGGCTCCTAGTTCAAACCTTAAACACACACACACACACACACACACACACACATGCACACACCCACCCCACCCCCCCACCACCACCACTACCACCATCACCACCACCACCAGCTAAACCTCATCCTGCCTTTCCTATAAAGGTAATGACTAACTAAAATAAACAAAAACTTACAAAAATAAGTAGAATTCAAAGAATATTCTCTTTTCCTGTCTCTTAATTGTTTTAAATGTTCACTGATATTATTAGTATTTTTTTTCCATAGAAGGAAGCTCTACTTCTGGGCAATATATGCCCACATCACTTGAACAAAAGCAAGGATACCCAGAAGCTATAGAATTCACAGTAGATGGGAATAGAGTACAGTAGGGAATTCAAATGATCATACTTTTGGGGATAAGAACATTTGACAAGTGCTTGAAGTTTTTCTTCTATGGAGATGATGAACTATGTCATAATGAGTTATTAATCCTTTTTGTGTGTACTTGTCTGCTCATGCAGACACACACATTTGTGATCACACAGAGCCCTCCAGAGACAAGCTCTATACTTCTCCTTCAGTCTCAGGGTTTAATTCCTTGTCTCTGGCTGGCTGGTTCTTCTTTTGACAGAAACTTGGTGAGTTTCAATCCCTTTCAAACTGACTTGCTAACTAACCAGCCATCTAGAACTTGGAAGCGAGTCTATAGAAAATGCAGAAACCTTTTAAGAGCTCATATTTCTTGGTCTCCTAACTGGGATATATATTAACTTCACCCATGATTTAATCCAGTTATGCGGTGAATTGCCTTATGGTGCCAGGCATTGTGCCAGGCCCAGGGGATTACACAGTGAATGGGGCCTAGTATCTCTGAGGAGTGTCCATCTATCCAGTACAATGGACGTGTTCTTAGAAAACTTACATATATCAAGCAGTTTTTAATAAACTGGATTGTTTTCTGTGGCATTTTTTGACAGATATATTAGGAACAATTTGTCAAAGTGAAGGTTCTAGCCACTCAATTTAGATATTAAGTGTCAGATCGGCATGCCTCGCCAGGCTCTGCATGTAATACATAAATAACATTTATGAAATGAGTTGAGCTTTGAAGGCAAGCTCAGCCTCCAGGTTATGTCAATTCCAAGCTCATTCAAGAGCACCAGGTAGAACTGATGGAGGTTCTGTAAATGGCATCAAGTTGAGAAAATAGAGGTGCTTCCCAAATCTGGGTTAGATTTCATGGTATGCTGGCTGTGGGCTTGTCTAAAAGGAAAGGAAAAGCAGACAACTATGCTATTCATGGTTAAGATGGTGCCATTTTTGATTTATTTTGCAAAATGGACGAATGGTAAGCAAACTGACTTTACATGGGTTTATTTCTTCAAGTACAGAAATGAGGACTGGGGTTTCCAGTAGGGGACCTTTCTTCAAATTTCCTGCAGGGCTCTCTCATTTCCACAAAGAAGGAAGGCTCTAAGCAAAATTAATCTCAGTCTCAATCTCTCTCTCTCTCTCTGTCTTTCTCTCTGTGTGTATGTATGTATGTGTGTCTGTCTGTCTGTCTCTGTTTGTGCAAGAATGCATGTGCACATCCACTTATGTGAGTCAACGTCTGTGATCACATACCATGGCACACATGTGAAAGTCAGAGACCCCCAGATGTTTGAGACAGGTTCTCTGGTTGTTCCTACTATAGATGGCAGCTGGTCTGGAGAACTTCCAGGAATTCTCCTGTCTTTGTACCCCATGGCAGACTCCTAAAACGCCTCAAAAATCCCCAACATTTGAGCACTGATACTTTGTCAAGGTAGAGACTAAGGATACAGTCAGGATTAAGCCACATGTAGTCTGTTCTTCTAAGGGAACTTCCAGCCAGTGGGACAGTCAAAGTGGATTTAGCCAGAGGCAAAGCCCAAGGCAACTGAAGTCATGTGTGCTTCTGAATACACAGAATAGTACAACCATAGTATTAAAATCAGGGTCTCCGTAGCACAGCAGTAGAGGAGGGTGGGTAAGAAAAGACTGCCAAGAGATCAAAGTCTGACTTAAATAAGGAAAGGGGAAGTGGCTTTGGAGGGGAGGTTTTTGGCAGAGTCTACACGTAATACCAAGTTGGGGGGGGGTGGTCACAGAACTTGATAGTCATTTTCTTAGCAGAAACATGTCTGAAGAACCATCTTTTCTGAGTTAGAGTTCACTAGATCAATGATGTGAAGCAAGTTAGCCTCTGTGGCCAAGAGGCAAAAAGGAACATAGTGAATTTCCTTTAACATGAGTAAGATTCAGTTGGGCATGGTGTTAAAACTTTCTCAGGACCACAGAGGTGGCTCAGGTAGTCAAATGCTTGCTATGCAAGCCCAGGACCTGATTCCAGATTCCCAGAACCCACGAAGAAGCTAGAGGGGACATGTACATGGAACCCCAGTGTTGGAGAAACCACAAAGCAGAGAGAAAGGAGGAGCCCAGAAGCTCATTTTCTGGCCAGTCTGGTCAAATTGATGAGTTGCAGGTTCATGGAGAGACCTTGCCTCAAAGAGTGTGGTGGAGAACAGTTGAAGGAGGGAGACAACCAGTGTTGACTTCTGGACTCCACATGTATGTGTACAAGCATGTGCACACACACACACCATATATACACACACACATATATATACACACACACATACATATACACACATATATACATGCACATATATACACACACATATATATACATATATACACATACACATATATACACATATATACATATACATGTACATATATACATATATATACACACATACCTATATAACACACGTGTATACATACATATATATACACATACACACACATATGCACACCACATATAAGAGCAGTGTTTGTACAGGAACACAAATAGTTTGATTGTTTCACAAACAAAATATACACAGCAAAGAGATTACCTGTGATGGTTCTTTAATGACATCTTGTTCAGGGGAATGGCTGCAGCTATCTGAGTCTCCATCCAGCTGTGTGTTTAATGGCATGGGGCTGGTTTGATTTGAAGCAGGCTCCGGTACGAACACTGCTCCTATTCAGGCCACGCATGGGAAAGTCTGCTCCACCACCCACCAATGTTATAGAAAGGAAGGTAATTTCCTTCTCCTGGAGGCCTCCTTCGTCTCCCCACATCAGTCAAAGAAAAGAGGCTTTGACATATCAGCCATGAAAAAGTGAGTTACCAAATATATCACAGAGCGTTTATTTAACATCAGTCTTGAGATGTCAGTGAGCGTTTGGCAGAAAAAGGAAACAGGAATGGAGAGGAAGGTCTGACTTCCAGTAACACACTTCACAGTGACTGCCCAGTCACTGTTCATCTCCATGGCCTTCGGCAGCATGGCTACCAAGACTTCCTGCAAGCCTCTGGGTTTTTGAATGTGGCTTTTTCACTT
This sequence comes from Tokudaia tokunoshimensis, assembly GCA_036184795.1. Lineage (NCBI taxonomy): Eukaryota > Metazoa > Chordata > Mammalia > Rodentia > Muridae > Tokudaia > Tokudaia tokunoshimensis. Next base: position 73,290,302 of record BTHU01000006.1, on the reverse strand, counting down.
CCCCAAAGAAAGGAAATGTTAAATTTGACTAATTTCACTCCCAAGGGAGGGAAAGAGACTAAGAAGGGACTTAATGCAAGAAAACCCTGCCTTTTTAACCTGCCCCAGAGCCACTCATCTTTAACTCTGTGGAACTCAGAGTTTTGCTGATCTTAGCATGGCTCCACATTTGATATGATTATCATTTCAAAAATACTTCAGGGAGCCCTGACTTCACAGATCATTCTTCCTCTAAAAAGCTGTTAATTTCTTTCACGGAAACTGGTGGAATTGTCTCTTATCTGTGTAGTAAGTTTAGGTAGGCTATGTTAACTGTAGTAGATTTACTGTAAAGAGAGAGAAAGTGTGTGTGTGTGTGTGTGTGTGTGTGTGTGTGTGTGTGTGTGTGTGTGTACTTGCCTGAATGTATGTGTGCATGTGTGTGGAGGTCAGAGGACAACATTGGGGGTGTATTTCCACAGATACCATCCATCTTGGTTTTTGAAACAGTCTCTCAGGGAGTCTTGGCACCTAGAGCGTGCCAAGTAGACCAGGATGGCCCGCTGGTGAACCACAGGAATCCATCTTTCTCTGCCTCCTCACTACTGGACTTACATACATGGCACCAGATCTAGACTGTTTCCTTTCCCCTAGTATACAGTTATCCTTGTAAAACACTGTGGGTCCCTCTGGAGAAGGAAAGACTAACAGTAAAATTCTCACATCATTTATGAAGGTCCTTCTTCAGGAGGGCCTGGCTGCCCCTTCACTTAAGGGGTTCTGGGTCTGCAAACTGGCTCAAGCCTGGAAATTGGTTCACAGTCTGAGATTCTCGTTTGCTATGACCCAATGTAGCCTTTTCTTCATTTGTTTGAATGTTTTTCTGCTTCTAGGGACCAAACAACAGCAGTAGGCTTCTTACCTGTTTCATGCCCGGAAACACCACGACTGATTAGCCAGTAACAAAGGTCCATACAGGTCCTGCCACCATAAAAATCACTTTGCTGGTGCTTGACCATTATGAGTCAAGACATTACGGACACTGCTTATGGACACTGCTTTCTTTACCTATGCAGCCCATTACATTCACCTTGCCTGTGGAATTCAGTGATGGCTCTGGCTCCTTCAGGGTCCAGTTAAACCCATCACATTTAATTCATTTGACTGAGTAGCATCTCCAACCCTAAGGCTGCCCCCTCACCATTCTGGGTCTTACAGGAATAGTGATGGGCATGCCTTTTGGGCCTTTCTATTGTGGGTGAGTAGATTTTACATGGCGTGCCCACTCTAGCATCGGGATCTGAGCGCCAATTGCGGGAAATTTTGTGGCTGAGTTAAAGTATATTGGAGTGAATGCCTTTCGTGTTTCAAGGAGAGTACAATGCGAGTTTAAGCCTTCCCAAAAGCTATGGGCTTTCCAGAGGAAATGAAGCAAGAAAATAGTGTCCTCCATCCATTAAAAGAATGGCATTCAGTGGTGTTTACACACGAGGCTCCCACGCTTAAAACCTAAGTCTAAATATACTGTTTAAGCCACAAGCAAAAGTGGTAATCTACTGGAGCCAAACCGCAGTGAAATTTCAGGAATGTATCCAGGTTGTATGACTCTATTTCCTGCTACAGTTCTTTTCATCACTTCTGATTAACTAATTCTTGTTGGAAGAATCTTTGGAACATAAAATAATTTCAGAAATTAAGTTTCAATCCAGTTAAATTAGATGTCCAGGTAAGAGGCAGAAACTTAAGCCATCGAGTCCTTTCTTACACATAAATACCTGGCAAGAGAGTTGCTACCAGCATAGCAGAAATCCCCCTCCTTTCCCTACCATATTCTAGATAGTTCTTCTAAGTACTTTCATTTGTCCTGATTTCAGGAATCTGAACTTGCTGGGATGACCCTCAGCCAGAGGGAGAAAGAGACAAGAAAGGTTCAAACAAGGATCAGTGGATGTTAAACAAGAAGGAAGAGTGCTATCTGCTGAGAGGAATGTTCCAGAATCTTTGAGGTGGAAGGAGGCATGAATCAGAAGAGCTTGTGTGTGTGTGTGTGTGTGTGTGTGTGTGTGCTTGACAGGTAGAATATATTCAAACATCAATGACTATAAAAAGCACAGGCAGGCAGAAAAGCCTGTACTCTTGGAGCTGGGAGCATGGGGGCAATGGAAGGACATTGCATGTGCAAATGAACAGATGAGATAAGTGCTTTTGATGTTGTTAAAGAACAAATCTCAGCAATTCATGATCATTCTCGAGAAGCTTTGTCTTCCCAAGAACTAGAATGAAACCCGAAGACACTCATAGCCCTCGTCATGGAGAAAGGAGGTCATTAAACAGATCTCTTCTGAGTGACTCCGATAACTAACAGCACTTACAAGGACAGAGTCTCCTCCAGTAGACTACAAAATTTAAGCTTAAAAGAAAAGCCAACCTTCATAATATACAGCGAAAATTAAGAAGAAAGAAGAATGGGAAGCTGTGAAGAATATTCTCCAGGTGTCATCTTCCAGAGTTGACCTAGACATTCATGGATGTGGACATGGGAAAGTATCTTTATCTAGAGGAGATGGCAGACCACCACAGCCAAAAAAAAAAAGGACTAGTGAGAACGCGTTACAGTGAAATTTCAGAAATTAGGCCAATGCAAAGCTTTCTAGCTGGTCATGGTTGTACATGTCTATAATCTCAGAAATAGGGCTGGAGGACATCAGTTTAAGGCTAGTTTGGACTACAGTTCATGTCCTAGTCTCAAAAAAAAAAATCCTAACTGCACACGACACATATACTCACACATGCATTCACACATATGCATGTATGCGCACGCGCGCGCGCGCGCGCGCGCACACACACACACACACACACACACACAGTTGTAAGAGTCACCCTCAGAGCAGATTTACTGGCTACACTCTATGATACATGTGGCAGAGGCAATACCTTCAGTCACAGAAGGTATTCAAAGCTAAGGAAAAATCGTTTTGAGTCAGGACTGAAATCATTAACCAAGAGGACAGAACACTTTTCAAACACGTGGTAACAGAGCCTACCACCCAGGCAAATTATTTGTCAGCAACTCAAAAGGAATAATATACTGAAAAAATAATCGATCCAAGAGAACATTCTACATGAAATTAAAGAAAAAGATAAAGTAGATGTTGACTAGAACCTCAGAATAGAACTTGGTCTACAAAGAAATCAAGTTGTCAAAACCTCTTTCAGTTAGCAAAATTAAGTGGCTAAGGAAGGGGCCCTATGAGGTTTTTGACTTAACAACAAATAACATTTGCATATTAGCTTTATGTTTCTTTGTTTAGCAACAAAAGAAAGTGACACACGATTATAATTAAGCTACGATGCCGTAGTGTTCCACCGTGAAACTGCAAAACAAGCAGACATGTCATAGGTAGAGTGACTGACTGTCCCAGGGCCAGGGGGTTCCCAAATGTGAGACTTCAGAAGTGAAACTGGGAAAGTCCTGTGCAAACCAGGCAGAAGAAAAGAACAAACAATGGCTATGCTCTCCTGTGTCTGACCCGGAGTCCAGTAGGTGCTGCAGAGAAGAAATGCTTGACAGCAACATTAACACAGGGGACGATGCCTGGAGAATGGTGTTTTCATATTTGGTTTTATCTCTACCCAATTCTTCTTCTTCCTCCTCCTCCTCCTCCTCCCCCTCCTCCTCCTCCTCCCCCTCCTCCCACTCCTCCTCCTCCTCTTCCTCCTCCTCTTCTTCTTCTTCCTCTCATCCTCCTCCTCCTCCTCTTCGTCCTCTTCCTCCTCCTCCTTCTTTATTTATTTAATGTGAGTACATTGCTGTCTTTAGACACACCAGAAGAGGGCATCAGATCCTCTTACAGGTGGTCGTGAGCCACCATGTGCTTGCTGGGAATTGAACTCAGGACCTCTGGAAGAGCAATCAGTGCTCTTAACCACTGAGCCATCTCTCTAGCCGGAGGCATCTAACTTCTAACAAAAAGAATACTCCAAAAACTGGAGTCACAGTCTGCTCCAAACATGTGGAATTAACTAGAAAGGATTAAATAGAGAATTAAAAAAATACCTAAACCCCACTGGAGAACAAGTTTATCAACAAAAATGAGGGCAGGAAGTCTGTTCCCTTGTGTGGTGCAGGGGTTGCTTTTGTAAGTGGTCACCACGGATGGTCACAGGAAAGGGCTGGGACAAGACATTGGTAATCCATGTTAATTCATACACCAAGTTCCCAGACCAGGCTACTATCTGCTGCTGCTAGGAGACCCTGAGTTTGTCTGAGTGGAAGCTTCTCAGAGCTGTACAGTCGCTCCTTCCTCCCTCTGTGCAGCTTTCAGAGTTCTATAACATTAGACTAATTTTTAAAGGCAGCCATTAAGCCTGCCCTTTTAGGCCAAAATGCTTCTCAGTTTTTAAAAACCCCAAATAATGATTCTTTTCATGAGCCTTAACACTCTGAAGCCTAATGGCCCCAAAGAGGGACTCACAGATAACTTCTGTGAGTGTCTTTAACAGAGAGCGTAAATCTTAGAGGTATGCTCACTTGGCAGTTGTTTGCACAGGAAGTTACCGGCTTATCTATAAATGATAACTCATTTTAAATCTCCTCTAGAAAATGCTACAGTTCTGCCTGTTGTAAATCGCCAACCATGGAGCATATAATCAAAATCCATCCCAGTATCCTTCATTGCATACACAGAGGGGCCCCGCTCATACATTAAACAACCCAATAGGTCTCTGCCAAATTACTGGACATCCATCAAGCTTCCTTAAGGCGCATTTAACATCTTGAAAGCATACCTGAAATCACTATGTAGTTTATAATTAACATGAAATTCAGTGTGACCGAGTGCCCTTCTGCTCCCCATAAAGCTCTTAAACCCACTGTTTATCTTAAATGTCCTACATGTCTAATCCCCAAACAGAAGGGAAAAGAACATACACACACACACACACACACACACACACACACACACACACACACACACACAGAGCTCATTGTAAATGGTTGGCAATGACGCTGATATTTGAGCTTGCACAATTGTAGTGCAGGTAGGTGGAACTAGGAGAGTTCAGATCACAGACATTAACAAGGAGAAAGGGGGGACAGCAAGGGGCTGAGGTGGCTCAGTGGTTAGGAGTTCCAGGGCACTGTAGTTTGGTTCCCAGCACTCACGTGGTGACTCACAAATGCCTGAAACTTTGGCTCCAGCTTCAGGGAACCCAATACCCTCTTCTGACCTCTGAGAGGCCCAGAGCACAAACACTCACCCCGACACGCAAATGTGTGTGTATTATAGTCAATCTATTTTAATGTATTTATTATAATATATAATTAATATGTATAATAATATATAATCCAATCTTTATAGTTTATTATTTATACATTATATACAATTTAATTTTATTATATATGCATATATATGTAAATTAAAATAAATCTCTGATAAAAAAGCATGATGGGAACCAGCTCAGCCAGTAAGAAGACTTGTCTGGGTCTTCCGCCATCATTTGGACCAGGGAGCTGGGCAGTTCCAGAGCCTTCTGTGCATGGACTGCCAGGAGAGAGTGATCTCCCAGCAGCACTTTCACTTCTGAGCATGCAGGTAAGATCTCCACCTCTTCTCTCGAAGGGTGCAGCTAGGAGCTCACAGGACATAAGATCAGTGGAGCAGCTGGGACAGAGGTCTTCAGGCTGCCATTTGCACCAGGGAGTCAGGCAGCTCCATAGCCTTCTGTGCACAGACCCTACCAGAAAAGAGTTGGTCTCCTAGGAGTAAGGACACAGGCTTACAGGCCCACAGGAGGAACAAGCTTCAGCCAGAGACAGCAAGACCAACTAGCAACAGAGATAACCAGATGGTGAAGGGCAAGACAAGAACCCTACCAATAGAAAGGCCAATTGGCAACATCAGAGCCCAGTTCTCCCACCACAGCAAGTCCTGGATACCCTAACACACCGGAAAAGCAAGAGTTGGATTTAAAGTCTCATCTCATGATGCTGATAGAGGGCTTCAAGATAGACTTTAATAACTCTCTTAAAGAAATACAGGAGAACATTGGTCAACAGGCAAAAGCCCTTAAAGAGGAAATACAAAAATCCCTTAAAGAAATAGAGGAGATCATGGGTCAACAGGCAGAAGCCCTTAAAGAGGAAACAAACAAACAAAAAAAATCTATTAAAGAATTTCAGGAAAACACAAACAATCAAGTGAAGGAACTGAACAAAACCATCCAGAATCTAAAAGTGGAAGTAGAAACAATAAAGAAATCACACTCTCCAGAGAGTGAGACAACTTTGGAGATAGAAAACCTTGGAAAGAATTCAGGAGTCAAAGATGCAAGCATCAACAACAGAATACAAGAAATAGAAGATAGAATCTCAGGTGCTGAAGATACCATAGAAAACATTGACAGAATAGTCAAAGAAAATGCAAAATGCATAAAGCTTGTAACCCAAAACATCCAGGAACTCCAGGATACAATGAGAAGACCAAACCTCAGGATTATAGGTATAGAAAAGAGTGATTTCCAACTTAAAGGGCCAGTAAATATCTTCAACCAAATTATAGAAGAAAACTTCCCTAACCTAAAGAAAGAGATGACCATGAACATACAAGAAGCCTTCAGAACTCCAAACAGACTGGACCAGAACAGAAAGTCCTCCTGGCACATAATAATAAAAACACCAAATGCACTAAACAAAGAAAGAATATTAAAAGCAGTAAGGGAAAAAGGTCAAGTAACTTATAAAGGCAGACCTATCAGAATTACACCAACTTCTCACCTGAGACGATGAAAACTAGAAGATCCAGGTCAGATCTCGAACAGACCCTAAGAGAACACAAATGCCAGTCCAGGATACTATACCCAGCAAAACTCTCAATTACCATAGATGGAGAAACCAAGATATTCCATGATAAAACCAAATTTACACAATATCTTTCCACAAATCCAGCCCTACAAAGGATAATAGATGGAAAATACCAACACAAGGAGGTAAACTACACCCTAGAAAAAGCAAGAAAGTAATCTTCTTCCAACAAACCCAAAAGAAGATACCCACACAAACATAAAAATAACATAAAAAATAACAGGAATCAATGATCACTATTCCTTAATATCTCTTAACATCAATGGACTCAATTCCCCAATAAAAAGACATAGACTAACAAATATTTTTCATGTAAATCTTCAATTTAATCAGAAAATGTTTGTAATTCCTCTTTCAATTAATTTAGCAATTTTTTTATGTCTATCATTTTATCTGCATTATTTTTCATGTTAATCTTCAATTTTAATGATTTTCTATATATTTCTTCTATTTTATCAGAAATGTTTTCAATGTAAATCTCTGATTTTATCACAAAATGTTTTTAATTCCATCTTCAATTAATTTAGAAAGGTTTGTTATATCTACCATTTTATAATTTTCCATGAAATAGTCAACGTTAATGTGTTTGTCTATATATTTCTTGAATTTTATCAGAAATATTTTCCATGTAAATCTTCAATTTTACCTGAAAATGTTTATAATGCCATGTTCAATTTAGAATTATCTTTATGCCTATCATTTTATCTGTATAATTTCCATGATAATCTTCAATTTTAACATGTTTTTCTATATATTTCTTCCATTTTATCAGAAATATTTTCCATGTAAATCTTCAAGTTTATCAGAAAATGTTTATAATTCCACTTTCAATCAAATTAGAATTATTTTTATGCCTATCATTTTATCTGTACACTTGCCATGATAATCTTCAATTTTAACATGTTTTTCTATATATTTCTTCAATTTTATCAGAAATATTTTACATGTAAATCTTCAAGTTTATCAGAAAATGTTTATAATTCCACTTTCAATCAACTTAGGAATACTTTTATGCCTACCATTATTATATCTATATAAAATTTTCTATCATCTTCAATTTTATCATGTTTTTCTACATTTTTCTAAGAAATATTTTCCATGTAAATCTTCAATTCTATCATAAAATGTTTCTATTTCATTTTTCAATTAATTTAGCAATGTTTTTTATGCCTACCACTTTACTCTTTAATTTTTCCATGAAAATTGTCAATTTTAACATGTTTTTCTATATATTTCTTCTATTTTATCAGAACTATTTTCCACATAAATCTTCAATTTTATCATAAAATGTTTTTACTTCTTTTTTCAATAATTAAAAAAAGACATGTCTGGAAGCTGGACAACCTGAGTTTCATCCCATGGAGTGAAAGGCAAGAAATAACTCCCACAAGTTGTCCTCTGACTTCCAGGAGCAAACTGTGGCACATGGCCCTGCCCCACTATAGACAGACAGACAGACAGACAGACAGACGATAGACAGACTGAGAGATAGATGACATAGAGGATAGATAGATAACTGACAGACAGATGATAGATAAGAGATAGATGATGGACAGACAGATGGTAGAGATAGATGATAGACAGACACACAGACAGATCAATAAACAAATAGGTACATATAATAAAAAAGCTTAAAACAGGAAACAAGACAAAGCCAGCACTTGTTTGTGAGCGTGCTGAACCATGAACTGCATATAACTGAGCCCCAGTTTCTGGAGCTTTAAGAAACAACAGAAGGATTACAACGTCCGCCCATTGACTCCACATTTGTTAATTTTAATGAATGAACTACTAAAAATCCCATTCAGTTATTTCAGGGAGTTAAGACACTTCACTAGTATGTATTTTAAGCAAAATTTGCAGCTTCCACAACTGTGATGCAAGGGGGTGGTGGTGGGGAGAGAGAATTAAAAAGAAAAGCTAGTGAAAGCTACAGTTTACTGGCTCTCCAGGAAACTAATTGGAAGGTGCTGGAGTAAGCTAGCTGAAACAATGTAAAACATTTGTGTAACTTTGGACCTTTCCGGTGGGAGGGCTGGAAGGTTAGGAGCCACACCCATGCTCAGATTCATTCTCTTTGGCTTTCCGTGACTACTCAGACCAGACAGGATTTTGACCTAGTTATTTTTCCAGGGGAGTGTCCTTCAACTGCCCTAAAACCTGGATTGCTTTAAGCTTTTGCATTCCCATCCATCCACCCCAAAGCTACTAACTGTTCTTGGAAGGATAAGATTTAACAAACTCCATCCACTCTCTGAAGTCAGTTACAAACCGTAGCCTGCCTATGGGCAACGACGCGGGCTTTTGGAAGAACCAGAAAGCACAGAAATGATGGTATACCTCCAAGCACTTTCTATGTTCTCTCCAAAAATCAAGATTTATTGTCCCATTGTTTCATTACTTCATTATTGTAAATGGATTTCTCCCAGAAGTAGGCTTCGAGTTGGGGATTGAAAGTTAAATATTTCCATATGTCTGAATATAAACCGCTTGCTCTAGTGATGGGGAAAATGGTTTATTCTTTGTGGTAAGTTAACATCAAATTTCGTTTCTGAAGCTTTCTTCCAATGCTGTTCTTTGCCTTGATGAATTTTTAAAGATTGGATATAGTGCTAGAGAGCTTAATAGGTCATACTATGTGCCTTTGGTATGATATGGTATTAGATAGCTTATGAGGTCATGCTATGTGCCTTTGGTATGGTGCTAGATAACTTATGAGGTCATACTATGTGCCCTTTGAACTTGTCACCCTTTCCACCTCCAACTACTGTTTGGAATGTCACTAAGTCCATCAAGTTCTTGGCCACCCTAGGCCACATGTTTTGTCATTGTTACTCTTACCATAAGCATTAGCAAACAGACCACTTCTAACCCAAATGACAAAATCCAAAACTGAGCATCTGCATGATGCGACAAGGGGAAAATTTCACATTTCATGTGACAGGTCAGCAAAAACACAAGTATACAAAAATATTGCACAAGAATCACATTCAAGCTATGTCTATAACATACATACAAAGCATAAATGGATTCCATGCCTAGACTTGGGTCCCATCTCTGAAATATAGCATTTTATATATATGCCATTTTTTTAAAAAAAGAAAATCCTAAATTTATAGGGCTTCTACTCTCAGGGATGTTTGGGTAAAAGATAGAAGACATCATCATGAAGTCTTCCCTCATTGTTCCTGTATGGAGCACACAGTGACTGTACACAGTAGACCTCTGCCTGAGCAAGTTCATAAGATTCATGGAAATCTAACAGCATCTATATCTCAAAAGGAAGGGATCATGAGATTTGATTTTTTTCCTGCTATGGGGACTTCTGTCCCGTCTACCCGTCAGATGTGATATGATCAAAAATTTCCAGTCATAGTGAAACCACAGATAGTACCTCGAATTTGGATTTTGTTACTTTTGGAAGCTTAGATAGTCAGCTTCTTATTTTACCTGATTAAAAATATAAAATTAGTAGTAAATGGGTACTATAATTTAGAAATGGGGATATTTATATGTTATGGAATTTATTATGGCTATCATGAAACCTGACAGGGCCACTTACTAACATCTTTCTCTGTCATCTATAATGCTTGCTTTTCCTTCCTCCCTTCCTCCCTTCCTTCCTTCCTTCTTTCTTTCTTTTCTTCCTTCCTTCATCTGTGTGTATGATGTACATGCTTGCGTGTACATATGCTCACCTGTGAGAGGGCTCGTGTGTGTTCAGGTGAGCTGGAAGCTGGGGTCAGGAGTCTTTTTCAACAGCTCTACACTTTAGTCTTTGAGTCAGGGTGTCTCAGTTAATCTCAGAGCTTGTCTCTACATAAACAAGCTAGTTTGCTCCTGGCTCTGTTGTTTCTGTCTCTGCAGTATCAAAATGACAAGCAGGCCACCACACTCACCTGGCATATATATGGGTGCTAGACATCTGAACTTTGCCCTCATGGTTGTGTGGCAAGTGGTTTTTCAGCTGAGCCGTCTCCCAGCGTCCACTCCTTTTCCACCTCCCTTTGCTCCAGTGGGCTATACCTTTCTAGTGGGCTAATTCACCATTTCTCACTTCCCACTTGGCCCAGCTTCTGAAGACCCCGGGTACTAGTTGAAACAATGTCCCCTCCTTTTTTCTATCCTTGTATGTTTGCAATTGTTCTTAAGATCCCAATACAAGCGAATGTCAAAAGACAATGCTGGACCACTGTCTGTTTCTCTGCTTCAACTTGTATATCTCAGCAGCTGAAGAAGACTCTAGACCAACCACGTACACAGAATGAAATCACCATGACAAACCCAGGTCACTAATCTCAGTCACGTTCTTAAAGCTCTTCAACGATCTCTATTAATGTGTTGTCACTGCCGTTAATTGTCACTATTGAGTGCTAACTGAATAACTATCATGTGGTTATCCATATCCATCCCCTTCCAGGCTTTGTCTCTACAGCAGGAATAGCTTCTACTTCTTTCAAATCCTCCTCCATCCCTTTTATTCTCAGAAGCTCTTGCCATGCTGGGGAAAGTAAAGCCAGTGGCAGGAAACTCAAATTCCTGAACTTTCTGTGTATGCACCCACCTCTGTCTTCCCTGTTCTCCCCCTGCCCGTGCCGCTCCCCACCCCCCCCCTTCCTTCTCAATTCTACAGACAAGCTCTCAGGGCTGTCTCAAGTTCTCCCTGGCAGCCCTCAAGGCATTTTTCTGGACTCAGCTTCCTGACAACTGGAACTACAGGAGCCATAGCATTGACTCTCTACTCTCTTGTTTCCCTCTAGACTTGGGGGCTGGGGGATGAGGACTGAGAAGTGGCGCAGGCAGCCACGTACTGTTTTCTTTCATGTATTCGATTCCTCCCTTTCCTTGACTTTTTACTCTAGCCTACACAAAAGCCATCCTAAGCAGCAGTTCTTAAGGCCACTCCTCCATGACCCACCCTCCTCCGGCCCCTGCTTCTGAAAGGCTATTACAGACTACATCATCTCAAGGATACCATTGTAGATCTTCTCTGCCCTCACCATCTCTCATACCTGGCGCTGCTATCCTATCCCCAGTCCTCAGCTTGAAGGATCCTCAGTCAAGGATCTCCGTGGACTACAGAGCAGCTCCAGGCCATGCTTGTAGCTAGTCACTGCCTAGGGCAAAGCCTTCTTCTACCTGATCCTGGCCAGCTGCACTCATGACTCCCTCGAGCCCCAGGCCCTTCCTGCTGCACTGCTGACCTGTCTGCCGTGCGGGCTCAAAAATGTCTCTTGGATTCTATCCCACGCCTGCCTCTGCCTGATGTGGTCTGCTTCTCTTAGTATCTTCTGGCATTCTCCACTTGGCTGACTCTTGACTGTCAAGAGAATGAGCAGGGTGCTTCCTTCCACAGTTGCCTCTTTGATTACAACTGGAACTCCTCAAAAAAGAAAAAAAAAATAGAAGCCACTGTTCAGCTTTAGATCCCAGGTTCAGGACCATCATTTAAAAAAAAAATGCTGAACTGACTTTGAGTCTTCAAAGGAAGATATTAGTTATTCAACTGTTCTAGATACAGAGCCTACCTTTTAGCTTAATAACAGCATGCAGACCCCACAAAAGGTATTGGATAGTATTTCCATAGAGTAGCTGAAACCCCTAAAGAGGAAAATGCTTTCAATATACCAACTGGGTTAGAAAAATAAAAAAGAAATTCAAATGAATCCATAATAGAAATGTATGGGACGTTTAGCCTCATGTGCTCTAACTTCTAACTCAGCCGGGTTCTCCTGAAGCTTTTGCTAGGGACTAAGGAAAGGACTCAGCCAGTAAAGTTTGGTACAAACATGAGGGCCTACAGTCTGTCTCCCAGAACTCACACTAAAAAAGCCAGGCTTGGCAGGAAACACCTGCAATCCCAGCCCTGGGGATGGGTAGTGTAAACAGGAGGCTACCGAAGGCTCGCCGGCCAACAAATGTGGCCGAACTGGGTGAGCTCCAGGTTCAATGGGAGATGCTGTCTCAAAACCTAAGGCAGAGAGGTAATGGAGGAAGACGGCTGATATTGACCTCTGACCTCCACCTACACACCCCTATAACTAGTGATATGCATAATATGTGTAATTATAAAGTACTCTTTAAATAAGAACTTGAAGGTAAGTTATCCCTTAATGATCCCCACCTTGTCTTTTGATCACTAGTACTTCTACTGTCCCCATCGCTCCCTCGGAAGAGAATAAACAGGGTGACTCTCAGCTCTCTCCTGTCTCTCCACAGATGACACATGGAGAGACACGGATCACAAAGCATCCCGAGTGACAAGACAGAAACAGCCACTTGGTACTAACTTCAAGACAGAGACTCCAGGAAACATTCAGTGTCCTCATTGTCACATATTAACTGTAAATGGCGGGCGGCGGAGTGGTAGGGAAACTGATTTTCAGGGGATGAAGGGAGATGTGATTGTAGGGAAACATCTGGAAGGATAAAGCAAACTGTTTTAAGAAATTCTCTCCAGTTAGAGAGTGAAATGCTCTAAGGCTCTCCTTCCCCTCCCCCAACTCCCAGTCTAACTGTCATGTGCACTCACCTACTTTAACAAAGGACTCAAAATAACAACAAAGAGATGCCATATACTAACTAGGCTGTATCCCGCTTCGGGCTTCAGAGTCTCTGGTTTCCTCACACTGGTCCCTGGAAGGAGCCCCCGCATCATTCTCAGCCCTGGGTTGAGCCTTTTAGAGGGTCAAGAAGAAGAGGGGTATTGTTGTTCTGAGGACTGAGAATTATTAGTGTAGCACAGAAAAGGGGATTGACATCTAGGCCATCGGCGTATTTGTGACTGACAAGGATTTAAATCTACGTTGAACATGTCCTATGAGCAGATTTTAAATCACATAACCTTGAATCCTTTGAAACGTCAACTACATGTGATTTCGTCCAAGAACCTATGTGCCCCCACCTTGCCCAGCTCCCCACAAGTCCCTGAGTTGGGCTAAGTGCTCCTGTTAGCTCTAGAATTCTGCACAATCCCTCCAACCTTCCCGCTTAGCTCAGAGCTCCAACAGGGTGGCCACCTTGTCCTTTAGCTCAGGACAGTACCTGACAAGAAATGAAATTACTTTGCCCCTCTAAATGAAATTACTCTGTCCCCCCACCTCATCTAGAGGGTTTGGAGGGGGTGCCTCCCCACAAAGTGCATGTAGCCACTCTCTGCTTCCCCAGTAGCTCTGAAGACAGAAATGTTCAATGAACTCGAAAGTAATAAGATCAGGGGCCTTTCATTAGATGAGGATAGACCAGAGACACTCATGCGATGTCTGCAGGTGGGTGTGTCTTAAGCCCAAGCAGGTCTCTGCCAAGGTTGAGAAGTAGGACTCTTGGAAGAGTTGACAGCGATGGTCAGAGCAGGACAATCGAGGTGGTTTTGTAACAAAGACACTAGAAAGGAGCTCCTTCCTCTCTAAACCCTGCCCCCCTCTGCAAAATGCCTAGCTCCTCCTCTGGGATTGCCACCATCAAGTCTCTCTTAGAGGGAGGCTTAGGGACCAGGGGATGTAATTGCTCCTCGGTCAATGGTGACTTCCTTTGTTGCCTCACTCACTGTTCTCTCTCTCTTTCTCCTTTTTTAATTAGATAGTTTCTTTATTGACATTTCAAATGTTATCCCTGTTCCTGGTTTCCCCTCCGAAAACCTCCTATCCCATCCCCCCCTCCCACTGCTCACCAACCCACCCACTCCTGCTTCCTTGTCCTGGCATTCCCCTACACTGGGGCATTGAGGCTTCTCAGGACCAAGGGCCTCTCCTCCTTTTGATGTCCAGCAAGGCCATCCTCTGCTACATATGTGGCTGGAGCCATAGGTCCCTCCATGTGTACTCTTTGGTTGGTAGTTTAGTCCCTGGGAGCTCTGGGGGTACTGGTTGGTTCATATTGTTGTTCTTCCTATGGGGCTGCAAGCTCTTTCAGTTCCTTTGGTCCTTTCTCTAGCTCCTCCATTGGGGACCTTGTGCTCCATCCAATGGTTGGTTGCAAGCGACTCCCTCTGTATTTGTCATGTACTGGCAGAGCCCCTCGGGAGACAGCTATATCAGGCTCCTATCAGCAAGCACTTCTTAGCATACATAATAGCATCTGGGTTTGGTGACTGTATATGGGATGGATCCCCAGGTGGGACAGTGTCTGGATGGTCTTTCCTTCATTCTCTGCTCCACATCTTGTCTCTGTACACTGTTCTCTTTCTACCTACTTTTTGATTCTCTCTCTTCGCCTTCTGCTTCGGTATGTCCATGTGCACGCACTTGTATGCACGCTTGTGTGTACATGTATGTAGGTATGTGTGTGTATGGAGGCCACAGATAACCCTTGCATGTCATTCCTCAGGAGCAGTCCATCTTATTTTTAGAGGCAGTGTCTCTCCCTGGCCTGGGGCTTGTAGATTTGGCTTTTGTGACTGGACAGCAAGCCCCAGGGAGCTGTCTGTCTTCCCAGAACTAGGATTACATTTGAGTACCATTATATCTGCACACCCCCCCGAAACATAAGTTCCAAGGGGTTGAACTAGGATCTTTCTGCTTGCAAATCAAGCACTTTACTGACCAAGCCATTCTCCCCAACTTTTTATTCTTATTCAATATCACAGATGACTCCTTCCATACTTCTGTTTTGGGTTGTAGAGGGGACATTTGATCTCTCTCCTTTATCTTACTTTTGATGTTAGAGAAAAGTTTTATAAATGTTAACTTCAGGGTAATCCCCAAATGCCATTCACACAGTGATACTCAAACATGTTGGCCTGACATGTATGAGTAAGAATCTTGTCTGTCTCACCAGATGTGAAAGTACATTACAAAACCATGAACATAAGCTCATGGCACAGTGATATGGAGGGCTTGCATAGTCAAGGGTATGACTTCAGGTCTTGCAGGATCAATGGGTCCTGGGTCTGTAATCAGGTGACTCTTCTGAACATTAATTTCTCTTGCCTGGCAGGAGCCTCTGGTAATTCTGTTGGCTTAGTAAATTTATGCATAAGACCTGGAGCTGAGGACTGTGGGCAGCTCACACTTCTGTCCACATCTGCTGCCAGAGAGGAGCATCTTTCCTTGCTCTTTTTATTTCCATGTTCAAGAGTCAGTCACATATATTTACTAAAACAGGTGTACAGTTGGGACTATTGAAAGTCTTGCTGCCACTCCAAAAAGTGAGGAGAGAGCACTAGATGCATATTCTACGCACGACTAAATGACTCTTATTCTGAAATAATGACAGGCTTATAAAAAAAGCAATTAGAAGAACGAAGAAAGTTTTTCTTTTTTCATTACTGAAGTTTCTACTACTTGTGCCTCCAAGAAATGGTGGCCATGGAAAAGCTAAATTCAACCTTATCCTTAAGCCCAGACCTTCTTCATCCAGTGAAGACAATGTGATGGTTCATAGGTTAGATCTCAGAATACGACCTTTAAACCTAAGCCCAAGGTTTTGAATGTTCTTGTGTCTAAGTGGTCCAAGTGAAAGCACTGGACTGCCATTTGAATTAACTCTAGCACCAATATTCCTTTTGCTTTATACGCACACATACACAGGTAAAACCACGGCTTTGAAAAGCAGAGCTTAACATCTGGACACATAAAGCTAAACATCTGGACACATAAAGCCAAATGGTTTAAAGTTCAGGGCATTTGTAGGCAGTATTTTTCCAGTATGCATAAGTTGCACGCCAGCAAATAATACACTCTTTATGCTCCCAAATTGACTCTCCCTCTCGACAGAAGTGTTACTATTCAGCAAAATAATGGAGTTTCAATGAAGAATCCAACTAAAGTCAGTAAGCCGCACCATGAAACATTTAGAAAAAGAAACAGACATAGCTGGGGTGAAGAACACTAATATTTAGGATTTTCCTCCAATCTCCACAGCAGATATGAGGGTGCTGCTGCCAGTCCCCAGGGAAGGGTTCTTGCTGACATCACATACCTGAAGATTTCTTCATCCCAACTCTACCCATGCTTTTGAATCAGATAGGCGAACAGTGTATCTCACACTGTGGCCCAGGCTGGCTTCAAACGCAACTCAGTTTTCCTGCTTCAGCCATCCTTCCAGGTTAGCTTAAGTGTTGCCATGGAGACTCCTGCACTGGCTAGTTTCATTGTCAACTTGACATAAGCTAGAGTTAGCGGAGAGGAGGGAACCTCTATTGAGAAAATGTCTTCATATGATCAGGGTGTGGGCAAGCCTGTGGATCAGTTTCTTTCTTTTTTTTTTTTTTTAATTTTATTTTCTAAGTTTTTTTTAATTTACATTCCAAATGATTTCCCCTTTCCTGTTTCCTCCTTCCCCGAAAGTCCCATAAGCCTCCTTCCCTCCCTCTTTTCCCCATTCAACCCCCTCTCGCTTCTCTGTCCTGGCATTCCCCTACATCCAGTCTTTCCAGGACCAGGGGTCTCTCCTTCCATCTTCTTAGAAATCTATTGATATGCGAATTGTGTCTCGGGTATTCCGGATCAGTTTCTTAATCTGCGGCTGATAGGGAAGGGTCCAGCCCATTATAGATAGGGCTGGTAGCATTGGGTTCTATTAAAAAAATAAAACCAAACCAGACTGAGCAAGCCAGGAAGAACAGAACAGTTAGCAGTTAGATGGATGGATGGATAGATAGACAGAGGTCTGTTGTAGATTTGTTTGTATGTATTTAGAGGTGAAGGAGAATCTGGGAGTTGAGTAGGTCCTAAGAATGGAGCCTCAATTGATTGAATTAATGACCTCATAAGAAAGGAAGAGACATTGGAGCGTAAATGCTCACTCCCCCTCACCCCCATCCATGCCTATCTCACTAGAGGTCAGAGTTAAAGGGGCAAGAAGAGGCCTTCCCTGGAAGCTGACCATGCTGGTTCCCTGGTCTCAGGCTGCTGTCATCCTGAACTATGAGAAGTAACTTTCTCTTGCTGAAGCTACCAAATCCACAATCTCTTTCAATGGTGACCCAAGCAGATAAATCCAATGTTCCTAACACATGGAGGAAGCCTGGTCCTCAGTACCTGCCTGTCTTCTCCTCTGTACTTGCCTTCCATTAATGTGGTCTCTCCTGAGTTAAGAGAAGGTACTGCCCTCAGATGCACTCTCTGGACTTTGCCTCAACAAAGCCTCTATCTTCACACACCCTTTCAGAGGAAGGGCTTTCTCTCTTCAATAAAGTGGTTCTGAAAGCACAGAGATTAGTTGTATTTCTGCTGCTGGGATAAAATACTTGCCCCGCCAAAGCATCTTACAGGAGAGAAAGGTTTATATGGCTCAAGTTTATTATAGTTCCAAGTTTGAGTCCATCACTGTGGAGAAATCTCAGAGAGAGGAGCTCAAGACAATTGGTTACATTATATCTGCAGTTGAGGAGCAAAGATCAAGGAATGCGTTTTTTGCTCGGCTCTCTTTCTCCACTCCCATGCAGTTCAGGATTCTACAGATGCCTACAGGATGGCACCGCTCACAGTGGGCAGGGCTTCCCATCCCAATTAACTCAATGGACAACCACCCCACCCTCCTCGCACAAACATATCCAAAGACCACCTGATCTACTAATTCCTTGTTGAGACTCTCTTCCCAGGTGATTCTAGGTTGTGTCAGGATGGCGGTTAAAACTGACACTCTCTCATCTTCCCATTCACTCCCATTAAGCAGCTCAACAGCTCTTGAGTTTCGCCCTTATTATTCCCTATGCTTGCACACACTCTTCTAATGCCTGCTAACCAAGCTAATTGCTTTTCTTCCTTTTCCAGGGAGAACATGTACAGAACAGAAAAATCCACACACTCCGAGGCATCACTTCCTTAAGCAGAGTGTCCTTCCATTTCAGACAACTCTAGAACTCATGGTGACCTCTGTAAAAAGTTTAATTTAAATTTAATTTTACGTGCATGGATGTTTTGCATGCATGTGTGTCTATGCAGCATGTGTGTCTATGGTGCCTGCAGAGGTCAGAGGAAAGTGTTGGGCTACCTGGGACTGGAGTTACAAATGGTTGTGAGCTATCATGTGTGTGCTGGGAATCAACCCTGGGTCTTTTTAGAAGAGCAGGCAGCATTCTTAACCACTAAGCAATGTCTCTGGCACCTTACACTGGCCTGTTTTTATTCCAAGCTCACATCTTATTTGGTCCCTACCCTCTTTGACTTCTCCAAAAATGTTTAACAGTGCTGAACCTGGCCTAAGCTTCCTCTGGTTGTTTGACACCATGACTAAACTTGTCTGAAGCCCCTATCTTTGCTGTTTTGTCTTAACCCTCTACTCTTTTGAGTCCTTCTAGCAGAGGCTGCTTTAACCAATGGGTTCCATCTTTGTTCCTTGAAGTATCTGCAAACAAAGAAGAGTCCACCACCCAACTCCTCCAAGAAGGAAGGAATCCTTATTTCTTACTTCTGCCTCAATCTCTTCAACTTCACTTGTTTTTTAATCTATGTTTATTTCCCCATATAAAATTTGGTTTCCACATGGAGTTGATGGAAAAAAAATCACCCATCGCTGATTATCATAAACCTACAAGGGGCCAGGACATTGGTCTCTGCTTTGAATTTTCAGTAGGTGGTACCCCTTGGATGTCAGCTTTCTTACAATTAACTGAGAAGCAGGAGCACCCTTCTCATCTACCTTACAGGCTGCTGGAACGTAGAATGAGAAATTCCACACAAGTCCTGACTTTGATGTCTCTACTGAAAAATGGCCCCAGGACTTTCTTCTACATCAGTCAGTGCATGCCTTCATCATGCTGTTGGGAATAAGACATGGACGAGGAGCTGCGGGGAGGGGGTTTGGGAGGAGGAGGGATGGAGAGGGGAGATGGAGCAGGGGTGATGGAGGATGGGGAGGGGCAGGCTTGGTCATCCTGGGCAGTGGTGTCTCCGAGTCTGCTGCTGCCTGTTCAGCAGCTCTAGCCTCTTACTTTCTACCCTTCACATCAGAGTGTAGTTCATACCCATTCTGGGTTGCCTACCACAGCACTTAAGACCCTCAAGAGCTGTCCTTGGCATACAGTTCATCAAGACATGCAGATAGTAGATGGATAAAAAGAATCAAACTGTGAGAAAAATCTTTAATGGTACCAGTTTTGTTTTCTAAAAAAAACCAAAACAACAAACAACAACAACAACAAAAAACCCCAACCAACCAAACAAACAGACGAAAAACAGTCATAGATACACACTCTAGAAGATGAAGAGAATAAGAAAACCCAGAAAATGCCATCACTACCTAGAAATGAGAGGATTGTGGTTAATCCCTGGGTAATTTCCTTCCACTTTTTCTCATTTGTTTATAATGGAAATTGAAGTGTTAGCTGTCGTCTGACCTTTTCCCCACTGGACATAATAGGGCAGGCATTTTTATAAGAGGGCTTTCAACTTTTGACCTTTCGCTACTTGCAATGAAAAAAAAAATTCCTCAAGAATGTCAGAAATACCACATGCTTGTTTCAGGAACCAGAGTCATAGAAGCTGTATGGTATACTTGTCTAAGAAGCAGAAAGTTCTGGAAGCTGTGGGACTGTTTTGATTCTCCGATGCAGGAGAAAAGAACAACTCTGGACGCAGAGAAGGACCATACTGGGAGAACTCAGGCAAAAACCTCTCCCTTTAAGCTCCTCTTTAGAGCGGTCCATATTTCCAGGTCTCAGGAGTTCTCTCATTATGTGCATACTCTGTTCAGCCCACACATTCCATGCTTTCTTTTCTCTGGCCTTGTCCCACCCCACCCCTTCCCACTTTGCTATGGTTTGAATCTGGATCTGTAATGACCAAAAGGCCTGTGTGTTAAAGAGTGGGTCCCAGGTTGGCACTATTAGGGGGTGATGAAAACATTAAGATGTAGGACAGAGTAGGAAGTCACTAGGTCACCAGAGATGCTCTTGAGGGACACTGTGGAGCCCTGTCTCCCTCCTCTCTCTTTTCTCTTCTCTCTCTCCCTTCTCTCTCTCTCTCTCTTTCTCCCCCCACTATGTGACAAGTGGTTTATCTCTGCCGTGGGTTCTGACCATTTGTACCATGCTGCCCCATCCATAGCGACAAGGCCACCTAACCTTGGGCTAACACCCATAAAGCTCTGAAACCAAGTGAAGCTTTTCTCTATGTCAGTCAGTTATCACAGGTTTCTGCCGGAGTAACAGAAAGCCAGGCAATGCAATCCTCTCCAGAAGCCTCTAACCAAGCTCTAAAGTATCTATAAGGGGAGAAGAGGGGGAGTGGGGGTGCTGGAACCCATCACAGCAGGTGAAGAGGCGATCTGAAATACTAGCTTAGAACTTGCATTTCTCTGGAACTCTTACTGTCTGTGGTACTCCAGGTCTCCATCATAGAATAAGTGTTCATTCCACAAGGCTGGGTCAGACTACATGGGGTGTAAGGTGTGTGTGCTGACTTGTCTTATGTCAACTTGACACACAAACTAGAGTTGTCTGAAAGGAGGGTCCCTTCTTTGAGAAACTACCTCCATAAGATCCAGCTGGAAGGCATTTTCTTAATTAGTGATGTAGAAAGGCCCAGCCCATTATAGGTGCTTCCACTTCTCGGCTGGTGGTCCTGGGTTCTATAAGAAGCAGGCTGAATAAGCCTTGGGGAACAAGTCAGTAAGCAGCACCCCCTCCATGGTCTCTGCATCAGCTCCTGCCTTCAGGTTTCTGCCCTGTTTGAGTTCCTGTCTTGATTTCCTCCAATGATGAACTATGATCTGGAAGTATAAGCCGAATAAATCCTTTCCTCCCCAACTTGCTTTTTGGTTTTGTTTTCGTGCAGCAGAAACCCTACCTAAGGCAGTATGGCTGTTATGTGGGGCCTTTTTCATTCTAACATTTCTTGAGCGTAGGGGATGGAACGTCCAATAACACCCATTGCGCCACTCTTCTCAGTCTTCTGTGTCATCTGGAAGCAACTCAGCCTGGAAGAAGTCAGCCCTGGTGAGCTGGTGGCTGATACAGGGCAGGTAGAGTCACTTAGACGGAGTCACTGAGGTGACCTGCTATCACCATGCTGCACCACGCAGGTGTCTGCAAATGCAGAGCTCATGTAGGCTTCTAGTTTGAGCATACCAGACAATGACCTGAGTCTAGCACCCTGAAGTCGTGGCTACTAAAGAGTGGAACTAGAATCTACAAGTTTGGAGACTTTAGACAGAAGAGATTTTCTTTGCTTCTTTTTCTGGGTCATGATATTTAGTCAGGTTTTGAGTTTCCACATTCTCTTCTGAGCAAGAGGAATGGGTTAGTCTTTCATTCTCCACCCCTGGTCTCCCCCCCCCCCACCCCGGGCCTTCTTTGAAATGGTTTATTGAGGTCACCAGTGGCCTCATCACTGTAAAGTATGTGGTTGGCTCCCTGCACCTTTCTTCCTCTTCCAGCTATGTTCTCTTCTCTCTCTCTGTCTCTCTCTCTCTGTCTCTCTCTCTCTGTCTCTCTCTCTCTCTCTGTCTCTCTGTCTCTCTCTCTGTCTCTCTCTCTCTGTCTCTCTCTCTCTCTCAGTTTGACACATCCCTGGCCTTTTCTTTCTTCCCGATAGTTCCTTCCCCTTCTGCTGGATAAGGTCTTTCTTCTCATCCCACCCTAGAGGTGCTAAGGTGACCTAGAATTAGTCTCTCTCCATGCTGATTGATTCTCAGAGATATCGTCACTAGGGTTATAGAAAATATCACTTTGCTGATAGTTTCTTGGGTACTTCTTGCCCTGGCTTTCTTCTAAATCCTGGGTGGCCTGTTTAAGAACCAACATGACTAAGTCAGATTCCTAAGTCCTTGTCCTTGCAAATCTGTTTTTCTCCCACATTTCCAGCCTGAGCAAACAGCACTAACTGAAGCGCTAATGACCCTTGGATGTTTAGGCTTTCATCCTTGGTTTCACCCCAATTCTCTACAACTGAACTATTGACAAATCCTTTGGTTCCGCTCTCAGTTAAAACCTCTTTCATTGCTGATCTGAGCTGCTATCCTTTCCCTTCTGAACTGTGACCATCACCTCCCACTTCCTGGGATAGCTCCTGAGGGATACCTGTGCATCTCTGACATGGAGCTACCACATAGAAGCCAGTGGCTTTCTGTTCGCATGCACGATCATGCTCTCGGATGGCTTCCAGCTCCTCTAGACTGCTGTACCTGGAGCAAAGCCAACATGCTAATCAGGGCCTGTTTCCTGGTATCCCTCTTCCACTTGTCTCCCAGCTATAGGATACTAGCCTACATATGAGGAGAGATAGCGCCAATGACTCTCTCAGACGGCCTATCGGGCCAAGCACTGTTGCTAGGAAAAGGCTGTCCAGATAGTGTCTTTAATTTGTACTGAACACATAAAGTAACGTTCTCATGACCATAAAAATCTTGAAAAATATGGAAATCCTGAAAAGAAATAGCAAGAAATACAAAACAAACAAGCAAGCAAACAGAACAACAACAAAAACAAGTGTCAAATCCCAAAGACAACCACTAGTCTCTTTACTATTTTGGGTTAATTTTGTATCATTATTTTACATAGTAATGACATTTTAAGAATTGTTGGTTATTTGGTGTTGATTTTACCCTTTCTTATATACTTTAAAGGTTTTCCTTTAGCATTGCTTCCTGGGAAATCTCAATTATACATACAATTATGTGTAGGAATGTGCCATACATTTGTTTTGTCCTCTAGTGTTAATACTTTGGGTTATTTTTTATCTTATGATGTCTTAAAACCATAACTAGGATCAAGTATACAAAGTTTTCTTTGTTCAGTGCATTTCCCCAAAATGAAAACAGTGGATCAAAAGTCACTAAACAGTTTTCCAGAAGGATTTACTTCAAACCTTGCCAGGCAATCTATGTCCAATCCTTATTTTTAGATTGTCCATGGCAAGCATTGCTCGAGAATGTGCAGAAGGTACAAGCTCCAAACTAGAGCCAGAGAATCTTACCCATCACATGCAAATGAGCCCAAGGTCTGTATTCTAGAACGCTGGAGAGGAGGCTAGTCTTCCAGTTTCTCCATTCCCAGTGTCTCAATAGAAATCTCCTGCCCTCCTCTCCTCTCCCCTGCTTTCCTCCCCCCTGCTCCCCTCTCAGCTGACCCCTTCTCTCATTCTCTCGCATGCTCCCAGACTGATATCTCCATTTCCACTGCCATCCAGTCCTCTAGCCATCAACATCTTTGAACAGTGATGGTGATGGTGCTCAGCCCATGCTCTACACCTGGGGCATAGCTTCTCCCATTCCAGGGTGCTTGTCAATCACATGGGGGATAATGTTATAGTACATATTGCTATCCTTCAGGATAAATTAATGATCTTAGAACTGCTTTTTTTTCTCCATGAAAAATTATAATATCACCCATAGTAAGGGCAGGAAAATATCTAACTCCATTGAACTACCCGAAATCAACCCTGAGTTCCACTAATCAAGCCAAGCCATAATTCTGACTGAGAGGGGATAATGTAACATATCAGAGCAAGGGTGTATGTGTGTGTGTGTGTGTGTGTGTGTGTATTTCTGTGTCTGTGTGTCTGTGTTTACATGTCTTCTCACCTACATACCATCCTCAAACCAATGTCCATTTGCTGAGAGCATTGTAAAAACTGATCTCAATGTGCTCTGAAGAGAAGTCTTAGCTGCGAAGCCACTGCTCTGCCTTCTTCTTACAGTCAAAGGCTTTCTATCAGCTCAACATCCCCTTTGAAATGGATCCCAAACACACACACACACTCACATACACACACAAAGCAGTGGTGGCAATTTACCACAAAATGGAATGCTCCCACTCTTGGGAGAACACAACCGGAACCATGTTCCATTCAAAACTCTGAGAGTGGCAGTTCAAATGCCGACGCCATTACCCCAGCAACAGCGTTCTCCCTCATGGTCATTGCAGGATTACTAGGCAACCAAAACATTCGTTTTGGACTCAATCTGCTATCCATATGGCAGACAGGAGGAGTTACACTTAAGACACTCACCCTTACAAGAACAGGTTCTCTATAAAAATTCCATCTTCGTGTGGTTACTTATAAATTTTATACCATTTCTTAAGAGCACAGACTTCAGCCGTGTATCCCATAAAATGCCTTATGTTACACAGGGACATGTTTTGGAAATCAAGAAACAGCGGTTCTTTCTTATTATCTCTAACTGTGGATTTAAGATTCTAATGATCCCATATGGTAATAAACACTAATAGTGTTCAAGGAAGGGGCGGGAATCTTTCCTAACTGCAGGAGCAGATGTTGACACAGATCGTTGCAAGTTGTTCTCCAGACAAGACACATGAACTTCCCTTAGCCTTAAAAGATGAAATCTATGTGTAGTGTAGGATACAGTAAATCTAAGTTCATACCTGCAGACCCATAAATGCCTTTTTTATTATTCTTTCTTTTATGAATGGAAATAGGCTTATTCCCTGAGGTGGGTAGGGAGAAAATGGAGGTATTTCAAAGCAGTGTTTGTCCTTCACCCTGGAAAGTATGGAGGTTTTATTAAGCCCATAAATATTTATATAGAGAAACACCATAGGAGCCGGCACATTCCTAAACTCGCAGAGTTAAAGACTATATTCCCAAGCACGTTCAGTTGAAAGTCATAGTTCAAGAATGAAAGGCGCTGGATACATTCTGGTCTGTGCTTGACTCAAGGCTATGGGGCATGTGTTTAAAAGGTCAGCACAGCACGCAGGAACACTTTGGGACACGTACTGACTGAGTCAAAGATGGCCGACAGGAACACCTCTGGGCATGCGCAGATTTCATCACCATTTCACAGAGGGAAAAAGACAAGAGGCTTCTGAGGTATGTTAACATTAGTTTGCTCCTAAAGTTGCCTGTTTCACTTAGGAGCTCACCAAGTTCCTCTAAGGAAGGGCTTGTGCATATCAATCATTGTCAACCCTGTAATGGTACTGAAATAACCTGTCAATGTTGGTTATAGTGAATCTTCCTATGGGCAGGATAATAAAAACATTCAGGGTTTTTCTTTTTCTTTTTTGTATGTGCATGAATGTGCATGTGTATATGTAACCATATGTGTGTGGATGCCCACAGGGACCAGAAGGTGTTATAGAGTTAAAGTTATGGGGGAGTCACGAACTATCTTATGTTGCTGCTAGGAATTGAACTTGAGTCCTCTGCAAGAGTAGTAATGACTCTCAATGGCTAAGCCATCTCTCTAGCCCAAAATAAAGATCTTTTTAAAATTAAGATTAGTGTTTTAAAAAGAAAAGCATTAAATTTTCTGAAGGAAACAAAATACTTAAGTTTTCTTTAAAAATTATATTGATATTAATTTACAAAAATAATACAGGGGACTGGGGAGACCGTTCAGCAGCTAAGAGCAGGTACTGTTCTCACAGAGGATCTGAGTTTGCTTCCTAACTCACAACTGTCTATAACCCCAACTCCAGAGATCTGATACCTCTGATCTCTTTGGGTGCTCTGATACATATGGCATTAACATACACACATATTTATGCTTGTAAGTAAATAAAAAAAATTAGTAGGACAAATAATAGTAGGCACTGTTACCTATTAATTTGTATTTCATTTCTCTTCACTGTGAGATTGATACCCCCTGGACCGTGAGAGGGTCCACTCTTCTTAACAGAACAAAACACGATGCCCTTATTTTTGAACAAAGGAAAACATTCAGTGACAACAGAAAATGGAACCTACAGAAGGCAGTGAGGCTGGGAGCCTGTCCTAGACACATGCCCCTTAGGAGCAGCTTCTGTAGCTTATAAATACAGGACAGGAAGAAAGATGATTTCAACATTTCCACCTCTGCTGCAAAAACAACTTTCAAGGCTTAAAGTTTTTTTATCTTTTAAATAAATATTTTGTCCTAAATTTGAAATATTAAAGATAAGTGGTAGACACTTACTGACTTAGCCTGTTTTTTTTTTTTTATCACAGTTCTAGAAGCCTGAGAACAAACTTTCCCCTTGATCTATTACAAGAAACTGGCCATGTCCCAGAGTCTAGACAATGGCTTTTCATCTTTTCTCCTCAGAGTGTTCTATTCACTAGAAAGAACAGTTATTCGTTACTTTTTCTTTCATAAGTGTTCCTGGGTTTACTGAGAGTTGAGCACAAGGATTGTTAACTTCAGACAACTCTCTACACAGCCTTGACCTACATTGGGGTAAAAACTATAAACACATACAGAGACCTACAGTTTCAGGAAACAAAGAATTATCTATACTACCTGATGGGGTATTGCTCCTTACTAAACTAAGAACTTGCATTCTTCATGAGCCTTTGAGCCTTTTGGAGTTGCTAAGCACCTATTCCTGGACCCCTCCTTACCCAGCCCACAATGCTTAGCAAAACCACCAAAGAAGAAAACACAGACCAGTGAAGCACATGTACAGCCCTATGGGGTCAGAAGTGACTGTTTCAATGTGGGAATGGTGACCTTCACCTGAGAGCTTCAGTAAGGAACAGAGGCGGTGCCTTCCAGAGTGTCCCCAATCTGAATATCAGAGTGACACACAAAAGCACACTGACTGCTGATCAGAGATAGCAGTGTGGTTTGGGAGAGTAGTGTGATGAGCCTGCCTGGAAGAGAGATCACAGCCAGGCCAAGGCCCTCTGAACCTCTGCCCAGAGTCCCCTGAAGCAGCCATGCCTCCTTGCAGCAAATCCACAGCGTCTTGTCTTTGCGCATGCTTCCTTCCTGGAAACACTCCCTTCTCCCATAATTTTTGTCTGCTGCCTCCATTTTATTACCGTTCCATCATCTCATCCCATTACATCAGTTTTCGCTGTGCCCATAAATAGTTCTGCTAATAAAGAACATTTGAAGGTAAGGGGCAGTTCTCCATTCTCCTCCCCCTATGCATTTCACCACGAACCCCACAAATGTCTCTTTCCTACTGAACCATGATCCATGATTACACATAGAAAAGTTAACAAGAATTCCACATTACCATTTAATATTTGTGTTCATAGTTTAGCAGTTGTCCATCTGTCTGTCCTGGGTTATACTATGTCTCCCAAAATTTGCATGGGGCATCCTTACCCCTAGTAACTGAGAAAGTGTCTGTATATCAAATAGGTTCTTTAAAGAGGGATTCCACTGGAATGGGGTCATTAGGGTACTCCAGTCCAATGTAAGTGCCATCCTTATAGGGAGACTAGTATATAGGGAATCTCTTATAAGTATCACCTGTCAATAAAAAAAGCTTACAGCCAATGAGCTGAGGCAGAAGATAGGAGGTGGGACATCCAGCAGGGATAGAGAGAATTCTGGGAAATAGTCAGAGGCACGAGAGAAAGGAGCAGAAACTCTGAGGATAAAATAAGGAGAGATTCACCTGGATCTCCAAGGAGGAGGAGATAGGTAGAAACCAGCAGGTAGCTGAATTCAGGATAGAACCAAGGGGAGATTCGCTCCAGGAACTCTGAAGAGCTGAATGTAAGAAGACAGGGAGAGGAAACCAGCCACAGAGCTGAACCAAGCTTTGAATAAAAGTTAAGAACAACTCCGAGAACAAGCCAAAGATTATGGCCTAAGCACTTATTAAGCAATTAGTCTCAGAGTTGCTATTTCTGGGAATTAAGTGGTTGGGAGGAAAACTTGATTTTTTTTTTTTTACACATTAGAACACCAAGAAAAGACTACTGGAAGATGGGGAAAAAAGACAAGAGCTAAGTTAAGCAGAACGGTGTACAAAGAAACAGGTCTGTCAGCACCCTTTTTCTTGGAGTGCCAATCTCCAAAAAACATGAGAAAGAAATTGCTATAGTTTCTGCCATCCTCCCTCTGGTTCTTTTTTGTGATGGCTCTAGTGAATCAATAGCAAACTGGTGGTGGTATGGATGGCAGTGATGGTTTTGGTCTAAGATTTAGTCAAAGCTCATCTATTATATTAGTTTTTATGAAAAAACAACTCCACAGGCTTTATTTCATTCAAGTTGGGTTTTGATAACAGTAAAATATCTGCCATGTCTTAAATTAATGATAAGAGCTAGAGGTTGTGGGTGGGGAGATAGGGGAGCCAACAAGAGACTGTTTTCATAATCCCAACAGTAAATCCCTTTGGCTTAATATTATTGCAATGACAATCAGAGTCACCTACTGCCAATCCCAGTAAGCCACAAACAGCAAGACCCTCCTTTTATGAATGGGGGAGCTTTCTCAGAGCTTCCTCTTGCCACTTCCTCATAGACAGCATAGGCCTGAATCAACACATGGTTTCCTCCCTCCCATGTTCATTAAAGAAATACATTCTTTCCTACTACCCAGGGAGGAACTTGTCTCAGAAGTGGGTCCTTTTCTGCCTACCATCTGTGATGGCTCCAAGGACTCTTTCACTTCAAAGAACCCTCCATTTTGAGAATTTTGATTTCTACATTTCATATTTGGAGTCCCTTCCTGGTGTAATGTACCCAGAAGAGAATTTCCTTTCCCTGGGCTTTGCTGTTCTCATTAGAGACCAGTTAGTCTTGCCTACACTGTGGAAATGAGACCAATGTGGACAGCAAGCAAAAGCAGAACAATATAAATACATGGGTGTGTTAGTAGGTGGAACACTTTTGGTAACTGCCTGTCTTATTCTTTAACCTACACATGAATCCAAAAATGTGTTTGAAGTCTCCATGAGGAACGGACCAATCTGCCTGTTGGCAGTCTAACAATTGTACACAATTTTCATTTGCACAGTAAAATTGCCCTCCACAGACAATGCCCTACAGCAACCACTCCATTGTACCATGAGGTGGATAAGACTTCTATGAAGAGATTCTTCTTCTATGAAGTAGTCTATAAGACTGCTTGCTCATGAAGACATGAGAGTTAAGCATATAGTTAAATGCTTTCATTTATGGTGATGGGGGGCATCTGTTGCACTCACATTGGGTTAGGTTTTGTACTGGTTGCTTATGCCATTGCCCTGACAAAATGCCTGATAGGGGCTATCTAAGAAAGGATGGATTCATGTGGCTCACAGGTTGAGGATAAAGTCTATTACAAAAGGAAAAGGAGGATGGCAGGAGGATGAAGTACCTGGTCACTTGTAACCACAGTCAGAAAGCAGAAAGAGATGAAGAGTCAGTTCCCCATCTGTTTTACTTAGTTCTAAACAACCCAGGGAATAGTACAGTCTATACCTATAATGGGTCTTCCCATCTCAACAAACTTAATGTTGGAACATCCTCACAGGTTTGTCCAGGGATTCGTTTCCATGGTGACTCTAAATCACATTGGTAATGAAGATTAACTCTCATAGTCCTGTGTACTTTAGAAACTCATTTGTTCTCCACAATAATGCTAGGTGAATATTACAAAGAGGGGAAGTGAGACCTGGGTTTCAGGATGAGAAACTAGAAGACTCTTGGAAGGCCTGGGGACAAGAGGGAGAGATGGGCAAAGTCAGAGAGTGACTGAGTCAAGACCAGAGCATCTGCAGTCTGCCTGGAACATATATAGGGCTTTGATGGGGCAGGACTGGAAGAAAGTCCTAGAAGAAGAGGCTGGGTCTCTTCCCAGGGAATGAGATTCAAGTGAGATATTTGTGAGAAATTCTATAGACACTAGGTGCTCCCTGAATGACTTTATGTGGACACACAGCATACACAACCTTCCAGTGGAAAACTGCTGAGGTGGTCTTTGTCCATCCACTTCAACAGCTGGGGCACTTTGTGCTGACTTTGCTTAGCTTAGTTCCAAGTTTAAGATGTAAGTTAAAAAATCTGCTTTTGTCCTTGAATCAATGCCTTTGTGTTGATATAAACATACCTTTTCCTCTCTCTCTCTCTCTCTCTCTCTCTCCCTCTCTCTCTCTCTCTCTCTCTCTCTCTCTCACACACACACACACACACACACACACACACACACACACAAAGACAGTCATAGACACTCACACAGAGAGACACACATAGACACACTCACAGACACAGACAGACACAGAGACACACATAGACACACACAGACATACTGACAAACACAGACACGCACAGAGACCCACAATCACACACAGACAGACAAACAAACACATACACACACAGACAAACACAGACACACACCCTCACACACACACAGATACACATTGACACATATAGACACACACAGACACACACAGATACAGATAGACACAGACACACATACACACATATACACACACATACCCACACATACACAAACACACACACCTCACTAACACTCAAAACCAAACTGGGCAGGAAAGGAAACTACTCACCTCCTAGGCAAAGTGAGCGAGTCAGAAGGCAAGCAGGCAGGGCTGGAGAGTAAGCCAGAGGTAACAGCAGATGAGATCAGAACCCACACACCCAAACAGGAAAGGCCTGGGGTGGTTCTGGCTTCATAGAACTATCTATTCTCAAGTGGAGCCAGGGCCACACTCAAGGTGACAAGGGAAGACAATCCACTGTTACCATTTCTCCCCCTCCCCTCCCTGCTTCTCCCCCTCTCTGCCCCTCCCTCTCCTTCCCCCTTCCCTCTTCCTTTCCTTCCTCCTTCCCCATCCTTCTCTCTGCCTTCCTCCTCCTTCCTGCTCCCCCTCTTCCTTTCTCGTCTTCCCCCTCCTTCCCTATCCTTCTCCTTCCTCCTCACCACTTTGCTTATTTGTTTTAAGCCTGTTCTTTCACAGTTTTGTACATGTATAATACAACCTTCTCTTTACTATTTACCCTGTCAGTTCTACTCCCTCCCTACAGGCTCCTTTCTCCATTCATGTCATTTGGTTTTGTTTTGTGACTCTCTGACTTTAATCATGACACCTTTGGGAACTGTCCCTGGCAGCCTGGTGGGTTCACTACTGCTTGGTATACAACTGAAGGCAATGACTCTACCTTCCTGGAATCTACTCATTGACAAGAATTCAGAGTGTGCGTGGCAGGGGTCAGCAGGGGGGCTTAAGAGCCCCTCCTCCATCGGTAATTAGCTTTTGACAGCCTTGCAGTTTGGTGCAGGCCAGTTAAGCTGCTATGACGTCATGGTAGCAATGGTTGTCATGCCCTGAAGGCTCTTGAGGTTGAGACACTGTTTGCCAGCTCACCTCTCTTCTACCAAGACCGTCATAGGAAAACGAGATAGACAAGCTAGACACATGCCAAGATGCACTATTTGTTAGGCATGTGATGAGCATCCACCCTTCCATTGATGAGGAGGCAGGCGATGTTAGAACTCAACTATCAGAACTCAACCCAGCTCTTTGTAATCCTACGAACAAATGGGATTGCCATAGGGTCTCACTACACAGCTAACAAAAGCTGTCAGGTGATTGTGTCAAGGTTGTTTAACTTGGAAAACAGAACAAAAGGCCTCCCCTTCCGTTTGTTTTTTCTTCTCTTTTTGTCTACACCTGTGTGGTGTAAGGATGATGGCATCGGACGGATCTGACTTCTGAGTTATCTGAGGAGCGGCACTGCAGTGAGGTCAGGGTCAAGAAAAGCAAAACTGTGAGAATGTGTTCTGACACATGGGATGTCTCACATAAATAACAGACGTGGTCTCCACAAGGCACTTGCTCATTCCCCACAGGAAAAATAAAGATGTTAATTAATAATCCATGTCAACTGGACACAAAAGGAACAATGCATGGTAGCCAGGCTTTCCTCTTTGAGAGAATCAGGTGTGCCTCTAAAATTCCCCTTTTGCTTCCTATTCCTTAAAAGGTCCTAGTACAGGCTTGGGCACCAAGGTGTGTGCGTGTGTGTGAGTCCCTTGAACTGATGTCTTACTTCAATCTAAAGGAGAAGTATCCAATTTCCTGACAGGATAGGCACCTGTAGCATGGGTGGCCAGGGGCTGTAGAGAGAGCGTGTTTCTCACAGCACACACCCTATCCTGAAGGGAAACTGGCTGGGAGGGACTAAAGGACAGATCAGAGAGTCTCATGCTCTGTTTTTGTGAAAAGGGGAAGCCATGGAGGCCTATGTGGTCATGGGCCCTTGGCTCCAGTCCTCACTTATCTCGCAAAGGCAGTGCAGTAGAAGAATCTTGGGGTACCACTCTGTGGGCCTGAAAAGCTTTGGTTCTGAAGATTAACCCAAGTGGGCGAGCAGTGAACAGAGGACAGGATGGGTGACCTACTAAGCCACCCACATGTTGAACCCAATTTGGCATCTCTGCTCATTTTGATCTTTTATACATTTTGACAACAAGCCTGTCACTGGGAATGTTTCCCTTGGTGGTTAATAGGTAGTAAAACACATGAACTATTTATTCTTTACCTTTGGGCTGAAGTGGACATTCATTCCCACATCTGGAATAGAGCCCAAAGCAATGCTCCTGTGGTGGTCTGCTTTTATTAGGATGTATTCCTTTGACACATGCCCAGTTCTGACCATGTGATAATCTCATCAGCCTGTTCATCCTCAAATGATATGAAACATTGGCTGGCTCATGCAAACAGATCCAAGAGGGGGTCAGAACTGTAGAAAGGGGGTCGTGTCGACGTGGGTAGCGAAGGTTGGAGATCGAATGTAAGGTAGATTCAGATATGCCTCTGTTGTCAGCCACCTGAAGTCAACCACAGTCACACGGCAGAATGGGATGCCACACGACAAGACACTGTAGATCAAATCACAACGTGTTCCTCTGACAAGATGTCACAAGCACAGAAACAAAGAAGAGCATCTACAAATGAGAGTCTGAATTGCTTGGTTTGGGTTCCTGCTGTTCCCAGATCCGACGGACACATGCACACATGTGCACATGCACACACACACACACACACACACACACACACACACACACAGGCATGCACATGCACACCTATCTGAGGCAGGTAGGTTAGGATGATCTCACTTTTCATCAGGAAGCTGATGTTCCGAGAGATGGTCATGCTTTTCTGATTCCAGAAGAATGTCACTATGGAACATTCTGGAGCAAGGCCTCTGTGTAAGCCAAAGGCACCAGTTACCACCATCACTATCACTTGTAACCAAGTACTGGTTGCATAAATTACAGGTATTAACTCCATTATTCTTCTTAGCACCTCTCTAAACTCATTACTGCAAACTGAGAATCCCTCGTCTGACATGCTTAGATCAGGACTGCTTGAGACTTGGGAGATCTTTTTCACTGCTGCTGTTTGGATTTTGGATTTTGCATGGCATGATTCTCTACTGGCTGAGCACCCCTATTCTGAAACTGTGAAGCCCCAAATACCAAAATCAGAAACATTTTGAGCATCATTACAGATCAGTTACGTTTGGAGTTCAGTTGTTATTAAATTCATTTTAAAATTCGAAAACTAAGGGAGCTAAAGTGGCGAAGACTTTAGGGGTCCAATCCACACGGTCTGGGGATTTCTCTGTTTTGGCAGAAGCAGAATGAATGGGCCGTTAACTACCTTACAAACCAACAGACAAGATTCAACATCAGTAAGATAGTGGGGTTGGTAAATCAAGGAACTCTCATTCCTAATCATGGTTGTTTCTGTTTTGGTTTTATGAAGACACAGTCTCACTATGCAGCCTTGGCTAGCCTGGAGTTTACTATGTAGATCAGACTGGCCTTAAATTCACAGAGATCCACCTATCTTTGCCTTCCAAGTGCTGGGATTAAAGGCAGGCACCATCATGCCCGGCTTTCTCTTCCCTAATCTTCACTCCTCTCTACATTCTTCACTGTCCTGATCATTCCTGAGAACAACTGTTTTAATCTTGTCTATCTCTGTCTCTTGCAGAACATAAGCCCCTCAGGGCACGGTCTCAATTTCAATCAGCTCTCCACCCCAGCACAAGGAGTGGATTCAACAGAAATAAGAAGATATATGACAATTTAATGAATAAAAATGTCTAAGTCTCTATGGATGAGTCCTAGGATAAATAAGAAAAACTCACAGGGAAGCCAAATAGAAAAAGAGATGGCCATTTCAAAGATGATCCAAAGCCAACTGGACGGTGTCTACTTCTAGCCCCATTGATGTGGAACACTGAGGCAGAGAGATCATGAGTTCAATGGCAGCCTGGCAACATAGCCAAATTATCTTTAAAAAAAAAATAGAACAACCAAATAAAAACACATGAAACAGGGTTTATTTATATCGTTTACCCCTCCTTTAGGTTAAGAAGGACTGGGCAGACACAATAGTCACTAAGGGGATGACAGTATTGATATAGAACCCTTCCACTCCTACACAAATCCTGGAGGAGTATCAGGGATAGGGACAAAGGACCGCCCAGGTTACTGCCAAACCTCTTGTCCAGAGCTGGCTTAAATGTGACCAGGAGTCACAGAACCTAACCAGTCCTGAATGGACCTTTTCGCTAGGCTGAGATTGCCACAGATGTCTGGCACCTGACTAGGGCCAGTCAAAGACCTGAGTGAGCACAGGTCTGCCTTCTTCCATGATTTCTTCATGTCCCAGCAAGCACTAGCGTAAATAACAATACAGATTAAATATAAACCACAGAGCATATGGAGCTGCTACACTGAAGAAATCAAATGCTACATTGGACACGAATGATCTGATTCAAAACAGCCTCTGTGGCTGATGAATGAGAGACACATTAAGACAGACCTTCCTTGTCTCACTTTTGTCTTTTTTTTTTTTTTTGAGATGGATGTCCAATGGATCCAAGGATAGCATTGGACTCATTGTATAACAGAGGAAGACTTTGAACTTCTGGTCCTACTGCATCTACCTCCTGAGGGCTAAGGTTACAGGTATGTGCCACTCCACCTGGTTTATACAACACTGGGAATGGAACCCAGAGCTCCGTGCACAGCTGACAAGTATTCTACCACCGAAGCTCGGTTCCCAGTTCCTTGTCCTACTCATTAATATAAAAGAAAATATAAAACAGTATTGATGTTGAAATTTCATTCACTTATTTATATCAAATGCAAATATTAGCTGGGTATGCATCAGTAGAAATATCCATAAAATCACCCCCTTTACATTATTTTAAAATGCGTTACTGGTCAGTGTAATTTATAGTAAGCCTTATGTATGTATATGTGTTACCAGTCAGCGTAATTTACAGTAAGCCTTATGTGAGTATATGTATGTCTCCTGTGTACAACCACCCTCCATTACACATCACATCACACAAAGAAACCTCCCTCCTAACTCCTGTTGTCCTCTGCATCCACTTTCTTCTGCTCCTGGGTTTGAATGTATTCCCTCTCCCCTGCAGACTTGTTCCCACACCCCAGGCCTTCCATGAGACAATGCTTGCCGATATGACCATCTGTGAGCTGCAGTGGGTTTGTCTGTGCTCAGAGAATGGAAGGAAATCCCTTGTATTTATAAGCCACGGGGAGGGCTCTCTTGCCTGGCCGCACAGGCCAACTTAGACCAGTCAGATGGTTGCATTCAGAACTCACCATCCATACTGCCATTCGTAACTTCTTTAGGCAGCTCAGAAAGAAATAACCTTTAATATCAGACCAAACCTTCCTGATTTATATGGTAAATACTGCCAAAGAGATACAGCATTTTGTATAAAGGTTCATGATAAAAACACAAACATCCTTCCTTCTAAGAGCCATTTGAGGTACTTAAGTACATCTGAAAGTATGAGTCACTTTTGCCAGGCCAACAATTAACTGGTTAATTAGTGCTTGAGTACTTTTCAATTTCACTAGAACATGACATTTAATTTTGACATTCCAGTAGCAGCAATAGTTTTGGTGAGATAAAAGTATTGTTTTAACACAAACTTTTTTTTTCCCCTTAAAGGAAGTCTCTTAATTCTTCTGAGGGCCACCACGAAAACAAGTGTGATTAAATGGATTGTTGTTCTTCAAAATCAGTGGAGCATAATGGATGCTATAATCTTCACCCAAAGCACACCAATGAGTGAGTGTTTTTCTAAC
This sequence comes from Tokudaia tokunoshimensis, assembly GCA_036184795.1. Taxonomy (NCBI): domain Eukaryota; kingdom Metazoa; phylum Chordata; class Mammalia; order Rodentia; family Muridae; genus Tokudaia; species Tokudaia tokunoshimensis. The sequence goes on along the minus strand of BTHU01000006.1, from coordinate 73,253,746 downwards.
TATCCAGTCGTCCAAATCCAGGATACCCTGTTACAAGGATTTCCTGTAATTCACTGGGAATGTGCAAAAGAAGAAAAAAGAGGCAGAATTAACATTTCTGAAAATATACAGTGAAAATCTAATTCTTCTATATTGGCTGTTTGGTTTCCTGTCTTCTTAATAATATTCAAATCGTTCCTCCCTCTCTTCAAACCATAAGAACTAAACATCAGCTTTGACTATATCATAGTAGGTTGAGAATATCCAGTCACGTCTCTGATTCATCAGGTCAATCCAGATGTGAAGCTATTAGAGACTGTACTGCTGTTTTCAGGTGAACTTGTCCTGACAGGACGTTACCCAAGTGGGGAACCACACATTGGTTTTCAAGTGCTTCTTATTGTCACCATGAATGACCAGCAAGTCTCTGTTGACTGGCATCTTCAATGTTCTCCTCCAGACTGAATTTGGCAACAGGGAGTCATTACCACAATGAAGTGTTAGCTGAAAGTGTCCAGTTCTTAGGTCAACAATAGCATGTACTTTTCAACTGTCCCCAAGCAAGGCATCCTAAGACATGTTAGACACAGATTTAAGCCCAGGAGAAAACACCTCTGTAATCAGCTAGGTCTGTAAGACCCAGCTCATAAGGGCCTGAAGAAGTCAGCCTAAGGACTGTGGCCACAGTCCCTCGTGGTTTGCCACATCTTACATTGTTCCTCTATTAACAGACAAATTGTCTTCCAAACAGTCACCTTTTCCTTCTGCAATAACACAGCTCTTAATTTTAACTTGGTTTGTGTTTGCTCATAATCAAGATGTCAAGTCTCAGGACAGGAAAGAAGAAGTTTGAAATTTTTAGGTGGAGAAGGTCCAGTCACTGGCCCTGAACTACTTCAGACCTGTGAGGAAACGTTAATCTCCTCCTTTTCTTACCACTGGATTCCCCTTCACCTTAACTCCCAACACATCTAGTAAGATCACAGCTTCTGGGTCAGTCTGACACTCGCAGATATCAATACTGCTGTGATCATCTGAGTTTCTTTTGTGAATTCATGTACGTACGCTTTCATTTCTTCCCTGAGGATGGAACTGTGCAGAGTCAAAGCACTTATGAGCATGAAATTCATGATCAATGCCAAGCCTTCCACCACTGCTCTGCACATCTGCAGCCCATCAGTTCTGTTCCTGTTGCTCCCTAGTACAACAGGGAGCCATGGGCAGCAGGCTGGCGGGAACTGAGAGAGAAGACTTCCCAGCCATCCCTCTCCTCTCACTCCAGACTCTCTCTGTATCTGGCCTCTTCAGTCTCCCTATCTCTGTTTTCAGTTCCAGTCTATTCTTTACAGTAGGTCCTGCCCACTCTGATCCCTTTCTGGTCTCATTCTTCTCAAGGATATCCTAGACCATGTGAATTCACACAGACACACGCAGATACACACAGACACATATACATACATATATGCAAATTATATACACACATATATACACAAATATATTTACACGTCATAAACCCACATATACACATGTATATACACATACTATATACACATACGTATATACAAACATATACCCAAATATATACAAATATATAAACACACAGAGACACACAAATACACACACATGTCATGAACATGTATACATATAAATATACACACATGTACACACGCATAATTTTGCTGTTATGGGAATTTAAGTAAGTGCACAGTACATGCTTCCTACTAGGGAGATTCAGAAAGATGAAGAGGCTTCGTGCAGGAGAGCAAACAGGGCAGACGCCAGCTCTGAAGGGATAGGTGAGGCCAAGGAGAACACCGGAAGGGAGGCCTGTGGGTTGTCTTTGATGTGAGGGATTCAGACAGGTGATGTGGGAAACAGCCCCGGGGTATGTGATGTGTTACCATAATCAGGGTCAGGAATCTGCTGTTGAGTGTCAGTGGAGAGGGTGGCTGAGGTTATAGATTACCTAACGAAGTATTTGTTTCAAATAGTTTTAATTTGCCTCAGTTCAAGGGTGATCTTGGAGATAGAGGTGACTAATTCAAAAGATGAAAGGGCATTTCCACATGGTAGGTGCATGGTGGGAAGCTGAAACACACCTTGTGTGTAAACCTATGGGAAAGGATTTGCTAATGCTAATGTGCTTCCAACAAGTCAGGTATGTGCAGGAAACAGTCCACCATGCCAGGTAACCATTCTGCTCAGATGATATAATCTGCAGCGCCATACAGCCATGCTCTCAGAACTTTCAGGGACAGAGACCTAGTTCTGGAGAAGCGAGGAAGCCCTCCAAATTTAGTTCCAGAACAATATCTGATTTTCACGAGAAAACAGATTTCCTCCTACTGTATGCTCATGAAAGAAGGGAGGACTCCATGTATCTCCTTAAAAATCTAGTTAAAACCCTTCAGATTTCAGGGGCAATGTGCAGACCAGACAGAAAAGAACAACATTGTCCTTTATCCCAGAGCAGGCCTCACAACCATGGGAAACCCCAAAGGGTTTGGATGTAAGAACAAGGAGCCCATGGAGGGATACTGCTGGGGGGCAGCTTCCTTTAGGGGTCTTTCTCTCTGCCTAAATAATTTGCCTTATTATTTTCCTTGGCATGTTGCTAACCATGTGGCTTTGAGATAAGATAACGTTTATAACAGTCTACGAAGTAAGTGGTTAAGCCAAGCAGTAAGATAGAACACCTTAGCCACTATTGGTAAGTGCTCATAACAATCTTATCCAGTAGTGTAATTATCCCGGACTTGATGGTGAAGAAACAGCTAGTAAGACTGCAGATCAGAGCTAAACACTCAAAAGAAAGAACCAGGTGACCTTTGTTCCCCATTCAAGATGGAGAAGATAGACAGGACAGCACACTTGAGTCAAGGCACAAGGATGGTGTATCCCAAGGTAATACTCCAAAAGTATCTGCTCACTGGGTGCCGGTGATGTCTGTTCTGTGGTGGTCAACAACACAAAGCAACTGTGCCTCAGTTACTATACAATTCCTGTGGCCTGCATTATCAATTCAGCACCAGTCCCCCTTCATCTTAGCCAAAGAACCGAAAACCAGTAACCCAAGACCACAAGCGTCATTTACCCTATTTTTTTAAACAGTATTGTTTGAATATAACTGTTCGTTGATCCATTTAAGCACTACCTTATCTATTATATGCTGTAGACAGGGTAGAAGTGGGCAGTAAGGAGTTGTGTTGTTTTTATTAGGGTTGTGCAGTGGTTGTCAAGTGTGTCAGGCAGAAAGTGAAGTATTTGCAGGCAAAATAACACATCTGGAAATTGCTCTTTGGAAAGGGCTAAGAACAGAATCTCGGCCCTTGCACTCAGTAAGCACACACTAGTACTGAACTACACACCGGTCTTGGTATTTACTTTTAATCATTTAAAGTAGGGGAGGGAAAACGGATGAACTAGGGTTGGCACAGAGTTTATGACTGCTGAATGTTAAGGTTGGGAATGTGGGGGCTCATTACAGTACATTCTCTGCTTACCTCTGTTTGGAAATTTCCCTAATTAGAGGATTCATTCCTCCCTCCAAGGAACTTAAAAAGATAATAAACAAATAGCAATTTATGGTATGTCAATTAGATCACAGAAGGGAGGCGAGAGGTGGGTAGATAAACATAATCTTCGCATATCCGTATGATATTTATTTTATACAATTGTCAAATACGAGACGTGGATAAGTTGACAATATATATTAGAGTAAGGAGCTAATACTCAAGAAATAATAAAACTAATAAATATCCATTTTTTGAGAAATAAGAGGATAATTTGAATTTTATCAAATTTGCTTTAATGAAATCTGATGAAAATAATGGCTAACATTTACCTAACTTTTTCTGTTAGGATGGGGCTCTGCAAGCATTTTAAAGGGTGACTGATTCAATCCCCAAAAGAACTGTGGGAAGTTGGTATGCATTTCCCATGTGTAAGAATATGGGCCTAGGCTTATGGGGCTGAACACTTTGGTTGAGGCTAGTCAACCTCTAATTGATAAAGCAGGCTTTGAACCCAGGTCTTTGAACCCAGAGTTGAAATCTTCAACTATCACATCTTATGCCACACTGCTTGTTTTGATGAGGACCTAGAAGGCAGAAGCTGAATGGAGCAGAGAGCAGATATAGAACACAGTGATACAGAAAATCTTCCAGATAAGATGAGTCTAGAGAGTAAACTCTCCAGCAAAGAGTAAAGTATTCCTCCGGACACTTCTCCAGAAGCCCAAAAACATGAGACCAGGAATGGAGAAAGGGAGGTCGCGGGAGAGGGGTTCTCTATCTTCTTTTTCACGTCTACATACATCCTTGCCCCTTCTCCCATCATCATCATCACCACCACCACCATCACCATCAATTTCGCCACACTCATCAGCATTATTACGGCCATTACCACCTCCATCATCACCATCACTATTCAGCCACTCACAATATTCCAGGCTGTTAGTGTCTGTTCTAGAATATGATGTAAAAGAATTGGGCACCAGAACATACCAAACAGAGGTAACCCAAACATACAAACTGATGGTAATCCAACATCAATTTAATGAACAAACATTTAACCTTCTCTACATGATGGGCGCTGCACTAAAGCGTTGGAAACACAGCAGTGACCAACCAAGACCTCTGCTCCAGTAAAGGTGAGAACAGACAATAGGCAAGCAGTTCCTATGACACATGTTGATGAAAGGCAGCCATAAAAATGAAGTGGGCCAAGAAGGATGTGCTGGCAAGAATTCTATGGACTCTAATTCTATAAAAGGGACCAGACATTTCTTTAGTAAGGGGACACCTAAGCTGGAGACCAACAAGAGACAGGGACAGCAAGGCCCTGGTAGGCAGGCAAGAATGTTCCAGGCAGTGGTCACGAAAACGGTGTAAGGCTGGAGCTTAGAACATCTAAGAGTCACAAGGAGGATGGTAAGCTAATGGAGAGTACAACTGAGGATCAGGAGATGAGATGAGATAGATGAGATGAGAATGATAGGAGATGAGACCTAATATAGGACTAGGTCAGGGATCATCTCTTATGATGCCCCATGAACTAGCTTCTGCTGGATGTATTGGGGATCTACAGAGAAGGTCCACATAACTAACAATGAACAGGGTCACCTTGGTGTCATACAGAAAACAGAGAATTGGGGATTGAGATATAAGCAAGGGGACAAATTAGACCTATGGCAATACCCTAGGGAGAGGTGACAGTGACTGGACCAAATGAAATCATTGAAGATCAGATAAAGTAGTTAGATTCTGGGGGCTTTGCAAAGAAAGCCTATATGACTGCGAATGGGCTAATGTTCAGTTATAAGAGAGGGATGTGACCAAGAAGCCCTAAATGCCTTACATCTGGGACTTAAATATCTATCTCTACCTTATGTTTCCCACCAAACTTCACAGGAATTAAACCAACAGAAGAGAGCCCTGAAAATGCACTCAGTATTCCGATTTGGTCTTAGTACAACCTTTAGTGTGACCATAAGAGGGTATTCTAATAGTCCAGTCAAGAGTCAGGATTCTAAAAGGATGGGGAAGAGGCATGGGTGGGCGAATACAGATTGAAGACCTCATACGTTGTTGCTTAGTGGCTAGAGCATGCAGGAAAGGGGGAAAATGCCTTGCTATATCCATTGAATTGTGATCCTGTTAAAAAGAATTGAAAAAATGATGTGAGGGAGGGGCAGGAAGTTAGGGGTCTGTCTGGAAGTGAGATTGTGAGTCCAATTCTACGTGGGTGACTTTGAGTCAGCTGTGTAAAAGCCAGATAGATAAATCTCTGAAGGGATCAGAATAGAAGTGGGAGGCTTAGGCCAACCTATGGCATCATGGAGTCTCCCTCTTTTTATTGACTTATTTTGAAACACAACTGAGCCTTACTACTCGAGTCAGAAAGTTTGTCAGAATATTCCAGAAGTATTAGTTGACAATTTTTTCTTATCAGCGTAACCATTAAAACCAGGCTAGTAGAATCCATCCTCTTTTAATATGAAGAGGCATTTTAGACCTGTCTTTGCGAACAGATTATACATCCTAAGGCAATTATGATTCCATTTAACATTCTTCAGTTTGATTTAGGCATATTTTTTCCTACAATAAGACTGATTAATTCTGATCCTGAGAATAATAAAACCAGCCTTTTCACATTTGGTATTGCATCCACGGGCTAGCAACCATTGATCACACTTCCACCAGAGAGTAAGAAGAGAGGACTGGATGACAACTCAAGTCAAACCACTGATTCAAGGTCAACAGGGTAGTCTCTCGCTCTTTTGTGTGAGGAGAAGGATGAACTGGGAGTGATTACTATGTCCCAATAAACACATTCCTTACCAAAGTTTCAAGATGCTTCTTTGGATGCAAAAGGGAATGTGAGTCATCTTTGGACATTGTTGATATTTCATTTAGAAGTATATAAGAATCACTCAGTTGATTTGGGGTATTAGAAATTTCCTTTTTATTATAGTATCTCTGGTAGTTACTTCTGTTCCAGAAGAAACACAATCCTCTGTTGAGTTTGCAAGCTTACAGCAAGATAGGGAAAGGCAGCTTTGTATGACTACCTGAGGAGAGATGGACAAATGTCCCAGATGGGGGGTACCAAAGACAGATTTTAAAAAAAAAAGACTTCATTTAAGGCTATCTTGATGGACCAACGGGTTCAATGGGTTTAATAGAGACTGGTCACAGGAGCACCAGTGAAGGATCACTTACAGGAGCATTGGTGAAGGTTGGTTACTCAAAGGGCCAGGAGTTAGAGGTTGCTTACAGAATCATGGGCAGTTTAAGGTCAGCTACACTACTGCGGAAGTCTTCCTCACTCCCCCACAGCCATTGTTAGGGAAAAGAAATTATGTGTAGCTCATGAGTCCTCCTCCCTTTTTACGGGGGAATATCAGTAAGCACAACCTTCTGAGGGTCTCTTGTGGGTAAATAGCAATGGTCATAGCCAATGGTGGAGGGCAGAGTTCTACAAGAGAGACCGTCAATGAACAGGCACACTTACAAAGCGCACCCTTTAATATAGACACCCAAATGTTTAAACTGGGAGAGCATGCCCATGAAAGAACACTGTTAGATCAAAACCACTTTTTAAACAACTGTTAATTAATTGGTAGGTCAGATCTCCCTGGAGAGTTTTCTTTCTATCTTTTTTCTCTTTCCTCTCTCAGTCTCTTCCTCTCTTGTCTCACCTAAACCCTTTCCTCCTCCTCCTCCTCCTCTCCCTCCTCCTCTTTCTTCTCTTCTTCTTCCTTCTCTCTTATTTATATCTTTAGCTACCTGCTCAGAATTTCTAGCTCTCAACTGAAATAGAAACTGGGTTTTGTTTTCCTAGTATTTCTTCAAGCTTATTTCCTTAGTAGGAGGAAAAGTGAGTTGGTCTGTATTTGCTCTCAAGGAGCTGGTCATCTAGAGAGGGAAGATGGACATCAAGGGATGCAGAGATGGTTCAGCAAGGAAAGCATCTGCCTCACAAATATGACCACCTGAATTTAAATCTCCAGAACCCATGGGAAAAGCTGGGTGCACTGGTGTGTGCCTGTGACCCCAGAGATGGGGGATGGGAGGTGGAGACAGGAGGATTCCCTGGAAGTTCACTGGCTAGCTAGCTCAGTCTACTTGGCAAAGTTCTAGGGCAATGAGAGAGCTAACAAACAAACAAATGTGGAAGGCACCCAAAGACCATCACCAGAACTTCTCTTCTGACCACTACGTGCTTGCTATGCACGTGTGCACACGAACATGTACTTATCTTATCAACCACACAAACATACACACTTGTACATATACAACCTCATCCCAAGTGATGGGCTAGAGGGAGCTAAGAGCTGAAAGAAAGGGGATTGGCCCTGTGAGTAGGCAGTGAGATGAGATTGCTCACGGTGTCATGGAGAGCATCATACACAGCCATGTGCTATTTTACTGTGTGTAGAGGAGACAGAGAGGGTAACAGAAGTGAAACCTGAGTCAGGTAAGCAAAGCAAATCCTAGTGACAACGTTGCTCATGACCCCATGTGTCTCTTCTAGAGCAACCATCTTGGACAATCAGTTCCTAAGCTGTCTGCTCCTCACCAACTCCTCTGCTCTTGACCTCCTTCTGGATCGCCGCAGCTCTGCCTGTTTCCAGAACTTTCTAATTCAGCTATCTTCAAGGTAGCCGCTAACCAGGGTATGAGACTCTTCTGCTTCAAACCCTCCCATAGCCTGATGTCACATGAACCATGGCAAAGATCTTGCACATCCCCCAAACCGTCACAACTTAGCCTCTGCCTCCATCCTCAGTGTCGTCTCTCACTTACAGCTTACCCTGCTCACACACATCTGTGTTTCCCTCACTCTATAAGATTCTCCACACTTACCTTTTCTTCTAGACCATTCTTTTCTCAGATCTCCTCAAGATCACTCATTTTTGCTGACTCAACTTTGACTCAGAGGTTACTTCCTGCTGTGGTTTGGCTTTAGAAGGTCCCTGTTATCTTTTAGACAATCGTGTCCCACTAAAGCCCATGCATTAGGTGCATAGTTCCTAAATTACTGGGTCTATAAGTCTCCCGACTGTCCTCTGATGCTGTTAGAAGATAGTAGAACCTTTAGAAATTAGCACCTAGCTGGAGGAAATTAGGCTACTGGGAACATGCCCTTAAAGCTGATATTGGGGAACCCCTTCTCTGCTTGCTGGTGACCATAATGTGAACAGCTTTCCCTGTTGTGATTTCCACCATATGTTACCTTGCCACATGCTGAGAAACAACAGGTCAATCCCAGTGAGCCAAAACAAACCTGACCTCTTTATAAGTTGCTGGTCCTAGGTATTTTGTCACAGTGACCGAAAGCTGACTAACATAGTACTATGCCAAAGGGCTCATGGGTTAAAGGCTTGGCTCCCAGCTTGACACTACTGGGAATTGATGGGACCGTCATATAAGGCTTAGTGGGAACTCTCTAGGTCATGTCCTCAAAGGAAAGTGTTAGGCTTCCTGAACCTTCATTCCTCATTCCTGGTGAATTGAGTGGTTTTGCTCCACAGGCAAGTTGCTCCTGTGGTTTCTCTCATACTTCAGCAGAGGTTGCAAAGGAATGGACTGACCGATCACAGACCTTCTTAGGTGACTGTCTCGAGCTGTAGTTATAGAATAACAGCTGTATAATATATATCCTCCAATCAAGCTTTCTCACCATGCTCAAATTGCAACTTCATTTCATCAAATTGTCTGTTCAACTTTTTTTTTAAAAGTACTTGCTGAAGTTGACCTTTTGACCCCAGATTTGGTCTGTTCTGCTCTTCACTGGACACCCAGAACTAGGAAAGTATGTTTGTTGACCAAACTGGTAACCTGAATATCATGTCTCTACCACCACAAACTAAATACACTTCCTTGTCTTGAAAGGTAGACTGGTGCCTCAGGAAACTCAAGGCACAATATTATAACACCAAGATAGCCTTGCCAGGTAACTTTCTCACTGGTTTATTGCTCCAGCTATTTAGTAACAGACCATAAAACTAATATGGTGCAGAAAAGGCAGTAGGATTGCCACGTCTTACTTATTGTGCACTTAGAACTCATTATATTTTCTCTTCTTTCCTTCTAATATTTTTTTGAGCCAGGATCTTCCCATATAGCCCAAGCTATCCTTGAACTACTGATCCTTCCTGCCTTGTCCTCCATTGTGCTGGGATTTCAGCTGTTTGTCACCATGTCCAGCTTCATAAAATCTTTATTGTATAGTTGTAAACCTCTGGTTTAGGTGGCATTTAACATTCCAGTGACATATGCACCCTTCCTAATTTCATAGTGGGTCACTTATTACAATTCCGACTGAGACGTTAGGAAAACACACACACATATTGTCCATGCACACAGTGGTTCAATGGTGAATTACCCCAAAACAACATTTAAGTTTAGATCACAATAAAGAAAGGAAAAAGCAAGATGATACTAAATATGCAATTTTCTCACTGGAAGACCTTTTCTTGATGATTTACAAAGTGTTTTTTGCATATATGAGCAATCTAAAACTGAGTAGAATTTTGGAACAGTTGTTACTGGTATGTCTTTAGTTAGTGCGGAAATCTCTTATCTCTCTGTCTGTCTCTATTTCTGTCTCTCTGTCTCTGTCTCTGTCTCTCTCTCTCTCTGTGTGTGTGTGTGTATGTGTGTGTGCATGCATGTATAGGCATGGGTGGATATACCTGCATATGAATATGTATACATATAGCTACACACACACAAGTAGAGGTCAGAGGTTGATGCTGTCTGTCTTCTGGAATCACTCTCCACGTTGTTGTTGTTGTTGTTGTTGTTGATGATGATGATGATGATGATGATGTTGTTGCTGCTATTTTAGATAGGGTTACACACTGAACCCAGTGCTCACTGGCTTGCTAATCTGATTGGTCACACTGCTCTGAGGACCCAAGTGTCTCTGCCTTGTCTCCCTCCCTCCCCCAGCACTAGGGTTAGAAGTGAGCCCTGCCACACCTATATTTGAAGTGGGCTCTGCATATCTGAACTCAGGTCCAGAAAGCACTTAATCCATGGAGCCCTCTCTCCAGCCCTCTTATGTCTGTAGGACTTCAGGAGCAAAGAAGTGTTAACTTCTGGTTTAGAAATTCTTGAAGCTCTAGACTGGATAGAATCTTGACACATGACAGACAGATCACAAACACAAAATGAGTCTTCCTCCTCCTGCCCCCCCCCCCATGGGTATTGTGGATCTTGAAAGCCATTGCTAATTATGGAACTCATTCCAGCTGTTTTTATAACCTCATAGTATCTGTCGCCATTCCAGGTAAGCTCAGAATAGAAGCAGTTTTGAACAAGGAAGAACTTCATAATGAAAACACCATTGAAAAGCCAGCCAGGCTCTCTGCAGTCTTGTGGCAGGGCATACCTGTGGGCCATGATGTCATTGTGATATTGACTTGGAGGTCAGATAGCATGAAGGACTGGGATTAAACAGACTTCTTTATAGTCAAATTCAAACTCCCATTTTCTAAGGGCACATGTGTATGGTGTGGGAGTGGATTATCTTATATAGGTATCGAGGACAAGTGGATGAGAACCAAGACCACCAAGATTTTCCTCTGTCAATATGTCCCAGAAGCTTTCAAATAATCCCTCATGCAGTTTCCTCAGTAGAGCTAATACTGATCAACCCCACCATGTTCCCATGTCCCATCCGTCACCAGACTATCTCATAAATGTCACAACCCACCCTTACTATTTCTTACCAAGCTTCCTCTATAGGACAGGAAAGTCCTTTATATAATTGGTTCATTTTTAAAAAGCCTACATCTCCCCACAATATTCCTCCAACATATCTTCCCTTTCAGTTATCCCAAATCTTTGAGTTAGATTCGCTCTTGGACTCCTTCATTCACGTGCTCAATGGTTTCAAAGGCTAAAGAGGGTGAGATCCCCGAATAGTATAACACTAAGTCGTTTCAGAAGGGGAGCCGTATCCTCCTTTGAGGCAGCTCTAACATGTTAGCACCACATAGATACTTAAGCTAATAACAGGGTTATGTGGTTCAAGGGACTATTTATGCCTCAGATTATAGTCTTCCTCTCTCGCAGCACATCAGAGATGCGCAGATGTCAGGTCTGGAGGATGCCTGTAATCATACAGCCACGGAAGCTGAGCTCTGATAGCCACAGCCCCTTCTCTTTTCCTGGTGGCCCCAGCTCTTCCCTAGCTTTCTCATCACAGGTTGGTGACAGCTTTAAATCACCTCGATCCGGGCTGGACTGTGGTTAACATGCATCCCCGGAATGCCTAGGAGTAACTTCTGTTTTTAATCTACTTGTTTCCAAAGACTCAGATTTCAGTCGGACTAGTTGTCTGTTCTGAAGACCTCCAGGGACATGGGACCTTTAATCACATGGTGAGGGTGGCTCAGGGAGGGGAGAGTCCTGCACTCTGTTTCCTTCTAGGCCAGGCACTGATCTATCCTCCCTGTCAGACCGGGTACAAGAAGGGGACTTTGCTCTGATATCAGCGGCTAGGTTGGGAGAGAGTGGTTGGAGGTACACTGTGGGGCTACAGACTTGGGTAACTTATTGAGAAGAAAAACAAACGAGCCCAAGAGTGCATTTGATCACAGCTGGAAGGAAGCACGCATGCTCACTGGGACTCAAAGACTCATAAGAGCTGGGGAAGCCAGCAGGCTCCAATAGTAGTGGAGAGCAAAGGTCCCAGCCAGGGCTGGGAGTTTGGAGGGTGGTCAGAGAAACAAACATTTCAGCAGCACAGGGCTCCTTCACCAGGAGGGTGGAGCTCTATTGGAAGGAAGTCAGCTTGGTGTGTAAACCCAGAGGCTTGCCAGGGCAGGGAAGGAGGCCTGATTGAAGTCGAGACTCTTCTGCTTGATTGTACAAAGAAACCTTCTCCATCAGACGGACAGTCAGCCTCTCGGGATAGGGAGGGGCAAAGGCACAATTCTTGTTAAATAAAATCTAAACAACCGGAAGAAAGCCAGCTCAGAGCTCACGCCTTTGGAGCTCTAGAGAGACAGCTACACCACAGGAAGGATTCGCAGACATCTGCCAAAGGAATCAGCTGGCTGGAGGAACCACTCAGCCTCACCCTTTACAAGTTACATGTAGGTCGAAGTCACTTAAGAAGGACTCATTTGAGACCCATTGGCCAGACCAAAGTGAAGTTTTTAAACTATTAAAAAGAAATACATCAGGTCATAGATGTATTATCCTATTTTTACTTACTATGTTAATGTTGAATTAAACTCTCTGTCAAATCCAAGTCAGTAGGGAGAGCTAAGAGAGAGAAAGGTAAGTTCCATCTCCATAGCAGGTGTCAGTGGGTCACTGGGCAGCCATGGATATGCACAGAGTACAAACACATGGTTCTTTATAGGATTCCAGGGGTGGATGTAGGAAGGGGCACAAAGTCTAAGGCTGCCCTGGCCTACAAAGGGAGACCCAAAACACAGACAGTAATTTTAAAAACAATAGAAAATGGTAATTTGGGGGCTGGGAATCCAGCTCAGTGGTGGGGTGCCTACCCAACATTTTGATTTCCAGCACATCATACAGTATATTTCAAAGACACCTTAGAACTCTTTATCATTACGGTCCAAAGTAAATGGTGGCTCTTCTCGAAGACTCTTAGACCACCAAGGAAGAGCAGCCCATCCATCCACTCTGAATTTTCCATCACCCTCATTCTGTCTCCATGGAGACCATCAACACGATGGAGACCATCGTGTTGTGTTGGTCAGGCAGTGTTATATATAGGCGTGGCAGAATGATGTAAAGGCAGAGGTAGGTTCTCAATAAATGGAGCTGGGCTGAACAAGATCGGAGGAGTCAAGACTTAGCTTGGTAGAATGTCTTGATAGAACATTGATAAAGTGTCTAATAACAGGGATCCCATTTCTCTGGACTCTTAAAAGATGTATACACATCTTTGTCCAGTGTGATTAAACAAGGCCCCTGGAGAGACAACATGCCTGTACGTGTGTAGGTGAGAAAGAGCCCACTCTGGGCTTGATAAGTACTGCTGACTAAAGGGGACACAGGGATATTGGAAGGTACTAAAGGAAGGGCAGGCATACAAATAGTGGCTGTCATGCTCAGGAGTTTGGTCCTCGTTCCATATGGAGTCATTGATAGTATGGTTCATCATAGCTTTTATGTCAACCCAACCAAGCCCCCCCCCCACACACACGTCAACTTGGGGCTGGATGTGGGACTGTGGCATGGTCATTCCTAAGGTATCTGACTGCAGTGCCCAGCAGCAACTTCTAACCCCACTGTAAAGACAAGACAGTGACAGAAGATCTCGATTTCACACAAGTCGGTGTTGGGCCAACACAGACGGTTCCCGTGAGGTTTCCTACTTTGGGTCTTCATGGTGATACTGAATGATATAATAAATAACAACTATTTCATACAGAACAGAAAATTACAGCTATAGGCCAAATACAACCTGTTCTCTCTCTCTCTCTCTCTCTCTCTCTCTCTCTCTCTCTCTCTCTCTGTGTGTGTGTGTGTGTGTGTGCATGCTCATGCCTGTATAAAGCATGTATACCAGGCAAAGGACAATCTGGGGTGTCATTCCTCAGGTGGCATATACCCACCTTTTTTCCTTTCTCCTATCCCCTCTTTTCTCTCCATTCCTTTCACTTTTGAGACAGGGTCTCTTACTGGCTTGAAAGTCAACAAGCAGGCAAGGCTGACTGGCTAGGGAGCCCAGGGATCATTCCATTTCTGCCACTCCAGCACTGAGATGGCTACTAGCCTGTGCTATCTCCCAACTTGTGGCATTATTTTCATGGATAGATACAAACTCCAGTCCTGGTGCTTGCAAGGAAATTTACCACCTAAGACATCTCCCCAGCCTATATCCCATTTTTCTATGTTTGGTGATAAAAGTGTGCCTTTTACACTTTTTAAAAATGCATGTATTCATGTATTTACTCTCTTCAGACAGAACTTCCAACTGCAACCCAGGCTGGCTTGGAACTCCCTCCAAGTCCAGCTGCCCTGAACTCATAGCAATCTTTCTGTATGGGCCTCCTTGGAGCTGGGATTACAGTCATAAACCCTTATGCTCACCAGTTTTTACATTTTCAAGTGGTTGCGGCCAAAACATCACCCCAGTCAAGTAGCACATGATACTCTTATGAACCTCAAAGCCCCAAGTACTTAAAAAAAAACCTACCTTTTTGTAAGAGAAGGTTTTCCAGAGGCAGAGTTGGAATTCAGTCCTTCTGTTCCTCTTCTATGCCTGTCTACCCAGAGGTCACACCACGTACGTGCCTGTGTGACACCCCCCCAGCTCCCCCCACGCATAGTATTGTAACTGCTACAGCTAACTCAATAGCATGATAGCTTATGGGTCTGCTGGTTCCTGCTGAAGCTTTAGCCAACTGGAGACCCACACTCAACCAACTCTTTCCCTTTGACATTTTGAAAGGATGCTTCCATCCCCCTCCTCCCGCCAAAGGGATGCTTAACTTTTAGCCAAATCATAGTCAGCCTAGCTTCTGCTGATAAGCTACTTCTGTGGCCTCTGTAGCACCGTGGTTATTAAAGCTACCAAAACAGGGTTCTTAATTAAAGGCTCATGGAAAACCCCAGCTCTTCCTCCACCCCACCACCATCGAGTTATTACAAGTGGGCGTAGCTGGAATTTGTTTTTTTAAAAAAATGTACCCTAGCATCAACACTCTTCAAACTGACTTTCTTCTTGGATCGTATGAGGAGGGAGAAAGAGAAGGGTTATAGAATTGTGGATCTAGCAGGCTTTAGCTTCCTGTCAAGCAGTAATTTAATACAGATGTTTTTTGGTATGCTGATAGGATTTGCCCGATGAATGTGCAAATACTTTATAGAAAATTGAATGAAACTTTCAATTTATACATTTTCCAGTTTAGACCCAAAGGTACTGGGGGATTGAGCCCAGGTCACAATGAGACTCAGTATATGCTCCACCAATGAGCTACACTTCAATGCCTCCTATATACTTTTGGGGTGTGTGTGTGTGTGTGTGTGTGTGTGTGTGTGTGAGTGTGTACATGCACGCGAGTACACCTGCCAGAGGAGGTCAGAAAAGAGTGTGAGATCCCCTGAATCTGAAGTTACAGCCAATTGGGAGCCTCCAGATGCTGGGACTCGAACTACAGTTCTCTCTAAGAGTAACAAGGTCTCTTAACCACCAACTCGCTTCTGTAGCTCCCTATATACTTTAAATTGCTTTCACGCGTCTTAAATTACTTATAATACCTAATGCAACGCAAATGCTACAAAGTCATTTCAACCCTGGGTGATCTGGAAATAAAGACAAATCCTTTTAATGACCAACTGGTTTATTGGGGGCTAGAAAACTGCACAGGTGCACACTACAGAGGTCGCCTCGGTGGCTCACCTAAGGAAGATGTGATTTGGAAATTTTTTTACTTGGTCTATAGGTCATTGGAAAAAAAATATTCAGGAACCCACTTACACAGATTGGAAAGATTCTCAGACTCCAACATGAGAGCTAGCATTCCACTGAACCCCTTGTCACTGGCAAGAGGGTTAGCCAGGCACACCTGAAGTTGCTCTGCAGCATTTAGGTTCCCCGGGGAAAAGCCCTTCAGTGATGAACCAGGGCCCACTGCCAGAGACTTAGCAGGCCTGCCTATCATCCTCCATCCTCGCTGAGGCTGAGGCATCCATTGCTAACCATGTCCTCAGCCAGATTCTAATCATGTAGGGCTCCCTCTTCCGTCAGTGCGTTCTACTTGGCACAGCTGACTCTGAATGGTCCGATGGATCGGGGTCAACTTATCATTTCATCGAGAGAGATTGATACAAGAGGTCTAGGATAAAGCATGAGCATCTCAGATGCCTGCTGCACACTAGCGAGAGACTGTCCAAAAGAAAAAAAAAGTTGTTTTGTTTTGTTTTATTTTTCTGTCTGTGCCTGAATATGTGAATGCTTTGCATTAGAAATCACATTTTTCCTACGTCAAAAGACTATTTTTTCCCTTTAAAAAGTGACCTACAGCCTGGTGTGGTTACACTCACTTGTCAGTCCAGCTAAACTGGGAGAATTGTGAGTTCAAGGCCAGTCTGGGCTTCATAGTAAGAGTTTGTTTAAGGAAATTGAGGGGGAAAGAAAACCCAAAGAAACAAATGAATAGCTTATAAATATGAAACTGTCCCCATGTAACCATCTCTGTGAGGTACCGAGGGCAGGTCTCAGTCACAGCTGAGTTCAACCACAGTTCTGCCAATGGAGCAGGTCCAGCAAAATCCCCGCCCCAGGGATCATCTTATCAGCAACTATCATCCTTGAAGCACGCCATACATATGGAACATTTAATACGGATTACTCCATTTAATCCTCGGTCCAGCTCTGGAGCTAAGGGCATTCTTTCTGAAATAGATGCAGGAAGGTGGGGTGGGGGGCGGCAAGGGGAAGAAAGACGGAAAGATGAGAAAAACCAAATAATGTTTGGTTGGTTGCTTGTTTGCAAATAATTGTTACTTCCCTTAGTCATAAAATGATCCATGTCAGCTCAGGACCTTAGCAGGGTCCCCGTCTGCAAGCTCACGGGCACAGACAGGAGCTTCAGATTCAAGGGTTAATCCTAGAATGCTTGCCCCTAATCACTCTAAATCTTTAAGACTCAGAGGCTGGCCCACACCATCCAAGAGCCATCCTGCTTGAATAGCCTGGAGATCTAATCATCTCTGCAGCAGGATTACAAGGTGACAATTGTTTCAAAGACCCAACTACCAGCAGTAAAAAGAAGAAGGAAAAACAAACCACACAAAGGGGATTGCAACACCCAGAATAGGGTATAGATCAGATAGTGTTGTTAGTTTACTAAAGGCGGTTTCTCAGGCATTTTTCCATCTTTTTTTCATGTCAGAATACAAACTAGGAGAGCTGAATTGAATCGCGAAAAGAAATCATCACAGCAAATGAACAGAGTAAAATACTACTAGTTGTCTTTGGTTTTGAAAAATTAGGTTGGCGATTTCTACGGGTTATACAGTGTGATCGTTTAACCCATTTGAATGATAGCTGTAATCTCCCATTGAAAGTTTAAAAGGTATATATATCATATATATGATATGTATAATGTATTACACATATTTTTGTTATTATATATTATATTTTATATATGTATATAATATACCAATATATATTTACATATATATTTTATATCATATTTACATTATATTATAAATTTATATTTTATATCTTATTTATGTTATATATAATATATTAATATATATTAACAATCATCTATACTAAAGGCATTGAGAAAAGTGGACTCACAGGGGAAGGACAGGCGCAGACAAGTTTTATCAAAGAAAGATAGATTTGAGGCACAGATTTGACTACCGGACAGTTGTTCCCATTCTTGCTTTGTTTATCCTTTTGCAAAAGGCTTTGGGGGCATCTGTCATGCAAGGGAAGTGGATGGAGGTCACACAAGGATTACTGGTGGGGACCCACTTGGGGAGGAAGCCAGGGAGGTCAGTCAACTCTGGAAAAGAAAGTTTCTTCCTGGTCGATTTTAGTGACTTGGACATGGTGCAATTCCAAGAGGACAAACCAGGAATCAGGAAACCAGACTCAAAGATGTTAAAGGGTCAAACACTAACCCATCACTTTTGTGTAGAAGAGTTAACTCATGTAGAATAAATACATACCCTAGATTGGAAGGGGGTAAAACCAGTTAAAACTATGTGGTTCATATATATATATACACTGCTTTATCAGGGAGGAAGTCGAAGGTACCAGGATTGCTTTTCCTCACATCCCACAGTGCAAGGCTAAAGTTGAGAGGTTTTCGATCTCTGACACACGATAGGCTTAGAGAAGTTTTTTGTTTGTTTGTTTGTTTTTGTTTTGCTTTTTTAACATCAGTTTAACAAAAATTCAAAATCCATCTATTCTTTGAAAGTATGTGAACTCCAGAAACTGAGAATTCAAACAGGCTGACTTTAACTTTGACCACAGGTTTTAACACAGTCTAAGCCTGGAATTCAATTAAACGTTAAATCCGCCCCAGACTTAACATCCCGGCATCCTCCGGGTTTTGTATCCAGTGTATATTCAGTTTGTATCCAGAGTGCCCCAAATCCTCAAAACAACCCTCCCTGGGTGACTTGGCTTCCTGAGAAGATAGAATCGCTATCCCCGGGGGTGTCAAAAATAGTTGTAGTAGCTCTGGCCACCTGAGGGTGGTACAAAGAGAGCGCAAAGAGCCGCTAGAGCTTAATGAAATTCCAGGGTTGCACACAGGGTCAGCTTTACACATACCAACTTTCATACAGCACATCCAAGGCAATCAGCTACATCATTGTTTCTCACGAACGTTGTGAAACCGAGCAAGTCAACCACCCTTTCCTCTTTGGGCGTCCTGACTTTTCTGACTGTAGAGCTCTGAGTATCCATGGGGACACAAAGAGGGAACCTGCTCTAGCAGTCACCAGGGGCCCTACTGCCACCCCCCACCAACCTTTTCCTCTGGCCATCAGTCCATACAGTCGTAGCCAGCTCGGTATTACCGTGTGTCCGGGTGACGGATGGGGCACAGGTTCTAGACTTCCCGACTCACTCCTTTAAAGCGCTGACTTGCTGATTTGGGGGAGCCCACGCGAGTTTCTGCCCCCCCCCCCCCGCCGCAGGACTGCTCCTAGCTGGACCACACAGGACTCCCCGCCATCGCGCCCGCACGGCTGTTGGGGTGTTGGTCCAGAGTGTCCTATTTGGGGAGAGTTCCGCTGGATTTGGGGGCGCGGGTGGCACACGGCGCGCTTGAGCAAACTTCGCGGAGCTGCAAACTGCAACCGGGGTGGCTGCAGCAAGGGGAGGGAGCGCCAGGCTAGCAGGTCCAGGCTGAGTCGGGCAAAGGGCGGTCCTGGAGCAGCACCGCCAACGACCCCATCAGTTCCCTCCCAGGAGCAGCGCCCAGAGACACCCCCCACCCCAGAGCCAGGCACAGCGATCCCGCTCGTCCCACCTGCAGATTCGGGGTGCGTGGACGAGGTCCCCGGCTTCCCTTGTCTGGTCCCTGGAATAGTCCCGGCCGAGCTTACCGGAGAGGGGCGGCTCCCGAGCGGTGGCTCCGCGCTGCGCTGCGCTCCAGCGCCGGCTCCGGCGGCCCCGAGCCCTGCAGCTCGCCCGGCTCCACTTCCTCTTTCCCACTCCGCTCCCGGCGTGTCCCGCCCCGCCCCGCTCCTCCGGCCGCTGCCGCGGGTCGCGGTCCCCGCCCGCCTCCACGGGGCCCTGCGGGAGGACCAGGCAGAGAGGAGGAGGCGGCTCAGAAAGAGATTAAGCTTGCTCTCTGGAGCTTTGCCAAAGACAGCAGTCAAATTACAGCCTCTAGGGGGAAAGTTTTCTTTTCTTTTCTTTTCTTTTCTTCTCTTCTCTTTTCTTTTCTTTTCCTTTTCTTTTCTTTTTCCTTTCCTTTCCTTTTTCCTTTCCCCTTCCTTTCCTTTTCTTTACGTTTCTTTTCTCTCTTCTCTCTACTTTCTTTTTTTTTTAAAAAAAAATCCCTGCTACTGTTTTCACAGACGCATCGCTGTTTTTTTTCTTTCTTCTCTTCTATAGGCTGTTCTGGTACAGCTAAGCCTTGGACGTGGCCATTTCCTAGAGCGCTCGGAAATCGGATCCAAAACGGTTGCTTTGCATCCAAACTCGAATTTCACACTGTAGCTTGCTGGGTCACAACACTAAAAAAATGGGAGCAGGGCGCTTACTGGGTTTAGTCATCGGCACCTTCACCACCCCAGTGAACAGACTGGATAACCTTTGATTAGAGAAAGCAAAAGTGGAAAAGGAGGCAGAAACCATTGCGACAGCCAGATGTTTAAAGGCACTGATATGGTAGGACAATAAAAGCAGGACCTACCACAGGTGCTTTCGAGGTGACGTTCTTTGTAACGCTTGGCATCTTTCAAACAGGTGTGTCCGATGGGCCTGTGCTCCACCAGGCCTAGTAAGACACAACCACGCACTCTTCGCTTGCTTCTAAGAACTTCATCTCCCTGTAGTACACCACATTTTATGAACTCTTATGGTACTGGGTGAGATTTTTTTTTCATAAATAATTCATCTTTCAACTTGTCCAAATTCCGAGTAGCACAACGAACTCTGACGGTCCTGTTTGGTGTCCCCTGGGACGCAAGTCATTCTTTTGTCCAACATATATAGTTATTACTGCTGTGATGAAACACCGCAGCGGGCTTTCAAGTCCACATCACTATTCATCATAGGAGGAAGTCAAGGCAGGAACTCAAGCAGGGCAGGAACCTGGAGGCAGGAGCTGATGCAGAGGCCAGCACCCAGGACCGCTGGCCCCGGAGTGGCCCCTCCCATAATGAGCTAAGCCCTCCTGCACTGATCACTACTTAAGAAAATGCCCTACAGGCTTGCCTACAACTGGATCCTCTGGAGTGAGGCAGTTTCTCAATTGAGGCTCCCTCCCCTATGATGACGCTAACTCTGGTTAACTTGGTGTAAAATGAGCCAGCACAAATATACCGTAAACACCATTACTCACCTATTAGCTGTCTGGTGCAGCAGATCAACTGCTGTGGTATTGTGATGCTTGTGTTTCAGTGAGCCCAACTTTACTTATTGATGGTCCTGAGGTCCAAGAGTAAGGATACTTAGGCCTTTTATTACACTATATTGCTAGAACTGTTCTATCTTATTAATGGCCCTCACTAGTCTCTTAATAGACTTGCTTTATAAACTATCGTTTCTCATGGGTAGGTAAGTATGATTGGCAAGTGCTACATTGTGTATGGTTGGCTTTGGGTACTGACTCCGAGTTTTAGAACATACCTGTCCAGGATTCAGGAAGACTATAGCTACATCAAGCCTGTGAGTTGCCATAGATCCTTCTATAAAGATCCAGGATTCAGAGAAGCCATTTGTTAAGAATTGGGGGTACTTGGAGAGGAAGGGAACAAAGCTGGGGTTCCCCACCCTCTCTGATTCTTTCCTTTCAGGCCCTTGCAGGTCTGAGCCACAGAACCTGGCAGAAAGGAGACATTTACAGGCTTTCTTTCCCATCACTCTCCAAGCCAATGTCCTCCTTGACTGACCCCTACTGACAAGAGAACTTGGGGTACAGTCTACAGTCCATTGCCCCAAGTCAGGGGAAACTGAGCAAGAGAAAAGAAGGAAGGAGATGTGGGGAAATGGTTCAGTAGGTAAAGTACATGCTGGGCAAACATGAAGACCCGAGTTCCAAACCTCAGCACTCCCTAAAACTGTTGGGCTTGGTGACTTGCATCTGCAAACCCAGTGTTAGGGAGGCAGAGACAGCAGGATTCCTAGAGGGCACTAGATAGTCAGTTTAGCTGAATTTGTGAGTTACAAGTTCTGAAAGAGACTATGCTTCCAAAATATGGTGGAGAGTGATTGAGGAAATCACCTATCATTGACCTCTTACTCCCATATTCGTTTGGACACATGCACACATCCACAGGAAAAATGTGTACATACACACAAATATGTACATCCCCCCCTCAAAAAACCCAAAACAACAACAACAACAACAACAGCAAAACTGGAAGGCTGCAGAAAGAGAAGAGCAAGAAGGATCTGAGGGTGACAGGCCCAGGCCTGGTCTATGTTCAAATCATACCTTGTTCCCTCTCAAGGAAGGCTGGGTCTGTCAATTAGATGTCTGCAGTGGAAACGCATTTGCTTCCTGAGATTATCAACCGTCTCCTGTAGCATCTTATTTATTCCTCAGACAGAGCTATTAAGGCACAGACATTGTAATCCGTGAAGTGGCAGATCTCTGAGGAAGTGTCCGGAGCTTGCTGGTGCCGCCAAAGGCAGCTGCAAACACAGCTCTGGCGGGTGCTTCCCAGAGGTGGTTCCCAACGAACTCAGCTGTTCTGAGGAGTGGATGGCATCTGCTGCAGATTCTCCCATCCAAGCACAGGAGGGGACTGACGTTTGTACACTTCACTGGGTTTAGTAGCTCCATCACGCTGTGCTTTAATTTTATGACTTAGGATGATAACGTATATGGTGTTTATGATGACTGTATTGAATGTATGTATGATGACTGTATTGAATTTATGTGTTTATGACGACTATATTGAATTTATGATTTTGCAAGATTAAAAAGAATAAAAAACCATGTCTACTGGAATATAGATAGAACTCTTCAGAGAAGGCCCAGGTAGCATTGATCTACTTTTTTTTTAATGGAAAAAGCTATTTTAATTTCAAATTTAGATTTGTGAGGCTTAAAAACCCTTTGTAAAAAACATAAGAATCCTCTAAAACTCATGGCACCTGCAATTCCAGCAGTAGGAAGGCTAAGATGGGAATGTTGCTAGTTCAACCCAAGGCTGGACGACACTCATTACATTCCAGAGTATCTTGGCCATGTAAAAGTTTATGGTAAGTGTCCTATGGTGACACTTTAGGAATGTTTACTGTGGTGGCTAATATTGCCAACTTCGTATGGTCAAAAATCACCTAGGAGGCAGATCCATGGGTATGTAGGTGGGGGGATTAGCTAGATAAAGTTAATCGGGTACAAAGTCTCATTCTAACTATGGGGGCACCTTTTCATGGGCTTTGGCCCTGCACCGAATTAAAAGAAGAAAAGCAAGCTGGGCTCCCTTGCTCCATTTCTTTTTTTTTAAAGATTTATTTATTTATTTATTGTATATGAGTACACAGTAGCTGTCTTCAGACATACCAGAAGGTGACACTGGATCCTGTAACAGATGGTTGTGAGCCACCATGTGGTTGCTGGGAATTGAACTCAGGGCCTCTGGAAGAACAGGCAGTGCTCTTAACCGCTGAGCCATCTCTCCAGCCCCCTTGCTTCTATTTCTTAAGGGCAGATGCAATGTACAAGTTCCTCAAGTTCCTGCAGCCCTGCCTCCTCCGCCATGATAGACCTGTATCCTTGAACTGTGAGCCAAAATAAACACTTCCTTCGTAAGTTGCTTTTGTTACATAGCTTGTCACGGCAAGGTGGAAAGTAGTCCATACAAGTCTCACGGAAAGAATGTAAGCCAGTGTGTGTGTGTAAGATGAAATGTGTCCACATCTTCGTCAGTCAGTAGTAGTCAACTGAGCGTAACACTCAGGTGGATAGATTCAGCACGATATCCTTTCTCTCCTGACTGTGGTTGGATAGAAGATTTACAAACTGTATGATCCTCAAAAAGCAAAAGATAAAATAAGAAGTGTTTGGTGTTCTTAGACTCTTGCTGAACCGAACCTAAAAGCAGGTAGAGGGATTTGGAATCTGGAAGGAATCTGGGTTCTAGAGGAACCTAGAAATCCTACTACATATGAATTCCCTCCACTGCTATCCTGCCTTGTTTAGAAAGAACCTAAACTCCCCATCCCTGGTAATCAAGAAGGTAAAGGCCAAGTGTCCAGAAACATGGCCACTGACAGAAACGAGAAAGGAAAACGTTTTGGTTCACCGATTCATAGGTTTCTTTGTGTATAGAAGGCAAGGTAGCTGGATGCAAAGCATTGGAATCCTTTGTGAAGGCTTGCTCACATCATGAAGGACAAGGTCAGAAATGGGTAGAACCATTTCAAAGGGTAGGCTACTTCCAGCAGTCAGGTCCTACCTAATTAAAAATGCCACAACCTCCCCAGTCACTGAATAGCACTCAAAACACAAACATCTCAGGGACATTTCATATTTAAACAATGACAAGATCTTTAAGGAGATTCTATTGAAGCACTGCTGGGCAGTTTACCCTTGCGCTTCATAATTAAGTTTTGTTCCCAAAGCGATTCATTTGGAAGACGTTGACAGTCTGTCTTGGGAGCTCTGTTCTCTACTGGCTTTGTGAAAGGGAGGCATCACCTCTATGTTTCTTTTCTTAACAATCATGTGTTGAGAAAAGCTCCATGAAACATCACTACACCCTCTAGCGTCAGTTGGTCAATTGGAAATGTGGGGGAGGCTGTCACATGAAAGGGGGTGCCAATTGTTGTTAGGTGGGAGGATGGAAGGGTCCCTTGAACTTTTTACATTGTTTAGACCCTCTTTCAAGACAGAGAGGTGTTGTACCCAAACTCCAGAAGCGTCTTGATCGCATGCTGAGCATACCTTCAAATGGGCATCTTAAATGTAAATGCCCTTAGAAGCCAGAACAGTAAAAAGCAAGTATCTTCTTAGCACGTCAGAGTTGTCAGGGTGTGGAGCATACACAAAAGAACAGGAACTCAAATGTCCTCAAATGGTGTTCTAGCGAGAATATAAAAAAACAAAAAACCCAAACCAAACCAACCAAACACAAACAACCCTAACATCAATCAACTCTTCGGTGTGTCACTTCTCCTTCATTCCCAATCGCTTGGGAGTAAGTTTTCCAAACAAGGACAAAAGGTTTCACAGCTCCCGCCCCCTTCCCCCTTCTCATTCTTATCTTTCTTAAAACCATACAGTGCTGAGGGAGGTGAGTTCCTCCCTCCCCTAGAATTCAGTGTTATGATGTCGAGTGACAGTGAGGACGAGACTACTTTTATCCATGAAAACTTTAAATTAACATTGATCTTCAGTTCTACAAGCCAACGACTGACAAATGGGATGGGATTCCCCCCCCCCCAATATTTTGTGACAAATTCATTCCTGACAAGTCATTTGCAATGAAGCTTCAACTCCAGTGGGGACTGCCATGGTGGGATAAGGCTTTCAATTACTGTTACTAACAGTTTTTAAGGACCTGAAATGTAAACAGAGTTTAATAGTGAAGGAGGAGGGGGATCTACTGGCAGGCATGTGAAGCTTCGTCTTGGAGAAACAGAATGGCGACAGGGGAGTATTGGTAAACTGAGTCATGAGGGGACAAAGATTCTCTCTCCATGCCACATTGGAGATTCTCGCTGTAAGCGCTGGGGTGCCACCCTTCAACCCTGACATACTTTCCTCCAGCCAAACGGCCACACGGATTTGCTAAAATATTGCACTGAGCGGAATTTTGTCATGTGTGCTAATTAATAATAAAATATTTCAAACTCATTTTCTCCAAATCTCTTTATTAGGAAACCCAGGAAAATTTTATTCACAGATCATTGATAGCAATAAAATAGACAGTCCATACTTACTAAATATTTAGTAAATATCTAGTAAAATATTTACTAAAATAGAGTATCTGATACACTTAGAAATTGCTAAGAATAGTGATGTATAAATATCATAAATCTTTAATTTGTGATTCCTAGATTTTGTACAGTCATATGAAATCATATATATATATGCACATAAATATATAATACAACAAGTACATACAATAAATAAGTAATATTGTCTAGAGGATCAATGGATACTGAGAAGAGGGTGTCAAAAGAGAGAAGAGGGTAAGATATATAAATATGTATATCTGTAAAAATATTTTTAAAATGAGTAAATAAGTAACCTAAAACTTATAAAAGAAGAAAACGAAAAGGAATAAATATTTCTCTGTCTTGTTTCTTAAAGATACAGTCTCACTATGCGGCTCGGGCTGCTCTCAAAAGTCTGATACCTTCTTCTTCTTCTTCAACATCCCAAATGTTGATATTTTAATCGTGCACTTCAAGGTCCAATAAAATAGTTTGGTTATATATTGATTCTTCAGTGTGTGCTCAATGAATTTACCCTAAATATTCACAATTACATTTTACATCACTTAAGGACTGGCAGAATTACCTGTATCAGTGGTCTGTATCACTCTTGGAAGGATAGAAATAAAATCTTTTCCTGCCATTGCCACATTTGTCCATGTAGTCCATGAATTTCTCAACACTCTGTGTTCTTCCAGCTTTCCTTCCTGGCTTTAAATTTCTGAGTCCCACCTCTCCAAACCCCCTAAAACAGTGGTCCTCAACCTGTGGGTCACAACCCCTTGGTGGGGTCCAATGACCCTTTCGTGGGGGTCACACACCAGATATCCTGTACATCTGATATTTACATTATAACTAGTAACAGTAGCAAAATTACAGTCATGAAGTAGCAACTAAATAATTTTATGATTGGGGTTCAGCACAGCACGAGGAACTGTATTAAAGGGTTATGGCGGCATTAAGAGGTTTGAGAACCACTGCTCTAAAACTTAACTTTATTTTGAATACCAAAATCTTTGATCATTAACAATTCTCTTCCAGCCTCAGTCAGCAAAGCTGTTTCTGTATCCTCGACACACAGTGTGTGCCTATGTAAAGAGAGGAACACCACTCACTTTGGGGATTTTTTTTTTTTTTTTATAAATTAAGGCAAAAGAAATTTAATTTTTTCTTCCTGAATTGTTGCCTTGAAAAAAAAAAGCCCCCTCTTTGAAACAGTCAATTTCCTTGTTTTTGTGACTCTCAATCATGCAACAAGTGACTTGCATACTGGCACAAAGGGTCTGCCAGAGATCTAGTCGGGAATATGAAGGAAGATGGACAGCTCTGTAAATCATGTGGGCCCCAGCTGCTTGTGTAGCTTGAATTCCTCAGGGATGCCATTAACTGGAGACCCGCCCTGCACACTGGTTTCAAAGTAACTTTTTTTTTCTTTCTGTAATTACAGAAAGACTCCGGTCCTGAAGAATCCAAGCACACGATCAATTTCCAGCAACCCAATACTTGCCTGAGCTGACTGCCACATTCCTAGCAAGATGTTTGATCTCCTGTTTCCTTTAGGACATGGATCCTCTCGATTTTCAAGAATAGAAATGTCTTTTAAAACTATTCTGCCAGATTTTTTTTTTAAAAAAAAAAGAATAAAAAGAATGAGAAAAATAATCTTGATAGAGATTAATGAAATTTATAAGCACATCTGTAACCACGTAATTCAGAATATAGCACCTAAAATGAAATACCTTCTCAAACATATCTCCTCAAATGCTACCATGTGTTTCTTTCGTTTTCGTTTCTCTTACTCCACCTTTGTGGTTCCAGGTCCCCACCTGGAATATGCCTGCATAGCTAATAACATATGTCTCAGTGCAAATCCAATCTGTTTTTACGACGACTGAGAATAGGATCCAGGGAGTAAGTAGGGAATCCATGGGCTTCTCCATTGTCAGGAAACTGGCCAAGTGGCCTGCCACCTTCTTCTCCTCTGTCCCCATTGGAAATTCTGGTTACAGTCCTTTCACTTTATAAAGTATCCAACCCTCCCAGTTTTTAATGCTGTCCTGGCCAGAAAGGAAGCTATTCCTGGCCAGTCATACCGGGCCAGGCAGGTGGTTTATCAGGGTGTGCATTGGAAAAGAATATGCCTAATTAAATAGTAACATTGTTCAGACTTGCTCAGGCATTAAGTGGAAAAATGTGGCTGAGTTTAAAAATCACCATTGGGGAAAGACTCTTACACCTTTTGGGGAAATGTGGACTTGATTGGGAATTAATTCTCTAAATTACAACCTCTTTTAACTTTCCTCTGTTGCAAGGAAATAATCCACCCATTGCCAATTAATGTGGAATATGACTCAGGTGGATAGATATTAAACAGTTCCACATTATCCAAACTCAGATGGAAAGTTGAATTTTATAGGTTAGGGACAAAGATATCACCTTTAAGAGGTCACATCCCCTAAGTTATTTGTTTCACAAATTTCTTATAATAAATGTGCAAAGGCTTGCTGGCCTGTCTATTATGCTACATTGTTTTTGTGTACACATTCACTGATGCATAAACTGTATCTGAAGATCCATCCCATAAAGCAACTGCATTAACTTTTAATTGATTTCTTCTCCGATGGCTTCACAGTGTTGTACATTTAAAGGGCCCACCAGGACTGCTAACCAAGGTGACTTGAACCTAGGGACAGTCACTGTCAGCTCAGAGGGTGCTGAAAAGGTAAGGTATGCCTGCATGCTCTTGTGTAGGAACAGGCTGAGGTGGACCTCATGAATGCAGGCATGAGCTATTCTTTGCACACATTTCCGGGACTTCCTAGCATTGAACAAAGTTCAAACCCATTACCCTTATAAGTCAAAGTCTATTAATCTAGCAGGTGTCTGGCCACAGTGCCTTTCATTATTAATTTCTTCAGCAACAATGTTTCTCTCTCACCCAAACTTCAAACCAAGCTTTCCAGTGTAGAATAAGCCTTCTCTGGACATATCACACACGTTTCTGGGCTCGTGGGTGCAATGGGCTTTCCTGTGTTCTGTGAGATGAAGTCTTCTCCTGGGATATGTTCCAGTTCCAAAGAGACATAGCAGGGTTTCTCCAAATACCACCCGAATGCCCAAACCTTCTCTTGTGATGACAGCAAGGAAGAAGGGGCTTGGCCTCCTGTGCTCTCCCTGTGTGATTATTGGCAGTGCTACAGGGAGGCAGGTGAGACCTAGTTAATTTCATAATGGCGAAACATGTGAGTACGTGCATCTGCGCTTTCTGCAAAGGCTCAGCAAACAAAATTTACGTAATTGAAGGTAGTTATTCGTAAAACCCAGGTGATTCATTGATGGATTTGCTAGTTAAAGCCTTTCTGCGAAAGTGTTTTCTACCAGACTGCTGGCCAACTGGCAGATGTTTAGGGGATAAATCAGCTTAGACTAGATTAAAGGAAACATCCTCTTCATATCTGTTTTCTGGAGAAGCAGGTCCTCTGCACTTGGTGATTTTGCTATCTAGTATCTTACCCTGTTGGGCTGAGCTTGAATGTAAATCCAGGAAAACCTAGAGTGTCTAGCACAGCTTTTCAAACCTTTCTCCAATTAACTCTTTCCTAGGAGATACAATTACATTAAATTAAATTCAAAGGGGGAAAAAGAACGGCACAGAGAAACACAAGAAAAGAGAAAATCAGAGAAGCATCTGTTTATGGATAACTAGTTGGTGGTCTTCTTAGAATCTATCTTAGTTGGTTTTCAACTGCCTTAACTTACCTTTTAAATTAGCATACAAAGTAACAGGCTGCCTAATGGCAGTGAGTAGGATGTTTGTTTGCTGACTGAATTCTGCTGTGAGAAGGAGTGAGGTATCTTGGGAGCAGTGACTTCTCTTGGCCGGCTTGGTTGCAGTTGCCACCCCGGGGCAGATCTGTGGACAGGGCTCTCTGCATGAGGAGGTGAGGGATACTGGTCCGTGTGGCCCATCAAGTTAGAAGTAGATCTACCATGATGGTAGCTTTCCAGGCAGGATCTTGGAGGGCTTTTGAGTGGCTGGCAATGTCATGTTTTCATGGAGAAGGCCCCTATGGTCATGTCTTGGGCTTGATGTAGGGAAAATGGAAGCAGAAAGTATGTCATTTAAAGTTGCCAAGGGAACCCACACAAGCTGGCTGCTTGGAAAAGCCATTTCTTGCCTACCTGAGGGACAGCTAGCTTGCCTCGAACAGTAAATAGCAGCAGGCCACTTGCCCATTAGCAATCTGACATTTGCTAAGTCCCACCTGTGTGCCAGGACCACTTGAGGCACAAGTGACACTGTATGAGGCAAAGGAGTGCTGTCCCTGTCCTTACGGATTCTCCCCATAATGGAGGAAGCAGACTTTAGTGAGGTAATGTCTGAGTCATTACGAATCACTAGCTGAACAAAGTAAAGGTTGATATGAGACAATCTACAGAAAATTAACCTAGCACTGTGGCGGGAAATTGCCCTTGAAACTACACTCTGAAGGAGGGATCTCAAGGATGAGTAAATTTAACATGGCAAAGGGGAAGCAGAGACCCACAGCCTGGCTGTGATGTCTGCACTGCTGTGAGGCCAGGGGAACAGCCACAGGACCCTTGCAGGAGGAGGGCCTGCGTTAGAGGCTCTTGTCCAGAAGGAGACCAGGGGGCGCTTGGTTGGAGTGATTGGTGACACAGGCTGAGCAGCTGAAGTGAGGTGATTCAGATAGAGTTCCAGGGTCAGGGTGGTGTAGAAATGTGGAGTCACCAGGCTAGTGGCTCTGCGACCCCCTGCACGGTGCCCCATCTCAATGACTTTTAGTTTCTTAATCTCTACAAAGAGGACTGTGCTTTAGATAGAAAGAAGGCAGATCTGGCCCCTGCTCTCTTACTGACAAATTGGGTGACTCTTAGAAAAATGAGCTAAGTTGTTGGCGAGGATTCACGAAATTCCTAGGCAAATGGTCAGAACTTGAAAATATCATCCTTAGTGAGGTAACCCAATCACAAAAGATCACACATGGTATGAAGTCACTGATAAGGGGATATTGACCCAGAATCTCAGAATACCCTAGACACAATCAGCATATCAATAGATTTCTAAAAAGATGGAAGGAGAGACCCCTGGTCCTGGAAAGACTGGATGTAGGGGAACGCCAGGACAGAGTAATGAGAGGGGGTTGAACAGAGAAAAGAGGGAGGGAAGGGGGCTTATGGGACTTTCGGGGAGGGAGGAAACGGGAAAGGGGAAGTGATTTGGAATGTAAATTAAAAAAAAATAAAATTAAATTAAATTAAAAAAAAAAAAAAAAGAAAAATGAGCTAAGGTCTTAGCTTTTGAACTTTTCATCTTGAGTGTGGATAACTATTTCTGTGGAATCCCCTTGGCAGGGTAGTTAGGAAGAGCAGTTTAAGAGAAGGAACATGGGGCTAGAGAGATGGCTCAGTGGCTAAGAGCACCTGCTGCTCTCCCAGAGGACCAGGGTTTGATTCCCAGCATCCACATAACAGCTGACAGCATTTTATAACTCCTGTCCAAGGGGATCTGACACCCTCTTCTAGTCTCTGGGCACTTCATGCATGTATAGCACAGACATCCCTGAAAACACATTTATACAGGTAAAATAATAATAATAATAGAAATAATAAAATTTATATGATCACAAACAAACATGTTTTAAAACACTGGGAAGTGTGATATGAGACACTCATAACAAAACCACACAGTCAACAACAATCAGAGAGCGTGGTCTGCCAAGCCACAGGTACCTAAGGCAGTGGTTCTCGACCTTTCTAATTCCGTAGCCCTTTAATACAGTTCCTCATGTTGTGGTGACCCCCAACCACACAAGTATTGCTATTGCTACCTCATAACTGTAATTTTGCTACTGTTATGAATTATAATGTAAATACCTGTGTTTCCAGTGGTCTTAGGTGACCCCCGTGAAAGGGTCATCTGACCCACAAATTGAGACCCATTGATCTAAGGAAAGAATCTGGGGTAAGCTGGCAGGAAATACTAAATCGGGAGCTAATTTTGCTAACTTATTCTGGAAATAAATTTCTTCTTTATTCTGCCTTCGCCTATTTTAATCAGTTTACGATTGGAGCAAAGTTTTTCTACCTGCTTGGTGGAAGATAAAGGCATCTGAGTCTCCGCTTGCTGGCTGTGGTTGTTTATCTAGCACAGCATCACAGAGTACCATTAACTCGGTGGCTCAGCACAGTAGCCAGAGCATGCTCTGGCTTTCTCCTGGGATGCTCTCTGTGCTGTCATGCTATAGCACATAGCCCATTCCATATGCTGACTCCATATGATGCACTTCCCGGGGTCCAGAATTGTCTGAAATTGATCTCTGTTCTTTATCAATCCAATAAAAAATATCCTAGATAACCAGACCTTCTAAGCATTTAGTATTTCACAGTGGGCCCAGGGTCTGGTGTGGCTCAGCTGGATTCTCTGTTAGGGTCCTTAGGTTCAAGGTGTTGACCAGCTGTGCCCCTGTTTGAGGTTCTGGGAGGAAGCTTTCTAAGCTCATTCACACGGCCAACAGAATTTGCTTTGCTTCTGTTTCAGGACCCAGGTCTCCGTTTCCTTGTTGGGGTGTGTTGTAGAACGCTGTCCTTTGAGCGTGATGGCTGTCATCTTTGTTGGAGTAGCTGTGGCTACTTGTCGGAGAGTCCCAGGATCAGGCCTGCTTGTTGTTGAGGGTTGAAATCCCCTCTCAGCTGGAGGGTATGGAGAAGGTCACTGGACACTCACCCAATGTCCCAGGAGGTGCCTGAGTGCATGGTCTGTAGAATGAATTGAAGGAGAATTGCCATCGATATAGCTAAGAGGATATTGCTTTCCATGCTGGAGTGTGAATTTTGGGCAGTGTGCTTTGGGAGTCATCCCACTTCTGTAAATAGCCCCTCATCTATGCTCCGTAAGCCCCCAACATCCCCCCCCAACTTCTCTAAGTTGGACTTTGGAGGAATCATCCTTTGGTTTGTTGTTGGTGCCTATAAGGAGGGCATAAATGGTTGATTGTATCTCCCCAGGGAAAGAATTCCTAAAACAGGGTCATTCTCAGCTCTTAAAGGCTCCACTCTCCTTTATAGCCAACTGTGGTATAGCTGGTACTTTCAAATCTCTCCAACTTATTCCAGCGACAGAGAGATTTTTGTTTTTAAGGACTTCCATCGTGGAGTAGGGCTCCATGAATAATCTCTTTATCTGAAGCTCAGCAGGGCCATATATCATAGCAAAGTCATAGGTGACATCATCCTCACAAGCTCTGGGGATTAGGTCATGGGCTCTTCAGAGCTGTTCATAGATTTCTACCACAGTGCTCAAAGTAACCTTGACAATGTCACCCACCCTCTTTCCATTTGCATTTCCTCATCAATCATAGCTTGATAGACAATTGTGTTTTAAGTTAAATAAGGCAACCTTTGTATCTAGATCACAACAAACACACCTCAAATGTGAAGGCACATTTCCTGCCTTCTCCTATTGGGTTTTGTCTAGTGGGAACCCAGTTAGTCTTCCCAGCACCAGCCCAAGTCTATTAAAGAAAGGAGTAAATCCTGTCTTTTTGCATGGCTCATGCTATCTCAGAGTTCTTTGCTACTATATTACCTCTCTGTACTTGCTGGAGTGTATTATGTCTAGGTGTATACTGAGAATCTGAAGAAAAGGAGAAATCTCTGGAATTCAGTTCAGTCCCAGTGTGTTTATTTCTGGACACACACATACATACACACACGCACACACACACACACACACACACACACACACACACACACACACATACACAGAGTCTTGGCAGTAATAGTAACATTTTGGCGGCAGTAGTGGGTAAGAAGAAAAGATGGCTTAAATCTAATTGCTGGAGTTGAGTTTATTCTGCAGGTTTTATGGATAAATTATGCCAAAGCCTGCTTCCTTTCAAGAATGCAAAACCCAACAAAAGGAAACATACTCTATCTACTTCTCTAGTTGTGTGAATATAATAATCCTTGCATTGTGGTACCTTGTGGATCCCTGTATGCAACAGTGAGTTTTTATAAAGCTCCCTTCTTTTATTAATATGAATTTCAACAAAGAGCAGCAGCCCTTAAATCCATCAACTGGCCCTAAATCTCAGTAGCTGCTTTCTGAGTCCTTTTAGGATCAGCTCAGTGAATGGGTCACTGTGCTTTCAGTCAGGGGAGGCCAAGCACTGCCTCCCCCAAATGATTATTCTCCCCTAAATCAGTTTTATTCCCTCTGAAGTCAGAACCACAGCTCTTTGCAGCTCTGCAAAGGCTCCTGGGGGTGGGGTGTCAGCAGAGGCCTGTGCACTGGCGTTAGGAGAGAGAAGCCACCTGCTGAAGGTGTCTGTAGCCTTTCAGTGACTTATTGTCTGTCCCTTGTCTGTCCAGCAAAAGACGGAACCATTTCTGCATCTATTATTTACCCAGAGGCCTATTTTCAGGGTTAAAGCATGAACAAAAAAGGCTTTGCGTAGAGTGCATTATTTGATAATTATATCTTATGTATTCTATCTACCCCAGGACCTAATCCATGGATAATGACAAATGACATGGTCTCATAGGAGGACATAGAAAACAGAAATGTAATGTATGCTGGTTTAACCACATCCCGCCAGAGATCTTCCAGTCCAGAGGCATTCTTTATTCAATTCGATAAAGTCTAGAAGAAATAAAAATCTTGTGAAAAAGGATGTTGTATCTTATTGAATTTGGGGGAGTCCACTAGAATTCTTTTTCCTCTGCAATACATAGGAAACATCATTAGATATACTTGCTCATTAAGCCATCTTTTTGAGGTACCTGGGTGTTTTTCTTCATCAGAGCAGACTTTGTAATATCCCAGGTTCATCTTTTAGCATATTTATCCTTATTATAGTGTTAAAAATGTGATGAGGGTAAGCCATTTAAATAATGCATATGCTGTTTCTCTGAAAGCATTTCATTGTATATTGCTTTCCCCTAGAGCAGTGGTTCTCAACCTGTGGGTTGCCAACCTTTTGGGGGGGGGTCCGCATGTCAGATATCCCAAATATCAGATATTAGATTGCGATTCATAATAGTAGCCCAATTACAATGATGAAGTTAGCAACACAATAATTTTATGATGGGGGGTCACCATGAGAAACTATATCAAAGGGTTCCAGCATTAGGAAAGTTGATAACCACTGTCTTAGAGTAATGTATATTATTATTCTATGACACACACACACACATAAACAAAAATAACTTGTATTGAAGTTGAAAAAATGCATAGGAGGCCTGCAAGTATTGTGGGATGCACTAGAACATGGGGGATGAGAAAGAAAACCTAATGGTTACTATTGAGATGTCTGTATTACTGAGAGCTTTGCTTGTGTTATTTCACTTAGGGCAACACATACTATGCACATGACATAACTTGTCAGCCTCAACATCACACAACCAGAGCTTTCTGGGTAGAAACACAAGAGTACTAGAGAGGCTGTGTAAATGGTCCAGTCCAATGATCCCCTATGTGCTATGCAGTGGCATGTTACAACCTCCTTGGGCTTTCAAAACCAAAGAAGCTGAAAGGCCTTTTCTTTGGAAAAGGAAAACTCCATTGGACAAACAAGGCATGCACAGAGACCCTTTGGTTAGGCTTGGTTGGGGCCCAGCTCCTGACAGGGTGTGACTCCATAGCTCTGTCACCACTGGCTTTTGACACTTTAGAGGGGCTGTCAGAAGCCACTTAGGGTAAGATTTTGGGAACAAGCCTCTGATTCTTCCCTTTAGCCAGGGATGGGGTGATGTGGAGAGGAGCCTGGGCAAAGGGTGAAGGCTCTGGTTGCACTGTCTAGAAAGAATTGCAGAGCTGCGGGGTGAGGCTCCCTAAGTCTCTGTTCCCTGCTGTGTGAATTAACAGAGCTCTACCACCTGTGAGACAGACACTCAGGGGTGGTGTTGTTTATGTCTGTCACTCTCTGGCATGACTAAGGTAGCAACCAAACTCATTTTTCTTTTAGATCTCCAGGGTTTTCCTCCCCTCGAGATAAATATTCCACATGTATCTTCGACATTTTAGTATGGATTTTAAAGCGAAGCAGAAGTTAAGTGAAATTGGTGCCTTATCATTTGTAATACTGGAATGATGGGGGGAGGGGGAGGGACACAATTTTATCTCACTGTTGTGTTCTTTCCTTTACAACAGAATTTCTTGATGCTGACCGGTGGCATCACAGCCTTGAGTCTCTAACCTGAAGACAGCTTCAGCCTTGCTGAGATGGAGAAGATGGTCTCGGGAAGCCAAGGATTGTCTCTCATCCAGAGCCTTTAGCATGTTGTTGGAAGACTATCACAAAATGTGACCCACTTGCTGACGAGACATGAGGCTTGGTTACACACAGGGATGGGTTACCACCTCACTGTACTAGCAAGGCCAGGGAGGAAACTGATCCTGAAGATTGTTGAGTCACCTCAGAAAGAGATCTTGGAAGAAGGTTGGATAAATGCAGTTGTTTCCCTGTTCCTAAGTTATCCTTGGCATGGTAACTTCAGTGGAAATCCTTCCAAAGACACAGTTAAAGAAAAACATCAACACACCTGTTCTGTCAATATTTCTGAGTTATGCTAATATCCATGCAGTGACCCGAGGAAGGCCTGACAGCCAGGGGGGGGTCTATCACCTGGAACCCATTTATGGGGACTTTTACCATCTCCATAAATCCTGACCCCAAAGCAATTTATCTTTGTTCTTTACAACAAAGGCAAAAGAATTTCTATAGTATTTGACGATCGCCAATATGCCATTTTATTGATTTTTTTTTTTTTAAAAAGAAGACAAATTACAGGGAAAGCAGCATCTCTTTAGCTCCTACTCAGATGACGACATCACAGGTTCAATTAGCCATGCCTCTTTAAGAAGCAGAACCAGTAGTTTGTTTACCAAGAATGAGAGCTCAGCCCTAGTGAAGGAAGACAGGAAATTGCAGAGGAACGAACTTTCTGTTTCCTACACTGTGGGAAGACTTGCTTTATCCTCCAAGTGAAGAAATCATTACTGTTGAATTAATCCATAATTCACTTCACCTTCCCAGCTATGAGTTATCCAAGCAAACAACTTGTCTTTCCTTATGGAATGTCTCGCTCTTCAAGGTCCTGTGTCTCCTCACACAAAGAAAGAATTTTGAGTTAAAAAGAATACAAAAGACCTTGCCCAGAGTCAATATTAAACAAAGACTTAAGCAATCCATGGGGACAAATTCCTATGCTCTTGGACTTTGGGACAAGCTTTTCTTTGTAGGAATGGTGGGGGCTATGACAAGGGTACCCTAGTTGCCAAAGTCCTCTCACAGTTGATGGTGAACCAAAGAGGACTCTACCTCCCTGTGAGTACAGTGGAGGCAGCCTGTCAACTGGTGTGTTCCGCTTGTTGCAAAACCCTGCCACGCACTGTTGCTAACAGTGTCAGTCAGCGATTGTGTGGGGCGGGAATCTAGCAGAGATTTCCACAAAGAGACAAGGAATCCAAGAAGGAGACTATAGGAGTGAATTTATCCATCTGTATCTTCTGAACATGGAAAGAAAGTCCAACCTAAAGCCAACTCATATCCCCATTTATAGAATACAAAGGGACCCCTACCTCAGTTCTACCTCAGCATGCACTGGGTGGTCTATTTACATCCCATCCTCAGACCTTTAATCCAAAGCTGCATCGAAATGCATATAAGAAATATATGAACATATGACACAGATACGTATGTTCGGATATATAAGGATATAGTAAAGAATTCTGGAATGACATATAGCGTGATACTAATAACAGTTGACCCAGTAGAGAGGGAGGGGGAGGATGAATGGAGAAACACACCTGCAACATAGATATATCGTCAGAGGGGCTTCAGCCTTCTTTGTATCGTGTTCACATTTTACATAGAGGAGAGTGTGCAGTCACTTTGCCTTCTTTCTAGCAGCTGCCGTACAGGCTCGCCGTTATTCTCACCCCTGACAACCAGTACAGCTGAATAATTCAGATTTTGAGGGCTGCATGTATGTGTCCTGAGCAAAGTTTTGTAATATCAGCAACAAGAGAAAGCAGGCAGCTGAAGCTGGTTATAATTAGAAGCACTATGCTCTGTGTGGAGTCCTTCCACAAATAGATAACAATACAGTCCCCCTTCCTCCCTTATGGAGAATGCTGTCCCTAAGCCTGAGTTCTGGCTCTCGATTGAAAGCCATTGTTGAGGGCTCCAGTCAGTCTAGCTTCAGTCCAGATAGGAGGCTAGGAAAGTCCCTCCATCCACTTGAAGGAGGAGCTGATTCTCAGAACCACAGGAAGAGGAGTGGGGGAGGAAACGGAAGGAAGCTGGCAACCCCTCCTCCCTGCTCCCAGGTCTTCCTGCTTCCCAAACTCATTCAGCACCGCTAGAGGTGACCTGTACCCTTCAAGCTCCAGCTGAAAGAACTGTCCTCCAGTTTCTGGAGGGTTCCGTTACCTCCCCAGAGTACAGCATGTCTGTTCTTTGACCAACTGTGACCCTGCATGTCTTTCAAGGCACAGCTCTCATATAGAGCCCTCGTTTAGTCTCCCTTCATGTTCTTGGCCAGTTGTCACTGTTGTCTTGCGAGTCCCCTTACCATGGAACAGTTTCCCACGTTTAGGTATGGTCAAGTGGATCTGAAGAGAAGCAATTGTCAACCCACCGTGCTCAAAGTCTCCATCCCATGTGACACAGATGGGAAGGGCTTGGCTCTGGACATGGAGCCTTGGCATCCTGTTAGATTTTCCTGCGGTGGCCCTAGAGATTGGCCCCCTGCCAGGCAGAGAGGAGGTGGAGAGTCAGCCTTCCCTGAGGAGCTCTTTGCTGTAGGCTTTCATGAAAGCCTCTTTGGTCTTCAGAGTGGGAAGGGAAAGGGTGGTGTTCTACAGCGAGAAGCTACAAGGACAAGGATCTACCCCTGGTTTTGTCAGGGTCCCAAGAGAAATAAATTCCTCCCTTGGTCTCATGCAAGGTAGGGGGGGCAGCACCTGACTGAGAGTAGAGCCTACGGTCCAGGGACCTGGGTTTGAATCCTGGATTCCCTCGTCTACAGGTTGAGAGTCCTGAGCTGCTAACTTAAAGGTTCCAGACTCTGGTTTCATCCTCCTATTTATGAAGTAGGGGAACAACTGGATCTCCTCAGAGAGCTGCTGTGGGGGCCTTAAAGGCAAAGTACTTTAATTAGCATGTGATGCAAGATTGAATAAACCCTAACTTTTTATTAGAGTAATGTGTTAGTCCAGGTTCTCTAGAGGAACTGAATTTATAGAATGACTCTATGTATGTATGTATGATATATCATCTATCTATCTATCTATCTATCTATCTATCTATCTATCTCTCTATCTATATCATCCATCTATTAGCTATCATCCATACATTTATTTTCTATCTATCTATCTATCTATCTATCTATCTATCTATCTATCTATCTATATCTATCATCCATCTATTAGCTATCATCCATACATTTATTATCTATCTATCTATCTATCTATCTATCTATCTATCTATCTATCTATCTATATCTATCATCCATCTATCAGCTATCATCCATACCATTTATTATCTGTCTGTCTGTCTGTCTGTCTATCTATCTATCTATCTATCTATCTATCTATCTATCATCTACCTATAATCTGTCTATCATTCATATATTTATTATCTTTCTATCATACATCTATTTATCACCTATCTATCTATCTATCTATCTATCTATCTATCTATCTATCTATCTATCTATCTATCTGTCTATCTATAGCATTTATTAGAGTGGTTTACAGGCTGTGGTCCAGCTAGTCCAACAATGCTGTCTACCAGCTGAAGGTCCAAGAACCCAGTAGTCCAGGCAGCTAGGTGCTTCTAATGGTAGTCTATGCCAGACTCCTGAAGAAGTAGGCTCTACTCTCAATAAATAAACAGACTTGCTAGCAAGAACTCGAGCAAGCAGACAGAGAGAGCAAACTTCCTTCTTCCATGTCTTTTAAATATGCTGCCAGCAAAAGGTGCCCAGACTAAAGGAGGATCTTCCCATCTCAAAGGTCCAGATTAGAAGTGGGTCTTTCTACTCCCAATAATTTAATTAAGAAAAATATCCCTCACAGGTAGGTCCGGCCATTTGGGTTTTAGTTAGTTCAGACGTAGTCAATTTGACAACCAAGAAGAGCCATCACATCTAGATGAAACAAACAAACAAACAAAACTCTCTGCTGTCTGACTAATAGGTCAGGATGAGGTGTTTCTTCAAGGGGTCTTTCTAGGGATGTCCACACCAGACAGACGCCTACTCTGGAGCAGGCGGGTCCTCTTAACCCTCAGGGGCTCTTTGAGGCCAGACGTCGATTTGAGTTGGACCTTCCCTTCCTCTCCTGGTCTCTTTCTTTGTTATATGGTGTGTGTGTGTGTGTGTGTGTGTGTGTGTGTGAGTGTGTGTGTTGAATGATTCTGTTCTAGGTCAGATGTACACCTATGACTCATTCTATTGGAGGTTGTTATTACTGAGAAATGAGTTAAATCAGCAATAGTTTGGAATGCTCTACTTACTTAGTTGATGTCAACCCTGTAGGTACCTACTAATTGGATAGAAGGAAGTTTAGGAGTAGAGGGCGTTGGGCTAGCCTCAAGCCACTCTTGCTGGCGCTTGGAGCTACCCTACGGAGCAATTCAATACCCCACATTTGTAAATCCCAGCCTTGATGCCGAGATATATGGAACAAACTCATTTTCTGCACCCCACGGAGGAGATTTCAAATGCATTAATGTGACCCAATTCTAAACAATTTTCAGTGGGTTCCGTAACATCCTGGAATTTTGAACAAAAACAGTCTATTGCTTTTGGCTGATATTTGTAAGCTCAAAGTCGATCTTCAGCGATTTGGGCCATTTTCCGTTTGGTTTACTTTTATAATTACACCATCATTTGCTACTATTGGAAGCAATTTGTTGAGGAACCGGTCAGAAAAGACAAGGATAATATGAACTGTGCAGACCCGGAGGGTGCAGGGCGCTAACACTTGTATCAGCAGCAGCATGTCTACCAGTGATTTGAAGGGGTTCTTTGGTGACATTAAGCATAGTCTCTTACCCTTTCTGTAGATGGGAAAGCTGGAGTATAAGGGTTACCTGACTCCCATTGTGAACTCTGTTGTTATAGAATCCGTGCTTGGTTCCTGTTTATACTGCCTTACATTGGAGGAAGTGAGGGTAGAGGACTTTAGAATCTGAGTAGGTGAGCTGGAGGTGAAGGCAGAAGATGACTGGCACTGAAATATGCAGGAATGAAGCCAGCACAGCAGCTGGCCAACTGTCAGTACAGCTTCAGCAACCAGCCAGCATCCCTCCCTTTGTATGAGCTGAATTTCCTCGCATGCTGTGCCAAAGCCAACTCCTGCTGGGGGGACTCTCTCTGTCACAGCTTTTGCTTTCTTCTGGGTCTGCTGCACT
Source organism: Tokudaia tokunoshimensis (assembly GCA_036184795.1). NCBI lineage: Eukaryota > Metazoa > Chordata > Mammalia > Rodentia > Muridae > Tokudaia > Tokudaia tokunoshimensis. Next base: position 73,212,728 of record BTHU01000006.1, on the reverse strand, counting down.
GTCCCACTCCTGCTGGGGACACCACTGCTCATTGGCCTCTGTGCTGGGTCAGTGCACAACCCAGAGTGATCTCTGATGACACTGGGAGAGGACATATGACCCATGCGAGTTAGGGGTCAGTGCTCTGTCTGGTGGAGCACAGGTTGTGTCAGAACAATGTGAGCAGGGCTTGCTGGAAAATTCTGACCATCATGGGCCCTGGCGGAGCAGACCCCTCACAATGGCAGATAGACATCCCTCATTAACTCAGCTCTCCCTGCTCCCGTACAGCCACCCATGACTCTGAATGGGCACATGGAAATCCAGGTCATCTGAAACCAACCACGAACAGTCTCTAGGTTATTTTCTCAAGGAAAGGGTTTGACTAAAGGAAGAACAGTGTGTACTGGGGGAGGATAAGAAATCTCCATGCCTTTTTGGCTTTCCCACTTCCTGCTTGTTACTTGTGAACCTCTACCACCCAAGTCTCTTTTTTCACATTTACTTCTCTGCTTCTGTCAGAATAACACACAACGGCAGTTTCTCTCTCTGTTTACCTTTGCTATCTTTTACCAGTTAGCCCAGAAAACCAGAAATGTTTCAGACTGCAGGTCTCTTGTTTGTTGTGTCATCCTTAGATTTCTTGAATATTTGAAAATACATCATAGATTGCCTTGGGGATGGACGCCAGTCTCAAGGTGAAATTCACCTGTCTCATGTATACTTTATACACATAGAGCTCAATGTTAGTTTAAAAAAAATTATGCACATGAGTGTTTTGCCTTCACATACATATGTACCCCACATGCACACCCTGCACCGGCAAGAATAGAGCATTGGATCCCCTGGAAATGGAGTTAAAAATGGTTGTGAGCCACCATGCAGATGCTGGGGAGAGAATTACGGTCCTCCGCAAGACAAGCAAGTGCTCTTAACCACTGAGCCATCTCTCCAGTCTCCACTGATAGTTTTATTTAATATTTTGGGACATTTGTGAATAATGGAAAGTTTCATGGTATGGAATTTTTCCCTGTGGTGTCAGATTGATACTCAAATAATTTTGGATTTTGGAGCATTTCATTTTGAATTAGAAATACTCTCTCTCTCTCTCTCTCTCTCTCTCTTCTTCCTCCACTCTCTTGCTCTCCATTGTTTCTTTCTTTAATATTTTGAGACAGAGTCTCTGTGTAGACTGGGCCTTTGTGGACCTTTGAGCAATGCCCCTGCATCTGCCTCCTGATGCTGGAGTTACTGGTGTACACCCACCAGGCCGAGCTACTTCCTCATACTTGTAGGAGATCACTGTGGCTGCTTTTAGAGTCTCAGATTATGAAACAGGCTGAAGTTGGGGGATGAGCTGCATGGATACTTTCCCTGAAGTACACATCATATACATGCATCATACATGAGGTGAAGTGGAAATTTCTGGTTTTTTTGGAGACTCTGTTGTGTCATATGATGTTTTTCTGGAAACTGTCTTATGAGAGGATGTTTTCGCTGAAGCAAACACATAGGAGGATGTTTTGCTAAGAATATACACGTGGTGTTTTTCTGAAAGTAGTCTGGAAAAAGGGAATGTGATATTTTGCTAGAGCAGATACTTGAGAGAATATGCGATATTTGGAAAGGGTATAAATGTAACCCAAGAGAGAGTGGATGGCTCTGTGTGGTATTGGTTCACCTTGCCACTCTTTGCTGGTCATTGTTTGTCATGACTTTATATAGAGATATGCACCAGAGAACTTCTGGTGGTGTTCTGGCAGCTTCTTGCCACTTCTGCTGACTTGGGCCAATTGGCAGAGCCTCACAGTTTCTGCTGGATCAAAATGCCATTGCTGATTTGGGGAATGGTGTTTTTGAGTGAATTGAGTTACCGCTGCTGATTCCTGGTTCGTGTGAACTGAACTGCTGATATCCTGACAATGCCATTTGGAATTGCTCCAAAGAACTATTTCTGAGCAAATCCACATCCTCCCTTTCCCCTCCACTACCTCTGGTGGGTGGGGGACTAAAAAGGGAGGTTTAAAGCATTTAAGCACAATTATCAAAGAAGGTTTTGAAAAATACAAGCCTACAATGAGGGAGTTGGCTAACTTTTCCAGGAACTATACCAGGATAAACAACTTGCAACCAGAGCAAAGGAATTCTACCTTCAATGAGGACAGATTAAAGAAGCAAGGCTCCGAGGCTAGAGAGATGGCTCAGCAGGTAAAGATGCTTGCAACCAAATCAAATGACCTGAGTTTGTTCCCTAGTCCTCACAGGGTAAAACCCACTCTCACAAGTTACTCTTGTGCACATGTACATACATGTACCATGGCATTGTGTATTTGCCCAGTTATCACATGAAATAAATGTGATTGTTTTTAATGGAGAAGAAATTAGCATCCATTTTGCAGACAGCGAGAAATCATAGATTTCATCAAATCAACTATATGTTCATTGTTTATCTGAAGAAAGTGACAAGGAAACAATGGCCCAGAGGCTGGGATTGGGGTATGAGGTTTGCTTCCTCCAGTCACCATCCCTTAAATTTTGGGCAACCAGTGAGTCACCCTAGGCATTACCTTTGTTATCTGTAGTTGGTTTACCTATTACAGCCAAGCCAGATGAACTGAGTTTGATTCCTAGCCCTCACATGGTAGAACCCATTCCCGTGAGTTATCCTCTGACCTCCACACATGTTTGTTACACTACACACGGTTGTTACAGGGATGATAGGATAAGGATAGGCACAGGTAATAAAGTCTCCAGTAACCTACAACTCAGAGTTAGGGTTAAGATGCTGGCCAATCAGATACTCCATGTATCCATAGCCTGGACAAGGCCTGGACTAGGCCTTATTGAAGCCATAGGTACTACAACTCACACATCAGTACTGGAGGAGAGAAACATGAAGTCAGTGGTTGTATCTTCAAGGACAGGAAGTGCAATGGATTATACCAGGTGGGCACCAGAAGGAAGGGAGGTAGCATTAGGAAGAAGATGCCCAGTTTAGGCATTTTCAGCCAATAGCTGGGACAAACCTCGTAGGCAACTGGGCACTGGGGAGGAGGCCCAGTCCATATTGAACTGAGTTGAGTTGCCCATGGCAAGTAACAGGGAGGGGGTTATTCTGGAAGTGACATTTTAGGTAGAGCTGCTCATTAAATGAGAGTCTTGGGAAGAAGGTGAAGGACAGGGATAATATAATATGATGTCTCATTATGGAGGCATCATAAGTAAGAGATATGGCAGAGAGACAGAGAAACAGAAAGAAAGACAAAGAGACAGAAATAGAGAGATAGATAGAAATAGAGACAGAGACAGAGATACACACAGAGAGACACAGAGACACACATGGATAGAGAGACAGAGACAGAGGTGAGGAAGGAGGAAGAAGATGGGGGGCTGTCACTATAGAAGACTTTAAAAGCCCAGGTCCTATGTGGGTTTGGAAATGGGAATTCCAAGGGTTGAAGAAAGATAGTTGTATAAACACACAGTAACTGATCTTGGACACAGCCTGGAGGATTTGGAATCAAAGCCACAGAGGTTAGATGGTAGGTAGCTTTGGTGTAGATATAAACAGGGGTAGGGGGTCTTTAGAGGATCCCTAACACACCACTGAAGGAGGAGAAGTAACTGGAGACTGGTTCTGATATTGACATTGAGTGATGTCAAGTCAGACAAAGATTCATTCTGTCTTTTACCTTTGGCTGCCTTTTGATACTTTGGATCAAAGGCAACAATAAATCACTTTTTAAAAGTCTACTGTGACTTAATTTTCCATTTAAGGTACACTGACATAAACAAATCAATTTATGACCAGAAAATGAAAACTTCAACATCATAATGTTTTCATCCTGCTAGCCACAGCAATTTCTGACAATCCCCAGGCACTGTGTCCTTAAGAGCTGTGATGAACTGACCCTGTTAACATCTCTTGACTGTTTGGCTGCATAGACTCCCCATTGACAGAAGCAAGGCATCTTCTTTGCATGATTAGGCTCATGCAAAGCTCATGCAAGGCTTATGAAGGAACCCTTGAGCCCTTTTGCAGAGATCCCTTGTGTATGTGAGACAAGTTCTCTGTCACTGTGTTACCTCTGTAGCCCTAGGAGTAGACTTCTGAATAGGAGTAACCACTTCTCCTCTCTCTCTCTCTCTCTCTCTCTCTCTCTCTCTCTCTCTCTCTCTCTCTCTCTCTCTCTCTCTGTGTGTGTGTGTCTCTGCTTGTCTCTCTCCCTCTCCCTCTCTCTGTCTCTCTCTCTCTCTGTATCTCTCTCTCTCTGTGTCCTGTCTCCCTTTCCCTCTCCCTCTCTTTCTGTCTCTCTCTCTGTCTCTGTCTCTCTCTCTGTCCTGTCTCCCTTTCCCTCTCCCTCTCTCTCTCTGTCTCTCTGTCTCTGTCTCTCTGTCTCTCCCCCCTCTCCTCTCTCTCTCTCTCTCTCTCCATCTTTGAGGAATCAACAAACTCTCCTGCTTGTGTCAAGGGAAATAAGAACCTTTTAAAGTCTCAGATTTGGGGGTGTAATAGAGTCAGTAGCCAGCTTTCCTATTGGTCATCAAGCCATTAAGCCCTGGGTTTTGCTTTTCAGCATTAGATGGGAAGCAGGTATATACATATACACTTTTAATTGCAGAACTTGGGAGGCAAAGTGATCAGAAGTTCAATGCAAAGAAGAATAGAGCCTCCTGAGTGTGAATAACTACAATTTCCTTTCAGTTGTATGAGTGTTTGTTGTTGGTTTGTTTTTTAATAATACCCTGATCTCTGTCATTGTCATGGATAAGGATGTTGGAAATGAGCACTGATGCATCTTACATGTACGTGCCTTTTCCTCCTTGCGGTCCTTCCTCGTGAAAGGAAGCCCATCTCAATGAGCACATCATTTAAAAAGATATCCACAAGGTCCCTTCATGGCTTAGTAAAAAGGACACACAACTGTGAAAAGATGGCTGGAGAACAGATGAGTCCTCTAAAGCCTTGTGTCAGCACAAGCCACACAGTATGTGCACTCAACAATGGAGCCCTCAGAAAGACTCTACAAAGCATCCATGAACCCATGTGCTTGACTTGGAACGCACTCGCCATTCCTTTGTGCTGACAGCAGCACCCACTGGATGGTACAGAAAACCTGCCATCCTTTCCTCAGCTGGCAGAGGGCATCACCTCCATCATCCCACCGCCCCCAGCCTGTCAACACACCCTGTGATAAGAGCAAGCAGGCCACAGGTGAATTGCCTAACTGCCTGTTGGATGACAGCTGCTGTCAGATCCCCAGGGCTGGGCCAGCAACCCTGCTCTTCAAGACCGGGGGCTGGGGAGACATGATATCCCTACCTGGGTGAAACTCTGACCTCCCAGGTAAACTGTATTGCTACCTGTGGAGCCATATATGGGGGGGGGGGAAGGAGTTGTCATAGGAAAAAAAACCTGTGACAGTAGAATAACTGATTTGCAAATGCTTGCCTCACTTGTACCTATGTGCAGGGTGGGATTTTATATGTTCATATGTGCTTGGAAAAAAAAAGTAGAGAAATAAAGCAAGTGTTATCAATGGAGAGGAAGGGTTCTCTGTTCAGATAACTGCATCTGTGGGAGGGGAGCTCTGGGACTGGAAGGATAATTGCCCTAGTTTACTGCTTGACTTTGGATATGCGGACACAAGAGTGTACAGTATTTAAAGTATCTGATATCCTCCCAGATGTAAGCTTTGTGAGTGAGCTTTATGTTGAAGCAGTGTCCAGAAACCCTGGTCAGAGCCAGTGCCAGTGCCATTGTTTGCAGCCCATTTTTGTGTCACCCAAGTCAAAGAGAATTTTGTTTTGAGAATAGTGCACTATGTTTAGGAGAGAGCTTAGTCCCTGGCACATGAGAAAGCTGAGATGTGGGATTATTCAGGACCAGCCTTCTGAGACATGTCTTGAGGGAGGGAAGAAGATTAAATAACAGAACAATCCCCACAAAAAAACAAAACAAAACAAAAAAACCTTACCTTTCAAATGCTTGTTGTAGTTGAGTTTGCAGAATGTTAGCATCCAGTCTGACCCTAAGAGTTCCCCTAAATGCTCAACACTATTCAAATGAGAAAGGTTTATCTACACTGGTATCTTAAGAGTGTCTCAGATACCACCAAAAGGGCTGTTGTCTCTTCCAGCTTGTTCAAAGTACTCCTGGGTAGAACATTTCAGTAGAGGAAAATGGTGGATGGATGGCTCTTCAGAAAGGGAAAGCAAATGTTCTGGGGTAAGTAAACCAAAGCTTTAACATTTCTTTCTTCAAGTAATGATTTCTTTAAAAAGGGGTGGGGTTACAGTGTTTTGTGGGTGGTGTGCAGTGGAGAAGATCATTCGTGCATGTGGTGGGGAGATCATGTGCGCATGTGGTGGGGGAGATTATGTGTGCATGTGGTGGGGGGGATCATGTGTGCATGTGGTGGGGGGATCATGTGTGCATGTGGTAGGGAGATCATGTGTACATGTGGTGGGAAGATCATGTGTACAATGATAGGGAGATCGTGAATGCAGTGAGGAGACAAACACAGCAGTAGGGAGCTATGTGGAAACTGTATGTACTTCATAGTTGCATGACATTTTCCTTGGGAGATGCAGACAAATGTCTACTCATCATAGATAGACCAAAGGACCACGACAGACCAAAGGAACAATTCTACCACAGTCCAACCTGGTGAAATAGTGAGTTTATTTGGGCTTCTTTTCAGCACACAGATGACCGGTTACCAACGAAAGTGTGGTTGACTCTTCCCATGTCACTAAACAGTTTCCCCTCTCCTTGAGTGAAGACTTCCCTGTACCCACATAGATTATATCTACCCTTCAGCTAGCCTTCTCCCTTGCTGTGTTCTTCTACCTTGAGACCACAGGGTCACAGGCAGCGGGGACAGAATTACACACATCTTGGAGGGAGGTGTGTGGAAAGACACAGCTAGGACCTAAGATGAGGGTCTAATGACTAATGCCATCTGCTTCTTTGTTGGGGAATGCCAACAAGCCCAAGAGTCTCTTGTAGGTAGTCACAGCTGCTCTGATAAAGACGGCAATGGCCGGGATGATTGGAGGACAGCGTGCTACAGCATTCATTCAATCTTGCTATAAACCCTACATTAGTTTTTTTTTTCTTTTTTTTAAGTCTGCTACAAAACACTTACAAATAATTAAATACTTTTTAGGAATTAGATTTTTGAAAGTGTCTTAAAAGTTCTTGCTATGGTTTGGAACTTCCAATCTCCATGTGTGGAAAGCTTGGTCCCCATAGTGTATGCTATTGAGACCAGGGTGAGATCGTGAGTGCCCTAGGATTGTGCCTTTGATGAGGCTTGTAAGACTCCACCTATTCCTTTTCTGTCTTGTTCTCTGGCTATGAGATGAGTGGCTCTGTCACATTCCTCCACCCTTTGTGCTCTTGTCACCGGCCCAGAGCTACAGGGTCAATTGACCAGGCACTGAAACCTCCAAAATCAGCAGGCAATACAAATCCTTTGTCTCTTCAGATGAATTTTCTCAGGGATTTTCCTGTAGCAATAGACAGCTAACTCAGTTCTCAAACACTGTCCAAAAGTTCCTCATCATTCCCAGCTCTACACCCCAAGGGCCAGCAGGAGTGGCTCTAACGTAAAGTGACAATTGGCAGCTAAAGTCAGGAATGCACTTGCCATATATTTCACTGAAGAAACTGAATGTCTACGGCCTTAAAGGTTGTCTGACTCATTTATACCTGGGATGCTCAGCAAAGCCTTCTGGACCATATCTTTCCTGAAATCCCTCATCTTTGAGGTCTTCTGAGGCACCTTCACTTTCCAGTTCAATCCCTGGCCTGACAGTATGCCATGTTGCTGAATATATCAACCATGAGGCTCAGTTGCTAAAATTCCTTCCTGGAGGAGAAAAACAATGTCTACCCTATCTCCCAAGGTGCCAATGACAAACCAAGACACAATTCTATCAAACTTCACTGTGGAGAACCAATGAGTTTCTTGAGCTTACCTACAGAACATAGGTAAGGGTTTACCTAAGGAGTGTGGGTGTTCTCCCCACAAAAGCTTCCAGCTGGTGTTGCGGTAACGGTTTTTGTGTGTGTGTGTGTGTGTGTGTGTGTGTGTGTGTGTGTGTGTGTGTGTGTGTACTATGTGAAGGATTCAAATGCTAAATACTGACCCCCAAGATCTGGTTGCTCCAAGATGAGTGGATCCTCAAGTATACCAGCTTTTGTTGTGTAAACTGTGCCCTCCACCCTGATTGGTTAATAAAGATGCCTACAGCCTGGGCTGGGCAGAAGGGGGCAGGCAGAATGAAGGTTCCTGGGCTTTAGGTCTCAGATAGGACCCAGGGAGAGAGTAAGAGGAAGAAGAAAGAAGTCGACATGGGGTAGGTGGATTGTTAGTGCATGGCCATGAGGGAAGGCCTGTTGGAGTAGGAGCGACTCAGGAGGAACATGGCAAATAATATCTTGGGGTTATTGACAGGGAAGTAGACAAACTAGCATAGAGGGTTGGTATCTGCTCAGGTCAAGGGCTTTTAAGTTTATTATAAATTTAAACTTTTTTTTGTGTGTCTCTTATTTGGTAACTAGATGGTTTAAGTGGGGTAAAAAAAATATTTACTACAACAGTTGACTTTGTATTATTCAGTTGTTACTTCTGTACCAGCAGAAAGCTAAGTGCTGTCTGGATGTTCCTGTTGGCCCTAGTCCCTTCTGCTGACTTGTGCCCATTTGATGGAGGTGTGGCTAGGTCATGACACTACTGCTGCTATCCCAACACTACCGAATTGGACTGCTGAGGTATCCATGAAGTGTTTCTGAGTGAATAGAGCTGCTGCTGCTGACCTGTGTACTGAACTGCTGATTTCCAGACAACACAGATGGGATTTGCTCCAAAGAATCTTTCTAAATAGGTCCACTTCTTCTGTATCGTTTCTTCCCTACTACTTCTGATGGGTGGTGGGCTAGAAGAGAGGTTAAGGTATTTAAGAACCATCATTAAAAGTAGGCTTTGAAAAAATTAAAGCTACAGAAGCCACACACAATTAATGAAGTATTCTATACTCCAGGAACGAGGGAGAGGCTGGATACTAAGGTGAAGGCCCTGGGACTCTTCTGTGCCTTCTATGAGGAGATGCAAACCATAAGCCCAGGTAGAATAATCCTTTTGTAAAAGGATGAAGTTGATTATTGGGCTAGGAGGATGGTTAGGCACAACAGGCCCCCAGTCCACTTGTCTTCAGCTACTACTTTGGCGTTAGGGAGGACTTACAACTCTTGGTCTAGCTTCAGAAAAATTCCAAAGTAGGCCCCAACTCAGTTTCTCTCTGAATTCCTTTAATCTGGCCGAGAATTTCACAGAACTTTCTGGAAGACTCTAAAACAATAAGGGAATTAGAACACCAAAAAATGACTCAAAACCACTAGTAATGAGATAGTTGGGACTGTCAATATCAAATTTAACATCTTGCATAAAAGCCCAAATCTCACTGGGGCATGTTGACACCAGGCTTGCTGAAGTTTAGGGCTGGGTCTCCTTCATTTCTTTTTACCCAAACACCACCCTTTCTACAAAGAGACTTCCAATAGTATGCAGAACAGGGAGAGGGATAGCGACAAGAAGAAGCTTGGGGGAGGGCCAAGTTCAAGAAGCTCACAACAGAGGTTCATTTTCTTAACCAGTTGAGTCTCTAACTCTCCAGCCCTCAACACCTGTAGGTTCCTTGGAAAATCCTCTCTTTCCAGCCATTCTATGATAGGTTGACACTTTTCCACTTCTTTGTTCTTTACTTTCCATGAACAATGAATGCCAATTAAATAGTTGTTCTGTTCCTTTGTTGGTTGCATTTCTCGAACTGAAAGCTTTGTCAAGGCAAGGCTGTCTGTTGTTCTGTCAATCTGGTTGTCAGTATGGCATGGCTGACTAAGCTGAGCTCATAAAAGAGACACTCAATTCCGATTTTGAAATCAAACCCTTTAAATTAAGAGAGGCACCTGGTTGGAAGTTCCAAGAGAATGATTTTGGTTTGGCTTCAGAAAAAAAAAACAAAAAAAACTTAAACATTATTCTCTCTATAGGATGTCTTGCTATCTTGGGAAACGAAAGAAGACAATTTCTTGCCTTCGGGCCATGAAAACTTTCTTGACTTGAGTCACTTTTACAAAAGGGTAAAGTTGAACTCTATAAGATGAAGATTCTTGGGCTAGGAGCATAGTTATATAAATTAATCTTACCTGACCATGGAAGCAATGGATAATCATCCTTATCAATTAGGTTCCAGGAAGGAGTCCCGAACCCAACTTGGCTATTGTAAAGCAACATAGCAAGTAAATATTGCATCAAAGGAGTTCACCTGCCCAAATGTCTTTGTCTCCTATCAGCTAATTTGACTTTCTGCCCTTCTGGCTTAAAGAAAATGCAATCAGAATCCCTTCTCTGGCCAAATGACAAAATGAACAAAGTGAGTATGACAGTAATGGCATCTCGTTTGATAAAGGAAGCCTTGGATTGTGTGCCTGCATATGTGTACATGTGGGTGCACTCATGTCCTTAGCTAATTTACTTTTGATTCAGAGACATTAAAGACAGAAAGAATTTGGAGACTAACGAAAACAATTCATGGATGGGTTAGACGTCCAGGTTTGATCTTTTAAGAACAGAACATGTTTAACAAAGGTAAAGGCTTAGAAAAAAAAATCAAGTGACCAAGGGTATCAGGCCTGGGGAACAAGCCATAGCACAGAAGATGGGTCCAGCACCAGGTGATGTCATTGAGGTATCTGTGGTTTAGCCTTTCTTGTCTGTCTTCACTCCTGTCTTCCAGACTCATCTACCAAGGTGATAAGAAAAGTCTAGAAGAATTTCCCAAGGCATGCCTCACTAAAGAAAGCACTCAACTGGATCCTTCAGCTCTAAAAACTTTGGGGACCCCATTGGAGAATCATGGACAACCTACACAGAGAGATTCTCTGGAAAATGAGGACACAACTCAGAATTCAAGAATATAGTAACAGCTTAGGAGATGCATCAGGAACTTCCTCCTACCCCTCTCCCCATTTCCTGGGATCTCCTAATCTTGGGCCTGTTTCTCACTCCCTGACCCTTTCCAATTCTTTTCCATAACTCCGGAGAGAAGCTGAGACAGGAAGAAAGGTAGCAGGAAACACACCAGGGAGCTCCTGCCCCAGCTTTCATTGGTGGTTGAGTGGAACCAGTATTCAAAAGCCAAATAACCCCCCTCTCCTTCCCAGTTGCATCTGGCCAGCATGTTTTATTACAGCACTAGAAAACAAATCAATAGAAGTCCCAATAAATTCAAATTTCCCTCAGGAATCTAAGGCAGGAAGAAGAAATAGACCAGTTCCTGGTGCCAGCCAGAGGAAGAATTTTTATCTCCTAGGAAAAGATGTCCAACAGTTCTGACAGCCTGTCAGATTACCTTGCAGGAGAAACTTAGCCAAGACATTTCAAAAACGCACAGGGCCACACCTTGTCTTAGACTGCTTAGTTATGCACACCTCTAGCCACTCCTAGCTTTAAACCTAAGCCTCGTGTCAGCACCCTGAAAGTAGACTTCAGGCTGTCACTGAACATCATTGCCTTCTTCCCAATGTGGCCCCACTGAATAAATGTCCTTTCTTTGCTAGAGTCTAGACTTTGACCTTAACAACTCCAAGAGGAGTACAGAGATTATTGCTTTAGATGAGCTTTTCAGAACCTGGAGCAAAGATGTGTCCCTCTGGTGGAGAGTCAGCCTGTTCAATTCTGACTCACCAGCCATCCAGGCTGAGCAGGCACAGTAACCAACAAGCTATACATCTTCACATCTAAGCATAGACACAGGAAAAGAGCCACAATGTAATGCTTACTGTTAGCCTGTAAATCCCAGAATGAAAAGCTGTCAAAGTATGGGAGGCCTAGAGAGGGGAGTGATGCTGAAATCTAGCTGTTGGGGGCATAGGGTTATGACATGGTAGGATGGATACCCAAGAACCTCCAAAACACCTCTTAGGTGATCATGTCTCAGGGGTGCAGTTCTGATGCTCCCTATTTTGGAGAACTCCTCTCTAAGGAGAGACTTCTTTTCTGGTGGCTCTTGTTAAGAGGATCAATGTCGTCGGGGTAAACAGTTGGTTTCCTTTGTATTTTAAGATTTCCTGTTGTTGGCATTCTTCCTTGAGAATGGCTTTATCTCCAGGCAGGGGCCAGGATGTTGATTGTGTTGAAGGGAGCATCCTTCTGGGATGAGCCCAAGGCCAGCACAGGCTTTCCCTAAAATCCACACAGGGGAATCTGAGACAGTGCTTGAGTTACCAGCCTTGTTTGTCAGGTGCTATTTTAAAGACTGAACTCCAGCATAGCTCAGACCCATTTAGATATGACTCTCTGCAGCTGTCCTAGCCAGATGTGCGTGAGCCCTACTGTTCAAGGCCCCCTGTAAGTAAATAAGATTTTTCTGTTTCATCACTGATAGTGGAACAGAGGGCACTGTGAATGGCTAGGGATCTAGTGGCATCCTTCAGCAATGGGTGGGTGGACTGAGGATGTGACCGCCACGTCTGCTTCAATTCGTTCTCCAAATTCATTGGTTATATGATTTCAAGGAAGTGTTCCTTTTATTAAAAGTGGCTCAGAAAAACAACTTTATCTCTTTGGGACTCACATATTCTCAATTTACACAGTTCTTTAAAATCTATACCCTATATTTTATATAGATATTTTTGTTCTAAAAATAAATAAAATACATAGTATAGTGCTACAGGCATATTTTCTTCATCCTTAATTGTCAATATAGTTTTTAATATTTTTGCTTCCAGTTCTTTTTCCTCCCTCTTTTTTATTTCTTCATTCTAAATAATGAAAACAACATGCATGCAGCGTTAAGGTGACTTCAACCCCCATTCTTGGTTCTGCTACCCTTTGGCCTACTTCCTCCAGTTTAGTGCACCTACAAGAAGAGTCTGACAGATCTGGAGTAGGCCATTCAAGTATATGTTCCTATTTTACAGGGCATGTGTGTCCATCAAACATAGCACATCCAATATGTAAATTTTGGTTTTTAACTGAAGGGAAATGTGCGTGAACGGGGTAGATACACCCCAACCTCAGCTCTACTCTGTGCTTGAGTTCTTCTCACGTCATGGTTTATGTTTTTTCTTCCTATACACAACAGAGCATTGATATTTGTTTCGGTATGGACCCTTCGTGCATTCATTTTCACTGTGTAGTGGTCCCCAGGCTGATACACAGTAGGGTGGTTGTCCATGTCTTATGAACAGCCATCCAAGAGTTTCCAGTTACTACAGCTGATTCTGCTGTAGACGTTCCCCTGAACACTATCCGGTGTGCACATAGATGGGAAGAGAAACAAAGAGATCCAGCGATCTCCAATCTGTCTTTGGGATACCGACATGAGGTTTATATGGAAGTAGAGAGCCAGAGGTATAAAGAACTAGACAGTCCTGAGTGAGACAGAATCCTGCCCATTTTGACAATTGTTGTCTCTGTGCTGGTCTTCCCTTCAAGGTAGTGTGATAATGCAGTGTGAAATCTCTTCTGAGAGACAAGTTCCTCCTCTGGCTGGCACAGGCTCCAGCTTTCTCCCAGTATAAGATTCCTGGGGACCATTGTTTTGACAGTCTGATCCACAAGTTTCAGTAGCTTCAACAGCTTGAGAGCATGTGTCTCTTCAGAATGTATTCACTCTGTTAGGGACAGCACAAGAAAACTCACAGAAGCAACCAACCTGGGCTCATAGGGGCTCACAGATACTGATCTGACAACCAGGGAGCCTGCATAGAACTGTCCTAGGCCCTCTGAATATATGTTTCTGTTGTATAGCTTTGTCTTCTTGTGGAACTCCCAACAGTGGGAGCAGGGGCTCCACTTTGGACTCTTTTGCCTGCTTTTGGGATCCTTTCTTCATACTGGGCTGCCTCATCCAGCCTTAATACAAGGGGAGGTATCTAGTCTTACTGCAACTTGATTTGCCATGGTTGATTGGTATCCATGGGAAACCTGCCCTTTTCTGAAGAGAATAGAGGAGAGTGGATGGGAGGAAGTGAGGGTGGGGTGGGGTAGGGACTGGGGAGAAAGGAGGGAAATTGGTGGTCTGGATGTAAATATATATATGTATATGTATATACATATATGTATATGTGTATGTGTATATATGTATATGTGTATATATGTATATGTGTATATGTGTGTGTACATACTATATACATACACATATATGTATATGTGTGTGTACATACATATACATACACATGCATACATACATACACATACAGATGTAGATGCAGATGCAGATACAGATAGATATAGATATAGATTTAAGTATAAATATATTCACCCCTACCAGGACAGTTATATGATATAGACCCTAAGATAGCCATTAATCTCACTGGAAAGTGGTGAATCGAGCAGCCCAGCTCTTGCCCCCTACAAGCCTCACCAGAATCTCAGTATGTCTCAGTATTGTTAATGGGGCAACAGGCTTCGAGCGCAAGAACTTGTGGGTCCTGAATATCCAAACCACAGTAGGTGTGGATTCTTGGTCTCCATTCCAGGAATTCTTGGGGTCAAGGACATTTGGGAAGTGCTACCCTGGGTTCTAGAGTCAAAAGTGGCAGTGTGTGAGCCCAGGCCACCACATTCTCAGTTCTTCTGGACACCACACTGTTCTCCACAGGGGACTGCCCCACTGTCTGCCACACTAGCATGGTACATGAGATTCATTTCCCCACAGCTTTAACACTCTCTTTCTCTGGACTAAGATTTCCTTCAGTACTATGGGTAAAAAGTAATCTTTTGTTTCAATTTGTAGCTCTCTGATTGTATGAGAACAGTTGCTGTCATGAGTTTAGCATACAGCCCCATGCCAACCAAATTTATTTTAGTGGTATTTATGTGTATGTGCAAACGTAAGTGCAGATCCCAAGGGGGCCAGAAGAGGGCGTTGGGACCTCCAGAGCTGTACTTCCAGGAAGTCATGAGCTGCTTCAACGTGGGTGCTGGGAACTGAACTCTGGTCCTCCACAAGAGAAGTAAGTGCTCTTAATTAGTGAGCCATCTCTCCAGCCCCTAATTTAGCATGCGTTATGATACCCACTGCTTCAAGCTGTTAACTTATATTGATACACTTTATTCTTCTAGCCTGAGGAGCAAGTAGCTATTTTACTATACAGAAAAAACTAGACACGAGTCACCTTTCTTGCTCCAAGCCACTAACCACTCCTATTCCCTGTCCTTTAAATTTCCTGTTAATATCCTTCACTGTTTCTTTTGTTTTCATGTTATAATGTTTTGTTTATGGATATCTAGGGCTTAAAATTAATGATGATTTTTTTGTGTATTATAAAGAATTTTCCCCATCTGCCAATTATTTATAAAGCTTATTTATATTTGTGTCTGTACCTTTTCCAAAGCACTTTAAATATACTACTTCACTCACCTGCTCACTCGCTCATCCATCCGTTCGATAATTATATTTCTATTTGAGTCACCAAGGTTATAGACTCGTTTGGTGAAGTGTGTCTCCTTTCTAGTGAGGAATGATGGGTAATTTACAGGCAGCCTGAAAACCCAGGTCTACTTGACATGCATGTCACAGAGGGAAATAAAGCACTGTAAAGGTTGGAACTGCTACAGAGACTGGTGGGAGCAAGAGCACCGGGAAGGGAGGTGGTCATTGTTACTTTTCTTTCCTGTATTTATTGTGTATGCATGTATACACACCATGGTGTATGTATATAGGTCTGAGGGCAACTCATAGGAGTCAGCTCTCTCCTTCTACCATGTGGGTCCCAAGGACTGAACCCAGGTCATCAGACTCAGCAGCAAGTGCCTTTACCCACTGAGCCTTCTTAATGGTCCCACTGTGATTTTTATTTTAATATGGAGTTGTCTTAGTCTTCTATTGCTGTGAACAGATACCATGACCAAAGAAACTCTTATTTTAAAAAAGGCATTTAACCAGGGCTGGTTTACAGTTTTAGAGGTTTAGTCCATTATCAACACGTGGGGAGCATAGCAGTGTGTAGGCAGACACTGAGCAGGAGAAGTAGCTGACCTGAGGGCAGCAGGACAGGGGAGAGCCACTGGGTCTGGCTTAGGCTTCTGAAACCTCAAAACCCACCCCCAGTGATACACTTCCACCAACGAGGCCACACCTCCTAATCCTTTCAAATAGTGTCACTCCCTGGTGACTAAGCATTTAAATCTATGAGCCTATGGGGCCAGTGGTTAAGTTAAGGTTGAGTAATAAATAGTGTTCTGGGTAGAAAAAAGTCATTACAAAGGTTCTTCAGTGGAAGCACCCTGTATTTGTATTTGTGAGTGCTCACACACATGCATGTGTGTGTGGGGTGTGTGCATGCATGTAAACACTCTGCCTTGACCTGAGCTGAAGAAGCCCCTTTGTGGCTTTCATGTTTGGGATGATTCATATGTTGTCAGAAACACATAGTAAGTGACAGAGTTTAGCCGACACAGGGACTTCTTCCTCCAATCTTCTTCCATCACAGATTAGCTGTCCAGACTCCTCATGCCTTATTCTTCCTGACAGGAAGAAGCCAAGATCAGAAAGTCCATCCTAAGCAGGGATATCTGCTTGGTTCCCCGTTGTGCTTTGGCTCCCAAATGTTTGATCCTCAGAGATCCCCCCCACCTCGCTATCAGTTACTTTTCTGTTGCTGTGACAAAAACACCATGACCAAGGCAACTTATAAGTAGAAGTGTTTAATTGGGCTTACGGTTCTAGAGGGTTAGAGTCTGTGATGGCTGAGTAAAGGCATGGTGGCAGAAACAGTGCAAGCACCAGAACAGAGACACATGGGAGATGGCAGAAAGTCTTTTCCCATCTAGGGAGCAATTATTCAACCACATAAGCCTCTGGGGGACATTTTCATTCAAACCACCAAAGCAGCTGTGTGAAAGGCTTTGTCCCAGCTTGGTTCTGTGAGGAGATGATCAAGTCTTTAGTGGTGAGGTCTGGTGAGACATTATTATTTTTTTAATTAATTAATTTTAAACTCCAGATTTTATTCCCCTCCCGGTCCACTGTTCCACATCCCATACCTCCTCCCCCTGTCTCCATGAGAATGTCCCCAATCCCCAATCCCCACCCCTACCCCACCTGACCTCTAAACTTCCCGGGGCCTCCAGTCTCTTGAGGGTTAGGTGCATCTTCTCTGACTAAACACGGACTCAGCAGTCCTCTGCTATATGTGTGTTGGGGACCTCATATCAGCTGGTGCATGCTATCTGGTTGGTGTTGCAGTATCTGAGAGATCTTTGGGGTCCAGGTTAATTGAGACTGCTGGTCCTCCTACAGGGTCACCCTCCTCCTCAGCTTCTTCCAGCTTTAGTAGGGCCCCTGGTGATACATCTTAAACCACTGGACTACATCATAAAGAAGATAGAAGGAATCCAGATTCCTCTCCTCTCTCACTTCCCCAGCAATCACAAAGTAAACATTTTGCTCCATTGGGTATTCCCCATCACGGCGAGCCCACAGCCAGGGAAACAAGTGACTGGATTGAAACCTTAGAAACTGTGAGTTAGATAACCTTTTCCTCATCTTAGGATTGAAGTCCCGTTTTAATGAATTTTTGCCAGTTATGAAGGCTTACCAGGAAGTGGCATTGCTTAACGTTAGATTCTCTTGGGCTACTGAAATGAACACTAACTGTCCTGACTGATGGGGACTGAGGGATTGATGGTGGGACAGCCCTGCACTAAACAGGATAGCAAGTCACTTTATACATTGGCTGAAAACCAAGCAGCATATGTTAGTTAGCTGGGTGAACTCCTGTTGTCTCTAGTGGGCATGTGCTCTTCATAGAGGCTTCCCTACCCCTGGAAACTTCCCAGAAAGACAACAGGGTTACTAGTGAGATGACTATCTAGATTTCATTGAAATAATTGGGGTGTTACCTCTGGGGGAATCCTGTTTGTGCAACTTTTCATGTTTAAAAGTTTTACCACAAATCTATGATGCTATTGCCAAGGGAGAATGTGTTAAATTATTACTTCACTTTCACTGTCTTGTTCCTTAGTCTCGACTTCAGTTCTTAATGCTTAAGGGGAAAGAGTTTGAGACAGGATCTCATGAAACCCAGGCTGATCTCAGATTCACTACATAGCTGAGGATAGCCTTGAACTTCTAGTCTTCCTTCCTCTACCTTCTACTGGGAGTACAGATATTCACCATGCCATATATGGTTTATGTACTAATCAGAACTGAACCTGGGGCTTCATGCATGCTAAGTAAGCAATCTACCAATTGAGCTACATTCCCATCATCAATGAAATATTGTTTACATGGATTGAGGCAGGCATTTTATCAAACACCGGTCGTGTGTGAGGTCTCTGAAAGACCCCATTAGTGGCTCTCAAGCATCTGTAGTACCTGGATAGCATAGTAAGCCATGGATGGCCATAAATAGCTTGACCAATCTAAGAGTTTCTCAGTCAATTTGCCTTAGGTAGGGCTCCATAATTTGAATTTAATAAGTATACAGGTAATGTTATTGCTTTCATAGGGAAGAAAGAAACATTAATGCCTGAGATCAGTGGATTGATATCGATGAGTTGGATAATTGGGTGTTGGTGTCATTTAACGGAGTCATTTAACCATGAGGTGAAATTTTGCTTCACTGAAAAGTTTAGTTCTGTTTCGGAGAAAATTTAGACACGAGGTCACTCCTTTACGCCCATATCTGGCAATCACTGTGCTATCTCATTGAGTTATGCGTACATCTGAACCCGAGTGGGATGCATCTCTTACCCTTTGTTTTAGTTTCTGAATTTTCAAATAAATTAAACTCAGGGCTGGAGAGAAGGCTCAGCAGTTAAGAGCACCGACTGCTCTTCCAGAGGTCCTGAGTTCAGTTGCCACCATCCACATGGTGGCTTGCAACCATCTGTAATGGAATCTGATGTCCTTTTCTGGTGTATCTGAAGACAGCAACAGTGTACTCACATACATAAAATAAATAATTTTTTTTTAAAAAAAGAAATTAAACTCAGGAAGAAGTAGAAACTCTAAAAATAATGTGTTGTTCATTACCAATTTATGAAAGTGGACCAACTCCAAGTTCCACAAGCTCAAACAACAGGCCCCTCCTTTATGAATTCAGCTGTTGAGAGCATAGGGCAAATTGGGCTAGCTTCATGGACATCGGCCAACCAATCAGATGGGCCACCAGGTGGAAACAAGAATCAATGTAAAGTTCTGTGTTTGAGGCTGAAAAAAAATCAATAACTCAAGTGCAGTTCATGTAAAAGAAGATGGGGAGTTGTACTTGGCTTCTCTCCAGTAACCATGTATAGAAAAATCAACTTGTATAGCTTCCTACAGATGCATTTTATAGCCTGTTTATATTGGAGACTTAGCCAGGGAGTGGCACGGCTTTAAGTTAGATTTCTGTGGTATGTGTGTGTGTGTGTGTGTGTGTGTGTGTGTGTGTGTGTGTGTGTGTGTGTTGTATACACTATGGAAAAGGGATTAGTACATTTTGTTCGAAAATTTCTTTTGACAGAATTCTTACAGCCATTCTTTGGTGTGGTCTTTTCAAGGGGGGTGATTTGTGGAACACCAGAATTAGCTTGTTACACCGGGCTAGGCTCATGGGAAACACTGGTTTGTGTAACTCATCATAGGTCTCTGGAGATGGACCCTAGGCTGTTATTTTGAGTACAAACGCTCTAGAACCCCCAACTCTATGCCGAAAGGAAAAAAGATGGTAAGAAAATATTGGGATTAGTCATAGCTGCAGTTTCAGTATCCTGTGGCTGTGCTGCATTTAATTAGGTACTTTATCCCCTTAAAATATACCAATTATATTCCTTTCCTCTTCCCTCCCATTCAAGAACATGCTTTTGCTAGAAATCATTAACATACAAGGCTACTTTCCTGATTTGCTTTTGCTGCTAGGGAACTCAGCTTCTAAACTGGTATTTATCGCTGGTCATTGCTTAGGTATTTCTGGCAATCTTTCATGTTCTATTCTTTTTTTTTTGTGACTTTATCTTCTTTCCTGATATCTTTGTTTTTTTGTAATTGAATTTAAAATCCTGTTGTCCCGTCTGGATTTTGGTAAGCTACATCCAACACCTTTGCTTGGAATAAGAGGAATAAACAATTATTAGCATTTGGATTGTTTTTAGAAGATGCTATTAAATGAAATAAAGTCCACTTGTTTATCAAAATTATAAAGCATAGTATTAAGAGTAAGGAAGCATATAAAATAGTGACTGGAGGTGCATGGTCACAGAGCCACTCATTTATCTCTCCATCTCAGGTCAGAGAGACAAAAGAGACTCAAGAAGCTCTTATGAGTCCCAGCAATGACCCAATGCCTTTTGGTGTATGTGCGTACGGACGTTTGGGAGTGTATCTAGCTATACCTGTGGTAGGTACTAGTATGTGTGGGGGAGGGGTATAGAGGCCAGAGGACAACTTCATGGGATGTTGACTTGTGTGTATATGTGAGTCAGGGTCTCTCACAGGTCCAGAGCTCACTAAGTAGACTAGACTAACTAGCTCATCAGCAGGCGACCCCCAGAGACCAGCTTGTCTCTAGCTCTCCAGTGCTATGATTACAAGCCTGGAGCACCTTGTCTGCCTTTATTTATTTTTTTTTTCCGCATGGGGACTGGACTTAGGTCCTTATGCTTACAAAGTAAATGCTTTACTGACTGAAGTTTCCACAGCCAGTTATTTGATATTTCTAACTGGTGATATTACATACACAGATGCATGTGCATACACACATACACACACATGCAGAGAAAGAGAGAAGACACACACACACACACACACACACACACACACAGAGAGAGAGAGAGAGAGAGAGAGAGAGAGAGAGAGAGAGAGAGGAGAGGAGTTATGAAAGGAATGTTTGTGTCTAATCTAAAATCTTCATGCCAAAGACCTACCCTCCCATGTGACTGTATTTGGTGACAGGGTCTTTGCTAAAATAATAAAGATTAAATGACGTCACAAGGATGGAGGCCTGTGATTGGTTAACATTAATGTCCTTAGAGATCACAGCAGAGTCCCGTTTTCTGTCTTCACCCGTGAGGGCACAGTGAGAAAACACATGTCTGCAGGAAGAAGGCCCTTAAAGGACCAACCACACTGGACCCCACTGAGAAAATAAATTTCTATTGCTTCATAGACATATCCTGGAAATATATTTTTAAAATAATTTTTAAATAATAATAAGAATTTTTAAAAATCCGACTCATCAAGTCTCTAAACTTTGCCTTCATCTTTTGACAAAAGAAACAAGCAGTTACTAAGAGAAAGCTTCTTTTTGCAGTGGGCATCAGTTAACGCAGCGATTAATAGCTGATCAAAATGCAGGGGACAAGGGACTGTGAGTATCTAGATATCTAGATCAGCTCCACCCCCATGCAGAGCTCAGGGAACATCACAGAGGAGGGGGTGAGAAGAACATAAGAGTTGGAAGATCGGGAGAAGGGAAAGTCGTCTTTGGACCCTGACAGTCCCTGTTCTCAAGAACTCACAGTAGCTGTGGTTACTCATGTAAGGCCTTCACCAGATCAAGGCAGTCAATGCTCCAGCAGAATGGCGAAGGGGCTCATGAGGTTCCGCCCCTAGCTAAGGAGCTATTAATGGTTGATGGCTGTTGTGGGAGGGAGAGGCATTTTTCTTTCCTGTGAGGATGTGGCCATTGGTAGGTTGTCCATGCTCTAGTAGGTGGCCCCCACCCATGCACATGAGAACAGCACTAATTGGGCTATGGGGGTTATTCAAAAACATAAAGAAGATGTGAGTTGGTATGGGGATATGTTGGGCAGGCCTGGGGAGATTTGGAGAGAGTGGGTGGGAGGGGTGGATATGATACAAATGCAGCATACGCATAAAATTCTCAAATAAGAAATAAAAATAACGTGAAAATATAAATGAAAACGTTTTCTTCCCCCTCAACTTGGTTATGGTTATAATAGACAAAACTATGTATTTGCAAAGCGAGAGAGGTGAAGTCTAGTAGGAGGTAACTGGGTCTTAGGGGATCCGTCCTCATGGGTGCATTGGTGCTATGTTGTGGGAATAGGTTAGGGCTCAGAGGAAAGGCTTCATTCTCATGAGGGCAGTTATTAAGTGGGGCCGCTGAGCATGCTTGTTCCCTGTGCGTGTGGTCATTTCCCTTGGCATTTCTCCAGCACATTGTGACAAAACCAGGCCATTTGCCAGGGTAGCAGAACCACGTTTTTGGGGACTCTCCATCCACCAGAATCAGGAATCAAGTAAACTTCCTTTTTTTTTTCTGTAAGTTGCTAAACCTTAGCTTGATATAGCGATACAAAGTGGATCAAGATACATGTACGGTGTTGAAAGCCATTAAAAAAGGCAATTAAAAAAAAAACCAATTGCCTGGAGGGATGAATTAATGAAGTCCTAAAAAGATGAATGAGAAATCAGGAAGGCTAGGGCACACTTGTAGGAGCATCATGTGGCTACACGGAATCTCAAGCCCTTGAAGGCGTTTGTGATAGGTTATCAGCTGGGACACCATCTTCTGAGATGGTTACTTGCCTAGAACAGCCAGTGTACCCTCCCTCTGGCCCTGGGGATTTCTGGGACACTGCAGGGTTTTCTGGCATGGTCTCCTCTGTTTCCTGGCTACAGTCGGGTTCTGGGCCACCTTTTGTTTCATTCAGTTTCAAATGAGAGGATCTTTTGGATGCTGGCTCTGAACTGGGGAATGGAAACTATTTGTGCTGCCATGAGGGAGGTGTTCTGTATCTGGCAGGGACCCTGGACTGGAAGCAGCATAAAGAGGATGTTAGGAAACCACCAAGCAGCCCACACTCTCGGGGAGCTTTCATTGTTAGTATTCCAGTTCCTGGGAGGATGTCTAATACTTTTCCTGGTTTATCGCCTTGGAGATTTAAAAAAGAGAAGAAGAAGAAGCTCACAACACTTTATACAGCTTGAGTTCCTCACTGAAAACGTCCCAGTAAGAAAGTCTGTGTATGTGAGTCTGTGAACCACTCAAGATGGTGTGGGTGATAAACATGCATGTCGGGGCACTTTTTCCATTCCCTCACTGATCTGGCTCAGACTTGTGGCAGCAGACAAAGTTCATTCTGTCCTTTAGAAGTGCCTGCTGTACTTTCGAGGGTTTTCTCCCAGCCACCACCTCACCAACCCCAAACCCCACTCCCCCCGAAGCCTGCTTGAGGGATATTTAGCTTTTTTCTTCGGAGAATGAAACGCTCACTCTTCTACTGGCATTTGGCATAGAAGGGCATATCTGTTGGATCCTCATTCTTTTACATATGTGGAAGAAATAGAAAGGGTAGACTTTAAGAAAACAGAGTTCCCATCCCCACCCCACCAACCTCAGCCTCCCAGTAAAATGTCAAGTTCAATCTAAAGCCTCGGAAACATTGCTAGGACACTTCTCCAAAGGAAAGGCTCACATATTCCACCTCTCTGGTGGGTCCCTCCTCAGCCTCCTCTCTGTTGCCTCCAGTGAGCTATGATCTGATACAGCCTAAAAGACTCCCAGGGACACGATATGAGCCCAGAAGCCAGCCTCCTGCATGCACAAACAGTACTCATTACTTTAGAAAGTTCCAGCTCCCACTGAATTTAAATCTGTTTGATGCTTGTTACACACAGTCCTTGAAGCATTTGGAGAGGACCAGGGTGTCTTCATGTGCCAAATGGAATAGCTTCAGATGTTCTCCACTGGTCATGATTACCAGCACAGATTAAAGCAAATATGTCCCCTCTTCCCTCCCTCCCTTCCTTCTTCCCTCCCACTCTTTTTTTTCTCTTTCCACAAATATTTCTGCATCTAAGTGCCAGAAATTGTGCTAGAGACACTTTCCCTCCATTGTACAGCACAGCGACTTGAGTGTTAAAGGCAAATACAGATTTTATGTAGCTTGGTGAGGCCAAGAACAAGCATAAACTCTCGAGTTAAGGTTTTGCTTTCTTTTGGTTGGAACAGGAAGGTGCTATGAATCCCTCAGTGGTGGCCTTGAACTTTCAAAACTTCCTGCTTCAGCCTCCCGAGTGCTGGGCTTACAGGCATGTGCCTTCAGTACATCAAATATTGGTTCTTCCATCCTTCTTAGCTGTGGAGACCTTTCAATCCTCCAAAGTATGCTGGGCACAGATTTCTTCAATCATGATAGAGAATACACGGAGTCTCTGAAGTTATGGCTGTAGTGTAGGCAGCCTGCCTGGCTTCTGCCTCCCTTGGACTGAGTGGGAACTCAATGGGCCCGCCAGGTCATGGTATCATCAACCCAAATAAGAGCATGGAATGGTCTTGGTCATCAAAGAGCCGCAGCTGCAAATCAATTGACTATCCAAGAGCTTGTTCAGCCAGCGCGGTGTCTATGTGTTCATTGGAGTTATTGATAAAAACATTGACCAGGATGTAGCCTGGATAAGAGCCCTGTGACCCTATCCAAGGACACCACCCCATTGTATCCTTATTCTGTTCATAAGCATTTTCTATGCCAGGGCTATTGAGTTGGTTATAAATAGAACTGTGCTCTTTGCTGCTATATGATTTCTCCAGATGGAAGTTTGGAGAGCTTTTGTCAATTCCCCAACTGAAATCCAGATATCTGCCTCTAGCATTCCTCTGATCCAGTCATTGAAAGAGCCTCTGTCCTTCCCGAGTGCTGTCTTTCAGAATGAAAGCCCCTCGCCCTTCAAAGAAGATGAATAAGTTGCATTAATCTGCCCTAAAGTATTAGTGACCCAACCGACTCCTTTCTGACTCAGGTGGGAGCGAGGGAGTTGCTGTAGAGGCAGAGATGGATGCTTAATAGAAAGGTTAGAAGTGTTCAGCGGTGGTTGCAGGTGGGGAATGAACACAGGTCATTGAACAAGCTCAGAAATGGATCTATGTGCAGAACCTGCACTAAGAAGCAGAAACACACTAGGATCCCAGTTCCCATGCTTGCTCTTCCTCCCCCTTCAGTCTGAGAAACAGCAAGATCAATACATTCCAAATATACCTTTCATCCTATCCTAGCAGGCGTTCAGAGAGGAAGACGTCCTTATAGCATAGATTCAAGTTCAGCACAATATTAACATCTCACTAACAGTAAAATGTCAGCTGACATTTCTGGCCACAGTGCTAAGTGCAATAAGTCATAATTGCCCCCACCAACCCCAGGAAGACAGAGTTGTTAGCTTCTTGTCTTAGAGACACAGAGAGGCTGGGCAATTTGCTTAAAGCCACATTGATATGAAGGGGACAGAGCCATGGGTAATTTAGTTCTTCTCTCTACCAGATGTGTCCAACATTGTGACACAATGTTGTCATCTACAAAGTTCATACCTGAACCTTGCAATTGAGTCATAAAAGCAATCACACACACACACACACACACACACACACACACACACACACACCCCTCATGATGTTTTAAGCAAGTTTCTGACTTTCTGTTGGCCTGCATTCATAGCTACTCTAGGCCACATGATGCCCATAGGATTTGGGTTGGACACACCTTCACACTATTAATTTTTAAGCAAATGGGTCTTCCTAGTCTGATTTTTAGGATTAAGTGACAATTGTGCTGGCATTTGGGGATTCTGAATTCGGTCCTATCACTGTGCCCTTTGGCCCCTTGTGATTTACTGCCATGTTTTCTGAAGAAGCCCATACTCCTCAGAATCATATATTTTCAGTTCAAAGGTTGGTTGAGAACATCTGCCTCTGTATTTGTCAGGCACTGGCAGAGCCTCTCAGGACACAGCTATATCAGGCTCCTGTCAACAAGCACTTGTTGGCATCTACAATAGTGTCTGGGTTTGGTGACTGTTGGAGAAGCTAGAGAAAGAACCCAAGGAGCTGAAGGGGTTTGCAGCACCATAGGAGGAACAACAATATGAACCACCCAGTACCCGCAGAGCTCCCAGGGACTCAACCACCAACCAAAGAGTACACATGGAGGGACCCATGGCTCCAGCTGTATATGTAGCAGAGGATGGCCTTGTTGGACATCAAAGGGAGGAGAGGCCCTTGGTCCTGAGAAGGCTTGATGACCCAGTGTAGGGGGATGCCAGGACAGGGAAGCAGGACTGGGTGGGTTGGTGAGCAGGGGGAGGAGGGGATGGGATAGGAGGTTTTCAGAGGGGAAACCAGGAAAGGGGATAACATTTGAAATGTAAATAAAGAAAATATCTAATTAAGAAAAACAAAAAAAGAAGAGGTTCTGAAGAATCCCCCCCCCAAAAAAAGAAAGACTACAAAAAAAAAAAAAAAAAGAATCATGCGTCCACCTATGTGGCCTTGAAACAGTGCCAAGGATAAGAGTAATCTGGAGTGGACTCTCTTTGCTTCAACTCAGGGTTCACACCCAAGGAGCCATCTGCTTTTTGGCTTTATACTGCTGGGAGGCCGGCCTCCAGATTGTTTTGGAAATGGGCGGTGGTGTCTTGGAACAGCTTGACTGGGGGCTGAATCTCATTACCGACAGAATTGTGACCTTTCAGCAGAATGCAGAAAAATGCCATTAATACAATATGCAAAAATGATGTCAGTGCTGTTTTATGGGAGGGAGAGATATAGGCCATGTGGGATATTTATTTCAATGATATCACCATCATTGGTTGTTATGTGGTTTGAATTAAATAGAAGTCTTTGAGTGGAAATTCCACAGATGATCTTCCAAGAGCATTCTCTTGCTTTGTCTGGTGTCATTTAGCACCCAGTTTGGTGTGCTTCCTGGCTGAATGGAGCCCTTGATGTGATGTTGTTGTTGTTGCTGTTGTTGTTATTGTTGTTGTTTTTCCGACGTCCTAAACTCAGAAATAAGGGGGGCTGTATTTTCAATCTAATTGTATCCATATTGATCTAAGATACAAGCATTTTAAAACAAAGAGTAAGAGATATTGTAGTGTCTCAAATTAAGGAAACAAGAGCTGGAGTCTGTCACACATGGTTACTTGCTCTGACCATAGATTCATCATCTCTCTGTCTCATTCTGCCCATCTCTGCCCCTGTCTCTGTCACTTCTCCGGGTTGGCTGTTATATCATTCTTCTCAGATTTCCTTAGGTCACGGACATTTTTATTGATAGCTATGCCTTTTATAAAAAAGTTATGTCTTTAACGTTTTAAAATCACATCTGTGTCCTTGGCCCTTTCCTTTGCCTGACCCTGACCCCCCCCCCCCCCGTAGCTCTCTTCAGTGTCTGCTCCTTACCCAGTAAGCCTACAAGTACCTACTATCTGCCTTCATCCTCCTCTCTGTCTTCTCCCAAGACCTTTCCTCTGTCTGGCAACTTCAACTTATCACCCAGTGCTAATCCTTTACATCTCCCACTCAGTTCAACTAAACTCAGCACAAGTTAGATCACACTCTCCATGCTCAGCTGCCTGCAAGATGGCTCTCCCTGTCCTGATGGTACCTCAGGCTGAAAATATCCTAATTTGGCCTCTTCCCCCCCCCTCCTTCCCCCACAACTAACTTCCTTCCCACCCTCTGGATCCCATCCCTACCCCTCTTCTACAATCTGAAGTTGAGTAAAAACAATGTAGTGACTAATAGATCATAAAAATACACAGTTACATGACCCTCTGACAAATTTCCAGATGTGTGGCTGCCAGGTTGAATCTGGGGCCCTTGAATTCTAAGAAGTGACTGAGTAGAGGCTCTGTAATGGCTTTCAGCTGCTCTTCTGCTCAAGATGTGTCTCTAGAGAAGGTTGGCTAACAATGATAATAATAATAATAATAATAATAATAATAATAATAACAAACAACAATAAGCCCACTGTAGTGGTTTAATTGAAAATGTCTCCCATAGGTTTGTGGGTTTGAACACTTGATCCCAGTTGCTAAGGCTGTTTGGTGATGTGATGCAGCCTCTCAGGAAGATGTATGTCACTGGAGACTTGAATTTGTAGCTTTGTCTCACGGCTCACTTTCTTTGCTTGGTGCCCATGGTTAAAGGCGTGACCTGGGCCTGCTACCATGCCTATGTCTCACTGTTATGCTTCCACCCTTCCACGATAGACTCTTATCCCTTCAGAACTGTAAACCAAAATATACGTTCCCTCTTGTAAGTAGCCAGTCTCATGGTGTTTTATCACAGCCATAGAAAAGTCATGGCTACAGCCTCAGGTTCACTTTCTATTTATAACAGACTTATAGTCCTTACACATGCCATCTTATTTGATCTGGTCAACATGGGTAAGAGAATTGTCAATGTGGAAATTGTTATTGTGTCCATGCTACATGTAAAGCAGTGAACTTAAGAGGCATTGTGGCAGACATATAGATATAGTTAGTGGTAACAGGTGAAGCCCGGGTTCTAGGGTGTTGGACCGATAGACCATTGCTGCTCTTGGCCTGTCAAGTCCCCATTCCCAGAGAGACAGCAGGATATATAATCATCATCTTACCAGAGACAGGACTGGGCTCGGGTCTCTATACAAATGAGCCATAAGAAAAGAATTCATTATATAGTCCCTCTGGAAGGCCATTGCTGAAGGTGGAAGGAACTGAGCAGTCAGTCTGAGCAGAGCTCTGCACGAAACTCTGGTGTGGAACAAGATGGAGTCCTGTGTTAGCCTGTTGTGGCTGCCACAACGAAGTGCCGTAGACTATGACAGAAAGACCCTTGTGTGCTCAAATATCAGGAAGCTTTCTTCAAGGTCATGAAGTTAAAAGACATCAGAGTCACTTTCTCCCAAGCCTCTCTCCTCTTCCAATGGCTGTCTTCTTCTCTCTCTGGAAGGCCATTCCTCTGTGTGTGCCTGTGTCTTCCTGCTCTGTCCTTTGAGGGCCCCAGTCATATTGTGTGAGTGCTCACACTACTGACCTCATTTTAACTCAATTACCCCTTTAATGACCTTGTCTCTAAGCACGATCTCACAGAAAAGATCCTGGAGGGTACGACTTCAACCCATGAATTCTGAGATGACACGGCTCAGCCCGTAGCTCACTGTGGTGGCTTACTTAATTAAACTATTATTTAACTTTATTATGTTGGTGAAGGAGATACAGGAGCTGCATGGAGCCAAACTGGATTTACTCAGTTCATAGCCATGGGGCTCTTGGTCTGTATTCAATCCTAAACTTGGCTAAACCACTACTCTTCCCAGCCCATCAAGGTACGTCTCTCCAGGAGCCACGGCAACTGCTGATTCTACTGTGTTTGGAGAAGGAAGACAATCCTAGTCCCCCTTCTCCCAGGTGTATTAACACCACTTGGGGAACTTGCTGAAGCCTGGAATATTGAGTCTTGTAAAGATTCTGGGGGTGAGTCAAGTATCTGCAGTTCTAACTACTTCCCAGGTTGTCACAGGTCCAATGGCTGTGCCTGAATAATTCTATCAAAACCACACTGGGAATTGCTCATCCTTAAACCTGGCTCTACATCTGTCATTCAGCAACCTCTGAAGTATGAATTGTATAAATTCTAAATTCAGGTCAGGCTAATACTATTGTTCGTCTTCCAGTCCTAACTGCAGTGAGTGTACAGAAAGCCTGTCTGGTGGAGTCTTGCTTCTATTGAAATGTTTTCGATCTTGTTCATGAGAAAAATTGTCTCTAGAAAAATGAACTCCATCAGGCTTTGTTGACCAACCTGTCCACACTTTACCCTTTTCAACGAGTAAAAAGAACATCAGGGGAACTGGCAGGCCACACTTCCTGAGTGCTTATTTTTTGAGTATTCTCAGCCAAAAGAAGGGTCTGTGCTCTGAAATTTCATCCAAAGCAGGTCATTTTGTACTCAGAACAGCCTTTCCAAAGACACGGTTATAAATAGTCATTCCACAAAAGCCCATTCAACCTGTAATGTAATTGAAGTATTTACACCATTCCTCACTGCCTTGTCTTACCGGAAAGCACTTGCTAATTTCCAGACTACCCAAAGTAAACATGTCCATCACTGACTTTGGTGGACGTGGGTGGTGGTGGTGTGGGGGTTAACCTGTAGAGCCGAGACAGGAATAACAAACTTGGAGAAAGCAGGGACAAGTTCAAAGCAGAAGTTGGGACAATAGATATCATAAGTAGTTACTCTTGTCAGGTTGTTGGTGTTTATTGTAAACTATTCACTAGATGGATTCAGTTTCTATGTTTCTACGTTTACACGTTATCTACTAAGATGGACTCTATGTTTCTATCTTACATGTTTATTGGAAGTTATTAGCAAAGATGGGTTATACTGTCACTTTAGAGTTCTCTAATTCATGGGTTTTAATCTTGTCACTTCAACTCGATTATAGTCTTTCAATATCTGCACTACAATTGCTTCTTCTACAGTCTTTTGAAGTAGCTTCTTGAATATCAACTCATTATATCATCTTATGCTTGTGAGGTCCCAACAGGGCACAGCAGTCTGGTTTTAAGAAGTGGTGTCTTGGGGTTTCTATTGCTATGATGAAACACCATGATCAAAAAACAAGTTCGGGAGAAAAGGGTTTATTTAGCTTGTACTTCCATATTGCTGTTCATTATTAAAGGAGGTCAGGACAAGAACTCAAACAGGGCAGAAACCTGGAGGCAGAAGCTGATGCAGAGGCCATAGTGGGGACAGGAGACAGGAGAGTTGCTGCTTACTGCCTTGCTTCCCATGGTTTGCTCAGCCTGCTTTCTTATAGAACCCAGGACCACCAGCCCAGGGGTAGAACTACCCACACCATGCTAGGCCCTCCCCCGTTGATCACTAATTGAGAAAATGCCTTACAACTCCATCTTATGGAGAAGGTAGTTTCTCAGTTGAGGTTCCTTTCTTTAAGATACACCTAGTCTGTTTGTCAAGTTGACAGAAGACTAGACATAAGACTAGCCAGTGTGAACAGTGACGTCAAGTGGCAAACATGTGCTGAAGTTTACTAGCAGGGACCAGAGCCAAGGTGAGAGACACAGGAAGCCCGGGTGCTGGCTAAACCAGTAGTTTAACTCCAGGAAGAATAGAGAAAAGAACAAAATGATTGCCTTTGATTGCATAGAAAATTAGATCAAAATAAAAGTGCTTAGAAATAGCTACATTCATTACTGTTCTTGAAGCTGAAGAGAGATTGTGGACAGGGGTCAGTGAAATTGCTAGAGATTCTAGAGTCAAAGATTCTGCCTGCTCCAGAAGCTCTCACAGATGCTGACTCTGGAACTTTTAGTGCAGTGGTTCTCAGTCTATGAGTTGTGACCCCTTTAGGGGTGGAGCAACCCCTTCTCAAGGATTGCCTAAGACCATTAGAAAACATAGATATTTACATTGTTTTTTTTTTTGAAGACCAACTGTAAAACTGGGCAGTGTTTTATTTTCCTTTACAATTTAATAAATGCTTCTTGATGACTGCACATGGGTAAGGCTGCTTGGTAGTTCAGAAAGATCAGAGATGCTGTTTTCCTGACTGTGTAGTCTTTGGTATTGAGTGGAATGTCTTGTATGATGTCACTGTCAAACTAGCAAGACCGCATTTATGCACCCATCGTTTTCAGGATTGTTGGTAACTTGCTCATACTTTCGCCAAATAACCTTGCCTCCTTGTGTCATGAGGCCCAACTCGCTCACATTCACCTCAATCACTGTACCTTTGGTGATCACACCCAGGGTTGTGATAGTGGGGATGATGGATTTCTTTTCACACCGAGGATAGACAGGCAAAAGGTAGCTTTCAGCTCAGGGTGTGTGACATGGGCTTTTTTGAAACACATACCCATTGGCCTAATGATCCTTTCATATTTAGGTGGTTTTCTTGTAAAGCCATCACCAACAAAGCAGACTTTAGTAACCATACTCTACCATGCCTTCCTTTTTCTTTTTCCTTTTCGAATAACTTTCAATACTTCTGTTTCTCCTTGGGCATGACTTTGGGTAGAGGGACCTCCTATTTTCCCACCTTTTCTTTTGGTTTTTGCTTAATCATGTTGGAAAGTACTTTTGCTCTCCACTGCCCCTCTCTGTCCAGCAGGTAGGTGGGGACTGCTCCCTGAGGAGTCTTCTCATCATCCTCTGCTTGGTGTTTCTCTCTTCATGCATTTTAATGGTTTTTTTTCATTTGTATTTTCTTGGCATGGCGCTGTTTATGTTAGAGCTTAGCTTCAGACCAATCTTTTTTTTTTTATTTTTTTAATTTACATTCCAAATCACTTCCCCTTTCCCGTTTCCTCCCTCCCCGAAAGTCCCATAAGCCCCCTTCCCTCCCTCTTTTCTCCATTCAACCCCCTCTCGTTACTCTGTTCTGGCATTCCCCTACATCCAGTCTTTCCAGGACCAGGGGTCTCTCCTTCCATCTTTTTAGAAATCTATTGATATGCGGATTGTGTCTAGGGTATTCTGAGATTCTGGGTCAATATCCCCTTATCAGTGACTGCATACCATGTGTGTTCTTTTGTGATTGGGTTACCTCACTAAGGATGATATTTTCAAGATCTGACCATTTGCCTAGGAATTTCGTGAATTCATTGTTTTTAATTGCAGAGTAGTATTCCATTGTGTAGATATACCACATCTTCTGAATCCATTCCTCCGTTGAGGGACATCTGGGTTCTTTCCAGCTTCTGGCTATTATAAATAAGGCTGCTATGAACATAGTGGAGCATGTGTCCTTATTGCATGCGGGTAAAGTCTCTGGGTATATGCCCAGGAGTGGTATAGCCGGATCCTCCGGGAGTGTCATGCCCAGTTTTCTGAGGAACTGCCAGACTGCTTTCCAGAGTGGTTGTACCAGCTTGCAATTCCACCAGCAGTGGAGGAGTGTTCCTCTTTCTCCACATCCTCGCCAACAACTGCTGTCTCCTGTGTTTTTGATCTTAGCCATCCTGACTGGTGTGAGATGGAATCTCAGGGTTGTTTTGATTTGCATTTCCCTAATGACTAAGGATGATGAACATCTCTTTAGGTGCTTCTCAGCCATTAGATATTCTTCAGGTGAGAACTCTTTGTGTAGCTCTGTACCCCATTTTTTAATAGGGTTACTTGGCTCTCTGGAGTTTAACTTCTTGTGTTCTTTGTATATATTGGATATTAGCCCTCTGTCGGATGTAAGGTTGGTAAAGATCATTTCCCAGTTAGTTGGTTGCCGCTTTGTCTTTTTGACAGTGTCTTTTGCCTTGCAAAAACTTTGTAATTTAATGAGGTCCCATTTGTCTATTCTTGATCTTAGAGCATAAGCTATTGGAGTTCTGTTCAGGAAATTCTCCCCTGTGCCCATATGTTCAAGGTTCTTCCCTAGTTTCCCTTCTATTAGTTTTAGTGTGTCTGGTTTTATGTGGAGATCTTTGATCCACTTAGAATTGAGCTTAGTGCAAGGAGATAAGGATGGGTCAATTTGCATTCTTCTGCATGTTGACCTCCAGCTGAGCCAGCACCATTTGTTGAAAAGGCTATCTTTTTTCCACTGGATGGTTGCAGACGATATGATAGTATACTTAAGCGACCCAAAGAATTCCACCAGAGAACTCCTACAGCTGATAAACGACTTCAGCAAAGTGGCCGGATATAAAATCAACTCAAGCAAGTCAGAAGCCTTCCTATACTCAAAGGATAAGCAGGCTGAGAAAGAAGTAAGAGAAATAATACCCTTCACGATAGCCACAAACCATATTAAGTATCTTGGCGTGACTCTAACCAAACAAGTGAAAGATCTGTATGACAAGAACTTCAAGTCTCTGAAGAAAGAAATTGAAGAAGACCTCAGAAGATGGAAAAATCTGCCATGCTCATGGATTGGCAGGATTAATATAGTAAAAATGAGCATCTTACCAAAAGTAATACACAGATTCAATGCAATCCCCATCAAAATCCCAACTCAATTCTTCATAGAGTTAGAAAGAGCAATTCAAAAATTCATCTGGAATAACAGAAAACCCAGAATAGCTAAAACTGTTCTCAAGAGTAAAAGAACCTCTGGGGGAATCAGTATCCCGGACCTCAAGCTGTACTACAGAGCAATAGTGTTAAAAACTGCATGGTATTGGTACAGTGACAGACATGTAGATCAATGGAACAGAATTGAAGACCCAGAAATGAATCCACACTCCTATGGTCACTTGATCTTTTTTTGCCTTCTTTGAACTTCATTGGCCTCCCGACCTTCGTTCTTTCTCTTTTTCTCATGGCAATCCAAACAATATCCATATCATTTGCAGTGCAATTCAATATATTCATTTTGTGGCATAACGACAACCGCGGAGCAGCAGTCTGCGACCTCTCGGGTTCCAAAAAAACTCTTAATTACATTATGATCTTTTTAACAGTAGCAAAATTGCAATTATAAAAGAACAGCAAAAATAATTTTATGATTTGGGGTCACCACAACCCAAGGAACTGTATTAAAGGGGGGCAGCATGAGGAAGGTTGAGAACCACTGTCTTAGTGGAATGAGTTGGACTTTACCCACTAAAGTGACCCTGCTTTGGTGGCCTTGTGAGTGGCATAGCCAATAGTTCATGCAAAAGCCTTTAACTTCAAGCACTGTTAAAGAGATAAAAACAATTGTTCTTGGTAGTGTTCCTTCTTGGGAAGACTGTTTTTACTATGGGGAAGGGAACTCTAAACTATGAGTCAGAAAACTGGTGTTCAGATGGCTGTTCTCATTGTATTGGTGTGGCATTAAGGAATCTGGTTGATCTCTTGCATTCTCACCTAATGATCTTCCAGTTTTTTTTTCTTTCAGCTCTAACACTGTGTTTTTGTATAGTTAGGCTAGGGAACGGAACAAAGCAGAGAAATCATATTAAACAAAATTATGTTAAACAAATGCCTCATGGGAGGAAGGAAATATTCTTATTGTTACCATTTCTACTCAACAAAAAAAGTACAAGAATTAAGGAATAAAATTAGCAATATTATTATATACAGGTATATGTGAAGTTTTAAAATATTAAATTATTTAAGGATTAGGCTTAATGACTGATTTTACCATGAGCTGTGATAAACTATGAAGATAAATTATATTTTATACTGGCACATACAGTTAAAATGTGATTTAAGAAGGAGCTTGCAGCCCCATAGGAGGAACAACAATATGAACCACCCAGTACCCCCAGAACTCCCAGGAACTAAACAACCAACCAAGAGTACGCAGGGAGGGAACCAAGGCTCCAGCAGCGTATGTAGCAGAGGATGGCCTTGTTGGACATCAAAGGGAGGAGAGACCTTCGGTCCTGAGAAGGCCCGATGCCCCAGTATAGGGGACTGCGAGGACAGGGAAGCAGGAGTGGGTGGGTTGGTGAGTAGGGGAAGGGGGGAATGGGATAGGAGGTTTTCGGAGGGGAAACCAGGACAGGGGATAACATTTGAAATGTAAATAAAGAAAATATCTAATAAAACAATAAAATAAAATGTGATTTAAATGATTTCAGTAAAATTCATCAAAATTAAAAGCTTTTAATGCTAAGCCTCACAAGGATGTACAGAACTACCACTACCTCCTCCTCCTCCTCCTCCTCGCTCTCCTCCTCCTCCTCCTCCTCCTCCTCTACATGAAAACAACTCAAGTAAACCTCAACAGAGAGTATTCCATGTTTGCGCATTGTCAAAATTGTATTGAAAGCATACATTTGAGACAGTCCCAACTCCAACAGAATTTATGAAGAATACAGATGTGTTATGACTTGCTTCCTTCGCATGAATGCTCACTTTAAGATGTGCTATTGGCAGAAGCATAGCTGGACAGGCTCCACAGCAGATCAGACACACATCTCCACTCACGGCAACAGTGAAATTACTAATCAGGGTGAATGATGGGCCTTCATAAAACAGTGCGGCATCAACTGCATACCCATTGAGAGAAAGAAAACACTTTGCTTTTTCTGGAACCGAGGAGCTGACTCAGTTATTAAAGTGCTGCTTAGCATTAAAGTGCTCCTTTGCAAGCAAAAGGACATGAAATGAATCCTTAAGACTCAACATTGGAAAACCAAAGTCAGATATGGTGCCGCATGCTTGTGATCCCAGGGCAGTTGAGGCAGAGACAGGAGGATAGATCCTTGGGGCTAACTGATCAACAAGCCTGACCTATTTGCTTAGTTCCAAACTTGTGAGAGATGTCATTTCAAAATGGTGCACTGTGTCTGAAGAATGATACCTGAGGTTGTCTTCCGGCTTCCACATACATGTGCATACACTTGCATGTATACTAGCACATGTGCATGTACACCAACATTCATGAACACACAAGC
The DNA here is from genome assembly GCA_036184795.1 of Tokudaia tokunoshimensis. Classification (NCBI taxonomy): domain Eukaryota; kingdom Metazoa; phylum Chordata; class Mammalia; order Rodentia; family Muridae; genus Tokudaia; species Tokudaia tokunoshimensis. The sequence goes on along the minus strand of BTHU01000006.1, from coordinate 73,176,611 downwards.
ACACAGCTACAAACATACATACAACACATGAAACATACAAACACACATGAATAGGCAGGCACACCTATGCCCATATTTTTCCTTTTCTCTCACCTCACTGAAGCCAAATGTTCCAGTTGTATTGATATTTAAATGCTAATCATTAAACAGCAAAGTTTGCTAGAGAGAACTGGAATAGCATCATTGTGATGCCAATGAAAAGGACACCAGAAGCAACAACTGTAAAGAAAGAGAGAAGAGAATCTGTCAGGAGCCCAGTGAACACCAATCAGAGGTACAAAATATTTATGTGTATGTGTACGTATACACACATGCATGTGTGTGAGTGGACACACACACACATACATACACACACACACACACACACACACACACACACAGTTTCAACTAAGGAAAAAAGGAAGAGAGAGAATGTAGGCAGAAAGTTAAAGTAGCCTGGAGAGGAAAGTTGAAGAAAGAGGCTGACGGAAGGAGGGAGGGGTGGTAGCACCAATGCTGCCCAGAATTCCATCAGCACTGGACAGCCCAGTGTCCACTGGGTTTATGGGGAAGGGATGCTGGGGAGAGCAGCTGGAGTGGCTGGAGATAACTGTAGGGCAGACTGCCTGGAAGAAGAGCTCAGGGAAGTGAGGGAAGAGACGCTGCTAATCTAAGCGGATCTTCTAATGAAAAAGTATGTCTAAGGCTGATGACAGGCATTGCAGTACACAGGGGTGGGACTTGAGAGAGAGAGAGAGAGGAGAGTAGGAAGGGAAGGTGGCTGCTAGTGGCTGCCAAGAAGGCAGGATTCATGGGAGATATTAGAAACACTGTGTGAAGAAGAAGGCCAAGTCTGCCTGAAACCCTCTCTGAGTAATAGGAGAGTGGAGGAAGGGCTATAAATGAATATGTTACTGCATAGTTCTCACAAGTTGACTGTGTTCATTTTACCAGTCGATATGTTCTAATTTTTCTAAATATTACCATTAGCAATCGTTAGCACTAGTACGATGTTAGTCCAAGCCTTTTTTCTACACTGACTTGTTTTAGCTCCAAATGGCTCACTGAGAAGTTGTTCCATCTTCTCTATTTCAAACCTTAGGAAAGGGAACATGGAAATAGATTAGTGAGTTTTCCCAAGGTCACGTGGAGTCAAGATGTCCATCATGTGAGTCTGGAAGCCCTTCTTATTACCTCAGTGGAGACTGTCTTTATTCTCTGTAAAGAAGGGAATTCTGTTGTGGAGAATCCATGAAGATGGATTGTAATAAACAGGAGGGCTGTCTAGGTGAGGATTGTGCACTGTTGGCTAAAGCAAGAAGTGAGGATGGTCAGGTTAGGAAAAACCAGGAATCGGATGACTCCAACGAGAAAAAGTCACTCAGCGCTGCCTCTTAAGATTATGTTGCTAATGATTTTCATATTTTTCCAAAGGAAAGAATAAGTTCTTTTAAAAGACATATCCTTGGAGAAATATCTTAGGATTCTGACTCTTAAAATATCATTTGAAATGGATTAGCGGTGGATAAACAGGATGCAATAGACTTATGGACAACCAAGGTGAACTAATTGGTGAGAAAGGGGTAAAACAAAGCAGTACCTATTGACCAAACTATTCAATTTTAATGTTATAGGAACACTGTGTTTTCCCCCAAGAACTGCTGAACTGTCAGGATTATTTATATCCTTTGGCTGCCACTCAGGGGTTTCCTGTGATCCCAAAAAATTATGACTCACACTTCCAGGCTCTACAAGGTGACCAGGCACACACATCCTCCTGACCACCCGTTCCCTGTGCACTGATGTGCATCCTGCATAAACTCTAGTTGGCTGACTGTTTGGTCAAATGATTAGAATTTCTCCCATGTACGGGCTAGATTTCAGAAAACCAAACAAGATGGTTACAAACAAACAAATTTTTGGACTGAGTAGATGTTCCCTGAATCTTCAAAGACTATAGAGGGTACCAATCTTTTTAAGAGGGCCAAATGTTTGTATGATGTTAATGACACAGAGGGTGACTGCACAAACATAGCATGGCACGAACTCTACATGTTTGTATGTGTCTTATGAATTCATACAGAAGAAATAAACCGATGTCATTAGTTACCAGTATTAAGGAAGAAACTGCCAGATAAGGTTAAATAATCACCTGTAAAATGGTTAACCCGCTGACTTGCTGGAACCAGGAAATCCAGTCAAATTGCAAACCTTACCAGGAAGCACATTGGCTAAACAGGAAGATTGTCACAACCCCCATCGTTATCACTTGCATCTTCATCACTTGTAATTAAAAGGTAAGTTCTTTTTATTACCTCTATAAGGAAGCAGAGTGCTCATGCGAACACACATTTACAATTTGTGTTGACTAATTTTTGCAGGAAGAGCAGTATACCCAAGACAGAGAAGTCTAAAGCAGAGAGCTTAGGTAGGGTTTCTGGAGGGAGGGTGGGCAAGGTAGAGAACCAGAGAGAATTGGAAGGATGCACGGAGTAAAGCAGGTAGTTTCTATGGAAGACTGAAAAGAAGAGGTAGTCAGAATGGAAACAGGAAACTCAGCTGAAGTCAGAGGATGAAAGGAGACTGTTGTGGTCTGGGGCAAAGGAAAAATGTTCAGAACTGAAGCTGGGGACGCCATGTCTCGGGTCATTTCAAGACACAAACCTGGGTGGTTTGAAAGAGAAGTGTGTTGGTGATACCAGGGCTGTGATGGGTTATTAAGGAAATAGTGCTTTCAATGTACATTCTTAAGTTTTATGTCTTTCTACAAGATGTAACTTGTAGTGTCTTCAGACCCCAAACTCTGGACTAGAAGGAACAAGGTTCTGTGCAAGTATGGGAATCATGCTGATCTAAAAAATCTACATTTCTAGGGCCAAAGAAATGGTTCAGAAATTAAGAGCGATATCCTGCTATTACAGAGGACCCAGGTTTTATTTCCAGCACCCCCATGGCTACTTATAACCATCTGTATCTCCGATTAAGGAGCTAGGCACATGTGGTGCATAGATAATACATGCAGGCAAGACATATGAAATAAAGACATTGTCTTAGTTAGGGTTTTACTGCTGTGAAGAGACACCATGATCAAGGCAACTCTTATAAAGGACAACATTTAATTGGGGCTGGCTTACAAGTTCAGAGGTTCAGTCCATTATCATCATGGCAGGAAGCATGACAGCATCCAGACAGACATGGGGGTGGAGATGCTCAGAGTTCTACCTCTTGTTCTGAAGGCAGCTAGGAGAAGACTGGCTTTCAGACAACTAGGACGAGAGTATTAAAGCCCATGCTCACAGTGACACACCTACTCCAACAAGGCCACACCTACTCCAACAAGGCCACACCTCCTAATAGTGCCACTCCCTAGGCCAAGCATATACAAATATCACAGACATGAGATAAAGACAAGAGACATGAAATAAAATAAAGGTAAAATTAATTAGCCCCTGATGACCCATGACACATCCCTTATGAGAACAGAGAGGTAAAACATCTAGAAATCATTGTAAATGGTTCAGCACGTGTTTAGGTTGCCTGTACTAATGCCTCCTTCTTGGGAGAGGAAACAGAAATCACTCAGAACTATTTTTTTTCTTTCCAATGATTGCATGCACCTTATATGAAGAATGAATAATCTGTTTTTGCTACTCTAGTATAAAGTTGTGCAGCTTTCCATCATCTTATCTGTGAAGGATTGTGTGTAGCAAGAACTGATGAGAATGACCAGATTGGTCCCTGAGACCCTCTACACAAACTCCTTAAACATCCTCAACTAGGGAAGCTGCTGGGTTATAATCATTATATTAGGATTTGTCTTTCTGGTTTCGTCTTCCAACTAAGATAATACTAAAATCATGGAACATTTCCTTTCAAATCACACATGCTATGGAATAACAAACATGTATTTTGCTTTTAAATTAGTTGTTGAAGTTCTATGTTCTCATAGTTCATTTCTTCTCCATATTTCTATTTGCAAACATTTGAGCACACTCAGAAATAATCTTGTTCTCCCTGGGATCTTCCCATTTCTCTACATGCAATTGTATCTGAAGGTCAGGAACATTATCCTGTCTTCTACCTATGATAGCAGCTAATTTAAGGTCTTATGTTGAATCCTTTATGGCAGCATATAAATAATATTTTATGGTCTTCTGTGTATGTGCTTGAATGTTTGAGATGGGGGAGTTGCTATACATGTATACATGTGCACATAACAATCTTGGGTGTCATTCCTCAGGTACTATCTAGTATATTCTTTTTAAAAAAAGATTTATTTATTTTATGTATATGAGTACACCATTGCTCCCTTCAGACACACCAGAAGAGGGCATCAGATCCCATTACAGATGGTTGTGAGCCACCATGTGGTTGCTGGGAATTGAACTCAGGACCTCTGGAAGAGCAGCTGGTGCTCTTAGCCTCTGAGCCATCCCTCTAGCCCAGTCTAGTGTCTTTTTGATCAGAGGTTCCTCACTGACCTAGAGCTCTCCAAGTAGGCTGGGCTCGCTGGCTAGCAAGTCCCAGAGATCTGTTTGCCTGCATTTCTCCAGCAATGGGATTATAAGCACATGTCACCACATCCAGCATTTTAAAGTAATATATTTTGCAATTTTTATATGGATGAATGTGGTATTATATACAAGTTCAGGTACTCACAGAAACCAGAAGAGGATGACAGATCCCTAGAGCTGGAGCTACAAGAAGTTGGGAGGCACCCAACATGAGAAGTGGGAAGTGAACTCTGCCTCTGTAAGAGTTGCAAGTGCTCCTAACTGATGAGCTATCTCTTCAGCTACACACATGTCATTTTAATGTAATTTTTAGGGATACAATTAAGGGACTCAAGTTATGAGCAAGCACTTTCTGAGCTATCACCCAAGTATCTGATGATCTCTTATTTTTATGCAAAGTATCTTTAACAGGTTTTTCTTTTCTTTCTGAGAGATAGGAAGACCACATATATTCTCAGGATGTTTATTCTTTTTCTAATTCTGCTGATAGCGTGGGTGGATATCGGTTTTCTAGTATCTTTGCATCTTGAGAACTAGAGTTACTGGAGATTAGTATCTGGGTAAGAAAATCATGGTTCTAGGATTAAAGTTGTATACCACCAGCCCTAGCTTGAAAGTTGCTCTTTTGGGGAGGGGGCGAAATCCCAAGTAGAGCATCTTCCCCTTGAGTGAGGACCTCAGGGATATTGTAAGTCCAAACTTCTTGTGGTCCATGGACAGGGGAAAGAACCTTCACTGTATTTCATTTCACAGTGGGATTGCTTGAGATATAAGCAGTCACAAAATCCCCTTGGGTTTCAGTGGCATATACTATTTATACACAAGTGACCTTAACTTCTTGCTTTAAATATGTACATTTGAATTCTAGGGCCCTTTCTATATTTGTAGCCATCTCAGGCCATGGGTATCCCACCTTAACTCTCAAAGTGAGATCTCTTTGGAAAATGAGAGTTACAATGTAGGAGGTACTGTTTGCATGGAGGAAGAGGCACAAAGTTTCCAGGGACTTTTACCAAAGTAGGGAGGAAGAGGAAGGCAAATGCCCTTCGGAGACTGTAAAGAACTATACAGTTCTTGGAGTGCACTGTCTAGGATGTTAGAGGCAAGAACAGCAAAGTCTGAGGCAGGGTAACGAGGACCACATTCAGATCTTAGTCATGATTTGAGACTGCAGATTGATCAATTAAAAGAAGGCAGCATGGGAGGGATAAAGGGAGGGGGAGGGGAGCAAATATGAACTTGGTGGGTGTTTTTAACAGACTAGGATCTTGCTCCCAGTGGGGAGACAAAGAGGCTCATTAGGGAGCAAAGAACACAGATTTTTTTTTAAAAAAAATGTCAATTATTTAAATAGTACAATACTGATTTCTAGACTAAGACTTGCCAGGTTGGCTTTTCAAAGCCACGTTCCCTGAGATACACAGATGGGGAAGTAGGGAGCTATCCTGGTGGTGTCATAATAAAAGCCTCCTGCTTCTCAAAAGATAGACTTTCCTCCAGACACAAACCTAGACATTTTTTCCACCAATGAGACATAACTGTTTGAAACTAAAATAAAACTTTGTTGAAACAATCAAGCAGAAAGTTTTGGGGAGGTTTATAATTATTATATTTAGCTTGATGATTCACGGAGGGAATTTTTTTTTTTTTTTTTAGGAAATACCCATCAAAGATAAGTTATGATGTAATCTTCTGATTTTCTGCTGTTTTCAATTACTATTCAGTTTAACCACTCCTAAGTTTGTTTCACCAGCTCTAGAATGTTCAGCTATTTGTTTCTAACTCCTGAATTTCAGGGACCTCCACGCAGTTTTACTCCACCAACTCCCACCGAACTCTTCCTCTGGCCAATAGTTACCGTAAGTCACGAAATACTTGTACGTCATCATGACTAGCAAGACTTCGTGTTCTGTAAGTCTTTTGTCTCCATAGATCTGTCTCTCTGGGTCAGACATTTCCTGGTTTTCTTTCTCTTGCTGTGATAAAATACTCTGACTAAAATTGACTGAGAAGCTAGAGGGTTTGTTTGAGCTCACAATTCCAGATTGGAGTCCATCATTAGAGAAAAAAACCTCAGGAAAAATTGGTACATCCATAGCCAAGAAGAGAGAGAGAGTGAATGAACCCTCCCAAGTTTTGTGCTCATCTGTATACTCTTATACAGTCCAGGGGCCCAAACCAGGGAGCGGAGCCATTTATACACTTTCAGGATGGGTCTTTCCATGTTAATCAAGGCAATCAGGACAGGGTCCTACAAACACGCTCACAAACCAACCTGATCCAGACTGTTCCCTCATTGAGACTCTCTTATCAGGTGATTCTAGATTGCGTTCAGTTGACAATTGAACGTAATCACTCCAGAGAGGAAGAGAATATCAACCTTGGAAAATATCTTTGTATTAGAAATATTTTACCTCTGTTCACAGTGAGTCTCTTCCATCCTGTAATTAGCTACCTAGAAACATTCCTGGTGTTCTTGACATGGGCTGGTAATAGGTCCTGGTTCTTAAAGAGTTGGTTGATTTTATTCGATATTAGAATGGCTACTCCAGCTCGTTTCTTGGTGGGATTGCAAGCTGGTACAACCACTCTGGAAATCAGTCTGGTGGTTCCTCAGAAAATTGGACATAGTAGTAACCTGAGGACCCAGCTATATCACACCTGGGCATATACCCAAAAGATGTTCCAACATATAACAAGGACACATGCTCTACTATGTTCATAGCAGCCTTATTTATAATAGCAAGAAGCTGGAAAGAACCCAGATGTATCTCAACAGAGGAATGGATACAGAAAACGTGGTACATTTATATAATGGAGTACTACTCAGCTATTAAAAAACAATGACTTCATGGAATTCTTAGGCAAATGGATGGAACTAGAAAATATCACCCTGAGTGAGAAAACCCAGTCACAAAAGAACACACATGGTATGTACTCACTGACAAGTGGATATGAGCCCAAAAGTTCAGAATACACAAGATACAATTTGCAGACCACATGAAGCTCAAGAAGAAGGAAGAACAAAGTAAGGATGCTTTATTCCTTCATAAAAGGGGGAACAAAATATGGGAGGAAATACAGAGACAAAGTGTGGAGCAGAGACCAAAGGAAAGGCCATCCAGAGACTGTCCCACCTAGGGATCCATCCCATATACACTCACCAAACCCAGGCACTATTGCTGATGCCAAGAAGTGCTTGCTGACAGGAGCCTGATATAGCTGTCTCCTGAGAGTTTCTGCCAGAGCCTGACATATACACAGGTGGATGCTCGTTGCCAGTCTTTGGATTGAGCATGGGGTCCACAATGGAAGAGTTAGAGAAAGGAGCTGAAGGGGTTTGCAACCCCATAGGAAGAACAACAGTATCAATTAACCAGACCCCTCAGGGCTCCCAGGGACTAAACTACCAACCAAAGAGTTCACATGGAGGGACCCATGACTCTAGCTGCCTATGTAGCAGAGGATGTCTTGTCAGGCATCAGTGAGAGGAGAGGCCCTTGGTCCTGGGAAGGCTCAATGCTCCAGTGTAGGGGAACGCCAGGGAGGTGAGGTGGGAGTGGGTGGGCAGGTGGGTGAGCACCCTCATAGAAGCAGGAGGAGAGGAGATGGGATAGGGGGTTTCCAGAGGCGAAACCAGGAAAGGGGACAACATTTGAAATGTGAATAAATAAAATATTCAATAAAAGAAAGAAAATAATTGGTCAGATGACTGACAGATAACGTGGTTTTAATTTTTCTCGAAGGGAATATAAATCACTTAGATGCATCCATTCAAAATGCACAACTCAATATGCCTTGACAAATGAACATTCCCAGATTAAATATCTTTCTGTGGAGAAACAGGCCATTTCTTTTATTCTAAGATGTCATTCTGCAGCCTCTAGACAGTCTGAGAGTTCTATCATTGTAGATTAGTTTTCTTTCCTAGGATTTTCTCACCAGTGTACAAGGCTAGGTAATTTGTCTGAAGTCTCACAAGTTCTAGGAGGCTAATGTCTTATCCAATAGGTGACTGGGGCTTCTTAAAATATTCTAAGAACAGAATGGGGTTAGAAAATTGGAAGCCCTCCAGTAGTCGGACTCTCTCATTTCCCATAGCTAAAGTATTCCCTTGGTGCTTCTTCACTGTAACCCTCCCTGTCCCCAGGAATCATTGGCCAATATTGGTCCATGAGGGAAAATGGAGCAGAGACTATGGACTGTTGGGGAGGGGAGGTGCTGGGGGGCAGTTCGAAGACATGTGAATGCATAATGACAACACTGGGACCAGTTGCTGGGAGACAGATCAACTTTACTTGGGGGTGAATCAAGGATTATATGGTTTTGGGAATGGGGGTCAGAATATGCAGGTGGGGCAAAGGTCATTGGCTGAAGCCTTAAGGTACTAAGATGCCTCATTAGCATACGGAGGAATCTCAGGTGTTAGCTGAACTGGTTCTTATCAGGAGAAAAGAAGTTGGACCTGTAATCTAACTAAGGCTCTATGATATCCCGAAGGTAGAGGCCTGTGGGTATTTAAAGCTCCCTAGAGAAAGTCAGAGAAGGAGAAACCCTGGTGGTGTAGGGAGTGCTCCATTTTGCACTGAGCCCACAAGGTTATCTTGTCAGTGGTAGACTTTGACCTTAATTAGCAGGGTGACACTTCACAGTCCTTTCTTGACACTGTACTTTATTCTTCACCTTCCCAGAGGATTTTGACACAAGGACAGACTACGCAATGGAGTCCCAAGTCTGGACTCCACTCTTGGATCACTGCAGTGTCTATGCAGATGAAACACATAGAACGACCTCCTCTGTGTCTTGATAACTTCCCATCCAGCGGTTTATTTTTCTCCACATTCTTGCAACTCAATAGCTCTTCATCTGACTACATTTCCACTGCAAACAATTTCCCCTCTGAAATCTTAAACTCCACCAATATCCACCTTTAAATTTTAAATACTTTAAAATCTCACATTTTCTCATGTGGAGGGCTGATAATGAATCACTCATGTCATTGCTCCCACAAACTCGCATCAATGCCTCATCTCTTTCTTTCATGCTTTTAAATGTACACAAGCTCCGTTTGTCCTGAAAAGGTGCTATTGATCTGCTGTCTGCCCCAGGCCCCATCTCTTCAGCCACCCTTTCCTCATTTTAAAGCTCATTCTCAATGCCTCCTTACCTATTTTTCCTCAATACTCTGAGGTCCAGCTTGTATGCTGTCCTGGTTACTTTTCCATCACTGTGACTAAAATACACAGCTGAAGCAACTTAAGAGGATGGGCTCATTTGGGCTCCTGTTTCTGGGGTAGCAGAATGGTGATGGGGAATGCACGGTGGTGGGCGCTCACACCAAGGGCACCAGGAGTGTGAGGCAGCGAGGCACAGCAGACAGAAAGCAGAGATCTTTTTCCAGAAGAATAAGAAGGATCCAGCCTTCAAGGGCTTGACCGCAGTGATCCATTGCTACTAGCTGTCTCTCATCCCAGACTTTCCACATGCTGAGACACCAGTTGGGAACCAAGCCTTTACAGATGCTTCTCATTTAAATGGTAAAGTATCATCATCACTTTACTGAAATTTCTTTGATGAAGGGAACCAATGATTTCCAAAACCTAGGGATATTTCTTATCTATTAGCCTACTTTCTTCACCACATTTCATGCTAAGGACCACTGACTTCTTTGTCCATTCTCCTGAGCCCTATGTTCTGTTCTCCTCGTGTCTTCTCTCAGAGTGTGTTCTTTGGGCCCTAAACTCCTGGACCTATTTTATACCACAATGCAGAGAAAAGCCCTAGACCATGTTCTGTCCCAAGACAAAAGTTGTTCAGTTCCCCAAGCACTGACTCCAAAAAACCCTGTCTATGAGATGATTCTTTGCCCCTTTCTTTCTGCAGTGTAAGTTCCTTGGTCTGGTCTCCTTCATCTCTCCCAGACTTTGGTAGGACCTTCAGACTCCCACTCTGCCTCTTCCCTGATAAGTCTTTCTCCACCCAATAGATGATTTGTTACCAAATAGGGTGGATACTTCTGAAGGGTCCTATAAGCCCTCTCTATACACCAGTCCTCCTAGAGTGTGGTGCAAAGAATACCATAAAGTTGGATACTCTGCTCCAGACTTGGCTTCTCCTACAGCTTCCTCCTTATCACATGGTCCCTGCATGCAGTTGCCTACAGGCTCTGCAGGCTCCAAGCCTGTTCTAGCCCAAGACCTAAGCTCCAGTTCCCACTAGGCTTCCAGGGCTCATCTCACGTTCCCAACCAGCAGGTAAGCAAATGTCTCCTTTATTGTTGAGATGGAGTCTTGCTATGTGGTCCAGGTGGGCTTTGAACCCATGACTGTCTTTTTTCAGCCTTCCCAGTCCTAAGATTGCAGATATGTACCACCACACCCAACACTTACAGATACTTTATGATTCAGCTCTGGTGTCCTCCCTTTTGGGGGTGTGCCTAACTGCCTGTTTGACTTTTAAGTGCCATTTCTCTCCATCCTACTGAACATTGATCTTTATTTCTAGAAACGAGGATACTTGTATTCATTCTCCAAAGTAGAAATGAGAAACCTATGTCTTTCAACAGGTCTCCAACACGGGAGCTCCAGGTCACTTACCCAGGGAAGAATGGGGCCTTCCTAATGAGTTTTCCACTCTGGGAATTAATAACATCCAGACTCCAAATAGATTTTCTGTTCTACCTCCTGCTTGTTCCCTCCTGGTTTTTATTTGTATGGATGTCTTTCTTTATACTTAACTGCTTAGTGTGACTACTCATCATAAAGCCAGATATTGTGGGTAGATGGTGGTCAAGGCTTGAACTAATTCATAGATACAGTTGATTGATTGAATACTGACAGTATACCAAAAATGTTCTAGGCCTGGAGGCTAGGAGACTGTGATGGATCCCAGGGCTTCTTCCCAGGGTGGCTGGATGCAGTGACTTATCTCATTGCCCTCTCCAGAAGCTGACACTGTACCCTATCACATGCTAAGACAACATCCTAGATCACACTTCATCTTGCGGATTAAAAGTGGAGTGACCAAAGAAGACAGAATCCCAATGGCAACATATTATAGGTAAGAAGACAATGTATGTGTGTATATACGTGTGGGTGGTGGAAAGAGGAGAGGGAGAGACCAGGAGACAAACAGGAAGGGGCAGAGAAGACATGTGACAGAGTGAAGGAGGAACAAGATGAGATGATGAAGTGACAGAGTCAGCTGTAACTGGGTAGGGAATTATCTAGAGCAATGGCTAAAAATGGGGTATGGAGAGCTGAGTTTGAATGCTTGAGTTGAAGGGGGCAGCTGAAGGACAAATCGAGGATTTCTTTTTTGCATAATTATCTATTTAATAACAACCATTTATCACAGAATTCAAATTTTATGAAAATATATAATTTTATGTTATAAACTTTGACCTTGGTATCAGATGATTTTTTATTGGATATTTTCTTTATTTACATTTTAAATGTTATCTCCTTTCCCGGTACCCCCTGACCCCCAGAAACTCCTTATCCCCTCCCCCATCTCCTCCTGCTTCTAAGATGGTTTTCCCCCACCCACCCACCCACTCACTCCTGCCTCCCCACTCTGGCATTCCCCTACACTGGAGCATTGAGACTTCACAGGACCAAGGGCCTCTCCTCCCATTGATGCCCAACAAGGCCATCCTCTGCTACATATGTGGCTGGAGCCATGGGTCCTTCCATGTGTAAATCGAGGATTTCTATGAGGTATTTTGAAATTTAGAGGTTGGGGTAAGGTGTGGTCCATGGGGATTTGAAGGTCATCTTCAAACAACTTCTGTCTAAAGTCTGCTCAGGTTTCAATAGCACCAAGCTGAGCTGAAACAATAGAGATTTGTCTGTCATAGTTCTAGGGGCAGGAAATCCAAGATCAAAGGGCCACACCTTTGGTGTCTCTTGTGATCTCTCTCCTTGGCTCAAAGTTGGCATTTTATCTCTTTACATATCCATAGTGTGTCTTAAAAAGACACCAGTCTGGTTGGGTTGAGTCCCCATACAGTGAGCCTCATTCTAATTGAAGAACTTCTTTGAAAGCTGTATCTCCAGATAAATACACTATTAGATTCCAACCATAGACTCATGTATTCTGAATTACTTCTTCTGTAGTGCTCTGTCTCTGAATGTGTCTGTACTGAGGATTAAGGCTTCAGCATGTGAGTGACAAGGGACACACAATTCAGTCTATAACAAGTGGTCTCCAGTGAAATGTCTCTACTATAAATATAAAGTGAATAGCATCCTTCCCTTAATTACTACAAAGTGCCAGTTGACTGCTCAGCAAGAGATCTGTGCATCTCAATAGGTTCTTCCTTGAATGCTCCTAAAGTTCCTTTGAGTTTTTCTGTGTTCCCATCAGCCTGTACTTCTTCTCATGATGTCCTCTTGCTCATCAGGTATCTGCCCTAGGTTCTTCTCTTGGTACATTGAATGAATCCTCCTCAAATTCTGCGCGTTAACTGTCTTAGCCATTCCTTTAATGTTGTGATGAGATATTGTGACCAAGGGAGCATGGCAGCAGGTTGGCAGACAATGGATCTGGAGTAGTAGCTGAGAGCTCACAACTTGAGACAAAATCATGAGTCAGAGAGAGAGAGAGAGAGAGAGAGAGAGAGAGAGAGAGAGAGAGAGAGAGTTGAGAATGACATAAAATCTCAAAGCCTGGCCTTGGTGACACACCTCCTCCAACAAGGCCATACCTCCTAATCCTTCCCAATCAGTTCTACCAATTGAGGACCAAGTATTCAAGTCTATGAGTCTCTGCTGGGACATTCTCAGTCTAGCCAACACATCACACTTCACTGATTTATCCAAAGCATTGAGCTTTAACTTCTCCAAACTCATCTAAATGTTCCATGAATGTTTAAAAGAAATGCACCAAATACACATCATATTGGTGTGACCTTCAACATATTACCTAATATGCCTTGCCTGTATATTGGTCTCCTCATGGGGCAAAATAAGTGTACTTTTTAGTCTACAAACCTCAAGTGGGTACCATGGAGGCCTACAAATGGATTCAGGTGGCCTTCAAAGAGACACAGAGGAAGGAGAAAGTATCCTGAAAAGAGCATTCCAGAGGCAACCAGCAGACACTTGGATACACTTGTGGAGTATTATGGCAGCCCCCAAATCAGCTGGACTGGCTGGCCTCAAAGTCCCAGCTGTGGATCAGCATCCAAATGAAGTAGGAGGCAAAGTCATACTACCTTCAGTCCCTCTGATCTTTTATACAGATAATCTGCATACATGGCTGTGTCTTTTGCCAAGACTATGCCTTTTGAAATCCTGTCCCCTCATTCCGGAACTCGATTGAATCTTATTCACCTGTTTAAAATACAACTCCATTTAACCACCTTAATTTCATCACAAACTTCTTCCAAGACTATGAGTCATATTAACATAAAGTACTAAGCTAATGTAACATTTATATGCAGAGTGTGTGTGTGTGTGTGTGTGTGTGTGATGAAGAGTGTGTGATATGAGCAACTCATTTATTAAAAAAAATACCTCACGAAACAGTAAATGTATGCAAATAGTCCTTTCAGGGCTGAGACTAAGATCCCTATTATTTTTAGAGTCACAAAGAATGAAAATCAGGACTTCAGAGTGTTAACTAATCTTCTGTAGCCATTTATCTGGATTTATTGAGATTTGGGGCTTAGATAATCTAACTATATTTGGGGATAGCTTTATTGTAGAATATCTTAAAGCCATTCATTTCTTGAGAGGTTCCTGGTTGTCAGCCAACAATTGCTTACAAGGTCTCTGAGTAAAGGAGCTTGGATCATGCCTCATTCAATAAGAATATTAAACTTGCAAGTGGACTCTTTGAGAAAGAGACTAGTGAGGGAGGGAAGAAGTATGACATAATAATGAATGGTGATCAAAATTCATTATATACCTGTGTGAAAACGTTTAATGAAGGCCATTGCTTTGTACAGCTAAATATGCTAATTTAAAAGGAAAATGAGAAATAAATCTACGTTAAAAAAATAAGTGCTACTTTCTTAGATTGAAAGTGACTTAATTTAGTTTATATATTTATGTAATGACTTCACATTTAGTGTTATAAACATGTTTACTTATGAAGATTCATTGTAAGTGCCCATGCTTTCTGAGATTTTGTTGTTATATTTGTGATTCTGTGGATCAAACCCAAGTCCCCCTATGTGCTAGCTAGGCAAGTGCTCTTCACTGAGCTAAATCCAAGCCTTATCACATCAAGCCTTTCAACTCAATGTATAGTGAAATTGCTCCCTTGCAATGTGTAGCTGTCTTCATTTTTACCACTGTATAGTACTGCTCTATTTTCTAGTTGCTTTATTTTACCCAGTTTCTAATTAGTGGTTCTTAATAATGTTGCATATATATATATATATATATATATATATGATTGTGATTAAAAAATTCTTAGGACTTAAAGCTTTTGAGGTTGTTTGACTATCATATAGGGGATTTGAAAAAGATTCAAGCCATAGTCTCAACTCTCAAATGCTTAGTAACAAATAGAATAAAAGATGGCATTCACAGTTATATTTTGCAAGAAATCTCTTCATTTTCCCTAACCATTTAGGAAGTCTTAACAAGTTGGCATCATTTATGAACAAGGCCAGTGGAGGCCTCTGTGAATATGGGAGGTCATGAACTCAGTGCTACCTTTGCCTTAATGTCTTGGTCCCCTTGATTCCCCCGACAGATGAGGCACTGTAGGGTTACTTCAAGGAAAGTAGACATGTGTGGGTAAACACAGCCACTCTTTTGCAACCTGGAATTGTGTGGTGCTGTGACAGAGAAATAGATTGTTCCCAAATATGCAAACTGGCTTGCCCGGAGGCCCTGAGGCCAGTCACCTTGTGAGCACATAAGGTTAGCGTGTGG
This sequence comes from Tokudaia tokunoshimensis, assembly GCA_036184795.1. Taxonomy (NCBI): domain Eukaryota; kingdom Metazoa; phylum Chordata; class Mammalia; order Rodentia; family Muridae; genus Tokudaia; species Tokudaia tokunoshimensis. The sequence goes on along the minus strand of BTHU01000006.1, from coordinate 73,161,229 downwards.
AGGGTTCTGAGAGGTGAAGCTAAGAACATTAGAGCTTTGGGCTGCCAGGTCTCAGCAAGACTTTCCATTGGTCATCATCATTATCCCAGCACTCCCTGTGCTTACCAGGAATGGGTATCCCCCTTTGCCTCCTCTTGGTGGTCTCTACTAAGACCAAGTCTTTTCAGATTGGTACAGTGAATGCTATTATTCACCCTAGACTCCATCAAACATCAAAACAAAACCAGTTGTTTTCCCGGATCCTCCTGTCAACATGTAGCCAGTGTTGGAGCTGTAGAAATAATTGTGCTAACACCTAGATAGTAAACAGTGCCCTCCTTCAGAAGGGCACTGTAGATACAAACCAGGCTTAATAAACCCTACAGAGCAGCATTTTTGGATTGCATATCCAATTAAATCAAAGACCTTTGGAGTGTTTCTAAAATTTTATGCTCACAAACTGAGAGCATAGGCTGGGGGAGAAAATTTTGCACCCAGCGTACACTTCTTGCCATAGCCAGCTGTAGCCTCATTTCTGGAGGCCCAGCCGGTTCAACTAAGACGTGGGTTGGCTCCTCATGCCCACCTCTAGGGAGTGAGGAAAAGTAATCCTGCAAGAAGGATGTTAAGTCTGGAGAATGGTTTGGAATAAAGAAGTCCAGGAATGAAATAGCTGTCTTTATAATGCTAATTATAGTTAATAGTTGAAAGGAATAGGCTGTAAAAATATCCCAAGCTGGAAGATAGCCCACAAAGGGAAACTCAAAGTTATCCATTGACTTCTGCGTAGGTGGGTCTCTTTCTCTCTCTCTCTCTCTCTCTCTCTTTCATTTTTTAGAATCTCCCTACAAAGTTTTGAGTTTAGATTTATTTATGTATTTGTTTATGTTTTTGTCTCCCTATAGGGTTTCAAATTTCCCAGGCTGGCCCCAACTCCCTATGTGACCAATGCTTGCCTTGAACTCCTGACCTTCCTACTTCCACCTCCAAAATGCTTGAATTATAGGGGGCGTCTGTATCCCTGCGGCCAGCTCCTGCACTCAGATTTTAAAGCAAGGCTTCCCACACATCCCAGCTCTTCCCCAACTCCGTTCTTGCAAAGCTAGCATGGCCTTGAGCCACCATGGCTCTGGGATTGGCAGGGAAATTTCCTTCATTCAACTGTAGGATGGTTTCAATTGACCTTAGAGCCAAGTGGTTTGCCTAGATCCTGGATTGGTACCAAGAAGACGGGGTTGGGTATACAACTTGTGGTTGGCAATTCCTTGTTCCAAACCTGAATAGTCAAGTATTTGTCACCACCTTGAGAAAAATCTGTGTTTTGAACAACTTAGTGACCAATTCTTCTTTCAAAAGAACTTTTTGAAAAGAAAACAGAAAATCCAGGCTATTAAAGTGTCTACTAGAATGTACTTAGCTAGTAAGTATGTACAAAGCCAAGAGCACAATGTTAGTTTCCTAGCTTTATCTTAAGTATGGTAAGATTCTGGGCAGAACCAAGAGAAACTATATACAAAACCAAATTTCTTGGTTTCTTCAGCCAGAGGAATCCTAGGAAGATGGTACAGTGATGGCCTTTTTTGAACATGCTCAGTCTGCAAAGGTCAATTGTGCTGGAAGGGGCCACATTTATACAAGGACACTCAATGCATCAAAGCTGCCAGACCTCCAATGGGCATGGTTTTGAAGCCTTTGTCTATAAGGGATTTCTGGAAAGAATGGGTTTTGCCCTTTTAAGGTTTCCTAGCAACTGAGTTCATGGGCTGACTGGTGTAGGTTGACAACACTTTTGTTACATTATTGTCTAAGAAGATGTCAACAAAATGGCACCAGGACTCCATTCATTTGGGTTTCCCATGTGGCAGCACCTCTTTTTTGACAATATTTTTCAACTGAATGATAAAGAGTATAATTCTTTATCTTCTGTTGCTAAGATGAGTCTGGTTCCAAGTCTTCAAACATCTTTAGCATCTGTCTCCTCTTGACAGAATCCTTTCCTAGAACACTAAAAGAAATACCCAGAACATATAGACATGGCAATGGTGTAATAGCTCAACCAAATGCTCTAGAAATGACATTAACGCTTAACAATAGGATGACCATGTTGGACACATAATCTGGCGCCTTTTCAATAGTGAATAAAATGTCAGGATGCCATAAATGCCTCTGTTTAGATAGAGTTCCCATGTTAAAATGAAATCTCCAAGGAAATGATCACGCCAAAAATAGGGCATGAAGTTTATGTGTATCGTTGTTGTTGATTGTAGCCTATAAAGGTATCTTTTATTCACCTCATGTAATTGTTGTCTTAGAGGCTTACTGGCTCTGTCTGCTAACCTAGTCCTGGAAGCTTCTAGTCTCAGTACAATCTAATCTAGGAATGTTTTCAGCCTCTGAGACTTGCTGTTCAATAAGATCACCCTTTCTTGCTTTTTCTGATCTCTGGCTGACTGGTTCAATTGAGCTGTTCTGCCTCAAAACTCCTCTCCATGCTGACTAAGTCAAACTGTCTTCTTTCAGCTTCTGACTGAATTGCTCTGCTTGACCTCATACTAACTTTGGCAATATGTTCTAATCTTCTGTCTCCCAGTCAGTCTCTGGTTCATTGTGTCTTGACCTGTGTCTAATTTATTCTCTCTGCAGTCTGTCTCTGTAAAACTGCCCTGGTAAAATCTGCTCCTGAATTCCACAAACTGAACTCCCATGAATTCAACTCCATTGCACTGCCTTTCAACTCAACCCAACTGCCTCCCTCTGTGCTCTCTTAAATAGCCTCTCTTTCCTGTGCTGTTCTCATGAGTGTTGGCTGCATCCTATTCTGTCAAATCTTTCTCTAATTTGTCATTTCATTTGCCCCTCAATTAGAAGTCACTTTCAAACATGGCACTTCCTTCTACAAACTCACCTTACCTACATTGTTTGGGATTAAAAGTGTGTCTATAGTTCAGCCAGAGCAGCCATGTTGCTGAAAATTCCTCTATGGTATCCGGTATTGTAATTATACTAATTATAGTCCAAACCAGTTCCAATACTTGGTCAGCTACCTGGAGTAGCTTTGAAATACTGCCTCATACCTGAAATTTTTCACACGTTTCTATACACACCATGCTTCCACAAAGACAAAGTCATTTACCACTGTTTCCTAGGTTCACACTGGTGGGAGGAGGGAGAAGGACAGGGTTTAAAATTTAGTTGTTGCATACAGTGTGTTTCAAGGTGGGATAATGTGAAAAGAATGTTGCTAGGTGGTTACATGTTAGTAAAGTTTAAACACACATGCTTTGCAGCCTAGAATCCAGATAACTGTGCATGGCCATATCAGGAATTCTATACTGCAATGAGCATGGGCTTGCAAACAATTTCCATTTTTCCTTTATAGATACAGTTATTGACTTCTTCCATCTCTTTTTTTCTCCTCATTCATTGTACAACTGTACACAAATAGCCAGGGAGAACAAAGAAGGAAGTGATCGGGTCTCCTGGCAGAGGAAGGGTTGTCATCTGAGGGCTGCTCTAGATGTCTTGTCACATTGCATTTGGGAATAATATTTCAACCCAAGAGAAAAAGAAGGAGGGAAAGTCCTGGAATTTGAAATACAATAACTACCATAGTCTGCTTTGTTTTACTATAACGGAATACCTCAGAAAGGGTACTTTGTAAAGAACTGAGGTTTATTCAGCTCACATCCTAGAGGCTTGTGAGGCTTAAAGTCAAGGGGCCATATCTAAGTAAGGGTCTTCTTGTTAGCAAAGTAGATAGCTCATCATTTGCTGAGAGGGACACACAAGAGATGGCCAAACTTGCTTTTAAAATAGAGCACTCACATGATAACCCATTGGGTCATTGGTCCATTAATCAATGACTCAATCACTCAAAGGTCTCACCACCAGCTGGGCCAAACTGAAGATTCACAGAGGCATAGGGCTGTTGTTGAAATAAAGGACCTATTGAATTGAAACATAGATGGATAGTTAGAAGGATGGATGGATAAATGTATGGATGGATGATTGGATGGTTGGATGGATGGATGAACAGACAACTGTTTGAATAGTTCACATCAAGCAGTTGGGACCATACACAGTTGAACTCCTGAGTATCATCAGATGGTCAGATGACAGATTATTGGGGATGTTGGTATCAAGGTGTTTTGTGTCCTTTTTATGAGGATGTGACACTCTTCCTAATGTGCTCAGTATTAAGTTTACAGACCAGACTTTTCTGATATGATTTTAATACACCCATGTCTATGTATTTTCTATGTACTTCAATAGGTTTATAAGAGGTAATTTTTTAATCAATATAAATACACTATTTTTTAGTCTGTGCCTCATGGTTTATATTAGACAGGTAGTTGCTTCTACATGTACAAATGAGATGCCATGCTGTCATCCTGTCTTTGTGTTTGAACTTAAAATTGAGCCAACTGATGTTTTATAAGAGACATCCAGGGCAGGGTACAAAGCTTGAAAGCCTCTGCTCTACACAGCTTAGAGCAGCATAGTAACAGACTAGCCACGGCCTGATTTCTGAACATTGTTTCACTTAACAGTCAGCCATGCTATCTTTGCACAACAGCCCACAGAGACCTGCCTTGCTCTTGTTAGTAACTCAGAAACTATGCTGTGTGGGTGTACCATCACTTGACTATCTAGTTCCTATTGCTGGACGCTTGACTTGTTTTCCATTGCTATAAACAATTATCTGATCATTTCCTTGAGATGTTATTTATCCCTAGAAAGGGATTTTCTGGGGCAGAACACCCACATACATCTTATATATACTCTGATTTGCATTGATGACTTGCTCTAGGAAGATTTACAAGTTCCCAGCTCTACAAAATGGACAGAGTCCTTTTCGTGGACCCCTGTGTCTCTGAATACTGAATCATTTTTGGTTTTTGCCAATCCTCTTATTCTGTGTCCCTTTAGATTTGCTTCCTTAGATTACCGGAGATTAAGCATCTTTCCCTAAAATTATCTTCTATTTGTATTTTTCTTTTATAGCCTTGAACATTTTGGACTTTTGCCTGGTTTGAAATTAGAATGTTGACTTTTTTATTGATGAATGGGAACATTTTGTCTGCCAGATACACTGCTCATATTTTTCTCAATATTATATTCATTTTTAAACACTGTTTATATATCTTTTACTGTGCCTGGATCTTAAATTTTTATGAGGTCAATCCTGGAAATATAAAACTTGAAAAAAAAACTGGCTTCATATTGTGCAACATTGCAAGTGACCACAGGCTTTGTTTCTTGATCTATGCTCTTTTTTAATCCAACTTGGCTGCTTCTCCCATCAATGATGGTATCTGTTTCCTTGCTGGGACCACTCTCCTGCCAATGGAAGTAACAAGGTAAACCATTTCATCCTCTTCTTTGAAACCTTCCCTCTGTGTGTCAAAGAGCCAGCCTGTCATAGTAGGAGGTAAAATAAGGGACTCTTATCCATGCCAGCATCAAGTATGGTAGCTCTAGAAGACATAATGGTCAAAGTCATCCCAGATGCCCAGCCCTTAGCCCACTTGTCACCTGACTGAACAAGACTGATGAAGAAGAGCCACACCTTGTCCAGATCATTGGAACCACCTGGACCCTCCAGAGACTTGTCAGCTATTGTCAATCATCACAGCTTGAAACCTCAAGCTTTAGGGACACTTGCTCCAAGGCCATAAAGATCTAGGTCATACATTTGCTTCTGCACTAAGTTTTACTTGGGGCTTAACTTTTGGTTTAATCTTTTAACTCATATAAAGTTCATTGTTTTGTACCATGTGAAGTGGGCAGAGGGGCTTATAGTTTTTTTGTAATTTTTTTCCTTCTAAATGTATCATGGGTTTTCCTAATACTACTTTTTGAGGTTTCTTTTTGCCACCCATTTGAAATGTCCTGGTTCTCATTAGCTGAAATTTTATATTCTCAAGTGTTGTCTTTTAAGATGTTTCTAATATGTTCTGCAGATTTCTTTTTGTATTCATGCATCAATCACACAGTACCTAATTACTTAATTTGGTAGTATAACTTGTTGACTGGGGTCATAGAGAATAGTATAGTAAGCCAGTTATTGGTATTCAGGGTGGCATACTGTCTTTAATCCCTCCACATCCTCACAGAATCTGCCAAGCTTTTGTGACATGGTGGTGATTACCAAACTTTTTTTTTGAATAGGAAACATTCAGTCTGTGGAAATGGCAGCATTCACTACACTAGAAATCTGTTGAGAGTCTTGAAGTTTACAAGGAGGATGGCAACAGTCATCTCTTGCCCTCACAATTCTGTACAGTATAAGACAAGCCACCTGAGACAGGGAAGAAACAAGATAGACTGTTAACACCTTCAGAGAGTTAGCACTGAAATTGCTCATGCCATTCGACTTTCCTAACAGTCCTGTGAGGTCAGGGATGTCTTACATCTGCTTCCAGAAGAGAATGTGGGGTTCAAGAAAGATTTAGTAGCAACAGCAACATCCAACAGAAACTGAAGGTGGTAAAATTCTGTATGGAATGCTCAAAGAAAGTATCCCTTAAGGTGAAAGGTGCTCTTCTCTGGAAAGAGGTCATGGAAATTTCTGGGTTGTTTTATTTCTTTCTTCTCCATCCCCACCCCCCCTGATATTTCTGATGCTCTCCAGACCTTCTGTTTGGTTTGCTTTGTTACTTTTGGTTTGGTCAGGTTTGCCAAGCCAGAAGGAAGAAGGATCCCCTGTGATGAACTTGCAATCGATCATGGTCATATTTGTTCCTTAGGCTGACTCATCTTTTCCTCCTATGGGTGGGTGTGCTATGGTATGGTGGTGGTGGTGGTGATGGAGGTGGTGTGTGTGTGTGTGTGTGTGTGTGTGTGTGTGTGTGTGTGTTAGTATTTGTAAAGATGCACATGTGAATCCAGGTGCATATGTGTACGTAGGCCGAAGGACAACTCTCTTAGTTAGGGTTTCCATTGCTGTGAAGAGAGACCATGGCTAAGGCAACTCTTACAAAGGCAAACATTTCATTGGGGCTGGCTTATAGGTTCAGAGGTTTAGTCCAGAATTATCATGGCAGGAAGCAAGGCAGCATGCAGGTAGACATAGTGCTGGAGGAGGCAAGAGTTCTTCATTGTGATCTGAAGGCATCCAGGAAAAGACTGGATTCCACACTGGGCAGAACCTGAGCCTAGGGGACCTCAAACAGTGACACACTTCTTCCAATCAGGCCACATCTCCTAATAGTGCCAATCCGTAGGGCAAAGAAAGCAAGCACATGAGTCTATGGGGCCAAACTTACTGAAGCCACCACAACAACTTTAGGGGTCATTTCTCAGTACCATCTTTTGTTTTTTTTTAAGACGGGGTCACTGGCCTGAAATTCCCCAAATGGGCTAGACTGAGTGGCCAGTCGGTCCCATGGAACCTCCTGTCTCTGCAGAATCTTCAAGGATGGAGTTATGTGCATGGACCACTGCATAAACCACCGAACCACCACATTTTTTTTACAAAAGCGGTTTCCAGGAAATGAACCTCAGGTCCTCACGGTCACATGCTTTGCCAAGGGTGCCCTACAGACAATTTTCATAGAAATAAGCTGTTCTCACCTGGACTGGAACAGGAAGGAAAGAATGTTTTCCAAAGACATTCGCTATCACGTAGCTGACAGAGACAATTGGAAGTTATGGTGTGCTCTCCCTCCATCCCACTCTCTTCTGTGCAGATGAATGAGTGCTTTCAGTTTCAGTACTGTCTGGTTGCCTTTGTTTTGTTGTGGTGGTAGAATAGGGTTAGATTATGAGACTAGGGATAAAACGGGTAACGTTCAGTCCAACAGTAAAGCAGAAGCAACTGCTAAAAACACAGTACTGCCAGAAAGAAGTCTCCATTTTGGCTGATTTAGGAAGAGAATAGAAATGTATAGACCAAAAAAGCGAAATCGTTTTGGACCAGGGAGCTGGGCAGCTCCAGAGCCTTCTGTGCATGGCCCGCCAGGAGAGAGTGATCTCCCAGCAGCACTTTTACTTCTGAGCATGCAGGTGAGATCTCCACCTCCTCTCTGGAGTGAAACAGCTAGGAGCACAGAGGGCATAAGATCAGAGGAGCAGCTGGGACAGAGGTCTTCAGGCTGCCATTTGCACCAGGGAGCCAGGCCGTGCACAGACCCTGACAGAAGGCAGTTGGTCTCCCAGTAGTAAGGACACAGGCTTACAGGCCCACAGGAGGGACAAGCTCCAGCCAGAGACAGCAAGACCAACTAGCATCAGAGATAACCAGATGGTGAAAGGCAAGCACAATAACCCTACCAACAGAAACCAATGCCAATTGGCAACATCAGGACCCAATTCTCCCACCATAGCAAGTCCCAGATATCCCAACACACTGGAAAATCAAGAGTTGGATTTAAAATCTTATCTCATGATGCTGATACAGGGCTTCAAGAAATACTTAAATAACTCTCTTAAAGAAATACAGGAGAACATCAGTCAACAGGTAAAAGCCCTTAAAGAGGAAACACAAAAATCCCTTAAAGAAATAGAGGAGATCATGGGTCAAAAGGCAGAAGCCCTTAAAGAGGAATCACAAAATTCCATTAAAGAATTACAGGAAAACACAAACAATCAAGTGAAGGAACTGAACAAAACTATCCAGGATCTAAAAATGGAAGTAGAAACAATAAAGAAATCACAAAGTGAGACATCTCTGGAGATAGAAAACCTTGGAAAGAATTCAGGAGTCATAGATGCATCAACAACAGAATTCAAGAGATAGAAGATAGAATCTCAGGTGCTGAAGATACCATAGAAAACACTGACACAATAGTCAAAGAGGATGCAAAATGCATAATGCTTGTAACCCAAAACTTCCAGGAACTCCAGGACAATGAGAAGACCAAACCTAAGGATTATAGGTTTATAGAGAGGGAAGATGTCCAACTTAAAGGGCCAGTAAATATCTTCAACCAAATTATAGAAGAAAACTTCCCTAACCTAAAGAAAGAGATGACCATGAACATACAAGAAGCCTTCAGAACTCCAAACAGACTGGACCAGACCAGAAAGTCCTCCTGGCATATAATAATCAAAACACCAAATGCACTAACAAAGAAAGAATATTAAAAGCATTAAGGGAAAAAGGACAAGTAACTTATAAAGGCTGACCTATCAGAATTACACCAGACTTCTCACCAGAGACCATGAAAGCCAGAAGATCCTGGGCAGATCTCATACAGACCCTAAGAGAACATAAATGCCAGTCCAGGATACTATACCCAGCAAAACTCTCAATTACCATAGATGGAGAAACCAAAATATTCCATGATAAAACCAAATTTACACAATATCTGTCCACAAATCCAGTCCTACAAAGAATAATAGATGGAAAATATCAACACAAGGAGGAAACTACACCCTAGAAAAAGCAAGAAAATAATCTTCTTCCAACAAACCCAAAAGAAGATACCCACACAAACTTAGAAATAACATCAAAAATAACAGGAAGCAACGATCACTATTCCTTAATATCTCTTAACATCAATGACTCAATTCCCCAATAAAAAGACATGGACTAACAAATACTTTTCATGTAAATCTTCAATTTTATCATAAAATGTTTTTACTTCCCTTTACTTCCTTTTTCAATAAAAATAAAAAAATCCAAAACAAAACCAAAAACAGACCCCCCCCAAAAAAAAGTGAGAGTCATGAATCAATGCAATGGGATTCCATTAGCCAGTGGTTCAGTTAAGTAAAAAAGCAGCGCAAGACATTGTTTTTTGCATATAAAGAATGAACATGAAGTTTAAAGGAACGCAAAATGCAAGGTAAACAGAGCACACACTATCCTGGAAGGATCACCACCACAGAATGGAAACAGCTCCATCAATTTGAGAAAGCAATCTGGCAGGATAAACACATCCTGAATTTAAACTATTGACTCCTCAAGCACTTCTGTGTTTATAAATCTACCCTATAGATTATAGGCAAGAGAACCCCAGGATATACATGCAAGTGTCTACAGCAGGGAAGCAGGACCTAGAGCTGACCTCCCATTAGTGGGGAAATGGAATAAAAAGTGACATATCCAGGGGACTAAGGACACCATAGAGAAACAGAACTAAACACACACACACACACACACACACTATACATACTATGCACACTATACATACTATGCACACCAAATACACACCATACATATCACACACATACACACATACATGCTATACACATACACGCACATATGCACACACATACATACCATACACATACATATACACACATATACACCTACACACATATACACCACACACACACATACACACATATACCCACACCATACACATACATACCACACAAATACAGATACCATATATACACACATACATGCACACCATAACACCACATACATACGTACATACCATATACACACTATACACATATATACCATACACATACATATATACCATACATACACATACATGCATATTGTACATACCTATACATGCACACCATACACACATACATGCACACCATACAGACACACCACACACACCACACACACACCATGCACATCCACATACCCATATATACACTACACACACACACGTATACAATATACACACATACATACATACCATATACACACATATGCATGCACACCAAACACACACACACCACACACACGTACACGTATATCATACACATATATACATGCACACCATATACACACATATACATACATACCAAACACACACCACACATACATGCCTACCATACATACATGCACACCCAGTGTTTGCACAGGCATTGAGTAGACTGGCTTACAGATTCCCAGGCTGGATAGTCATCAGTAGCCACCTGCATCTGGAAAGCAGAGAACACAGCCACTTTTATGTCCAAGGAGGTGGGAGCTTCGTTACTCCCAGGCCACGGCTGGAGGAGTGATGCTTCCTGGAGAACTCCTGGTGTGAGTCCTCACTAAGGCCTGAAGAAGAGAGTCTGCTTCTCAGAAGCAAGGCAGTAGCAATACACACACTCATTCCACAATAACACCCTGCCTGGATTCCTCTTCCCCAGCTTTGTCCCACCGTGTCTTCGGCAGACGGATCGATTCAGCGCATGCTCAGGGTAGGTCTTTCCTGCCCATCTGGCATCCTCTATCAGCTGCATACACATAAGTGTGCTCTGTTAACGTGGTAATGCCAAGCAAGATTAACCATTATATCATGCCATGGGATAGCACGAGACTGACTTTGCCCAGTGCATCAAGAGGGTCACAATGGGATATTATCCAGCTGTTAAAGAACTTGGCATTGAAGAACACAGACTAGAAAAGATATGAGCATAGTCTATACAGTTATCGCTATGTTCATCTTGCTAAACTTTTGGAAACCGACACTTAGCTGCAGAGTTTTAATTATGTAGAGCCGTTAGTTATTCTCATAACGTTAGTTATTCTCATTGCTGTGACAAAGTCTATGAGAAAGGTAACTTAAGGAAGGGAGGCTCGCGTGGGAGGATAAAGTCCACCATGAAAGAAAATATGCAGGGTGGAGCGAGCATCGTGGCTTTGGTCACGGGAGTTGGAGGCAGCTCCCTCCCATCCTGGTCAGGAAACACAGAAGGGTGAATTCTGGTGCTCCATCCACTGGTTTCTTCTTATTTAGTCCACACCTGAGTCCAAAGGGCGGTGCCCTTACATTCCAGCCGAACCTACCAGTTCAGTTAAACATATCTGGAAACAGCATTAAGGGCACACCTGGAGCTGTGTGATTCTACATCTTATCGAGTTGTCGATCAAGGTAAACCATCACAGCCGTCAGAAGCTATGTGTAACATCGACTAATTTTCATAGAGTCTTATCGTGCTTATTGTTTAATGAAAAATGGCTTATGGAATGACAGCCACAGAGAACTATCAGCAACAACATAATGACACTCAGAGCCAGTCACAGTGTTATCCCAAACAGCATATTAGGCAAGCAGTTCAGCTAGGAGCACTCAATAAACAGAGGCCTTACTTTGCCAAATAAATTCAAGGGTGCCTCTGGCAGTTCTTAGAAATTCAGGAGGACAAAATGAATTTAAAATTAAAAGTTGGCTTTTGCTCACTTTAAAAGATTTAAAAACTTACAAAGATGAATACTTGACACTGGTTAGGAAACTTTAGAAAAATAACCGTCTCACCAATTACTAGAAAACAAAACTGTAACCAAACCAAATACCTTACCCCCACAGAGACTGATAAGTGGGGGCTGGACAGATGGCTCAGCAGTTAAGAGCACCCATGTATTGGAGCTCACAATTTCCAGTAACTCCAACTCTAGGGGACCCTATACCTTCTTCTGGCCTCCACAAGCACCAGCATACACATACACATACCTGCAGACTGCACACATGCACATACCTGCAGACTGTACATACATTCACAGACATAATAAATAAAATAAATACTAAAATAATGGATGAATTAGTGAGCTGAGGATTTAGGCAAAGTAAGAACCTGACTCATTTCTATTTATTTATTTATTTATTTGAATATTTTTTAGACAAGTTCTCACTATATAACCCAGATTGCTCTTGAACTCATGAACCCCTCGCCTCAACTTCCTGACTAGTTGGTACCATAGACCTGTGATTGTACACATCCAAAAGAAGAATAAGAAGAATATTCTTAAGCAAGAATAAAAATTTAGAGACTAGAAATCAAAGAGAATAAATCCTAATCAGACACATATAACTGTACACTTTAACAAAGAGGAGACCCTGTCCGGAGAGATGGCTCAGTGAGTGAGAGCGCTCGGTGTGCTAGCATGAGAACCAGAGTTCTTAAACACTGTAGTGGCTATTCCTGGTTGTTAACTTGACTATATCTGGAGTGAACTACAATCCAGAATTGGAAGGCTCACCTGTGATCCTAATCTGGAGGCTGGGAGATACAAGTTTCTGACCTGGATTTTGGCATGGAGATCTTGAGGCATAGAGGTTATGAATCCCAGAAGATTAAGACAGGGAGATCTCTGAGTTCAAGGTCATCTGGAACAAAGCAAGTCCCAGATCCAGGCGTGGTGGCACACACCTTTAATCTGGGCCACACCTTCTGCTGGAGACCTACATAAGGACATTGGAAGAAGGAAGACTGACTCTCACTCTTCTTTGCCTGCTTGCCTCGTGGGACTGACCAACTGCTAGATCCTTGGACTTCCATCCACAGCTGCTGCTGACCATTGTTGGGGAGTTGGACTACAGACTGTGAGTCATCAACAAATTCACTTTCTATATATCTATATAGAAACAATGGATCTGGAAAACACATTTGTAAGGCAAAGAACAATGCCTGACAGTGTCGGTGGTGGATAAAGAGTTCTTAGAAATTGATGAAAAAGGGGGAAAAAAATCAAATAGAAAATGACCAAAGAAGAGAATTGGAAATTTCACGAAGATAAAAATGAATCTACATGGCTGAGATGGTGTATGAGATATGACAAAATCTCTATTTAGGGGAATGTAAGTGACAATAAGAGAAAATCACATTTAGCCTATGGATGTGTGTATGCCCATGGAAATGCTTATAAAAACATGGAAAAATAAGTAGCTAGTGACAAGGCTTTCTACGTGGAGTATGTAACACAATAGTGGAGTCATGTCTCAAATATGCATCTCAAAATTCATCTTTGCTGATGAATTCAGGAGGATTCTTCTAGCATGAAGGAGAGGCCTATGGAAGGCACTCAGATCCTTGGCCAGGGAGAGGGAGAAGAGAAGAATCTTTTCCAGTCATGGCCCCTCCCGTTGGCCCTGCTGAGTTTGTGGGGGTGTTCAGTACTAGGTCTTCATGGGAAGATGTGGCTGTGGTCATTGAGGGAGGATGACATTGGAATCCAGGAGACGCCCGCAGAGAATAAACACACAGCTTTGAAAGTGGTTCCTGTTAAAGCCATGAACTATAGAGGCCCACAGACTGTGCAGGTCCTTGGATGAGTTCCTCTCTATTTTGACTCTTTGGAAATTGGCTTCAGAATATTCTGAAAAGAGCATTTTTATGACCTGGAATAATCTGGCAGAGTAAACGGAGCGGTTCAGATGAATGGAATGGAAGATTAAAGGAAGCCGGCCATTTCCAAAGGCACTGTGCACGCTTTAAATACATCTTAATCTCGGGCTGGAGAGATGGCTCAGCTGTCAGGAGAGCATGCTACTCTTGCAGAGGACCTAAGTTCAATTCTATGTCCCTACATCAGGCAACAGAACATCACTCACCTGGAGTTACAGGGACCACCTTTGAGTGACAGGTCTTAGCAGAAGGAGGAGCTCAGTGTTTCTTAGATGGTCATCTGAGGGCTTGAGACATCTTATGTAAGTTATTTGAGGAAGCTTCCTTCTCTTGGTTTTATTCTGGAATATGACTCAAAAATGATATATTGTTTCTTGCACCAATAAGACCTTATAAATTGGCAACTTAATAATGCCCGGCTCATTCGTGGTCATGGATTTCTGTTTATAGGATCCTTCTCTCTCCTGTTGATTCTTTTCTTTTCTTTTTACTTTAATGTAAATACCATTATATGAATTAAATGGTCTCCTTTATACAAGAAACAGCAAACACACACACACACACACACACACACACACACACACACACACACACACACACATACACACACACACACCTGGCCAGGCAGAGTAAGCTGAAATGTCCTTATCAGACAGAAGGTCACGAAAGTCATTTGTTCAGCTGTGCTGAGTAGGGTTGAGCCCCAGTACAATGGCCTTCTGGGATTCTTAAGCAGGAATAGAGATGCTCTTGGGGTCACCAAGAGTAGATGACGTAGCAATAGAACAGAACCCTCATAGGATCAGAGCAATGGTGCCCTCCAGGAGAGGAATGAAGTCTAGACGAGTGACAGTGAACTTGGCTCCCGTTCAATGGGGACAGCCAGCCACGTGTTTTGATCCAGGTCTATTCTCTACGTTCATTCCACTCGCTCTTTGGTGCTAATGTGATGCTTAATATTTTTGGAAAGATTTATTTAATTAAAAGTTACGTATGAGCCGGGCGGTGGTGGCGCACGCCTTTAATCCCAGCACTTGGGAGGCAGAGGCAGGAGGATTTCTGAGTTCGAGGCCAGCCTGGTCTACAAAGTGAGTTCCAGGAGAGCCAGGGCTACACAGAGAAACCCTGTCTCGAAAAAAAAAATCCACTGTTACAATAAAAAACTCATTTAAGATGAATACATAAAAAAAAAAGTTACGTATGTGTGCAGTGCCTGCATGAGTTTATGGGTACCATGGGAGAAGTGGGTCAGATGCCCAGGGATTGGAACTGAGGCAGCCTGAGCTGCCCGGGGTGCACGAGGCTCCTCCACAAGAGCAATGAGCACCTTAACTGCCGACCCATCTCTCCAGCCCCGGATAATTTCGTTTACATTAAATCTGTATTTATTTTTTTCTTTGGAACAGAGACTTAACTGTGTAACTCTGACAGGCCTGGAACTTGCTGTGTAGACCACAGTGGCCCCCAGCTCTCAAATGTGAGAAGCACCTGCCTCTGTTGCCCCTTCTGTGTCCCTCCACTACCACCCCACCCCCACCCCGCGGGATTAAAGGTTTACCTATCAGCTGCCATCTTTTAGATGTGATTTTTTCTTTTACATTCAGGATCCTGGGTGAAGGGAGAGTTATCTTTCTTACTGCTATACCAAAAGTCTAACATACCAACTTAAGGGGAGAGGGGCTGGTTTTGACTCCAACTTCAGGGTATATAGTCAATCACGGCAGCTTTGGTTGGGTCCTGTGGCAGTGGGAGCATGATGGCTCAATACATCTCAGCAGACGGGGGTAACAGAGAACAGTAGAACGAAGTAGACCAGAAGAGAACAGCGCAGCCTCGGAGTCGGGCAGGACTCTCTTTAACCCTGCATCTGTAGACTTACATCTCCCAGCTGGACACTCTAGTCAAAACATTGGCCAGCCTCCCAACACAGAACCACCAGATGGGGACCAAGTGTTCAAACATGGGAGTGGGGATCATTTCTCTTTCAAACTGTATGGGAGGGGAAGTCAGAGAGGCAATCTGTTAAGCCACAGCCCTTGTTACAATGTATCTCCATTCTTCTACCTAGGCAGCTGCACTCTCCATCTCCCACCAGATGCCCTCTGTTCCTGGTTAGGTTTAAAGGGTAAGATTTTTTCTCCACAATCTTTCCAGACCTCTCGTGAGACAGTTATATGTTCAGCTTTAATTTTCCACCAGAGCCCTTGAGGATCACTGAGGTGGGTGAGAGCTTATTAAAATAGATCTCTGGTTTCTACCCAGAGATTGCAGTTTTGGGGGCTGGAGAAAGAACCTAAAATCTACATTCAAACAAAGTTCCAGGTGAAGAAGTTCTGTGGACCACATGTTGGCAGCTAAAGAAAGTGGCTACTCATTCAACTGATATTTATTTGATTTTTGTCTCTGTGCTACGTGATGTACAGGTGTTGGGAATAAAACAACACAGAGAGAAGCAGACTGCATACTGTTAGCTGACAAGGAGGCTGTTAAGCAAATGGTTGCAAAAATATTCTATTGATGAAGAGAGCATTACTAGACATGCTGCCAGCAAGTAACAAGGACAGTGACTCTCAGGCAAGCGACATTTCAACTGTGTTCTCTGTAGAGAATAGTTATATTTTTCATTCATTCATTTATCTTCCCCATTAAAACAAATACATTTCATATCTTAAGAATGTCTTCAAGGATTAACCTAAAGTTCTAAAAAGTGCACTCTTGAAATGGGTGGATAATCCTTCCAGCCCTATGCTCCCAGAAATGAGAGTCAAACTCAAAATATATTTACAAATACCTTGTTCATATAGCTAGGCTTTTCTCTTATTAGATCATAACTTAAATTATCCCATTTATTTTAACTTACACTTCTGCCACAAGGCTGATTACCAAGTACAATGTGTCCATCTCCTCACATCTTCCTGGGTGACACTTCCGGTGTCCAGCTCTATCCCCGAATTCTTCCTGCCTCTCGGATGTTCTGCCTCCTATTTCCTGCCTAAGCCATAGGCCACAGGCTTTTTAATTGACAGGTGGCATATCCATACAATGGACAAGGTATTCTCTACAAACAACTTTTTGTTTCAGAGAGTCAGGGAGGTTATGAGAAGAGCCTGGAGGGTTGCTTTGTGTGTACACTCTCGGCCTCTGTAGAGTGAATGGCTAGGATTGCAGTCTCTCATTTCACAGTGGGAAACCAGACCTTGGGGATTGGGGGCGTCTCACAGGGTTTACCCCACACAACTAGCATGGGGCTGGATTCCGGTCACATTCATCAGTTTCCTTAGAACAGCACGTGCCACTGGAGGGGTGACACTTCAAAACCTATGAGGGCTTGGAGGGAGGTTGAAAGGCACGAGAGGCTACCAGGCAGGGCCAATAAGATGATCAGAGTGGTAAAGAGACAGGACATCCAGATGTGGGGATGGAGGGAAGCATTGTCTGTCAGAATGTAGGTATGTGTTCTGTGACAGGGAGGGACCCTCTAGATGCCATGAGAAGGTAGTACCCGGAAGCAATCTGTGTTAAAATATATTGAGAGCTGTTGAGGAATTTTAAATGCAGACATGGTATTATTAGCAAAGATATGAGACTTAACGGAAGATGCTTATTGTATTCAGAATTATTGTTCTCAGAGAACACAGCTGAAATGTCACACATGCACACACAAACACACGACAGAGAGAGAGGGAGGGAGAGAGAGAGAGAGAGAGAGAGAGAGAGAGAGAGAGAGAGAGAAAGCTGTAATGTGAACACAGAATGAGTGAACATTAATTTCTTGGGCTTTCTAAAAATTTCAAAAATTCCAGTGTCCAGAACGCCTGCTAGGAACATAGGGTGGGACAGACTAAAAGGTTGCCACCTTTCCTGCCCCTGAGACAACAAACCCAAGTTTCTTGTTCTTGATACGACTCTTGGTGACTTGACCTCGGCCTCACACATAAAGTACCTTTCAACAAAACCATGCATGCCCCCTGTCCAAATATGATTAGTGGTCTTCAAAGACGCAGGAAAAGCCCGGGCTAGAATTCAAATAGCCACATTTACTCAGGGCCCCCTCATGGCCCATATTGTTTCTGTTAGGGAGATAGTCTAAGCCCCCTTGGCGATCTGGGTTAATAATTAACTGCGTTAAGCGGCACTGATAAAATCCCTATATCCTGACTTGTGGTCAACTGAACGTTGCTCTTCTGAGGACCTGTTTGATCTTATGGGTACATTCAGACCTTTGACTACCTTTATCTCAAAGCTTGAGTTGTCTTTTGTTTCTCACTGAGGTCTTTGTGAACTAAGGAGTAGATGTAGAAAGATTTTACCCATTTGAGGAATTGTGAGTTAGTAGAAGGTTCTGTAAACGGTTTATTGACTGAACTGAATTCATCAAGTGTGAGTTCACCTACACACACACACACACACACACACACACACACACACACACACACAGCTCAGTAGAGCCAGATGTCCCTCCTTCATCTGGATGAAACCTCACCATCAGCATCTGGGGCTGGGGTGGGGAGGAACACAGAGCTATAGCACAGCCTTCGTAAAAGCTCCAGAAGGATCTGAAGCTGGGGTGATGATGCTCACAGTACTCCAAGAGGTGATGAAGACTTTGAAGTCTTCTGTTTCACCTATCACTCATTGGTTACTGCCTCCCCAGAAAGGATTGCAGTCTCTAGGCAACTGGCAGTCCAGGACCCTGTAGGCTGCACTGTATCAGAAGAGGCCAAGTGTTTAACCTGTCTCAGGGTATCCAGACTCTTCCACAGGGGAGCTGCAGAGAAAAGGCATACGCAGTTCCATCACACTGGAAAGGTGCAAACCTGGTGCCTTCTGGAAAAAGTGCAAATGAAGAGTCATTATCAATGGATGACTTGGAGGTTTCTTGCAGGCACCCCACTGAGGATCTCTGGGTACCATTCTCTTTGCCAGTTATAAATCCCCTGCATTTGGAAATTTGCCCCTCTGTGGGATCCTTTGTCTAGGTGAACACCTCTGCAGGTTTTTCCAGCACAAAAAACCAAACAAACAAAAACACAAAACAAAACAAAAAAAACCAAAAAACAAAACCTCTATGTCCCAGGAGACATTTCAGTCTACATTCAAAGAAAATAAAAGGACTCCCTCGGGCTGGGGAGATGGCTCAGCGGTTAAGAGCACTGACTGCTCTTCCAGAGGTCCTGAGTTCAATTCCCAGCAACCACATGTTGGCTCACAACCATCTGTAATGGGATCTGGTACCCTCTTCTGGCATTCAGGCAGTAAACTTTACACATAATAAATAAATCTTAAAACAACAACAACAACAACAACACCAATACCCCAAGAAGGTGTGCTGGCAAATGTTTAACAACTGGCTTTCCCAAAGCAAAGCTCTGGTCTGTATCACTGATGAATTCTGTGTTGTAAATGTTCCCATCACAGCCAATACGTCCCAGAACATGGATTAGGGAGAGATGCGGATGGAGTTCTGAGCATCTGCAAGATGAAGGATTCAGACAAAAGTAGATTCCAAGACTGGACCGCTGGGGAGGATAGCGAGGAGCCTTCACAGGAAGCAGCTGGAGCCGAGAGCAGGGGAGGAAATGGGGAGAAAAGTCAAGGAACCGAGCCCTTAGAAAGTAGCTGTGCACCCAGAGCTGGGCAAACCACAGGTTTACTCAGATGCAAAATATCTGCTGTCACAAGGGACTCCACGACTCAGGCATATTGTTTGGTACCATTAGGTGCTAAAGGTCAAGTTACCCTCATAATTGAATTAAATAATTTCACGGTAGTGTTTGTGCAGGGATATAATGATGAGTAGGGTTACAAAGACACACACATACACACACGCTTACATATGTAAGCACAGGTATATACATGCACCTCAAACAGCCATCTACATACACACATATACACATCCCTTCCCCCAACCCCCCGCGAGACAAAGCCACACGGCCAGACAGAGGGAGTCATTTTATTCTCCTTGAATATAGACAGAAGCCATTAGAGAATGATGTCATTTCTGTTTGATTGTTCAAGGACATCTGAGAGATGAGAGACTTAGGAGAGAAACATCCTGCCCCAGTCTTTGAGGCTACAAACAAGAGTAGCAAAACCGGAAAACGTGTTCACGTGAAGTCTGGCTCCTTCCAGACTTGCTGATTAAAAGATTTTAAGTCAGTGTTTATCCCTCAGGAAATACCTGGGAAGCAGGAATAGTTGTGTGTTCTCTCAAGGTGTGCAGAAATGAAAGACTTGGAGGAGATGGCCAGATTGGGTAGAGGCACCCTGAGTGTGCCCTGTCTTCTGGAGAGTCCGTGGGGAGACAGAGCGAGTGACTGGTTTGCTTGTTTCTCATGCAACAGTTCGGTCTGAAATTAAATGATGTGGCTACAAGCTCAAGTGTGTACCTGGGCTCACTCCTCAGCCAAGCTAAACCATACCTCACCACTAGAAATCATTAAGAGGAAGGCAAGGGGAGGGCTGGGGAGATCGTTCAGTTGGTAAAGTGTTCGCCTTAACAAACGTGACACCTGAACTCTGTCCTCAGAATCTACATTTTAAAAACTAGAAATTTTAGCTGGTGGTGTATGATTGTAATATGCTTTTGTACACACATATCTGCATTCGCATGGACAGGCAGGCGAACATGGGCATGCGCACATGCTCGCTTATGTGCGCGCCACACAGGGTCGGGGAGAAGCCGTGGCTTTAAGCTTATGGTTATTATCCTATCTACTTACATTCACCTTGACTCTCTCTCTCTCTCTCTCTCTCTCTCTCTCTCTCTCTCTCTCTCTCTCTGTGAGTGTGTGTGTGTGTGTGTGTGTGTGTGTGTGTGTGTGTGTTGAGGGGTTGAGGGACGGGAAACACTGTAGAGAGAGGCGCGACCAAGTCTTGTTTACAATTTAGGAAGTGGAACTAATTGAAGCAGAAACTTTGCGTGGGGGAAACTGGATCAGATGTAGAACGGGACAGGACTAGGTTCAGTCGCAGAGTGTGGGAGGCCTGGGGAGAAGCTGGAAAAGCGGCAGGATGGGATTCCTGTTTCTTTTGTGCTATTCTGCTAAAGCTGTTCAAAACGAATCTGCTTTCTAATGGAAACCTTTTCTTTACAGCCAGGCAGGATAAGCAAACGTTTGTGTGCTTCCGTTGAACTTTAGTGAGAACAACTGAGGGCCTGGTTTTGTTGCTAACTATGGAAATGAATGCGGGCATGTGGACCCATCTGCTGCCATGCAGAGTCTACCATGGCTTAGGATCTGAACGTTAAGAGAAATAAGTCTAATACAGCACATAGGCTCGGCTTTGGTTAAATATCTTGTTTAGGAGGAAACTGCAGATACTTAGCTTGTAGTACGCATGCCAACCTGTGGTTCATAATTTTACGTAAATATCAACTTGAACTTTGTGCTGGGAATCTTTCCATTGAGTTGTTGTACCTGGGAATGTGTGAACACACGACACATTAATGGATTTTTTTTTAAAATTAGAGTATGAAAGCTATGTTCCAATGAAAACTTTAAAAGGAATAGGTTTACACTAAAACTGAAAACTCAGTTGTCATTTTGTAACCATTTAAACAAAAATACATTTGCTTTTGGCACTTTTGAGTTGTCTTCATTATTCTTTTTATAAATTTTTAATTTTAAAAAAATCATGTACATGGATGTTTCACCCGAAAGTGTCTGTGGAACATGTGTGTACCTGGTATCCACTGAGGTTGGAAGAGCACATTGGATCACCTGGAACAGGGTTAGAAGTGGTCATGAACTGCTTTGAGTGCTGTGAATTGAACTCAAGTCCTCTGTAAGAGCAGAAAGTGAGTTCCCACAACTGTGGAGTTACTGTTTCAGCCCCTGTCTTCATTACCCTAAGAGTCACACTTTGACCACAACCAGAGTTTCCAAATGCCTCTAAACACCATTCCCCCAACACACACACACACACACACACACACACACACACACACACACACACACACCACACCACACACACACACACACATATACACACACATACACATCACCCACACACATACACACACAGGACACACACATATACACATACATAAACACACACACATATACACATACCACACACATACATAAACATACATACATACACACACACCACACACACATACACATGTACATACACACACATACACACACATACACACATGCCACACACATATACACATCCAAAACACACACACATACACACACCACACACACATATACACACACACAGAGACACATACACACACACACACACACACACACACACCATGTTTTTGTGAGGTTGAATGGACCCGATTCAGATGAGAGGAAAAAATAAAAAAGGCTTAGTCTCATGACACCCTTCTTTTCCAGAATCCCAAGCATGAATTTTTGAGACCCTGTAACACATAACCAGATTAGATGAAATAAAACATTTAGTTCAACAATCACTCTTTAAATGGCTACCAGTTTTGGTGCTGAACAAACCTCTGACAGCAAGATCAACGGGACCTGCCTGGACACACAGACGTGCAGAGGATGGTAGAGCAGCCAAGAGAATAGCATCCTCTAGGCGGTACAGTTACCACCTCCATCACCTGCACTGAGGAACATGCTCTGGGAACAGGCAAAAACAGAAATTCTCCTTGGAGCAGGAGGAGACACCTACGCAGTCTTTCAGGGTAGGTGAGAACTCTTGAGGCGTGGGAAATTGGAGACGGCATTCTGGTCAAGGAGTAGCAAGGGCAAAGACGGTAGGAAGCACACATTGTGCCAGGAATAATGGTGGTTAGGACATAGGTGTGAGGTCCCAGAAGCCAGTGCTTCCAGCAGCCAGGGTATGTGTTCCGGTATGAAGGTAGGATGTGGGCAAGACCACCCACTCTTCCCAGTGAGTCAGTTCATTTGGAAGCTCTTGAAATGTTACGAATCACTGCGTTCTGTTTGAGGCCAGTGAGTGGGTAGAGTACATTGCTTGTAAACCTGAAAGGGCCTCTGTCTGTGCTCCTTATGAAGTAGGATCCCACAGTGAGCCTGTTAGCTCCATTCTCGACCTCACACCGTCCTACTGATCCAGGTTCACCTTCTACCACACACACACTCTCCTTCCCAGCCCCAACGTGCAACAGCAGTGGCAATAGAAGCCGGGTCCTGTAGGAATAGATTCCCACAATCTCAGGCTGAGGTCATGGCGGTTGATCGGGCCAGTGTGTCCTTTCTTCTCCAACCCTATTAGAAGAAGCCCCAGCAATAGATCTTACTCATTCAGGGTAGATGATGCCATTTTTACAGTGTTGTCTTAGAACTGAATGAACACCACTAATCTTGATGTTATGTGTAGGGGAATATATTTAAAAAATTCTGGGATATATCATACTAGTTCACTAGACAATGATAGTACCACAGAGTGGCATTATGTTTTTGTAATGCTAACTGTATAGGAAGATGTAACTGGCCCATTGGAGGCCTTGGTGTATACCATAAAAGTGGAAGATAAATTCTGAAGATTTGGGAGACTGCAACATCAGTGGAGTGTTGAGAGGCATGTTAGAACATCTCATCAAACTAAAGGACAAATTATTAGATTGTCCCTCAGCACTCTGAAGGTGATTCTGTGCTTAGTGGGCCTCCTCTCTTATGGGACCAGAATATTTCACACTGGAAAACACCCTCTTTATTAGGCACTATGGAAGCTGTAAGATTTGAATCAAATGGAGGCAGATGATGCATCTCCCTAAGTCCAGCCAAAAATACAAGCATTCCTACTACTTAGTCCCTTTGATTCAGCAGACACTATGATACCAACAATCTCTAGGTGGGGAAAGGCCACCATTTGACGATTAAAGCAAATCCAATAGGATCATCTCAATGTGGGCCCCATGAAGCATGACCCGTAGTTCTACAAAAATATTCTACAGAATTTGGGAGCCTGTTTCTTGGTGTGCTACTTGCCTAAGATAATGATGGAGCTTTTGCTCATAAAACATTAGATGATTATGTATTTAGAGCTATATATCATTCACAAGGTTCTTTCAGACCCACTGACACAAAGGCTGTGTAGACTCAACAGCAATTTATTGTAGGAAGGAAGAGGCCCATCCAGAACTGTGAATAAGTATGAATAAATTGTATGAATAAGCTACACTAGGAGGTAGCCAGAGTCCCAAATGGGAGTGAGCACAAGACCATAGTATCCAATTGTCTCATTATGTAATGCACTATGGAAGCGCCTGGTCTGATATATTGATGGACCCGAGTCTTGAAAGCAAAACCAGTCCCAATTTGGAGATGACACTGAAAGAATAAGTCACTGACATTAAATCCACAGCCATGCTATGGTTGTGAAAGAGACCCATAAAGGAATAAATGGAAGTAGAAACAGCTGCTTACTTTCTTCTTGTTACTCTTTGGAACTTTGGGGGTAGTTGGTTTTCTAGTTCAGAGTCCCTCTCCATCAAGGGACCAGCAAGAGTCCCTTTAGATTTTATACTATAGTAGTCAACTGACTGTTTCAGTGTCCTTGTTCCATGATGTCAGACCAGGAGACTAGATCACCAAGGGTAGCAGAGGTCACTCACTGAGACCTGTATGCGGATCACCAGGGTGCAGCAGAGCTGACAATATAAAGTGTAAGCTATACTAGGAGGTAGCCAGAGCCCCTAATATTACAAGTGCAAGACTATGGTAGCTACTGGACAGGTTATGTAATGTGTCACTGGGAAGCTACTGGGAGGGAGTGTATGCGAACATGGGCTGATCTTGCAGCATCTAGCTCATCATTTTTCTTCCCCCAAATGAGGATGAGTGGATACAGCATCCCCAATGGCCTAAGGTAGGTAGACAGAGTGGTCATACCTGTAATCAATTGCTTTCCATATGTCAATGGAGAAAATGTTAATGTTTCAAGAGAAAAAAACTACTGGAAATTCACATAAAGAAAATGTGAATATCATAACCCCACCCAAAGAGGGCAGATGCCAGAGGGCCTGTGGGAGTGTCCTCTTTCTCTGCCTGGGGCACAGGAATCAGTTGAGCAACTGCCACCACAGGGACAAGTGGTACCAGACTATCACCTGAAGCATAGACTAAATGTTTATGCATCCACGACACTATAGACAAATGACTGGAAAGAGATGAATACCCTTTAAAGAACTCCATATCAGGTGATACTCTACCCAGAGAGTAAGGGTAAGTCTCACTCCTGCAGCGTGAGCAGGACACAGCAACTGCCATCCAAAGAACTCACTGTGGGAACCAGGGAAAGAACAATGGCGGGCAATATGATACCGACTGTTGGAGTGAGGTGACCGAGGACAACAGCAGCAGACACCAATCGCATTGCTGGAATACACCCTTAATACAATGAGACTGCAAACGGCTCTTTACCTTTGAGGAATTTTATACCCCTACCCACACACCTCGACAAACTGGCTTCACTATCACCATGAGAAAAACATCAGACAAATCCAAATTTATGAGTAGCCTGCAGAAGTCCCAACTAGCACTATTTAAAACTGTCAAGGTCATCAAAATTGGAGGAATTCTCACAGCCAAGAGGATCAAGACCTGACAATTCATGCTATAGGATCTGGGGTAGAAAACAGGCAGGCAATAAAACTAAGGAGAACACAGCAGATTATAGACCAGCAAATGATAATGTGCCAATATTGTCTTCTTACCATGAATGGGTACCACACTTATATAAGATAGTAACAATAGGAAAACCTAGGCATGGGGCATACAGCGACCTTCTGTGTACTTGGCTCACAAAGTACATATTTCTGTAAATATGGAATACTTCTAGAAACAAAAATATTTATAAAATAAACAACATAACAAAAAAATGAACTTTGACCCTTATTACAAACCATATAGAAAAGTTCATTCAAAGCTGAACTAAATGTAAAGTTAAAAGTATAAGACTCTTATAGAAAAAGAGGGCAGGAAAAGCCTTGTGATTTGTATATTAGGCAAAGATTTCCTAGAACACAAAAACCACTAATCATAAAGTAAAAGCTAATAAACCGGACTCTGACAATTATAAAAAAAAATTTCTTTGGAAAATTGTTAAGAAAGTGAAAGTGAAGAAGTGGATGGAAATGTTCTTGGTACATATAGCTGATCAAATCTTAAATTAAGAACTCTTGTATTTCTTTCTCAACTAGACCTATTGTCGTCTGGGAAGACAGAACCTCAATTGAGGGACTGCCTTCATCAGATTGGCCCGTGGCCTTGTCTGTGAGAGAGATGACCTTGATTGATGTGAGAGGGCTCAACCCACTGTGGGCAGCATCATCCCTAAGCTGGTGGGCCCACGCCGCTGTATACATAGTTGAGAGAAGCCTTGAGTAAACCAGTATGCTTTTCTCCTTTGTTCCTGATTGAGTTTCTGCCCAGACTTCCCTCCATGATGGGCCTGGCCCTGTGGGATGAAATAAACCCTTTCCTCCCCTAACCTGCCTTTTGCCATGGTGTTTCTCACAACCATAAATGGAGAGCAAAGTAGAACACAAGCCAATGATAAGAAAACAAACACTATAACTCAGCAGGTTTCTTAAAAAAAAAAAAAGACAAAGGTTTTTTAATTTTTTTTTTTTTTAGTAAATGGTTCTAGGTTGGTGCTATCCATATCCTTCAGGACCAGAAAAGCAACTGGGATCTTTGTCTCATATGATACACAACCATCAGTTGCAAGGGATGGTCCAGTTTCATCCTTCTGCAGTAGAAAAACACCACCACCCTGACCAAGAGTAACTTAAGGGAGGAGTTTTATTTCAGCGTTTAGGTTGCAGTCCATCATTTAGGGAAATCAGGACAGGAACTTGAAGCAGATATTATGGCTGGGCACGTTGCTTGCAGGCTTGCTCACAGGCTCGTGGTTGGCTAGCATTTTTATATATCCCATGACCTAGGGAATAGTGGCTCCCACAGTGGGCTGGGCTCTTCTACTTGACTAACAATAAAGACCATCTGTGGCAGACATGGCTACGGATCAATTTGTTCTAGGAAATTCCTCAGTTAAGGTTTTCCTCCTCAAAAGATTATAGGTCAGTAGTTCTCAACCTGCAGGTGGCAACCCTTGTATGAAGTCGACACCTTATACGAGGTTGCCTAAGAACATCGGGAGATACAGATATTTACCTTGATTCATAACAATAGCAAAATTACAATAATGAAGTTGTAAAAAAATAATTTTGTATTTGAGGGGTCACCACAGCATGAGGAACTGTATTATAGGTTTGTGGCATTAGGAGGGTTCAGAACCACTGCCTTAGGCTATGACAAGATAACAGTTTAATTAGTACAATAGTCATATTAAAATGTGAGTAATAAAACAATACTTTTAGAAGAATACACACGATATAGACCATATTGTCAAATAGCACACATATATGTATGTATGCATTTGTATATATGTATATGTAAGGCTTTAATGACTGATTAAATAATCTAAGATTAAATTTCTTATTCTTTCAAAAACCTGAAAGACTGAACAAACAAAGGATAATTTAAGGAAAATAGTCTCAAAATAAACTATCTAGAATGTACTAGGAACTCTTAGAGAATTAATATTTCACAAAAGATGTATGAATGACTGGTGAGCATGTGGAATGGTTTCCAGCACATTTAGTCATCAGAGAAATTCACATAAAAGCCATGTCAGGATATCCCCTGCCTTTACAATTGCTGGTAGAGGTTTGGAGGGAGCTAACCACATTGCAAAGCAATTTGGCAACGTCTTATGATAATACCTTATCATGTGACTCACTCTTAAGTTTTTATTTAAGACAAATGAAATCCTATATCCATACAAAACTTGTGTACATGTGCTCATGGCAGCTTTGTTCATAATATTAAATGCCCATCTCAAGGTCAGTGGTATATCTACACATTTTATGGTGTATCTATGTACATTGTAGCATATCTATATATCTTGGTGTGTGTGTGTGTGTGTGTGTGTGTGTGTGTGTGTGTGTGTGTGTGGTGTGTATGTGGTGTGAGTGTGTGTGTGGTGTGTGTGGTATATGTGGTGTGTGGTGTGTGTGTTTGTGTGTGTGTGTGTGGTGTGTATGTGGTGTGTGTGAATGTGTGTGTGTATGTGTGTGTGTGTGTGTGTGTGCCTGCCTTGTGGTATATCTACATCTTGTGGCACATCTATACAGATACAAAACAATGAACTGGTCCATAGAGTGACACAGTAGTAAGACCCTGAAAGAGACAAGATACAAATAATTATATATAGTAGTATGCTGTGATCTACCAGCAGGTAGTGAGGTTGGGTCTGGCAAGGGCTTTTGAAACCTCAAAGTTCACCCCAGTAACATACTGCCTCCAACAAGGTCACATGTCCTGATGTTTCTTAGCTAGTTCCACTGACTCAGGACCAAGCATCTAAACAGGAGCGTCTAGGGGCCATTTTCATTTAAACCAGCTCACTCAGAGAGTCACAAAAGCAAACAAAGACCTGAAAATAAGAGGGTGAGCCAATGGGATAAAGAGACTCTGCCAGAGAGGGAGAGGGATGAGAGAGGGCCATGAGGGGTGAAGATGACCAAAACACATCCTGGTGCATGAAGATTGTCAACAAATAGTTCTTTTTAAGAAACCCGCTCATTTAGCTACCAATGTTCTAGTTTTATTTAATGATTTTAATACTGAAGATATGTTATGGTGCTGTGGCCAGTGTCCCACTTTCATATTTTGTTCCTATGCTTATACATGATCTGGTGCATACACTTCAGTGCTGAATCCTGGAGGTTGCAATGCTATACATTCTCGACGCTAAACCTTCTTACCACACCTTTCTCTAGGTCCAGATTTTAGCTCAGTCTTAGGAGGAAATATGCTAAACGAGGCTTGAGAACAGCACCATTACTTCCTCTGCTGCCAGTCAGCCAGCCTGTGGAGACAGCTATAGGCACTGGAAATGATAACAGAGATCACACGGTGCACTCCCCACTCCCGTGTTTCATAGGAAAAGAAAAATTTCTATTCGAACTGCTCTGAGTGGCCAAACTGGAACTAGAATTTTGGATTCTTAATTCCTAGCCCATGAATCTTTCTACCAAATGTTAGTGTTTCATGAACCAGCAACGTTGAGGTCCATGAAGCACCCAGCATCCAGATGTGGTACCCAAACATGCAGTGTTCACATGGCAACACTTGAGGGGAAACAAAACATGCGTGATACCCTGAGCTCATTCAAATGACTTTGTCTGATGAAGAGAAAATGTGCTGTGACTTTTATGATTTAACACATAATGAGACAATGCACTGGAAGATGTCTCCTCCGTGGCAGCTGTAAGTGGAGACAAAGCATTTGTGTGTGTGTGTGTGTGTGCATGTGCGTGTGTTTTGCATGTTTGCTAAGATCTTGGCATAGTTTTTTTTTAAAAAAAAATTGGCATGAAATACTTTTTTAATTAACCATTTTGTTTGTTTAAATTTCAAAGATATCTCCCTTCCCAGTTACCCCTCCATAGACCCCCCATCCCATCCCTTTTTCCCCCTCCCCTTTACCTCTCTGAGCGTCCTTTTCCACCCACTCATCCACTCCAGCCTCACTGCTCTAGCATCCCCCTTCGATGGGACATCAAACCTCCACAGGACCAAGGGCTTCCCCTCCCATTGATGTCCTCATGGTACCTTCTCCAAAACTGAACATATAATCGAACACAAAACAAGCCTCAACAGATATAAGAACATCGAATTAATCCCATGTATTCTATCAGACCACCATGGGCTAAGTCTGGTTTTCAATAACAACAAAAACAACAGAAAGCCCATCTACACATGGAAGCTGAACAACTCTCTACTCAATGATGACTTGGTCAGGGAAGAAATAAAGAAAGAAATTAAGGACTTCTTAGAATCTAATGAAAACGAAGGCACAACATACCTAAATTTGGCATAGTTTTTAATAGCTCCCTCTTATTCCAAAAAAAAGTCCAAACTTAAAAGACAATTATATTATCATGATAATTACAAGGAATTTGTAGCAAATAAGCAATGTTGTACCATCTGCTTATTTATTTTTTTATTGCTGGAAGTAACTGGGGAATTTGGAGTAACAAGCTTATAATCAACGTCTAAATCATGCTAGACTGGAGGAAAGGAACACACTTTTCTCTCTTACTATTCTGGAGAAAAACCAGCTCAGTTGATTCACTTGAAATGTTCTCAGAGATGATCACGAGAACACTACTTAATTCAAGAAAGAGGAGTGTCATTTTTCTGGTCCCCCAGCTATCATACCATAGTTGTTCAGCTAGGGTTCCCAACCAGGAACATGTTCAATGCTGAGCACAATGGCACATGCACTTGGGAGGCTGAGGCAGAACAATTTAAAGTTGGAGGCTAGCCTGGGCTGTGGGGAAAGATGCTGACTTAAAGACATGGGAAATTCAGTACAACACAGACTAGTAATAGTGAGATAGTCTCCCTCTGAACTCATTGGAAACTCATCTCCTCACTCTGTGCAGTGATCTTCCATCCGTATAAAGATTCTCCAGGTTGGATAAGGTGATGGTATCACTTCAACGTACGCGGTTCTTCATAGACTATATCAGGATTAGGACATCTACAACCACCCCAGGCAGAAGCAGGAGTTTCGAACGAACCTGTGTTGAGAATCCTGTACAGTGCCACCTGGAACACTTCTCTCCAGTCATGCTCAGGGAGTGGGATTACAAAGAGAAAAACTAGAGCCACATCTGGTGCTCGTGGTGCAGATCCATCACCCAAACACTCAGGAGTCCGAGACAGTTCAAAGCCTGCCTGGACAGTAAAGCGAGTTCAAAGCCATTCTGGGGTAGGATTCTGTTTCTAAATGTACTACAAAAAGAGGTCTGGGGTTGCAGCTCAGGATAACGCATGTGCCTATGTGCATGAGATCTGGTCAATATAAAGTTCAGGATGGACACACACACACACACACACACACACAGAGGGAGAGAGAGAGAGAGAGAGAGAGAGAGAGAGAGAGAGAGAGAATGCTCTAAGAATTACAAACAAATAAATGTGCTCTTGTAAAAACCTACACAAGAATAACATCCTGTCCCACCCTGCTCTTCCCAAATCTGCATCTCACAGCATCTGCTGTGTCCTGGGGGGTGGGACAGGGGACTACTGAAGCATCCTTTATCTAATACTTGTTGTTATACTTGATGCTTTTACTTGATTGCCTTCTCAGCCAGATCAAGGCTATCCTCTTCCATATCTTTATGTGTGTGGCTTGGTCTCAGAACAAATGGACAGCAGATAAATAAGTGAACAGGTAGTGTCCCCTTGATCCCATGATCCCATGGGAGGACAAGTCCTGTCCTCCCCCCCCCCCTTTTTTGTGAAGAGAAGGAAGCAGATCACTCAGATGAAACTTCCTTAGGGAGAAAGTACGTTCAGTAACAGAGTTCTGTATCCACGCGTGACATAACACGCAAAGCAGTGAGAAGAATTAATAAAACAAGCAGATTCGGCCACGAACTGCATCTTGGATGTGTCACATGCAAACACTCACGGGAGGAAACGTGCTGTCTATCAGGTAGGCAATTTCATATGGCAACTATACAAGCCAGATGGACAGGTTCTTCAAACTGCAGGTCAGGGGGGCTGGAGAGATGCCTAAGTGGTTAAGGGCACTTGGTGCTCTTCAAGAGGACCAGAGTTCAGTCCCCAGCACCCATATTAGGTGGCTCACAACTGTCGGCAGTTCTAGCTGCAGAAGATCTGGTGCCCCAGGCCTCCAGGGTGAGCCCCAGTTATTTGCTTACTCTGTGTCTCTGAGCAAGAGACTTGGTCTCTCTGTGTCTTTGTTTCCTCATTTACATAACACATAGGAATAACAAAAACATCAATAATGCATACATACATACATATATACATACATACATATATACATACATACATACATGTCTGCTGTTCGGAGGCTGGGAGAAGTTAGTGTGACTAAAGAACTTAGGCCAGTGCCCGAATGTAAGGGTAGTTTTGTATTGCTGTGGTTGAGTATTTGTTACTGCTGCTATCAATGACAACAAGGGGGAGATTTTAGTTCCACGCTGTCATTATAATCCAAATCAAGGGCTAGTGCGTGCTGCCTTGCTGACGTCACTCATTACCTTCTTCCTTTCCTCATTAGCAGATGGTCATTTCTCTGAACTGTCACCAGCTGGAGCTGCTGAATCCATGGCCGGTCTCCAGCATCTGCTTAGGGTTGAGGCGATGGGGCACTGACACCCCAGCCATAGACACTGTGGACAGCAACAGTGCCTGTTCCTTTCATTGTTGAGTCCTAGATGGTCTGGGGTGACAGTAACCGTGACAGCCACCTCCTCCCTCAAGTCTGAGTAACAGGGGGTGGGAGAGGTGGGGAGGATGACTCATGCTTTTCCTCAATGAGGCAGAAGGCCAGAGAAAGGGGATGGAGAGGGACAGGGTCTGTGGGTCCTATGGGAGCCAGGGGGACACTCCAGGCCACCACCCTTGAAACAAATATTTCCAGTGACTCCCCCACATAAAAACAACCCTGCCTCCTCCCCTGCACGGGGCCCAGCCAGCTGTTCCTACTTCCGGAGCAACTGGTCACTTACTGAGCTGTTTACTAACTTCTCATGCGGAACTTTTCAAAGAGAGGAAAACCAGGAGCTTGTCTGTACCAACTAGATGGACAGAGATAAGGGAGAATTCAGTGGCAAACAACAAAAAGGTAGAATTAGGCCCTGGAATCCAGGCTTGATCAAGACAGTGTATTGATTGCCCTTCGAATCTGTGGCTTCCCCGGTCATTGAGAGGACTCAGCCCTCTCTCTCCTACACTGATGCCGGATCTGATAGACTACCAGGAGAACAGAGCTGTTAGGGAGCCACCCAGGATGACAGCAGGAACAACATCATATTTGAAAGACAGAATCTCCGAGCTTGAACTCCAGCTCTGCCTCCTGGGAACTGTGTGACATGGGGTGAATTACTGACCCTCTCTGTGCTACTATTTCATCATTTACCAAATGGGAAGAATAGTATTTGTAGTACTAACAATTTAAGTTTATCCCCGACTAGCTTACAAATAAATGAAACTCAGACTATGGTTATTTTATTTGGCTTTGACAATTACTGAGGTCACCTCTAATCTACTCTTCTAACTGCTGGCCTGGCTACCTCCGCAGCAGTGTACCCCAGACACTTGCTGTTTCTCCTGGTCACGTGCTCATGGTTCCTCTTCCCTCATGGTGGCTTCTTCCTCTCCTCCTTGCTCCTCTTTCCTCCTGGTCTCTCCACCCTCACCCAGGTCACTCCAAACCCACCTACTTCTAATCCCTCCAGTAATTGGCTGTAGCCCATCTTATTTAACCAATAGTTTTAAATCAAGGAACAAAGTTTGTACAACAAAAGCTTGTAAACATTTGTAGGCCTAGACCTCCTGGTATAAAATTATACCTGGTATAGCATTATAATACATAGCAATAGACCAAACCTCCACAAGTATTAGCTTTATAGGCTTGTTGTGGGGTTAAATAAATTAGTATAAAGCACTATGAAAAATAGTGCTTGGCCTTCTCTAAGCATTTCAGAAGAATCTGCTCTTTTTATTACAAGTACATGTAAGTTCGCACTGATTTTACAACTACTATAGAGGGCACGAAGGAATGCTGGTTGTTTAATACAACGAAGAGTTATTAAATCAAATGGATTAACAAATCCATCACCTCAAATGCTTAACATTTTGAAACTTTTGGGGAGATACTGAAATGTAATGTATAGTGGCCAATTATTTTATTTGTCCTCTCGTGTTCTGTTATCAGT
The DNA here is from genome assembly GCA_036184795.1 of Tokudaia tokunoshimensis. Classification (NCBI taxonomy): domain Eukaryota; kingdom Metazoa; phylum Chordata; class Mammalia; order Rodentia; family Muridae; genus Tokudaia; species Tokudaia tokunoshimensis. The sequence goes on along the minus strand of BTHU01000006.1, from coordinate 73,127,454 downwards.
TCTGTGAAACTATAGCAAAAACACCTGAGGCCATACACCGGCAAAAAATAAAGGCTTACTTTGGCCCATATGTAGAATACAGGAGCAAAGGACATTCACCTTGACTTGAGTTTCTATAGGTGGCATGTCCCTCTACCATGAACGGAACCCTTACCTGCTGAGAGGGAACAGCATGTAAACTCATTTTCTTCCCTGCTGTGATTTGAATGTGAAATGTTCTTCATGGGCTCATGTGTTTAAACATTGGGTCCCCAGGTAACTGGGAAGGTTGTAGAATCTATAGGTCCTAAAGATTCTCAATCTTTCTAATGCTGACACCCTTTAATTCAGTTCCTCATATTGTGGTGACCTCCAACCATAAAAGTCTTCTGTTGCTACTTCATAACTGTAATTTTGCTACTGTTATGAAGCATAATGTAAATATCTGATATGTAGGATGCCTGATATGTGACCCTCCCCCCAAAGGAGTCTCATCCCTTGGATGAGCACTACTGCTTTAAGAGGTGGAGTCTTGCTGGAGGAGGTGGGTCATGAGGGGAGGGGCTTGAGGTTTTATGGTCTGACTTCTCATGTGCTCTCTATGTCCTTATTATACATATAAAGTGAGCAACTGCCTTGTGTTCCTTCTACCATGGTGCCCCAGCCACAGTAGACTACACCCTTAAGCAATGAGGCAAAATTAACCCTCCCTCTCTCGTCAAATACTTGGTCACAGCAGTGATAAAAGTTATTGATACACCCCCATAAAACCTTGCTCATGCCAGATAGGAGGGAGGGGATGTGCTGTGCAGGAAGTTCCTTTCAGGATTTCCTGGAGTTGAACACTGAATACAGGGTTTCCACCTTATCACTTGGGTAGCCATTTTCATGGGTCTCAGTGGGTGGCCCTCTGGGGTCCTGTTCACCTGCAGAAATGGTGTCTGCTCTGAGTGACTTCCTTGCAGTATGCCTTGGGGATTAGTAAGCACTAAACTATAAAGATCTTGTTGATCTTTTACACAACTAGCCATCTAATCGGATTTTCACTGAAAGCATATGTATGAGTGGCTGAAAATATTGAGACTCCAGTGAGTATGGCAATCCCAACCACCCACCATCCACAACACACACACACTCAACATTATCACCAGTGAATTGTTTATAGGTGATTGTAGAGAGAATCTCTTATAAGCAACACCTGCCAATAAAAAAGTCAATGGCCAATGAGCTGAGGCAGGAAATAGGAGGCGGAACAATGGGAGGAAAAGAGAGGCATCTGGGAAATAGCGAAAGTATAAAAGAGAGAGTCAAGAGCACTCAGGAGATGGACTGGGGAGATGGATGTAAACCAGCAGGTAGATGAATTCAGGGAGATTTAAGAGAGAGTCATCTGAAGAGAACCACAAAGAAATGGATACAAAACAGTGAGGAGCTGAACTCAGGATAGGATAAGGGAGCTACAAGGAGACATGGAGGGAGACACTGTGGAAGACTTGATGGAAGAAGGGGAAGGGGATTGAAGAGAGGTAACTAACCAAGAGGTAGACATAGAATAGTTTGAATGATTTAAGTACGTTTTGAGCTATTCAGGGAATAAGCTAAAGGTTATGGCCTAGGTATTTATTAATAAATAATTAATCTCAGAAATGTCATTCCAGAATCTGGGGCTAAGAAAGAAAAAACAGATTTAATCATTTTTACAGATGATCATTAATGCTTGTGAGGTTTCTGAGGCTAAATTTGCCTCCTGGTTCCACATAGAACTTTTAACACCTCCATGAGTTGCTCCCCCCCAACCCCCCATGAGTGGGAGGCATCCTTGTGGCTTTTAGCAGAGCCTGGAAATAGAGGGAGAAAGTTGATTTCTTTTTCAATGACTAACATTTTCCAACCCTGTCTTGTGTGAACAGTCTACAGACTTCTTCATCCACCAGTCTCAGCCTTGACTCAACCCTCTCCTCACATGACCAGCAAGTGCTGTATCAACTGAATGAGCTTTCAACTACGTATCGAGGTGTCTATCTGTGTGTCCAGCTCTGTTATCCATAGTGCAGATTTACCAAACACAGCCCAGCTCATGGCTAACCCCTCAGCTTGCCTGGAGCCCTTCCAATCTTCACAATGCCTATGATTAGATAGATGCCTGACTACAATTCCCATTGTTTCACCTCCCAGAGCCAGCCACCCTGGGAAAGAAGACCATTCAAGGGTATGGAAGGAGGAAAGAGACCCATACCAGGTTCTTTCTTTTCTTTCTTTTTTTTTTTAATTGGATATTTTCTTTATTTACAGTTCAAATGTTATCCCCTTTCCAGGTCTCCCCTCCACCAGGTTCTTATCCCTTTGGGACAACTAACACGATTTCCCTTCCTTCCTTCCCATGGATAATCGGAATACAAACACCTTCCCTCCACAGGTTTGTATCCCTTTCATCTTTGAACTCGATGGACAACAGAACAGAAAGGTCCATAATACACAAGACCCACTCTCTGGCTTGTTCAGGGTAAGCCATGTAAATTTGTCTGGGTAACACCAGGTAGTGTGAAATTGAGGCAAGTGACTCATAGATTCATTTGCTAACTTCCCTTTGAGTGACTGTCGAGTGTGCTTGATCCAGAACAGTGACCTTCACCTATCTACAGGGGGCTGGGCCCCTGGCTGTCAGTTTACATTTAGGCAGCATGAGTGGTTCCAGAGAATCCTGATTTCTTATGCATGAACTGCTGACCCCAGCACTGGCGCTGGAGAGGGACGGGAAGGAAGGTGTCCTTCCACTGATTCAGGGACCTCCGGACAGCCTTTTCCAGCATGTCAGCAGACTCCACATCGCTTTCCTCCCCTCCCTCTTCCGCCCTGCCATTAAGCCCTGTCCCTGGAAGCCCTTTGCAGTTGCCAGGAATCACAGACATTAGGAAACAATCCAAAAAAATGGGTGGCTACTTTGCATCCCACAGCCCGGTGGCCACACGTGGGCCTTGGTGTTGACTCTGGGTCATAGGTATGGAGACAGTCTGGTACTAAGGAAGGAACCTGGGCCAGCAAGAGGACTTCAGTGACTCTGGAACCAAGCAAAGGCTGACAGAGAAGCAGGAAAACTGTCTCTTGTGTTTCATGTGGTTCTCTTGCCTATACAGTTTAAAGCCATACTTTCCAGGGTTGAGCTGAGGGTTATTGTCACCAATATAGCAAATATAACAGGAACAGGACTCGGGACAAAGTCATTTCCCAAGAATGGCAACAAAACCAGAAGTCCCAGCTGTCAACTTACCTTCCAACTGAGGGTGACAGGAAATAGTTTATAGTTTCTTTCTTTCTTTCTTTCTTTCTTTCTTTCTTTCTTTCTTTCTTTCTTTCTTTCTTTCTTTCTTCTTTCTTTCTTTCTTTCTTTCTTTCTTTCTTTCTTTCTTTCTTTCTTTCTTTCTTTCTTTCTTTCTCTCTTTCTTTCTTTCTCTTTCCCCTTTTTAAAACTTCATTGAATCTTTCATACAATGCATTTTGATCATATGCAATGCTTTGTCAACTCCTTCCAGATCCACCACCACCTCCCTACTGACCCAATGTTTTTATGTCCTCTTAAGCACCCATTGAGACAAACATGTCATCTACAGATTCTGAGACATATGGCCTTATGCAGAAAAGACTACACAAAGAAAACTGACTCTTCCTTTCTCAACAGCTATAAGACACCAATAGTTCCATGGTTAGGGGTGGAATATTATAACCACCCTACCTCAGTGCTGAAATTTTGTCTGGCTTGGGATTGCACAGGTCTTAAGCACGCTGTCATAACCTCTGTGAATTCATGTACGCAACTGTCTTGCTGTGTCCTGAAAATACTCTTTGCTTACAGTCATCCATTGTCTCTGGCTCATGGAGTCTTTGACACCCTCTTTTCTGCCATGATCCCTGGTTCTTGGAAGGAGAGGTGTTATTTAGATGTCTCATTTAGAGACAAGTGTTCTATTAAGTTCTTTGTACCTTGACAAGTTGTGAGTCTCTGTATTAATCACCATTTATTACAAATAGAAGCCCCTCTGATGAGGAGCAAAGGTGCACTAATCTATGGGTATAATTATGAGTCATTATGAATCAGTTTATTTTTATTCGCTTAGTAGAATAATAGTGATAGTTCTCCCCATAGGACCTAAAGCTATTAAACACAGGTTCTTAGCACTATGGGGTCCTGAGTTAAATAAATAACACCTTTTATTTATTTTTTTTTAAAAAAAATCACGGTTCCATGCTGCAAGAAATATTTTGAATGCCTCAGTTGAACAGGTCCCAAGCCTGCTGTTCTTGCAGAGATGGGCTGTTGCGATTCATTAGCTCCCCGACGACAGATCTCTGTAAAGCCATGTCAAGCAATGAGGGACACAGCTATGCAAGCAAACAGCCTTCATTCTTATTTGTCAAAGCTTTCCCAAAGGACAAGGTGCTGAAATCTTCCTGAGTGGGGTATCTTCCCCTCTAGGCTGCCTCTGGGTAGCCATTCCAGCACATGTCACAGAGACAGAGGCTCCTGTTCTTGGTTAATCACAGATGCACCTAGGAACCCACAAAGAGCTTTGTGTGCGTCCACACTCTGTCACTGATAGAGCCCATGTGTGGTGAGCAGTCCTGTCCGTAGTTCACATCCTTACACTTATCCTGGGATTTGTGTGGGTGGCACCCGTCTGCACCACCCACCTTATCTGTGTGCCTTGGACACCTGGGCAATAGAAGTCTCCCCCCTCACACATGTACACCTTTTAGTCACATTCCTGAGTGTCCTGTGTCAAGTGGGTATGTTGATTTTGCTTCCTGGAGTTGACCAAGGAGATCACCTATTGAGAAGTTTTCTGCACTGAGGAAAACAGTCAGACAAGCTTAAGGAAATAAGTTAAAAGCATAACATTTGAAAAGAAGATCAACAATAAGACATCTCCCAGAATGAGTTGGGGTCAGTACATTGATATAATATCTTAAGATTTCCTGCTCAACATCAACTTGAGTCTATCTGCCTTTAAAATGAGGCTCTTCACCAAACATCAGAAGACCACTGGGCACTCATCCTGAGCAAGGGGGTGAGAAAGATGCAGCCTTAAGGTGCTGAAAAATGTTTAATTGGTGCAATATCCTAAGTATTAGAAGCCAGTCTCAGGGCTCTACAAAGAGCCAGAACAAGTTCATTGACCTTTTAGACTGCTATAAAAAAGCATACTGACCCCAGTGTCTAACAACACAAATTTGTATCTTACTGTTCTGAAGGTTGGAATTTCTAAGGTCGCCCTAGCAGGGCTGGTGTTGAGAGACTTATCTTCAGGTTTGTGAATGGTATCTTCTCCTGTGTCCCTGCATAGGAGAAAGATCGAAGAAGCTTGTCCATCCTCTATAGTAAGTACATAGAGTCCATTTTGGAGAACTTCAAATCCATAACCTACTAACCTCCCAAAGGCCTCTTATGCTATACCATTCTATTGGGCATTGAGCTGCAGCACATGAATTTGAGAAAATAAACATTCAGACACAGCTGGATTACTAGAGTAGGTGTAATTCCTACCTTTTAGAAACTATAACCTAAAATGAATGGTCCGTGGTATGATTAAATCCATGAAGAGCCAAGGAAGACACCAATCAAAACAATACAGGAGAAAAAATTGATTTAAAAAAAAAAGCAAAATGAATAACAGAAGATCAAGCTGAGTGGGAGACGCACCTTGTGAGGAACTCTTTCTCCTTGTGTTAAAAAGCCCACAGAGTGAGGAGGAAGACAAGAAACGTTGCAACTTACCATTTCCTCTTATGTTGATCAACCCGAGGATTCTTGCCATAAAAATGAAAATAAATAAAATTAAATTGAAGAAAAAAGATAAAGAGGTATCGCTTATGCCTTTTTTTCAAATAAGCATCAACTAACAAATAAAAAGGAGATAGGAACTGAGTGGCATTTTTAAGGAAAAGTTCACTCCCTCATCTTTTTGATTTCTAATCCTCATCATTAAAGCCTCCTTTTAGTAGACATTTTATTTATTTATTTATTTATTTATTTATTTATTTATTTACTTTGTGGTCTGTGGTGTGGGGTATGTGTGTGTGTCTATTGTGTGTATTTCTGTGTGTGTCCATTATGTGTATGTGTATGCGTGTCTGTGTGTGCCTATGTATGCCTCTGTGTGTGTGTGTCTGTGTGTGTATGTGTGTGTGTGTGTGTGTGTGTCTGTGTGTGCAACATGTGTATGTGGAAGTCAGAGGATAATTTTCAGGAGTCAGTTTTTCCTTCCATCTTGCAAGTACCAGGGAGCAAACTCAGATAGTCAGGGGTAGTGGCAGGTTCCTTTACTCACTGAGCCATCTCACCTGCCCGTAAAATCTCCTTTTTATTGCAGCAGGTCCTCAATCTCTGTGGTGGTTTATAAATGCTTTACCCAGTGAGTGACACTATTAGGAAGTGTGGCTTTGTTGGAGTAGGTGTGTCACTGTGGGCATAGACTTTAGAACCCTCGTCCTTGCTGCTTGGAAGACAGTCATCTAGCAGCCTTCAGATGAAGATGTAGAACTCTCAGCTCCTCCTATATCATGCCTGCCTGGATGCTGCCATGCTCCGGCCTTGATGATAATGGACAGAACCTCTGAACCTGTAAGGCAGCCCCAATTAAATGTTGTCCTTAAAAGAGTTGCCTGGGTCATGGTGTCTGTTCACAGCTGTAAACTGTAACTATGACAGTTTCCATTCTTACCATCCATCCTGGACGCCCTCAGTCCCGTTTCTCACGTTCTCTGTTCATGTACAAGGGCACAGAGGAAAGGTGAATGAAGAAGCTGGTATACCAGATGGTCCAGACAGACAATGTTTTCTACAGTGGTGTCCTTCACTCCATAGGTGGTGCTCCTGGCTTTAGGGGAAGCCTCTAAGACAGATTTGCACTGTTTTTTTTTGTTTGTTTTTTTAATTTTCATCTTATTTTGTCAATTAACAGGTAATTATATCGATTTGTAAGGCACAGTATGGTACTTCAGTTGGTGTCTATAGTGTATATGGATCATTGATCCATTGTCTTAGCATTCCCTTGTGTTTGCAGATTTCAAGCTGCTCTGTTCTGGCTGCTTATGAAACGTACATCAGGTTATGAGAGATTGTAGTAATTCTTTGTTGTTATAGACCCCTATAGATTTTTTTATATAACTGTGTTGGGAACCCACCATCCAACCTCCTGCTGTGTTCTCTCCACATGGCCTTTCCTAGCCTCTGGTAACCATGACTATAACCACAGCCAATGTTTTAAGCTTCCAAATGTGAGTAAAGACGCTGTCTATCTCTCTATCTGTGCCTGGCTTGTTTCACTTAACAGAGTTCTGCTGAGGCACATCCGTTTCTCTTCAAATGACAGAACCTCATTCATTTGGTATGGTGAGTAAATAATCTATATAGTGTGTATATACTATTTTCTCTATCCAGGGGCACTTTGATTGATTCTGGCTTGCCTACAAGGAGCAGAACTGCAATAAACATGGGAATGTACATATAATTTTAATAAGATGATTTAATTTTTTCAGTGGAGAATTTCACCAGCTTTTTTTAAAAAAGCTTTTTTCATTATTTAATTTATTTACTTTACATCCTGATTGTAGCCCCTCCCTCCTTTTCCCAGTCCCACCCCCACAAGCCCCTCCCTTACTGTCCCCTCCCCTTCTCTGAGAAGGGGAAGTTCCCCCACCCCCGCCCCATGGTCACCAACCTGTCTTGACACATCAAGTCACAGCAGAACTAAGCACATCTTCTCCCACTAAGGCCCAACAAGGCGTCTAGCTAGGGAAATGGGATCAATCCACAGGCAGGCAACAGAGTCAGAGACAGTCCTAGCTCCAATTGTTAGGGGACCCACATGAAGACCAAACTGCACATCAGCTTGTAGGGGGCCTGGGTCTACCTCCTGCATGCTCTTTACTTGGTGTTTCAGTCTTGGTGACCCTAATAGGCCCAAGTTAGTTGGCTCTGTGTTTTTCTTTTGGTATCCTTGACTCTTTCGGCTCCCTCAATCCTTCCCCCCACTCTCCCATAAGTCTCCCTGAGCTCTGCCCATCATTTGCTGTGGGTCTCTGCATCTGTTTCCATCAGCTGCTGGATGAAGCCTCTCAGGAGACAGTTATGCTAGGCTCTTGTCTGCAAGCACAGCAGAGTATCAGTAATAGTGTCAGAGGTTAGCTCTCTCTCATGGGATGGGTCTCAAGTTGTGCCTGTCATAGGTTGGCTATTCCCTCAGTCTCCGATCCATCTTTATCCCTGTGCATCTTGTGCATTTTTTTTAAAAAAAAATTTATGTGTGAACTTGTGTATACATTGGGCATGTTTGTGTGTGCATGTATGTGCCTGTGGAAGAAGTCAACCTCAGGACGTTCTCCAGTAACAGCTTACCTTGGTATTTTATTTTAATTAATTAATTAATATTTTTATATCCCATTGTAGTTTACTCTCCTTTCTCTCTTCTCCCAGTCCTCCCATCCTACCCCAACCCCACAACACACACACACACACACACACACACACACACACACACACACACACACACACACATACTTCTGGCTACTCTTCCTCCGTTTTTCTTCAGTAAAAGGGCAGGGATCCCTTGGATGTCAACCAGACACGGTATAACAAGTTGAAATAAAACTAGGTACCTCCTCCCCTATTAAGGGGGGATGAAGCAGCTCAGTAGGAGGAAAGGATCCCAAGAGTAAGCAGACGGATCTCCTATTGGCCTTAGAGCAGTAGGCTCATACTGCAGCCCTTTTAGCATCCCTCATGTTTGGTGACCTCCCCAACCATAAATTTGTTGTTGCTCCTTCATAACGTAATTTCATAACTGCTATGAGTTGTAATGTAAATAACTGATATGCAGGATATCTGATATGTGACCCCTGTGAAAGGGTCATTCAACTCACAAGGGGTCGAGACCCACAGGTTGAGAACCACTGGCCTAGAACTTCCCAGGTGGGCTAGGGTGCCTGGCCAGCAAATCCCAGGGATGCTCTAGTCTCAGTGCTGAGATTGCAATTCCATTACATCTGACATTTTTTTTTCCAAATGTGGGTTCTGGGGTTCTAACTCAGGTCCCATCACTTACATGCAAGCGGTTTACTAACTGAGTCATCTCCTCGGGCCCTGCAAATACCTTCTTTCCTGTCAGAAAACTTTCCTGGCTAAACTTAGAATTTTTGACTGACTTGTTTTGTTAATGTTTTTTAGACGCTTGATTGGCTATCAGTGTGACAGCACCTCCCAGATTGTGCTTTCTGCGTTTGCTCATGCATTTAATCCCCTGACTAATGAAAACCCTAATGTTTCCTCCCAAAAGGGGATGGACAGCTTATTTCTTCTTGTGTTGGGAAGAACTGATATTTGGTTCCCGTAGCACAATTATACTCATTTAGATCATAATCAAGGGGTGCTATATGCCAGACCTTTAAAAAAAAAGAAGGAGGAGGAAGAGGAGGAGAAGGAGGAGGAGGAGGAGGAGAAGGAGGAAAGAAAAGTTAAACCTTGCCCCAAGGTACTGTCTTTAGAAAGATTGGAGAGTGGCTTCTAAAAGTCCATCATTTTACATGCATGGGACAATGTTGCTTTATACTTCTGGGTAGAGCTGGCTGTGTGAGGCCAACTGCTTCATATTTCACCAAGGATGAAACCACTGTAGCCCAGAATAAATTCCCAGAAAAAATTAATGAACTAAAATTGTATATTTGTAGACATTTGTGTTTGTGTGTGTGTGTGTGTGTGTTTTCAGTCTTCCTGGAGCACCTGGTAATGGCTCTGTGGCAGGCCACAGGGAACATAGAAAGATCATTGTGTATAAGCACTCTCACCAGGATGTTTCTAGAATGTGCTTCTGTCGGTGAACAAAGGTGGATATTATTGGGTCTCTCTTCACCAAAAAATAATAAAACTGATTTATTAGGTGGATTTGGAAAAGAGCCTAGAAAACTCTGTTTCGGAGTGAGGACCTGCTTTGGAACGTTTCTCTGTCCTATAAAGCTCACTCATGGAGTGTCTTCTTTCCTCCTGTGCTGTTTGTGAAGTCATTCAACTGAAAAGTCATTCAACTGAAAAGATTCAATCAACAGTAGATCAAACCTACTTGAAAGTGTTGGGGAGATAGTTTGGTTGATAAAGTGCTTGCCTTACATGTAGGAAGTCTTGAATTTAATCCCCAGAAAGCATGTTTTTAACTAGAAGCTGGATATGGTAGTGTCAAACAAAGTTGGAAAAAAATTAAAACTCCTGTAAAATAGTTGCACTTGATGTCAAGTGACTTGGTAATGTTCTTGTATCCAAAAGGTTTGATCTATTATAAATCTATCAGTAGTGACTATTTCTGCTATGTTGTGTTGTGTGTGTGTGTGGGGGGGTGTATGTATGTGTATGTGTGTGACACATACATGCACGTGGAAGTCAGGAACTGACACCGAATGTCCTCCTCAATGGCTTCCCCACAATATTTTTCTAAGCCAGGGTCTCTCACTAAACCCAGTCCCCATGAGTAACTCTTTCTCATGCTCTGATCTATTAAAATAATTTAAAGAAATACTGATTTCCATGATGATAGAATAAACATACTTTCAATGGTACTTTTGAACTTGCATTCAACTGAAGTCAATCTTGGACCATGACAGCAGGTACATACCTAGATTGAAGGTCATCAAGAAACAATTGGGCCCTGACATTGGCAAGCCCTACATGTGACCTCACTGTAATTGAGACAGAAAACCAAGAGGCCTTGAGTGTCTTCATCACAGTGATGAGCTGAGAGTGGATTACACCTACTTTACAAAACAGACACGTGGCTCTCTGTACCCATGGGATCTCATCCAAAGATTCAATCAACACTAGATCAAACCTATTTGAAAGTGTTGGGGAGATAGTTTGGTTGATAAAGTGCTTGCCTCACATGTAGGAAGTCTTGAATTTAATCCCCAGAAAGCATGTTTTTAACTAGAAGCTGGATATGGTAGTGCCCATTTATAATGTCAGCACTGGGGAAGTAGAGACAAATGATTCTCTGAGGCTTGCTAGCCTACTTGGGAAGTTCTGAGCCAGTTAGAAACTCTGTCTCATAAAAAGGTAGAAGATTCCTGAGGAACAGTACACTGAGATTGTCCTCAGCCTGCCATATACCACACACACACACACACACACACACACACACACACACACACACTTGCTAAAAATGTGTCTGCATTGAGTATATACTTACTTTTTTGCCATTAGGTTGTTCAAAGAAACAACGTAAGTACTTATATGGTATTTACATTGTGTCTGTTATTAGAAATAATCTAGAGATAGTTTAAAGGATGCAGGGGACTAATCACAGGTTCTGTGGAAATTTCATGCTACTTTATATGGAGGACATGAGTATCTAAAATTGGGTATCTCAGAGTGTCCTGGAATCAATCCTTTGTGAACATGAAGGAACCACTGTACTTGGGTGGACTGAGCCAGCCTCAGTCTAAGGACTTTGTACTTCTCATCTGTTTAGAGTTCATAGCTTTTTATCTTGTTTTAATTTGAGGAAACAGAGGAGAGAGATTTGTTGCCCAAGGTCACACACAACCAGTCCAAGATCTTAGAGCCAAGGCCAACCAAATGGGCTCCCAACTCTCCCCCAGCCAGTGTGTTCCAAGGGCTATATGTATTCCAGATGGGTCTGTGACCTTTCACTCCTGGCTCAGTTTCTACATAGCCAACTGTCCTAGGTGTATTTCTGTTGCTGTGATATTGCAGCCTGACAAAAAGCAACTCCTGAGATAAAGTCGACATTTTTAGTTCATCATTCCTGGTTACAGTTCATTATTGCTGGGAAGTCTCACAGTAGCAGGAGCTCAAGATAGCTAGTTACCTTGTACCCATGGTCAAAGGAAAAGAGAAGAAAACACATGTCTATAAATACTGCTGAGCTGTGTTAATGTGATAGTTAAAACTAATAATTATATCATGCCCACTTGCTGTCTCTGGTATAAGACCCCTCCTGACTACCACTGTCTTAGTTAGGGTTTTATTGCTGTGAAGAGACCATGACCATGGCAGCTCTTTTAAATTCCTATAAAGGAAAATATTTAATTGGGCCTTTTAAACTCATGTAAAGGAAAATATTTAATTAGTCCATTGTCATCATGGAGGGAAGTTTGGTGGTACACAGGCAGACATGGTGCTGAAGACATAGCTGAGAGTTGTACATCTAGATTGGAAGGAGCCACTAGGCCTGGCTTGAGCTTCTGAAACCTCAAAGTCTGCCCCCAGTATCACACTTTCTCCAACAAGACCACAATTCTATGAGTCTATGAATTTCATCATTCTGACCACCACACTCATTTTTAAAAAGCTGGTGTGTTGCTAAAGGTACATGATGACCAAGGAAATGAATGTTCACTGGGAGAGTAATCTCCAAAATTTCAAGTGCTGAGTGGCACTTGGCCTACTGGGAACTAACTGTTTTCTTCCAAAGAATGAGTCACCAGAAGAGACAGGGCCTTGAGGAAGAAAGAAAAAAGGTAACTGGTGAAGCTAAGGAAGATTTTTAAAATGGAGCTAATAGACTAGGTCTAATAGCAGGGATAGGGGCATGTAGGGAAGGAATGAGAAGAGGTCACAAAAGAATTTTGAAAGGGGTTAAAATTTCGTAGTAAATTCATTGATGCTTCATTTTTCATAGCTAAACAACTGATAATACTCAAAAAATATATAATGGTGTGTTCACTAAATATTTTAAATTCATCTTTTAGGCCTGCCTATCTATCAGGAGCAGAGGCTTTGAACTTTAGCTGGATACATTGGTTGCTGTCTTAGTACTTCGACAAAAAAAAAAAAATACTTGGTAGATGCAACTTAAGGGAAGAAAGCTTTGTCTTGGCTCATGGGTTCAGAGGACTTTAGCCCATCCTGGCAGGGAAGACCTGGTGACAAGAAGCAGTTCTGTTTGTGACAGTGGGAGTAGCGGGTGCTACTCTTCACATCAAGAGTGACAAGGATTAGAAAGCACAGAGAATCAGAAGCAAGGATAACCTTAGAGGTCTGACCTTAGTCACCTGCTTCCATCAGCTAGGTGCCACATCCGAAAGGTTCTATGGCTTCTCTGAACAGCGCCACCAGCTGGTGACCAAGTGCTCAGACACAGGAGCCTGTGGGGGATGTTTCTCACCCAAACTAAAACAGTGGGTTATGGCGCCATTTTGTATGAGTCAATGCATACATGTGTAAAACAAGGACAAACTTTGGCATGGTTATAAATAAGCAAATAAAATCAGTGGGTTTTTTTTGAAGAAAGGATTATTGAAAATACTTTCGTTTTTATGAATTTTATCAGGATTGTTATTTTTTTTCAACAAATGGGTATTATGTTTGTGAAAATACAAAAAGACTGTGTCTCTTTCCCCAGAGAAGATAAATACCTTTCTTGCAAAGAGGCATGCATAGCCTGAAGAGCCAGTCTGGGTGTGTGGAGATTGTCTTTCTTTCCCCTTTCTTGCTTTGCTTACATGGTGGTTAGATGTTTCTTGTTATCCTCCTGAGTGACGTGAGAAAGAGGTGTACAGAACACACCACTGTGCTGGAGAAAAGATTGCTGGGGGTGCTGCCTTTGGGTGTCTGTTCCTCATGTGAGACTTCCTAGGAGACATCTTTCCTGGGTCTCTGTATCACGATGAGCTAGTATCCCTGAGCATCTCAGGCTTCTTTCCTAAAGACATGGTGATTCTTGTGCCTATCTTGCATATTACTTTGTGTGGCAACTAGGAGGTTTTAGAGATAATGCGTGTATGATGGGTTGCTTTGTTTCTGTTGGGGTTTTTTTTGTTCTTTTTATTTGTTTGTTTGTTTTTTCCTGCCCAGAAGCATAATCAGCTTGCATAAATCTAGGTATAACATTCCAACAGCAAACCTTGCTGCACTTCCTTCCTTTCCTCTGTATTTTGTATTTTGAGGATCCTTGCAACTTATGTCAAGTAAGCACATGCCACTGTCAACTGCTCATCCACTACCAGGTTCACCACCACCCCATCACCCATTTGAAAGGCAGTGGTTTGGACGGAGTGCAGCCCAATGCTTTAAGTAGCTACTGTGAGAACCCACTGAACTTCCTGTATTACAGATCAGAATGCAGAGGTGCATTGCCTTTAATAAAAAGCTTGGGTTCCTTTAAAGCAGGTAGGAAGAGAAAGGCTTCCTACCTTTTAATACTTGGATTTGGATCCATTTACATGGTATAATTTGGGTTTTAGTGGTGCACACAGTCTTGCATAATGTATTGACCATTCTAATCTTGACTGCAAGTATTCCTTCAGCTGACCTCCACCTATTTACTCTCTGTCATTCAGAACAAAATTCGCCCGGAAATAGCTTTACTCTCTTCTCCACCCATTTAGTTTCAGCTGGCTGTTGTGTACAATGTGTGTTAAGGACTCACTGCAATAACTTCTGTATGAGGAAACCTGGAATGCGTTTCTGGAGCTTCGGGATTCCAGCGTCTTTCTCCCGGGTCTCCAGAGCTTCTTATCGCTTCATGTCCCTGCCAATGACAGTGAGGTTCATGAGACTCTGCCCACTCTGCTTTTGTAGCTCTCTTGCCACAACTCCAAGCCTGCCTGTGTGCTTTTGATTACACTTGAGTCTCATGAGTGTCAACCTCCTGGCTGAGACCCACAGCCCCACTTTCTATCCCACCTGTCCATTAGGGTGATTTAAAGTCCAACAAAAGTGTGACTGCACCTTAAAGGGTCTCATGCTCCTTGTGTGAAAAAGGATCCTGTTCTAGAGTTTCCAGCCTTCCTGTCTATGACTTATAAGAATTGCTCATTTCAAGTTTTTCTATGGAGTGAATCCTATGCCAATCTAACTTGAACAGTGTCTGCCCATGGTATCCTCGTCATATCAAGAAGATAAGGGAGCTCCACATGCAGAAAAGTTACCATGACAACCAACAAGTCCTGTTTTCCCCTCAGAGACTCACCCAGTGGTGCAAAGACCAGTTCAGAAGGCATATAGGGATAAACATATTTGACATGGGTTCTGTTGAAATTTAAATAACCTGCTGTAGCAGTAGTACATTAATCCTCTCTAATCTCCCCAGTGACTGCAGTGGCATGAGTTCCTTGCTGCCTGCCCCAATGGACTGGGTTCTCAAAATGAAAGGCACATACATGCAACCTTATATTAAATATGCCTTAATCAGCTCAATGGCTAGGCCACTTCCAAACTTCCACATTTCTAATGCCTCCCCTCTGATACTCCTGAGTTATTACTTAATAAAATCTACATTCCATCTTTGGTACCCTAGACCCAATGGGGGCCAGCAGTCTTCCCCAGCTCTTACATGATGGTTTCTCTTCTGCAGACTCAAGCCTGGATCTTATTCCTTTTCTGGCCTGGCAATTCTGTCCTTCTCTTGGCTCTCTTGCCCATGAAGCCTAAAGTCCTCCTGTGTCTCCCAGCCCAGCCATTGGCCGCTAGCAACTTAATTTGCAAATCAAAGCCAACTGGGGTCAGGGATCCTCAGCATCTTACATATAGGATTCTGTGCAATTGGGAACCCAAATAACGTAATACAAGCATTAAACCAAACCCAAAACAAACCTATTTTCTTTTTTATTTAATTTTATTTTTTGAAAGTAATTTTCTTACTATATATTCTGACAATAGTTTCTCTTCTCTCAACTCTTCCCAGCTCCTCCAAACCCTTCCAATTCCATGCCTTCTTTTTCTCAATCTTACAAAAACAGACAAATGAAAATATAAACAAACAAGAATAAGACAAAATGAACAAACTAAGAACAACTGAGAAAAAAGCACAAAATAAGAAACTGTAATGTACAAGCAAAAGATCAGTAAGTTAAAAAGAAATCTTTAAAAAACACACCTTTGAATTCTTTTGGTATTGGCTATATCTGGGCCTGGTGCACCACCACCCCATCAGTCGTTTGAAAGGCAGTGGTTTGGATGGAGTGCAGCCCAATGCTTTAAGTAGCTGCCATGAGAACCCACTGAACCATACAATGTGGTTTGTATGTCCAATCAGACTCCCTTAAAGAAACTAATTTTTCATTTGCAAGCAGTTGTTAATTGGAGATAGCTTCGTGGTTGGGGATAGCAGCTCATAGACCTACCATCTCAGCACTGGGTTTGGGCCTGTTTTGGATCTATGCCAGCCAAATACCTATTGCCACAGCCCCTGAGAGTTTGCAGGCACTTTGCTCATGGTGTTTTAGAGTGCCTTATTTTCCTGGTGTTATCCATCCCTTCTGACTCTTAAACTCTTTCTGCCTCCTTGTCCTCAATTTTTCTTGAGCCCTTAAGGGAGGGATTTTTCGAAGACATCTTATTTAGACTGAGTGGTCCAAGGTTGCTCAGTCTCTCTGCACACTATCCAGATGTGGATCCCTGTAGTTACCATCTACTGCAGGGAAAAATATTCTCTAATGATGACTGAGTGTGACACTGATGTATGGGTATTGCAGAATATTATTAGGAGTCATTTTATTGTTCCTTTAGCAGAACAATAGTATTTGCTTTTCTCTTAGGCCCATGACCTATCTGGTCTCAGATTCTTGGCCATCCGAGCCATTTCAGGCATGAGCTCCAGCTCTTGGAGTGGGCCTTAAATCTAATCAGAGAGGGGTTGGTCACTACCACAATGTCTGGTCCATTATTGTGCCATTGTGTCACGCAGGCAGGTCACCTGCAAGTCAAAGGGTTTGTTGCAGTGTTGATGTTTACCTTCCTAGCCTGGAATATGTGGGGTACCCTATAGTACCAGTCAGTAGGGGTGAAGGTTCTAGTTGATCACCAGCTCAACCTCTTAGTGATCAACGGAATATATGTGTTCTTTAGCAACGGGGTCTCACCATCAGTTTGAGGAGAGCAACCAACAGTTTTGGGCACAGTCTGGGTTGTTTAAGGGTTTCCATGGGGCCACTTTGGTCAACAATTCAATTAGTGTAACCCAGTCTTGATGGTTAGAGATGTCTAGTTGGGGCTATGTTTCCTAATAATTTGGTGTTTCCTTTTAGATTTCTCCTTAAATATATATATATTTAAGGAAGCTTCTACTGTAGTAGGTTTTCATGCAGCCCCTCAAATGGCCATTTCTGATAACTATCCCTTTCTGTATTCTTTTCTTGACCCATGTCTTCCTCAACCCCCAATCTTTGTTCCTCTCTAACTATATATTCTATTTCCCCTTCCTTGGGAGATACTCCCCACTCCCAGTTTCTTCCTCCATACCTAACCTCTGTGATTATTCAAATAGTAGAATGCCTATAGAAGGTTTAAAAGCTAAAAATCCACATTGTGGTGGTTTGAATATGCTTGGCCCATAGTGAATGGTAGGTGTGGCCTTGTTGGAGGAAGTGTGTCACTGTGAGGGTGGGCTTTGGAGATCACCTCTTATGTCAGGCTCCACCCATTATGGAAGAGAATTTCTTCCTAGCTGCTGAGGATGCTAGTTTCTCCTGGTTGCCTTCGAATCAAGATGCAGAACTCTCATCTCCTTCTCCAGCTCCATGTTGCCTACATGCTGTGATGCTTCCTGCTGTGATGATAAGAGACTAAACCTCTGAACCTGTAAGTCAGCTCCAATGAAATGTTTGCCTTTGTAAGAATTGCCTTGGTCATAGTGTCTCTTCATAGCAATGGAAACCCTAGCTAGTACACACATATAAGAACATAAATACCATATTTGACATTTAGGGTATGAATCACCTCAGTGAGGATGATTTTTTCTTTATATAGTTCCATCCATTTACCTGCTAATTTCATGATTACACTTTCTTTTAAAATGGCTGAATAATATTTTATTATATGAATGGATCACATTTTTGTGATCCATTCATCTGTTGAGGAATATGTAGGCTGCTTCCAATTTCCAGCTGTTATGAATAGAGCAGCAATGAATATGATTAAGCAAATGTCTCTGTAAATAGGATGCAGAGTTCTTCGGGTATATGCCCAAGAGTGGTATATCTGGGTCTGGAGGTAGATCTATTGCTAGCTTCCCTAGTAATTGTCACACTGGTGCCCACAGTGGCTGTCCTAACTTGTCTCCACCAGCAATGGATGAATGGGCGCTGTGGCTCTCTCACCTCACATTTTCAGCAGCATGGGATGCCATTCTTCTTCTTGATCTTGACCATTCTGGCAGGAGCAAGGTGAAATCTCAAAGTAGCTTTAATCTGTGTTTCTCTAATGACTAAGGTGCTAAGCATTTCTTTTTTCAACAACTTGTAAATAACCGGTTTCTTGCTATCTATAATAGCTAAAGCAAGGAAGGAATCTGATTATCTCATAAAACACAGAGGCTATATGTTAGGGGTCTGAGCATGGCTGGGTATGTCAGTAGTGTTCTCTTAAACCCCCAGGCTCTGATCTGTTTTACCATCATCATGAGAAGCTTTTTGAACTAGGACATTCCCAGAATGGAAATAAAATGGCTGTCAGAATTTTGTGCTCAACAGCTTCCCAAGTCACATACAATGAAGTAAAGGAACCTTCTTGATTCGCATTGAGTGTTTGCAACACACTGTGTTCGTTTCCCTGGGCTTCCTTTGCAAATGACCACATATTAGAAGCTTAAACCACAGAAACTACCATCCGATTCGCATTGAGTGTTTGGAACACACTGTGTTCATTTCCCTGGGCTTCCTTTACAAATGACCACATATTAGAAGCTTAAACCACAGAAATTACCATCCCTTAGGCTGGAGTCAGTAATTATCTCTTTGTAGATGTTCAACTTCTCTTCATGTCCCTCCACATTGCTTCCCTGTATATATGTCATTCTTTGTTTCTAACTTTCCCTTTTGCGGAGGCAATATTCATATTGGATTAGAGCCCATCCCAATGGCATCATTTCTCAGTCAATTGTCCCTGTAAAGACCCCATTTCATCAGGTCACATCCTGAGGTTCTGGGAATTAAAAATCTAACCTGTCTGTTGAGGGGTGCACAAGGAAAAACCATAACGCATGCCCACTCCCAAGCCAGTCATTAGGACAGGGAGCTAATGTGCATGGTTAGGACCAATGAAATCCATCCATCAGGGCTTCAGGTAGAACCTACCTTCCATGAGATTATGAGCACCAAAACAAAGTGAAGGAAAAAGAAAGGTGATCATGTGGTAGACAACTAACCATATCTGCTATGGATATCCATTTACTCGTGAGGACGCTGAAGGTCAGAGGGGCACAACAGCCCATGTAAACCACACAGCAAGTTAGAGCTGGCCTGTGTGTACGTCTCTGGCACCGTTAGTGGGATTATCCATGTATTCATCTCCTAGGAAACAGTTTGTTATCTTTTCCTCTTCTAAAGAGTCTCTACCCAGGATGCAATGGGGCATGCAACGGGGGAAGAAGAGATCCAGTAATACCTCAGGAATATTTCCTTCTTTCTCCTTCCCCACTGCAATGGCTATTTTGGGTTTCCTTCTTGCTTTGCTCACCCCAACGGCCCCTCTGATGCTTCTTGGATGTAGCTGAATGTTTTCAGGCAAAACTCAAAAGCAAGACAAGTCAATGTCACCTTTGCATTTTCCCTTGGGCACATAAAGCACAGACAATTGAGGCCATGGCTGCAATGATCTAATACACAGAGACCTGGGGCTAGGACAGCAGATAGGGAGAAGGACATAACTGACCAGACTACAGTGTTCTGTAACCAGAACAGCCTACAGCAAGAATGACTGAAATTAACTTATGTCATACAGTGTCCTGAGCTCTTCTTAGACATAAAAATTTCAAATTCAGCTTCCCAATAAACCTGTATCTTCCCATGCCAGGGCTGACTGCCAATAGTCCTCTTTAGCTCTCCTGTGTTTGGCTTCATCTGTCTTATGACGTATAGGAAACACAGTATGTGCAGCTCAGAACAGATGACTGGGAAATCCACCCAGAACAGCCGCACACTAATCAGCTGCTGCACATCTGTCTTTGCAAGCAGAAATGCAAGTGTTGAACAAGTGATGGACTTGTCTCCTCTAGTTTGGTTTGATAAAAAACATGGGGATTGGCTATTAGCCTGGAAAAGTTCATCAAATATGTAATATTTCTGTACATGGGATGGAGATGTAGTTCTGTGGCAGAACCTTTGGCCTCCATGTATAGGCTCTGGACTCAGTCTGCAGCTCTACAAAACAAGATTTGAGTGTATGAATATGTTTGTATGCTATATTGTGTGTATCAGTATAAAATTCATTTGCATGTAAGTATGTGCATTTCAAATATAAAGGCAGCAAAGAAAGTATACAGTATTTTAATAACTTTCCCATGAAGAAACAAATCTCAGCCTTTATCTCCAGGTCATTCCTCTGTTTCTTTTCCCCATCACACATACGCCCTACTGACAGCATAACCAACAATTTCCTACTTTGGTTTCATGCCTCATCTCACCTACCCTGCGAGGTGATGGAGGAAGACTCTTCTCCTACCACACCTTCACTGTGAGCCCCTGTGTACAGCAGCATCAAGTTGTGAGTGAGTTGGGTTAGCCAGCCTCTGTTGTGAGGACCTGAAGCAGGATTTGGAGTTGAGAGTATTTAACTCCCGGACTTATTACATGTGATATTGGCTCTACAGTGAGAGTTACCTGAGATAGCACCTTTCTGCCTTCTCCAAGTGGAAGCTTCCTGTGGGGATGAATCCTGATTAGAAGGCACCAGATGGGGATGGGGCACAGCAGAGAAGGTTTTCTTCCCTGGCCTCTTCCCCTTTAGACTCGTGACATCAAGAACAGAGGCTGCAACTCCAAAAGTGGCAGAAGAGGGAGAATTGGAGGGGTTGGGGGATGGGTAAAGAAGAATCATAGTCATACAAAGTAAAGAAGGAAAAGTGTCGAAAAAGTAAGGAGCCCAGGCTGGTTCCCATGGTTACAGCAGAGATGACCCCCAAAGCCTGTTTTCTTTTGCTCTTGTTTCCTCTTCAGACTACATCCGGTCCATCTCTCACCTCCCATTAGTCACCCATCTGCCAAACAAAGAGAACAGCTGCTTTCCTCAATCAGTAATGCCAGTACAGCCTGTTGCAGGGTTTGGCCATTTCTTGTGCCTTCCAAAGGAGCCTACAGCATATAATGAGAGGTTTTATCTAGAGGCACAGAAGTGATGTCAGCTCTCTGTGACCTCACACTTCCTCTGTTAATTAGTTTCTCTGAGTCGCTCCCGATTCCATCACTGACATTTTTAATGGTAAGAATTGTTTGGAGGTCATGCAAAGGATAATCCTCTACAGGAAGATAATATCAAGGGTTTAGGTAATTTAAGAATCCAAAGGCAAAAGAATATATCTGACTTACGTGAATGCCATTCAGCTTATTGAGAGATGACCTAAGTCTGTATCATGACACATGGCATCTCTGTCCATGTTCATATTCATGAAATTTTATGGGGGGAGAGGGTGAATAGAAAGCTGAAATATTAGCTCACAACTTGTTCTAAACACTCATCAAGATTTACTAAGACTTAGATTCGTCTAAGGTAATTTTCAACTCTTTGAGAGGCACCTGAGCCAGTTGATCATTTTGAGGTGCTTTGAATTGGCGTGGGGACTGGTATCTGAGCACCTAGTGCATATGAACTAGGGTTTTTAATTTAAGCTGCCTTTTCAACATCAGAATTCCAGCTGGGGATGCATTGTAGTGGGTAGAGGGCTGGCCTCATGCACTAGAGACCCTGAACTTGATTCCCTAAAGTAAGATGTTGAATACACACACACTACCACCACCACCACCACCACCACCATCACCACCAACTCTTCCTTCTCCACCCCCCTCCTTCATCATCATCATTATCCCAGACACTTCAGAGGGTAGAATCTAGAGAATCAGGATTTAGAATTCATGCTTGGCCACAGCAGACTACAGGCCCACCTAGGCTACTTTAGAACCTCTCCCAAGACAACAAAAGATCCCTGGACTAAAAGCTCATCTTCCTGTCCACACGTGGCAGGCATCAAGTCTGGCCCACAGGTCTTTTTATCCCTCGAAGATCCACATACTGGTAAATGTCTACCCAGATAAATAGAACCATGGAGACCTATGGTGATAATTTAAGTTTCCTACTTACATCCATTTGCAATTCATTCAATATACTCTACTTGAGTGTCTATACTTTGTTCTTAAAATTAACCCTGACTCATTCTCTAGGTCAGGCCATGGTTTTGCTTGTTTTGTGTTGTTCTGGAGATTTTTTTGATTTATTTGTTTTGTTTTGCCTACCAGCAAGAAGACAGAAATTTTAAGACATTAAGATGCAAAAATTGAAGAAGGGTCTCATATCTAACAAGATTGAAAAAGACAGGGTAAGGATCTGTATGAAGGAAGTCTTTGATAGTTCTGCTTGACCATGTCCGATTTGAGGTGTCCGTTACATATCAGGTTGATAGTTAACCAAGATCAACAAGGAGGTTAGCACTGGAGTTAAGAACTTGGAAATCATCGATGTATAAATGTTTCCTCCCATGACAATGACTGAACTTAACCTTGGGAATCCTAAGACTGAGCCCAGAGCATAACAAGGAAACCTGGGAAGAAGAGACCAGTGGGATAAGAGGAAAATAACATCATTAGTGATCTGGAAAGCAAGTGTTTTAAAGGTGAGTATTGCCTAAATATTGCTATCTAGTCAAATAAGATGTGGGTTCAAGAGCAGCTGTTGTTCTGGTTGGATGAAAATTAACCAGGACACTGTTGAAGTCCAAATACTGGAAACTTCATCCTAAAACTCCTACCTTAATGGTATTTTGACATGAGATCTTTGGGAGAGAATTAGTACTAGATAAGGCTTTGAAGCTAGAGAACTCATGATGGCCTATACAAGAAAGCCGAGTCCTAAAAGATGCTGGAATGCTTGGTGAGATTTGGGTAGGCCATCTGCCTGTAGAGAAGATAACAAACCTACATGAGACCATCAGATTTAAGGTGATGGTTCACCTGGAAGTTGTCAGGAAACACTCCAGATACATCACTCTACATTGTCTCCTCCTCAATTCATTGCCACGGTATAGGTCCTGAATATCCCCCTGAGGACTATGTGTTTGACCCACAGGATGGCGCTGTTGGGAGATGGTGTTCAGGAGGTCAACAGAAGTGTACCCTTGAAGGAGGTTCAGGACTCCATGCCAGTTGCTCCATCTGTGGTTTTCAATTCCAAGATTATCAAGTGACAAGTGCCTTCGCACTACCACATATTTCTTCAGTGAATGATATTCTATCTCATCATGAGCCCAAAGAGTTGATCATGGACTCTTGAATAGCTCCCCACCTTAAATAATACTCTTTTCTTTCTGTCTCCTCCTCTTATTTATTAAGTTGTAGTTTAAACAAGATGAACTGAAATAAGGTGTACAAATCTTCATGAGTATTAAGGGTGCATAGGTCTGGTCATCAGGTATCTAGGTTTGATACAGTCTACTTGGAAGTGCTGCCGCTCTGAAGGGAAAGGCACAACTGTTCAGATTGCTGCAGGAGAAGTTTTTCCAAATGTAAGTCTAAGACTTCTATTCTAGAAGGAGATGGTTTCTCTAGTGAAAGTGCTACAACTCTGGACAAAGGGCCTCAGCTAAAGCATGCATTGCTGCAGAGGGACAGGGCATTCATTCTGTTCATCTTGGTGGGGCTCTTCATCTGTGGCACTGGAGACTTCCTTTAAAGGTCAGGGTTGTCCTGTGCTAATCCTCTTCTTTTCATTGATGGCTCCTGGAGAGCCCTTTTGATCTCCCAATTAGTGAGCTGCTCCATGACTTCCTTGATTGAATGATAAACTGGAAATATTCCCCCAGTCTTCGGTTTTCTCCTTCTTGAAATCTTGTGGAGGTTTGGAAAATTCCCTGGAGTTAGTGTCTTATGGACAGGAAGTCATGAAGTATTCTTGAAACGAAAGTTACCTCCATGCCTTTCTTTGAGCTGTCCGGTGGTTCACTGGAAAATGACTGCTTCCATACCAACTCCCAGGAGCATAGTTGCATCGAATAAAACAATTTCAACAGATGACTGAAGAGCCATAACCCCAGCACTTGGGAGGCAGAGGCAGGAGGATTTCTGAGTTTGAGGCCAGCCTGGTCTACAGAGTGAGTTCCAGGACAGCCAGGGCTACACAGAGAAACCCTGTCTTGAAAAACCAAAAAAAAAAAAAAAAAAAAAAAAGTGATGTTATCTCAGCACATATTGTAGTCGCCATCTTGGGTTGGACAATGAAGATACAATTTCTTGGACTTAAGTGTTTCCGTCTCAATCACATGCACACGATGACTCAAGAAACACTGTTTCTAACCCATGTTGAGATAGTCATTGAGCCTCAGATCTGAAACGCTGGGGACATCAGGTAGAGGTCCTGTGGGTGGTGGATGGACTCCTGTATTTACAGTGCACAACAAACCTGCATGAGATCTGTTGTGTGGGCTCCTATGGTGGCCTTCAAACTGTAAAACCTGGCTCCTAGTGCGATCTCAGTGACAAAGCATGGATGTCAGGGTGCAATCTCAAAGCCCCCTGGACCCTAAGGTATTGGCATGCCATTTTCTTGGAAGCCCTCAGCCAGGAGGTAGGACTTGTTTTGTTTTGTTTTGTTTTGTTTTGGTTTTTCGAGACAGGGTTTCTCTGTGTAGCCCTGGCTGTCCTGGAACTCACTTTTGTAGACCAGGCTGGCCTTGAACTCAGAAATCCTCCTGCCTCTGCCTCCCAAGTGCTGGGATTAAAGGCGTGTGCCACCACCACCCGGCAAGGTATGACTTGTTAGAAGATTGCTCTGACACTGCCATAGAGTTGAGTCAATGTAGCAAGCCAACAAGTGACAAAGCAAGATGTCGATCCGCTATGGATTCAGGCAGCAATAGCCACTGACTGGTCCATCACAGCGGCATGGTCTCTGTGCTTGGTTGCCAGGACCAAGAGCTATGATGAGTTCTGGATAATTGCCCAGTTCTAGTGGTACTGCCGTATGGTTCACTCTTTTCTTTATAAACTGAGTGTCTCTGGCACTTTATTACAGAGCTTTTAAAGAAGTAACAAACACACCAGTAGTATATCTTCTTCATTAATGCAGGACACTTAAAAAAAAAAACGTAAACGAAATGCACTCTGAGACTTGGTCATATTCTCCAAACCCAACTATTATTCAGGAAGAAAATGTACACCCTTACAGAGAGGGAAACAAAATAATCAGTACTGAAAGGAAGTATAGAGTTGGGCTGATTGGCAACTCTTGTATCCCAGGCCACGCCCCCCTATCGAAAAAGCCGTCTTCACAAAAAAACCAAACCAAAACTAAAAACAACAAAAACAAAAACAAAAACAACAACAACAGCGAGTAGCAGATGAAATCAAGAGGCTGTGTCAGGCTCCCATAGGACCTCATGTTTTTACCGTCTTTAAATGTACGTGTGTACCTGTACATGTAGGAATGCGCGCGTGCATGTGGGGGTGGGGCGGGGCCGGGCCTGGAGGCCAAGAGGGCCATCTCCGCCCTCAGGCACCAGCCACTGCAGTTTATTTTTTTTTTTTAATTTGTTTTTGGTTTTGTTTTTTAACAGTCTCTAGCTGGATTGGAGCTCATTGAGTAGGTTAGGCCGGCTAGCCTGCAAATCCTGGGGACCTTACCTGTTTCTGTTTTACCAAGGCTGGGGTAGCAAGCACATGCCTGACTTCTTAACATGGGTTCAGGGGATCAAACTCAGGTCTTGGCAAGCCCATGATTGACTGACTAAACCATCTCCCTAGCTCAAATATTTATATACAATAAACGTACTCCCCCTGGCTTCCTTTCTTACATTTTTTACTGTGAAAATAAATCCAAGATTGGGGGAAAAAGTCTTTTGTTTCACTTCAATGCTAGGAAAAGGGTGGTGAACGAAGGTGGGGTGAAGTGACCTCATGCATATATTAGCCCCCCTCCTCCAGAGAAACTGAGCAGAATAATTACCCACACCCGGGCACACACCCAGGCTGCTTTATCTCCTGCAGGCAGAGCTGCTGGCCTGAGCCTGAGCCCTTTGCAGCCGGCTCAGCAAACCCAGCAGGGAAGGTTGAAGCAATGGGGTCCTCTTGCCATTGTTGTCCCTGAAGCCTCTTCCTGCAAGCAGTCCCAGAGGGTCACATCCTGCATGGATGTTAGTTCTGCACAGCATGATCTAAATATTTAAAGGCACCGTGTGCATATAACTTACTCAATACATAGGGGAAGTTTAATTCAAAAGCCCTCACCTCCCTCTAAATTGCACACATGGAAGTGCTATTACCCCAGGTTACTGACTGGATAGCTAAGGGTAGTGCAGAAGTGACCTTTTCCTGGGTCATTTTATCGTACTGGATTTCATAAGGCCATTTCCATTCACGTAGATGATATGCATTGCCCATGTTCACTCCACACCTCCCTCCTTCCTCTTTCTCACCCCTAAGCATCCCTCATGCTGCATTTATGCAGCACGTGATTTTATTCATGGCCAAATGAAGCAACTGCCCAGGTGGGAAGGACATCCTGGGTGCTGCCTGGTCTTCTCAGAGGACCTTTCGCTCAGGGCTCTTGGGGCCCAGATTTCTAGGTTCTAACTTTCCAGCATCCCCATTTTTTCTGCGCCCCACACTTTGTCACATCAGCCCACTTCTACCGAGCATTGCAGCACCAAGCAGGCCACAGCACCATACAGACCCCAGTCTCACACTGGGAGAGAGAGTGGAGGAACAGGCTGACAAGTCATAGCTCATGCAATGGATTCTGGGAAGCTATATGTTTGCCCTCAGTCACTCTCCCTCAAACTCCCACATTTGCTGTTGCCTCATGTCTGGTCTTACGGCCTCTTCTGATGACTCTCAGCAGACACCGGAGACGAGACCTTGGTATTCAAGGGCCTTACTACAGTGCAAGGTGCTTTGCCTAAGGGAATTTTATTTACCTGGAATCAGAGCCCATTAACAGTATTCCTGACAGCTCACTCCATGGAATTTCGCAGCTTGTGACTCTTGGGATGGGCACCACGGGTCCTCAGACCACTTTGCACTGTCTCCCACCTTGGATCTATAATGGACGTAGCTGCTGACCATGACCATTCATTTAGCAGCTTAGTTACTCCCTAACTGGCCACCTGGACCGCCTGCCCCAACTCCTCCCCACTCCAGAATGAGAGCTCCTTAGAGTACTTCCTCTATGAGGGGTAGCTGTGTGTTTCCCCAGACATATCCCCCAGCTGCCGCCTCCATTTTCCATCAGATCCCACACCCACTCTCACTCTAGAAGGTGAAGAATGAAATCACAGATTGACTCTTCATTTTTGTCAAATAACTTCAATGTGACAATTTTCCAAAAAAAGGAAACCTAAATAGACATTTTGGGAGTTAGAAATGGATGAATTCAGCAGTGAGATGGGTAGAAACAAAGTAAGGGTGTTGGCATTTATACAAGTGTGTTTACAATGCCTAGCCTTCTGTTTACAAAACTTCGCCTTGTGTTTACAAAACCTACTGTATAGGTTTGTCCATCCAAAGATAATATGACCTGAAGTGTTGAATTCCTCTGACACTGGGACTCTGGCACCCATGCCCGACTACTCTTCACTGAGTACTTCACTGATGAGGGTCTTGTTTGAAGCTAGCAACTTTCAATCCTATGCAAACTCACCGTTCTGTGGAGCTAAAGAAAAAATGGTCTTAGGACAGTGCATCCTTGCCATTCCTATGGAAGGCAGATTTCTAGAAGTTGAATGAACTGTCTTCAGAAAAGTAGATATGTTTTGAAAGCTGCATTAAACTTTTGTAGGTATGCAGAGTGTGTGGCTTCTTGCACAGGGACCCAAGCATGACATGAATTAGCGATCCAGGTTTGATGAGGGGCTCCCATTTTCTTAACTGTCTTCGCAATGTCCTAATAGGAAACCCTGATTTTCATTTTGCACCAAGCCCTTCAGACCCATCCCTGTTTGAGGGCCACTGTTGAGAAGTGGCTGGTTCTAAAAGACACTTTGGAACCTTCCTGCTCTGTGTGTGATTGTTTATTAATTCACGTACATGCTTGGAATTCTCATGAATGCTTGGAATTCTCTCTAGTGACTTAAACCCTCTTCCACGTTAGCTGAGCTTTCAAAAGCCATTTTTTTTTACCCCATTTAAAGGTGACAGGAAGGGTCAAGGTCACGGGAGTTAGTCTGATCTTGGGGCTTTTGTGCTCGGTGGAAATAAAAAACTTCCTTTCATCTCTCCTAGTCAACTCAGAAGAGCACCCCCACCACCTCAGGTTTCTCTTCAGTACTCCATGATGGCTCTTTCCATACTCACAGTAAATGGTGGAAAGTCGTAAGGACAATTGCTGGAGAGAAACGACAAGTTTATCCAACTAAAGCTTGCATTTGTGACACCGGACAAAAGACAAATCTAGAAAATCAAGAGGAACAGGCATGGTGGTCTGTATCGAGACTCCAAGATTGGTTGATTTGAGATGTAGGGTACGGAGTCTTGGACTGAGGGGGAATCCCCTGGGTCCGACTCCGTGTAAGACTAATGTTTCTCCCTCCCAAAGAGGAAGATATCCCACAAAGTAGCAGAGGGTGATCTAGAAAGGATGTGGGCTTGTGCTTATGAATATTTAATTTGTACCTTTTAATGGTCTGAGTTATTTTTTTTTAAATAATCTTATTTAAAAATAATTCTGACTTCATTCTTCACCCCTCCCAACCCCCCTTCCTTCCCCGAAAACAGAAAAGAAAGCAAAATAGTGCTGAGAAAGCACTTTGTGTAGCTTCCTCCTCACTTTACTGGTCTTTGTGCCCAGACTCAGGGCTCCCTGGGTATACTTGAGGTTAGGAAGAGTGTCTTAAGTACTTCATCCTTCCTCTCCACCCTCCCATAGTTCCTGTCCTTCACAGAGTCCGTGCCTTTTACTGGAAGAACTTCTGAGTGATTAATTACCACACAAAACCTCGCTAATTCATGGATGCAGACTCCTCCCTTCCCAAGATGTCCTCGAGATTCCTTCAAGTAGGTGAACCTTGTATTGGTTTGCTGTGAACACAGACTTGGGAAATAGTGAACTTGTTTGGCAGCCTAGGGACTTAAGGGCACACGTGCATGTTGAAAGTCAGGGACAGGACAGGAGAAGGGACACAGATGATGATCAATTGCCGCCTCTGAAATAAAGTACAGATACAGCCAGTAAGGAAGAAAGGACAGCAATTGCTCCTCTCTTGCTGTCCTACTGCGTATGACCTTGTCCTAACCGTGCCTCAGTCCATCAACAAATATGATCCTTTACTGATTATAAATTGCCTTTGGGGTATGCTATTATATTTTCAGAACCCTGGTCTGAGAAAATACAAAAGGATAACTTCCCACGAGGACTATTCCTCATGAACTAGAAAAATAAGCAACACAGAGAAGACCTGTATTCATAGTCTGTTCAGACACTGGGCTAAACCAAAAGAACAGGGTGATGTAGCCACAGCAGCGAAGGATTATCCCTCTTTTGTGACTTTGCCTGATGAAGTGCATTCCCTGCACACTGCCTAGTGCCCTGTCTGTGCCTCCTGCCCTTTCCCTTTCTGTCTCCATCCTGTTTGTCACGGTTTGAATATGAAATGTCCCTTGAAAACTTGTATATTGAATACTTGGCACTATTTAGGAAGGTTCTAGAAACTTTAAGGGGTAGGACTTAACTAGAGGAAGTAGTCACTGTGGGTGGGTCCTTGGAAGTATTTTGTCACTAGCCTCTTTCTATTGTGTCCTCTTCCTGCATCTGGTTGCCATAATGTCCTGTTCAAGTATATAGGGCCAAGTAACTATGACATGAACCCTCTGAGATAATGAATCAACTAACCAACCAACCAACCAACCAACCAACCAACCAACCAACAAACCAGTCCCTTTTGTTTTTGTCAGGCATTGTAATCAATACATTCCCAAACTGACAAATGGCTGACTTGTGGCCCTGCTGTTCAGTTTTCTGCTGTGTTGTCCTGCTTTCTGGAGTTCCATTCTCCTTGGGATGATTCTAGGTAAGGCCCCAAATCACCTAATGCATATTGATCCATCTCCTTTCTTCTTCATAGCATCCTTCCTCTGAGGACATTGTTCAGAGTTGACAGTTTCCTAGACACTCGGTGTTTTCTGACCTCATGCCTCTGGCCAGAGCACGTCTTCCATCTGGTCAGCAAAGGTCAGCCCATGTCTGCTCTCCAGAGCCATATGGTAAATATTTGACGCTTTTCAGGGCACACAATCTCTGTTGCTGCAATTCAACCCACGGAAGCAGCCACGGGCAGTGTATAGACAAACACCTGTGGCTACGCTCCAGTAAGAGACTGATTTACACAAATTGACATTGGACTTTTATATTGGACCATAAAATGGTGTTTGTATTTTGATACTTAAGATCACTTAAAATGTAAAAGCTAGCCTCGTGGTGGCAGCACATGCCATTAATCCTCTGAGTTCAAGGCTTATCTACACAGTGAGTTCTAGGACAGCCAGGGCTACACAGAGAAACCCAGTCCTAGCCACTATGTATGGATGCAGGTCCACCCTCTGTGGACAAAATAACAGTCTCCCACCAGATACGGCATTTGTCTTAACCCTGAATTTCCGAGGTTCCATAATGGTAGGAAATGAATTTCTATTCTGCATAAGCTATAGTATCTTTGGAATTGTGTTTATGACATGAAACTTGAAACAGGTGACCACTTGGAAAGGAATATGAGAGGAAGGGGGGTACCTTTCCAAGGTTCTAACCTGAGCTAAGGATGTGTCTCCTACCTCACATAATCAGTCCTTGCCCAGAGCTCTGGGTTTCTCCCGAGGTACCACCCCCCATGGATCACCCTTCATGCCACAGCTTGAGAACCTCCCTGCCCTGATTAAGCATGGACTTCTTAGCACTCACTGATTCAGGTGGCAGGAAGGTTGTCAAGATGGGGGAAACACAGCCATTGATACCCACGTGCTTGACTGTAATTTAGAACATAGTTATGTAAACACTCCAAGACTTCATCTGCTCTCCAGTGAGTGTCAATAACCTCACAATTAAAGTTTATGTAAAAATTAAATGAATAGCACTCTACTTAAGGGATCTCTTCTCAAAAAGCAAATCAATCTTGAGCTCTGGGCACAGTCAGACTTGGCTACTCTCTCAACGTTGGTTGGTGAGGCTTCATTTGATGGTGGACAGTTGTCGATAGGAGATGCATAGAAGATCAAGGGTCTGAGAATAAGAGACTCTGTGCTTACCCCAAATAGGTTATCTGTATTATTAACCTCACCACCAATAAGGCTCAGGGAATATTGTGGAAGAGGTGGAAGATGGGGAGGAACACTTTGAAATGTTGCCTTTGGGGACCTGACATGGCTGTTAACATCATGATCTCACAGCAGCTATGGTTAGCTATACCAGATCTACACAAGATCAAGCCATTGTACTGGCATAGACAGATGTGCTGGTTTGTATATGCTTGAGCCAGGGAGTGGCACTATTCAGAGGTGTGGCCTTGTTGGAGTAGGTGTGTCACTGTGAGTATGGGCTTTAATACCCTTGTCCTAACTGCCTGGAAGACAGTATTCTGCTAGCAGCCTTCAGATGAAAATATAGAGCTCTTAGCTCCCCCTGCACCATGCCTACTTGGATGCTGCCATGTTCCTGCTTTGGTGATAGTAGACTGAACCTCTGAACCTGTAAGTCAGCCCCAATTAAATGTTGTCCTTATAAGAGTTGCCTTGGTCATGGTGTCTGCTCACAGCAGTAAATCCTAAGACAACAGAGTAGATGATCATTAGGCCCCATCCCATAATGAGGAGCTATTGGCAGAGGATAGCTGCTGAGGGAGGAAAAGCCATTCTTTATTGAGAAAATGGCTAAATGGTAGGTTTCCCAAGCTTCCATAGATGGCACACTTAGGGACAGCACTAACTGAACTTGAAAGTTATCCAAAATAAATAGAAACAAAGAAAAAGACATAAGTTGGGTAGCGTATGTTGGGAGGCATGTAAGGGAATTGGAGGAGGGAAATGGGGAGTAGATAGGATCATATTCTGTTGTGTACATCTTCATAATTAATGAAAAGACTTTAAATAAACAAACTTGCTCTGATGCCTGACTGTCAACTTGAAGAGATTTAAACTCCAAGAGGAGCCATGCCTCTGGCCATGTCTGTGAGGATATTTTCAAAGATCAACTGAGGTGGGGGAGACCTACCCTCAAAGTGGGTGACAGCTTCCAGTGGGTGTAAAGCGACTGTGCCTGTTTCTACTTCTGCTGAACTCCTCTCCCATCAGACCCCTCTGTTTCGTTAGCTTTGTAACATGAACTGAACTTCAGGCTCTCCAGGCAACCTTCAGAACTTCTTCCTGTACTGAATGGGGACTCTTGAGGCACCTGGCTTCACTGAATGAATAGCTACTGGGTTCATTTTCTTTCCGATGTGTAGACAGAAAGTACTGGACTCTGAAGCCCATAATATGTAAGCCAATGTCATAAATCCCTTTTCTAATGTATATACATTTTATTGGTTCTTGTCTTTTACGGAACCCTATCTAATGCACTGGCTAAGGTAGATTGCATGTTAGCAAACTTCATCTAGGTGAAGCAGCAACATTTTTATGAAATTAAAAGAGACACACAGGGGGCTGCAGAGATGGCTCAACCCTTAGTACTGGTTCGTCTTCCAGAGAAATCAGATTCAATTCCCAGCACCCACCTGGCAACTCATAACTGTCTGTAACTCCTGTTCCAGGTGATCTGACACCCTCACCCAAACATACATGCAGTCCAAACACCAATGTACATAAATTAAAAAATAAAATTACAAAAACATAAAAACCAAGGAACGAAGAGAAGTCAGTGGTTCTCAACATGTGGGTCGTGATCTCCAAAAGACCATTGGGAAAC
This sequence comes from Tokudaia tokunoshimensis, assembly GCA_036184795.1. NCBI lineage: Eukaryota > Metazoa > Chordata > Mammalia > Rodentia > Muridae > Tokudaia > Tokudaia tokunoshimensis. The sequence goes on along the minus strand of BTHU01000006.1, from coordinate 73,094,612 downwards.
ACCAATATTTATGTTATAATTCATAACAGTAGCAAAATTACATTTATGAAGCATCAACAAAAATTATTTTATGGTGGGGGTGGTTACCATACCACGAAAGAGTCTGAAAGAGTCACAGCTTTAGGAAGGTTGAGAACCACTGACTTAAGGCAAAGGGGTTTCTAACCAAAGGAACAAAATAGACCAAGGAGTCCACTCTCCTGCCTTTGCTGACCTTGTGACTCAGGACAGGATAATAGATTGTATAGACAGACTACGCTAGCAGTCCCCATAGAATAAATTGCTCCGGAACTTAGTGGCTTGAGCAAACAATAGTCTTTTATTATCTCTTACTATTTTTGTGGATCAGGAATTTAGATAGTCCTGACCAAGCAGTTTTGGTATGGGGTCTCACAGGACATTGCAGGCTGAAGATCATTGAGGTCTTAGCCATCCACAGCTCTGACTGGCACTGGAGAATGATTCCGAGATGGCATGATGGCATTGGCTCCTGGAAAGATACTTCATTCTCTGACATACTGGCCTTTTTGTCTGTAGGATCATCAGGTGTTTTCACAGTATGACAGCTGGTTTCCCTCAAAAGCAACTCAACTATTAAAGAGCAAAGGAGCCACAAAGATGTCTTTGACTTATTCTCCATCAGTTTCAAAGTCTCTTCCTGGCTTCACAGTCAGCCTTTTTTACCCCAGAAGGAGATATGCAGGGTGAATATCAGGAGACAGGAATCATAGGGTGGCCACATTAACAAAAGACTTAAGCAGTTGACCTAATGAATGTGGCTACCACCAAAACGAAGAACCTAGAGCGTCTCAACTTTCCTAATGTCGCAAACCCATTAATATAGTTCTTCATGTTGTGGTGACACCTCAGCCATAAAAATATTTTCATTGCTACTTCCTAAATGTAATTTTGCTACTATCATGAATCATAATATAAATACCTGCGTTTTCCAATGGTCTTAGGCAACCCCTGTGAAAGGGTTGCTCAAGCCCTTCCCCACCAAGGGTTGTGACCTGCTGCTTGAGAAACATGGACCTAGAGCTATTTTCTTCATAAGGAGGAACTTGAAAAAAGCCAAGATTTCCTTGGTCAAGGCCTCACATAGTTTTCTTAGACTAGACACAAACTGGAGAGGGGGATCTGTTTCCGAGGCTAGCATGCTCTGAGTCCTGTCTGGGTATGATGTGAGCAGATGGGTTCTGTTAAAGACTGCATCGAAGAGCAGAGCAGGGCATTTCTTACCTTTAAGCTGTAGCATGGTAAGCTTCATGTCTCTCTGGTATGTAGTAGAGGCCAGAACATTTTACACAGATGCTCAGGCTCTCTTCTCCCTGAGATGGTTCTTGGAGTCTAGTTCTCGCTAATGGAATAAAAGCAGAAACAAGTATCTCCTGCTTTGTGCGGCAGTTAAGTGAACTATAAAGCCTCTATATGGTCTCCCTGACCCCCACACTTGTACCTTTTAAACCTGTTTACAGGAAGCCAAGCATTGGTAGAGAAAGCCAAGGCAAGAGAAGACTGTAGCAGTGGTTCTCAACCTACAGGTCAAAAGACTCTTTCACAGGGGTCAAATATCAGATATCTTGTATATCAGATATCTCCATTATGATTCATAACAGTAGCAAAATGACAGTTATGAAGTAGCAATGTGATAATTTTGTGGTGGAGGGTCACCACTACATGAGGAGCCATCGTAAAGGGTCACAGCATTACAAAGGTTGAGGACCACTGTAGAGTAACCAGATTTAAGAGCCTGGGTGCCTGGGTGAGTCCACACAGCGTAACTCCCTCTCTGTCTCTGAAGGGATCCACCTTGCACCGTGATGGATGTGGTAAGTATACCTGCCAATCTCTGAAATATCTGGGATATTGTGACTCTTATCCATCATTACCTTCGATGGCCAATGTCAAGAATAAATCAGATAAGTCCCTACCATCTTGAGATTTAATTTAGGTATTACAAAACTGAGTCCATGTCTACTCTCCTCAATATTGTGTTTTCTCATAGGATGTGTGATTTGTAAAGTAAGTGTGCCCTGCCAGAGCTTATTTCATAGTATCTGGGTCAAAAGAACAGTCAGGAGGAAGGTAGGGCTTAAAAACAAAAGGTGAATAAAAGTTATAAAAATGTTACAATCGCATATCAATATTGATCCTGCATATTCAAAAACTAAAGACGTCCTACCACATAACATCTATCAAAGTGCCACAAGACTCTTTATATATCATAGAGAATGGGCCTGTTAAAAATAAACTCTTTAACCACATAGTTCTAGAATTAAAGGTCATCTCCAGAGACAGCAGTAACACAGCCATAAATAGCTCCTACTCCTGTTAACACAATCGAAGGCTGTTTCTCAAACACCATTAAAAAATAAATAAATCCCTAGATCACACCCTTGCTTTGTAATTAGGACTCCATTCTTTTTGTTCTTTCTCTGAGCAAACCTGGGGCCACCAAGAGAGTGGAGGAGAACTGACCAATGGGGTCTACCCACTTCGTTCACCTCCCGCTTTGGATGTGTCATCTTGTCTTTGTCATTGTCCACTCTGGAGCTGCACCCACCTCAAGAGGCTTGGGAGAAAGTGTGTGTGTGTGTGTGTGTGCGCGCACGCGCGCATGCATGCTGTCTATCAAGGTCAAAGGTCAACCTCAGATGTATATCCGCCATCATGCTTTTTGAAAGAATTTCTCTCACTGGTTCCTGGGACTGCTGAATGGGCTAAGCGGGCTGACCAGTGTGCCTCAGCAAGCACTGTACCAACTGAGCCATCTCCCCAGCCCTCGGTGGGATTTCCTCACTCTTCACGAGATCTCAAATGTCAACAGTTGAGGGGGTAAGAGCAGGGACTCAGTGCCCCAATTTTCCAGTTTTCACCAGACCTCAGAACCCCTACAAGTTCTCAGGTATTGGTCCTACAGGACAGGCGCCCTGCTGGCTCTATGTCGTGAAGTCGGGGCTAAATCAATCTATTCTCTTCCATTACTTTCCTTTGTTGCAGCTGAACTTATCTGTCATGAAGTCCTACCACACTTCTTCCCTGGAGTGGGTGCTGGTGGAGACCACAGATGGGCTGGGAGGTAGCCTGTTAAATGACCGTGGACATAGTCTCACTAAGCTGTTGGTCCTGTGGGTACAGCCTCTGACTATGAACAAAACCTTTACTTTTGGGGGGAGAAACATCTCAAAGGTGGAGAAATAAAATAATCATGTGCTTTCGGGATGTCTCAGTCGCCTGTTGCCAGGAGTTTGATCCCTGGGATCCCACATGGTAGAAAAAAAGCAAACTGACTTCCAAAAGTTCTCCTCTGACCTCTGCATGTGCATCTTCACAAATAAGTAAGTAAGTAAGTAAATATTAAAACAATAAATAAAATATTAAAACAAGTAGTTGTTTCCTTTAGGTCTTTGGACATCTTCGTTTCCTGGGATCTTCCCCAAAGCTGGGAGAATGCATCGCAAACGAAATGAATGACATCCTCACAAGAGATGGAAATTTTATTTGCTCTACAAGAATTTCCTGTATATTAAAGATGAGTGATTTTTTCCTATGTATCTCTATGTGTATAGAAGAAAAGAGGCCCTGGGCGCTGATGTAACTGTATGGAAGACTAAAGAATGTGTGACAGAGGAATCATCAAAATATTTGAACAGCAAAGAGATGTGGCCCTTCCCAGCCTGGCTCCAGTTACTGAATAGTTGACTTTGATGACTAACTGCCACACATCTGTATTTACATGATCTGAGGGATATAAACTGCCAACACATAGGAAACCTCTGGGCGTGGGGAATAGGGGGGGAGGTAACTAAGTCAACTAAGCTCCTTTAAGTATCTGATGATGTCATCTAGCAAGATTCATTGTCTGAGGTCTGGCTTACATCTGGCAAGACTGTGCCATCTAGTGGTTTCACAATGGCTGCCTCAGATGGGAATCAGATTGGAAGGGCGCCTTCCAAGCATTTCCCACCTTCCATAATGAAAGGAGATTGAAGATCTTGGCACCCTCATGTGGCTAATTTGTGGCTACTTTCAAGTTTCTTGGCCCAAGCACGGAGGGGGAACTCATGAGCATCACACAGATGCCAGATTTCAAACTGCTGATATCATCACACCGAAGTGTCTACTCCCTGCCCCCCAAAATACCATGGCTGTGCTCCAAACACCTGATGGCTCTGCAGACTTAGCCACTGCCTTCTACAAGGTTGCTTGATGAGGAGAATTCTTGCCCAGTTTTTGCTTCTTTTTAGTGTAGATGCCAGGATGTGGTGAAGGTGCTAGGACATGCAGGAGAATTCCCCGCCTCACTGGCCATCCTTCAAGAAAGCAAAGACTTACCTCCTCTTGCTCTCTTGCTTTCTCTTGCTCTTGCTTTGCCTTCCTCCCTCTCTCCCCATTCCATTCCCCCTCCTCCATGTGCTCATGGCTGACCTTTACTCCTCTCCTCTCCTCTTCTCTTCTCTTCTCTTCTCCCCTTCCCTCCCCTCCCCTCTCCTCTTCTCTCCCCTCCCCTCTTTTCTCCTCCTCCTCCTCCTCTTCCTCTCTCTCTCTCTCTCTGCCTCTACTACCCTCTTGACTCCCCTCCCCATGCCCTGAATAAACTCTATACTAACTAATTAGCTCTATTCTAACAAAAAGAAAATAAAGAAAGCAGAGACCAATGCTCACCCACCACCCTGGCACTGAACTTCCCAAGTCAACGTCTAGTGATTCTTCTGCCTCTCTCTTGCTCTGTTTGGAATTATCGCATACTCTGGCCTTTGCTTGGGTCTGTGCAGGTCCCTACTCAGCCATCTCCATCGTCAGTTAGGAGAGGGGAACTCAGTGCCAACAATGATAGAGTAAAAAGAAGCCAAGAGAAGGAAAACTAGAGAACAACCCCCAGCCAAGGAAGAGTTACAGTGTATATTCCATTGCTTTGAAACAACTGTTCCTTCCAAGAAAATCCATAGAAAGGTCAATGCAAAGAATAGTGTGGTAACTAAATTTATAATAAATATAAACAATAGTGAAATAATTGCACTGGGAAGAAAGCCTGGCTTCACCAAAATCCTTAAGGCTAGAGTATCCCACATCATGTTATTCATAGTGATACTTTTTCCTAATAAAACCACAGGCTAAAACCACTGCTTTAAAGTGCATAGCAATATGATGTTTTTTTGAAGTATGGTCACAAGTCTATGAAATTATCAGCTCTGATTAATTCTGGGACATTACTACTGCCTCAAGAGAAGTTCTATATCCATAGCCATCACTTCCTGTTAGCCCCTTCCTGCTGTGGGCCTTGGCCACCATAAACCTACTTTTTGTCTCCGTGGACTTTCTCATTCTGACGTTTCATACGAATTAAATCAAACAGTAGTGATTTCCAGTGCCTACCTCCCTCATGGGCTGGTTGCATTATAATTCTTTACTGTTCCAGTGGCTGGACAATTCCTCACGGTAAGGCTGTATCAACATTAGCTGTGTGCCCTTTGGTAGATGGATTCTGGGGTTGTCTCTACTTCTTAACTAAATTTGAATAACCCAGCCATAAATAGTCATCTGGTGGTGGTTCAGTATAAATATGGTTTCGATTCTCTCAGGGATATAGCTGGGGGAAGAATTATAGGATCACTTGGTAATTGTATGTTTAAGTGTGTTATTTTCCACAGTGACTGTACCACTTTATGTTTCTAGAGTTGGGAGAAGTGTGCTCAGTGGTAGAATACTTGCTGGTGTATCAGGATTCAGGATTTCACACACACACACACACACACACACACACACACACACACACACAGAGGCCACTCATTATTTAGCTAATTTATTCCATCTATTTTGCATTCTTCCTAGAAATGTACAAAGGGCCTGTCTTAGTTTCTTTTCTATTGCTATGGTGAGACACCAAAGTAACTTATAAAAAAAAGTGTTTAATTGAGCTTATTTTTTAGAGGGTTAGAGTCCATATGGTAGCACAAAGACATGGTAGCCAGAATAGCTGAGAATTCACATCTCAAAACACAAGAAGGTAGCAGAGAGAGCATGCTGGTAATAGTGGAAGCATTTTAAAACCTCAAAGCCTGCCCCAGTGACTCACCTCCTCCAACAAGGCCACACCTCCGAATCCATCCTAAACAGTTTCACCAACTGGAAGTATTAAAATATGTGGCCCTATGGGAGCCATCCTCGTTCAAACCACCTTAGGCCTAAGATTTTTATATCTTTACCAATGCCTTTTTATAAAACAGCTTAATATAGTCATCTTAATAGCATGAAGTGACCATTGGTTATATATTTTTCTTCTATTTATTTATTTATTCATTCATTCATTCACTTTACATCCCAATTGCAGTTCCTCCCTACCTCCCAGTCCCCCTCTTATATGGCTTCTCCCCCACCCCTCCATCCCCTTCACCTCTGAGAAAGGAGAGGTCCTCCTAGGTATCAACCCACCCTGGTACCTCAAGTCATTGTAGGCCTAGGCATATCTTCTCTCACGGAGGCCAGACAAGGCAGTTCAGTTAGAGAAATGGGATTTACAGACAGTCAAAAGAGTCAGGGACCTTCCCCACTCCAGTTATGTTTTTATTTTAATCCCTACTGAATGTCATTCTCTAAGGCTGCAATTCTACCTTCTTAGAGTTCTTTGGATTCACCCAACCATATCTTAGTTTGTTGTCTATCAGTCACAGATTAGCATGGCACATCTACCTTCCCTCCCTCTCCCTCCCTTCATTCTTCCTTTCTACAGTATAATGGGCAATTGCTTGAGCTCTGAGATGCATTCTGACCCCTTTTAAATTTTATTTTGAGATAAAGATTCGCTTAGATGCTCAGGTTGGAATCAAACTTCTTGTCCACAACCTAGCTTCCTAAGTAACTGGGGCTACATGTGTGAGTCACTGTAGGTGCCTAAACTTATCACAACAAATTTAACATAGGCCAGTAAAGATACATATTTTTTTAAAAAAAAATCATCTCAGAGTGTTTATAGCATTCTTCATAGTGTATTCTAGAAGGACGTTCACTGTCAACACTGGAAAACCAGAACCCATTTTGGTTTGCAGATTCCCCAAAGTAGCTCCCACAATTAGCTTCTATTTAAAGAGCCATGCCGTTAGGAAGTGGATCATAATAAGATCTTGTCTTATGCAAATTGTCCTGGGTGGGGTTTGGAGGGGAGTACCGCACAATGCTGCCACAGATTATATTTCTATGTTACCAGATAGGGAAGAATGGAGATGCTTTTTATACAAGCTCCAATTTTCTCCCAAAACATAAAAATAAGTAAGACTTTCTTACGCCCTCCCCTGCCTTTTAACACTTCATCATTCACCTAGAAACATAAAAAATGATTAAATTTGCAAGTTCCTTAGTGAATAAGAACGGTCTTGAACAGCAAAATTCATTTTTGCAAATGTCTGTGCCTCTTGACCAGCTAGTAAGCTGTCACCAATTCTGAGGATCTTTCTTTTGTTTTCTCAAAATAACCCTAGTCTTTTATTTATTTTTATGCTTAGTCAATTTTATTGGATATTTTATTTATTTACATTTCAAATGTTATCCCCTTTCCCGATCCCCCCCCCCCCCGAAACCTCCTCCTCCTGCTTTCTCTCATTCCCCTACACTAGGGCATCGAGCCTTCACGGGACCAAGGGCCTCTTCTCCCATCGATGCCCAACAAGGCCATCCTCGGCTACATAGAAGGCTGGAGCCATGGGTCCCTCCATGTGTACTCCTTGGTTGGTGGTTTTGACCCTGGGAGCTCTGATTGGTTCATATTGTTGTTCTTCCTATGGGGTTGCAAACCCCTTCAGCTCCCTTCATCTCAGAGCTCCATTGAGGACCCCGTTCAATGTTTGACTGCGAGCATCCGCCTCTGTATATGTGAGGCTCGTTTCTAATTACATGTGTAGGCAGCGCAGGCTGGTCACATGAGTACAGTACCCACAGGGGCCAGTAGAGGGCGTTGGAGCTGGAGTATCAGGCAGTTGGGAGCTGCAGGGTGCTGTGGGTGCCGGAGAATCAAACTCTGATCCCCTAGAAGAGCAGCAAGCTCTCTTATCCTCAGCTGTCCTCCCAACCCCAGTTCACGCCATTCTTTAAGTGTTTCTTTGTTTCTTTTTGCACTTTAACCCCTTTCCTTGTTTTCTAAATTCCTATTTCAATTTACCACTATTAGTTATACGGAAATATTAGACAGCTATGCCATTTACAATTGTTTGTGAAGTTGACACTCAACATACCTTTACTGTGGAGGGCTGATCTTAATGTCTAGAATGGGTTTGGGGTGAGTTAGTTAACGCCCTGAGTTAAGAAAAAAAATCACTGAGGCCGGGGTTTATGAGCTACAAGATCCAGGCATCTGCCAGTGAGTCAATCGTGCATTTCCTAGGAGTTTTATTCAAAACCCATTTTTCATCTGTATAGGACGTGTGTGTAGTCTGCTGCAGCTCTGCCAGGCAAAAAAGACACATGAACCACTGTCATACTTCATTAGATAGCAAGGCTTTTTTGGTTTTGGTTTTGCGCCCGTGCCTGTGTGTGTGCGTGCGTGCGTGCGTGCGTGCGTGCGTGCGTGCGTGCGTGCGTGTGTGTGTGTGTGTTTGGGGTTTTGTTATGCTTGTTGTTGTGGTTGGTTGGTTCCTTTTTTTAAAATTTTTTATTTGGGAGGGGTTTCTTTTTCTTTTGTTTTTGTTTTGTTATGTTTGACACAGGGTTTTGCTCTGTAGCCTGGGCTGACCTGGAACTCACCATGTAAATGTTGGCCTCTGACAAGCCTAATTCTGCCTCTGAGTTTATATGTGTGCCCCTCTGATTTTTTTACATCTACAAAATTTGTGTGTGTGTGTGTGTGTGTGTGTGTTATGTTGAAGCCAGATGTTGACATCTGGAGCCTTTCTCATCCCTCCACCTTATCTTTAAGATGAGATCTCACGGAACCAGGAGCTTATCAGTTGGCTGCACTGGCTGGCCAGAGAAAGAGGCAGGGCTCCACTCTTCTCCACCTCCTAACACGAGGGTTACCACCAGGCTCAGCTCCTGTGACTGCTGGGGATTCAAACTCAGATCGCCATGTTTGTACAGCTGACATGTTACGGGACTGCTCTATCTCTCTGGTCCCTCAAGGAAGCAAATTCACTTAGTTGGTATCCCATGGTTACACAAGTGGGTTAAACCTCATCTGGTTGATAGGCTCTGCTTCACAGAGTGTGCATAGCATATTCTCATTGCTGTTGTTGTAACTTTACGGCGTCTAGTTGCTGCAGCTTTTAAGACTCCTTTCTCACAAATTGCGTGCTCACCCAAGAAGGTATGACTCCAATCTATCATGTCCTGTGACTTTAGCTCACTAGAATAACCTGTGTTTCAAAAGTCCCAACTGATGGCTAAATTATTTTGACTTCATCTTGGCCCAGCTATTTATTTCCTTCCTCCTTACAATTAAGGGTGATTACACCAATTCTGATTCCTAGGAACAGGCCTGGGGTCCCTGTATGGAGTAAGTATTGTTTGTTCGTAGTATCTCTGGCATTTCTATCCCTACCATGATGGTCACATGTAAATATAAGCGGTGCTGCAGAATAGGTTATATACATGTGCATGTGTATGTACACGTGTGTGCTTGTGGAAGCCAGAGATTAGCATCAAGTGTCGTTCTTAGTTGCTCTCCAACTTATCTTTTGTGACAGGCTCTCTCCCTGGACCTGGAGCTGCTCAGCTAGGCTAGCCAGTGAACTCCAGGGACCCACCTGTCCATCCATCCACAACCCAATGTCCCGACATTAGGGTGATAGACAAGTACCTTTGCACCTGGCTTGTATGTGGTACATGTGGCCCGTATGGGGGCGCTGTAAACCTAAACCGAGGACACCCTGACTAGTCATCTTCCTGAGACTTTCCAAAGTGAACAGGGAAGGCAGAGCAATCTAATGTTACCCAAGCCAAGACTGGCTTCCGTCTTCTGAGATGGAAGGGACGGGAAGACATGAAAGTGGCTGCCAGCAGCCCCCCTTGAGCTGGATTTCTGTAATGACAGGATCCTGGCCCACATTGGCCTAACAGTCTCTAACCTGCATTTCCTTTCTAATTTTCAAATGTAATAAAGAGTCCTCACTTCAAGCCTTCCTCTGATAAGCTGTTTGAAATGATACCACACTAGAGAATAAAGACAGCGAGCCCCAGACTCTGTCCTTTCTCACTTCCCTGTTGGCGAAGCTGGATCTGGGAGCTGTCTGGCACGGATCCCAGTTTACTTTTTCATAATGAATCATAGAAATACGGCTCAGAAGGGAAAATGGAATTTTAAATTCTATCTGTTTGTGTGAAAGGCTTGGAGTTATTTTAGCACTGTGGTATAATTTATCATTTTGAAGTCAGCCATTTATCTCAATGGCTATGATCTAGAGCCTGTCCTGGGGCTCAAATGTCATGTGTCATGTTAAGACTGGTTGTGGCTTCAGGCTTACGTCCTAAAGAGGAAACACCGAAGCACTCTTGCAGAAGCCTCTGCACAGTTAGGACTGCTTTCAAGAGAGCTTCTGTTTGGATAGCTCAGCACAGTGTGACCATTTGGAATTAAGCTCTATGAATTTGTACTGAAGTACTAAAAGTGTGTACTGCAACACAAGCTGTCTTCCTTGATGATCTTTTCTGGGGTCTGTTTTTTTGATTTTTTTTTTTAAGTAAGTTTCAGTAGTGTCAACTGCTTTACACCTTTTAAAAAATAGATATTAAAAAGTTGAGGAAAATGAAGATTTGGGTCAATGGTGAAGACGTTCCCTACCAAACCTGAATAAAGCTATGCATTCAAACTCTATTGTGAGAACACACACACACACACACACACACACACACACACACACGAATAACCTGTACTTAATCCTAGTACTTGAGAGGCTGAGGCAGGAGGACTGTCATGAATTTGATGCTATGTAGTAAATTCCAGGCCAGTTTGAGTTGCAGAGTAAACTTTCTCTCAGCAAGTGCAAAAATAAAAGAAAAAGAATGAGGGAAAGGAAGGGGGAAGGAAGAAGGGAGAAGGGGAGGGAGTCAGAGAGAGAAGGAGAAAGGGAGGGAGAGAGGGAGGGGGGAGGGAGGAAGGAAGGAAGGAAGTCAATGAGAGATTTCATGTATTTTACAAATACCAGATTACATCCAGTGTGGGCTTGTGGCCATTAGACAAGTCTTTGGCTGTGAAGGAATGAAAGCTATTGTCCGTCCGCTTTGATTTGTATGCCCTGTATTAGCTTTAATTAGTGGACATCCTGAGTCTTTTAAGCTGGATTTTAGCCCCAGCTTCCTTCCCCACAACAATTTTCCCTTCATAGGTCACTGCCAGGGTTCATGCTCATTCTGGTTTAGTTTCTGCCTCTAAGCTAGGAAACTCTGAGAGCTGCTTTCAATGTGGAAAAAAAATCAGACACAGACGAAAATTTGGCAGGAGTCAAATCACTTCATTCCCTTGGCCCTTAATTAAGGGAATTGCAGAAGTGTTAATTTAATTACATTTAAACACCTCGTTGAAATTCAGGAGTCCATTAGCTTCGGGCACACCATATATCTGTGATATGAGTCCAAAGACCTTGTTTGAATTTTATAAAACAAATGCTTGATCTGTCTGGAGTCTTATATTAAAATATAGTCTTGGTTTATTTCACTGGGTTCACTATATAGTATCTGACACCATAAATACTTAAGAACCATGGTTCATAATTTTATTATTTAGCAAATTAGTACTGTACTTAGTAAAATACATTATTTATTCAGTTACCAGCTGCAGATATGAGGTACTTCCACGGTGCATGTCCATACATGAAGGAAAACACCAGTATACACAAAATAAATAAATCTTTAAAGCAAGTAAACAAAAGAGACTGTTTGGTAGAAGGTTGGGTATATGGCTCAGTCAGTAAAGCATGTGTGTCCAAAGCGTGGGGAACTGAGTTCGGATCCCCAGCAGACATATAAAAGTCAGATGTGGCACAATGCTGTCACCCTAGCCTAGGAAAGTACAAAGATAGGTAGGTCCCTAGAGGTCATCGACCGGCCAACCTATCTGAATCAATGTGCTCCCAGTTCAGTGAGGGACCCTGCCTCAAAATAAGGGAGAGGGGTGATGGAAGAAAGCATCAGATACTGGTCTTTAGCCTTCATACGTGTGCACACTTGTGCACATGAACCCTCATGTACACACGCAGGAGTGCACATAAATGTTTCTATACTACATGCATTCTGAAAGAAAAGCAAAGGAAGGGAAGGAGCAGGGAAGGAAGGACAGACGGACCATTTAAGAACTAGTGGAGAGCTCATTCACAAACCCATTTTCAGAGGAACAGGTTTTGAATAAACTGGCCCAGCTGCCAACCAGTGGTAAGGTCTAGGCACCATCCATCCCTAGCGGGGTCTCTGGACTCATCCCGCACTGTGGTGTGGTCTTAGATACCCACTTCACCAGCTGACTGCAGGGCACTCACTCCATTGGTGAAGCAGGTGAACCTGATTTGTGCTGGGGCAGGAACGGAGCTTGGCAGCACTAAAATACCATCTGGATACAAAAGAGCCTTACTTTGTGTTTCTTCTGTCTTTCTGCTTCTAGTTTCACTGCATTTGAGCCAGGTGACATTTGGATGTCAAAAAGGCAGCACTTGATTTCTATTGATGGAGATATGTTTAATTAAAGGTCAAAAATGTATGGTATTTGAACTCCAAGTCCAAATATTCTCATAGGAATGGTTTTTGTTTGTTTGTTTGTTTTTGCTTTTTTGACTAGGAAGGGCTTTGTCTGAGGACAGGTGAGTCCCCTGCACCACAGCAGAACTGTCTCAGGACCAAGCTCACATTGTTGCCCAGATGGTGGGTTCAAGTCTACAACCCTATCTCAACCCTAGGAGGCAGGGACCACTGTTAGTCACTGCCTCCATCACTTTCCAGAAAGGGAATCATGGAGATGCTGAAATACTCACCTATGATTGTTGTTAGGACCAGAGCCAAATCTTGTAACTCCGCCCCCAGTAACTCTATGGAATAGGTCAGGTGGAGAACGTGCTTTGCAGTTCACATGGATGTGTTGAGATTCTGTTGAAAAAGAGGCAGTTCCCCATAGCTGTTGTGGGGTCTAAGAGCTTTATACATTTTATTTTTTCATGTGCAATTTCTTGTGTCCATATTACTAGTATCAATGGTTGGGGAAAGGGCAAGTCAGTCCCTGAACCCCTCTCTCTGCCCCAAGCTGGTTCCCTATCTGTGGCTGCACTCTTTTGGTGTCAACTCCCTATGTAGCAGACCATCTGTGCTTTTGGCCACTTCCAGGAAGTCCCAGAGGCTGATGAACCCTTACTGTTCCATTTTGTTTCCAGAAACCCCTACACCTCCACAAGTTAGAATTGCATCTGCCTACCTGGCTGGCTCTCATTTGTAATCTCTTTGTCATCAGAGAATAACAATGAGGGTGAATATGAGTTTAGAAAGAGCCCTTTGGGTCTATCTTAAGACCAAAAATCTTACAAAAGTAATTTTTAGTCAGCCACATACTTCAGTTTGTGACTGGAAATTAAAGTCTAAAACCCGAGGGCCCAGAGTGGAGAGGTTGCACGTTGTCTAAATCTTTTCCACCACAGCAGCCCCCAAATAACTCACAGCTGCCTGACCTAGCTGAATCTCTGTGTATGTGTGGATGTGGACATTTTGATATGTGTAAGTGTGCAAGTGCATATATGTGGAGGTCAGAGCTCAAACTTGGGTGTTTGCCTCAGTGCTGGGTCTGTAAGCAGGCACCGTCACGCCCAGACCTTTCTAACATGGGTTCTGGGGGTTTAACTCTCATCTTTATGCTTCCAAGACAAGCATTTCACTGACCAAACCATCTCCACAGCTCCTAGCTGCTAATTCTTACATTCAAACATCCTTCCTCACAAGTTTCCCACCAAATATTTAGAAAAGGTTTTGATAAAGTCTTCCCCTGATGTCCTTTGAAATATGGGGATTTTTTCATCCATCAAACCAACTTTTACCAAGGGTGGACCATACAGGTCAACCCCGTGCTCAGTACTCAGAGAACACACAGCTGGTAGACTTGGCTTTTATCCACCAAGAGCTAACAGTGATGTGGAAGTTTCAGAATAATTAGCAGAGCCAAACCTTGGTCTTTCCTTTAACTCTTGGCCACTCCAACATGGTTAGAAGGTCATGGATTGTTTTTCAAAAACGACATAAAGTTGGGCTTTAAAGGATGAAACCATAAAACTGAGAGGGTATTCTGGGTCTGCACAGGGAGGCAAATAAGACTTCAAGGGTACGGCCAGCTGATGATCTAATTTGACTAACCAGTGTTCCTGAGAAGCGGAATGTTGAAATAATGGCCAAACTTCCCAAAGCTTGATATCTGGTCTTCCTCTCTTTTACATCTTTGTACCTGGGCTTAGTCTCCTTCCTATCTTTGTCCTTGTCTCTCTATCTGAAAATATATGGAAAAAGAGGGGAAGAAAGGGAAGTAAAGGGGTTAGTTCAGTCAACCACCAGGTGGGGATAAGATTGGTTCTTGGGGGATAAAACAGTACTATCACAGTCCCTGGGAGAGCATGATCTCAAATTCTTTCTGTCCATCCTCACCCTGCCTTTTCCCAGTTGCTCTTCTCTGACCCCTTTGGGAGGAGTTTATTTTTCATCTCTTTGGTGGCCTTGGGCTTGCTTGCTCAATAAGTGATTTATTCGCCAAGGCTTCCTCCAAGACAACATGGGATGAAACTCAAATGCAAATGATCGGAGAGGAGCCAGGATAAACACAACCCGACAGTCTCCAAGCCTATGCATACATCTGGGATGTGCAGGGTGCCCCATCTTAGCTCAAAGCAGTGTCCAGGAGGCCCCCCAAGGACATGTGGGAAACTGGGGGCAAAGCCTCTTGATGCTACTCCTTTGCCTTTTGAATTAAAGATCATCGTGAACTCAGGATTTAGAAGGGAGTTTCTTCTTGTAGTGGCTCTCTCCCAACTAGGTTCCTACTACCTCAGATCCATGGTGTCCACCCTCACCATCCACCCCCACCTCCCAGGTCTGTTCCGGTACATGAAGGATAAGGTCATTTGCTGGAGAAACTTCTAGAGTTGTAATTCTTCTTGGCGCTGGGAGCATGTGTTTGGCTTTTGCCAGTTCAGGCACGGTATGGGAAAGGCCCCTGACTAACGGTGTGAGTTCATGCTCAGCTTTCTTCCCTGGGACAGAACATGTGGAAACATAGCTCAGAAGATGGCCTTGACAATAATGGGTTCCTTAATCAGGTCTGATGTGTGCCGTAGCAGGAATTCAAATCCTGGTGGGTGGATGACCTTAGAGAAGTCATAGCCCTCTTCAGCCTCTGTTTGTTCAGACCTTCAACACAGAGACATGTAGCAACTCATCGTCCTAAACATTAAAGATGTAGAGATGAATGCTTTCAAAGGCTTGTATTTTAAAGTCTTGATTCCCACAGAGATACTAATGTGAAGCAGAACCTTTAGCTGATGACAGGGAGGTCTTCCAGTCATTGGAGAATGCCCCCTTGAAGGACACAGAGGGATCCCTTTTCTTTTCTTTTACTTCCTGGCCATGAGAAAGGCACTTCACTATGATGTGTTCATCTGCACAGTACTGGCAGAGACTAGCAAGCAATGACTCTACACATCATGAGCTGAACACTGGAAGTAGGATCCAAACTAAGTCTTTCACAGAGTCAATTACCACAGGTATTCATTTGAGTGAGAGAAAGCTGACTTAACAGGGAAAGACCAAGTAGTCACCAGAGACTTCTCAGAAAAGAGGTCTCAATTGAGCTAAAAACATAGCCAACAGGAAGCAGCCAGCTACAACAAAATCTAGACCAGGAGCAGTTGGGTTAAGAGAGAGTACCTAGTATAGAGTTCTGTCATAGATCTGAGAGTTTAACACACACACACACACACACACACACACACACACACACACGAGAGTTTACAAGGGAGCCTCCTTTGATACTGGACACTGTGGATACTAGAAATAGGGACAAGACTCCTGTATCACCAGAGATACAGGAACTGGTACTCCATGAAATGAGTGTTAATTGATATTTCAGGTAAGGCCTGATGACTTAAAAGTCCTACTTTGAGCAGGGAAAGTTGATGACTGAAAGATATCTATGGGAAGGGACATGGAAAACAGTCAGGTGTAAGAGTTTGGGGCTTTGGAGCAAGCTCCAAAGCTGGAGGTACACCTGGTGTGATGGCTTGAATATGCTTGGTCCAGGGAGTGGCAATATTAGAAGGTATGGCCCTGTTGGAGTAGGTGTGGCCTTATTGGAGTAGGTGTGTCACTGTGGGTGTGGTCTTTAAGACTCATCCTAGCTGCCTGAAAGCCAGTTTTCTGCTAGCAGCCTTCAGATGAAGATGTAGAACTCTCAGTTCCTCCTGCACCATGCCTGTCTGAATACTGCCATGTTCCCACTTTGATGATAATAGACTGAGCCTCAGCACCTGTAAGCCCCAATTAAATGCTGCCCTTATAAGAGTTGCCTCGGTCATGGTGTCTATCTACAGCAGTAAAACCCTAACTAAGACACCTGGTAAACATTCCCTTGGCAAACCCAAGGTCTTGATTACCCTAAGACTGATGTGTCTGCTAGAGATTGACATCCAGGCTTCCCTCCTCACCTGGACAGCGAATCCCTTGCAGCTACTGGTAAATACAGCAGAATCCCTTGCAGCTACTGGTAAATACAGGTTCCTTGTTTCTTTCATGTGAAATGTTGTGATCCAATAGATAGGTAGATAGATGAGAACATAGTTGGAAAATAGGCTGATTTTTCTTCATGCATCCAATGTGTACACCTTATTTTTTAAAAACTTACTATGCTTCCAGAATTGAGTTTGATTGTGATGGTTGATACCATGGGAACCTCTGTGGTTGAGATAATGGCTACAGAACTACTCAGACTGGTCCTGACTTCTCTGAGCTGACTTCCATGATGTCTGCAGCCATGTCATAATACACAAAAAGACTTCCAGTAAGAGTCTTCCTTTGCCTGTGGAACTTTGACTTAAAGAAACTTCCCTTGCTTATAAATGACCCCATCTTTGATATTTTGTTATAGCAGCAGGATATAAATTAAAAGTTAGTGGAAACACATTATTAATACATATATTTTAAATAAAATAAAATTAATCTCCTTAGGGAAGAGCAACTTAAGCATTTTCTTAATTCAAGCTGAATGTCTTAGTTAGGGGTTCCATTGCTATGAAGAGACATCATGAGCAAGGCAAGTCTTATAAAGGCAAACAGTTAATTGGGGTTGGCTTATGGTTTCAAAGGTTCAGTTCACTATCATTAAGATGGGAAACATGGCAGCATGCAGGCAGACGTGGTGCTGGAGCAGTCGAGAGTTCTACACCTCAATCCAAAGGCAGCCAGGAGTAGACTGGCAGGCAGCCAGGAGGAGGGTCTCTTCCACACTGTTTGGGACTTAAGCACAGGGACTTCAAAGCCCACCCCCACAGTGGCTTACTTCCTCCAACAAGGCCACTCTTCCTAATAGTGCCATTGCTTGTGGGCCAAGCATTCAGACACACAAGTGAGTCTATTGGGGGCCAACTTATTCAACCCACCACAATGACCAAGACAAATTCCATTAAATCTCAAATCTCTTAAAAATGTGCAACTGTGTGGGGGTGGGGGGACTAGAAATGTGGCTCAACAATTAAGCATGCTTGTTGCTTTTCTAGAGAACCCAAGTTCCCAGCATGCATATTAATTGGCTCACAACCACTTGTAACTCCAACTCCTGGGGTCCGACACCCTGTACTTTGAAGGCTCCTGCACTTACACATGCACAGACCTCTTTGTAGACAAGCACAACACATAAAATGAATTAAAATCTTTTAAAAATCTTCCAATTCTTTGTGTAAATGTGTTATATTTGAATTTTTAGCATTTCAGATAATTAACATGATGGTTTACTGCCAATTATGGCATTCTTGTTTACTTTTAGAATTTATGTTTTAGATGGTGAGTCTCACTGTTGCCTAGATTGGCCTCAAACCTAAGGGTTCTCTGGTATCAGCCTCTTAAGTAGCTGGGATTACAGGTGTGTACCATCATACCTTGGCATGCACATCTATCTAAACATCTCTACTAATTCTGGTAAAGTTATAGTGAGTCTGTTCTGATATTATTAGTGAGCTATGTCAGGTTTTCTTATATATCTCTATCAAAAATCACAACCCAAACACCAATTTTGCATTTTACCTCCAGATCCTGCACACTTTAAACATTAAGTTCACTCAAACAAGGAAAACATAATACAACACGATGCCTCCTAAAGTTAGCCTGAAAGTATCAATAACACGGATGGCTTTCATCACCTCTGTGTTTGGTTTTGTATGATCCAGGACTTGGTAAGTCACTCACTCAACAAGGGGATTCAGAGTTGCAAGTCTGCAGCTCATGAGCACAGCATGGCTAATGTCTCCTATCAGCCAAGGAGGGTGCACAGGAGTGAGGTTAGTTCTCCAGAGATGAGGAATCCTGAGCCTTGTTTGGGGTTATTATGACATTGATGAGGGGCTTCCATTCTGTGGGCTTCAGAAGGATGCCATTTTGGAACCCATGTCCAACTGTATCCATCTTGCCTTAAAGATGCTCTGATGTTGTCACATTTAATCCTGAGTTATGGTTCTCGGGTCATAACGCATACCAGTCCCCTTCCTGTGACTCTTTAGAAACTCCCCCAAATAGGATTGTAGCATTTTGCATTCCATCAGCACTGCTCTGTCTAACTTGGCCGCACTGTTGCTGCTTCGACACTGTCCCCTCATGAATCTCCCCAGCACGATCTCCACATTAGCTGAGGCCACCCAGAAGGGTGTTGGCTGCACTCTCCACTCTGCCTTGTCTTAGTGGAGGAGGTGGAGACATCATGGAGGTGGAGCTGGTGCAGCCTTTGTTCTAACCTCTCATCATTTGAACTTCTGTGTAGATTGTCAGTATTATATTTCATAATTCTATTTCACCCAAATCAGAAGGATAGCTAGAAAACTGTCATCATATTTCTTATCCCATTCAGGCAAAATATGTACTGATAGTTGTTATTTCTTCCAGTTATAAATATTTCAACCAAAACAATGTATGTTCTACCTATCATTGGAGGTCACTAGTGAGCCTTTGCTCTCTCCCACATGTGTAAGTAGTCTAAGTTCCTTCTTTGTTTTTCCAATGAATTGTATATGTGGTGCTTTGTTCCTATGTACTTTGTCATGAGTCACACATAGACTATTTATCAACATGAAACCCACAGAGTTTCCTAGTTAGTAACTTCCACCACCACCACCACCACCACCACCACCACCACTATCCATCATTGTCACCACCACCAGCATCACAATTACCATCATCTCCACCACTACCCACCATTATCCACCATTATCGTTACCACCTCCACCATCACCATCACCACTGCTGCCACCTCCGCCACTGCTGCCGCTGTCGCTATGTCCCAATTCCCCCATAGATATCTGCTACAAATCTTCCCAGAGCTCTAGTTTTGTGCTTTTATTTTCAGCATGAATGAAAAACCAGGGTCACGTATCTTTAGGAGCAATGGCAGGAAGATGATGAGCTAGCTCTCTGATGCTGTCTGCTTGAGGACCCGTCCCCCAATTCATGTGGAATCCTTGACTTTCTTCACCCTGTCTGGTGGCTATATACTTGAACAGTCACACTGGGAAACCTCTTGCCTCTCCATCTCATCCTCAGCTTCCCTTCGAGGAGGCTAGTAGGGACCCTACGAAGAGGATGAAGTCCTTTTTGTGCCTCAGTTTCTCTCAATAGAACAGATGACAACACATCAAAGAACTTTATAAGCTCTGTTTCCAGACCTTAGAAAAAACGGCAGTGTGTGTGTGTGTGTGTGTGTGTGTGTGTGTGTTTATTTGTACTGTGACAAGAAAGTATGTTTATTATTCTGATATTTGGAAGCCAGAGAAACTTTGCCCCAATATAACAATAAGAAATACAGCAATAGGTTCCCATTCCCTACAAAAGCCACAATAGCATTAAAAGAAATCCCATTTCAGTAAAGCCCCAGGGACCATACTTATCACAGGTAAAGGGAAGGAAAGCGAGCTCAGAGAAAACTGGAGATAATGTGTCAATGTTGGGAACTTCTAAATATGTCAAAAGACCTTGAGGCTGACTGTGCCTGTGCCGCTTTCTGTAAATTCTCATTCTACTTCAGAGCAAGGAAATGCCGTTCTTCTCTCAGACACGAGGTGGCGCCAGCCTTCTCTTATTAAAGGTCCAACTGAGGCGGAAAGAAGAGGAGAGAAGGGGGAAAAGGATAAAATGAAGAGGAAGGTGAAGAGGAGGTGGAGGAGGAAGAAGAAGAAGAGGAGGAAGAGGAGGAAGGGGAGGAAGGGGAGGAGGAGGAGGAAGAGGAGGAAGAGGAAGAAGTCATGGCAGTGACATGAACAGGTGGGTAGACTAGCTGGATGGAGAACAGTCCAAACCACAACAGCAACCATAACTAAGACCACCACCTTAACAACAACAAAAACAAAGGTATGTAATCAGGCCCTGGGAAGACATGGGTGGGGATGGGTGGGGATGACATGGGTGGGGATGACATGGGTGGGGATGGGTGGCTGACTAACTCTACTTCACCACCGACAATTTCAAAGTACAAATGGTTTGATACTTTGTTGTATAATTGCAGAATCTTTAACCACCATCATCTTCCATGTGCTAGTACAAGCCAGCTCCAACACATCCCATGCAACTCATCATGTTCAGATGATTGCCAGCCATATCTATGGCATGTAGACATGCCTCTCTGGTTCTGTGAGTGTCATATTTTGCTAACTTTAAAGGTATACTTATTCAAGATTGACAGAATTCCCTATGTGACAGAATAGGTCTCAATAGTACATTCTCAGACTCAATGCCAGCAGAAAGACCACTTGATTGGTCAACATTTAAATTTAAAATTAGTGCATGGGTAACTCTTGGAACTATAGCAAACTTTCTAACATGACTTCTATATATGACTTTCACATGTAAATTTAAAAAATCATTTATAATTTTGTAGAGAAGTTAAGGTGTGCCTTCTTTTTGGCCTCTTGCCCTATATAGTCACTTAATCAGTCCATTAAAAATTACTTACTGGACCAGAAGTTCTGGAAAGTATGAAAACATCACTATATGAAAAGTGTTCTTCCCTGTACACTGGTTTTGGGAGAAGACCTGACCTAGAGAGTAAGAGGAGCCAGCAGACCCAGAAGGAAAGAAGCAGGTGTCATCCCAGCATCCCTGTATCCCAGCATCCCAGCGTCTCCTTGGTTGGCTGACTATATTGTCACCATGATCTGGTCCAGAGCCTTCCGCTTGAGATCAGGCACTGTGGCATCTCTGCTGGGGTACCCCACAGGAAGTAACACCAACAGCTTCTCATGTGAGGGGCGGCCCAGGAGCACCCTCAGACGAGGACCACAGTTGAGGGGAGTGGTGGTGACGGTCACTAGCCCTGCATTCTGAAACAAGAGAGAACAAACAAACATTTTAAAGTCAGGCGAAACCACAGCTCTTCTCCCAGCCTGGGGTCATTTCATTTTTCTTTTCCCCCTGAAGTTAGGCAGCAAAGAAGCTTCTGTCCCAGGTAATGTGTTGTGAACCTTGCCTGTGCCCCTCAACCTGTTGCCTTCGTTTAGATAATCAACTGGAAACATCTGGAAGAATAATTATAAGAATCTTATTTTCCAATGATGCTTGAGCAATGGGAATGGCTGCTTTCGAGAAACAAGGTTGAAGAGTATAACCATTGTTAAAGAATGACGAAGATACGCTTTTAGCTTTAGTAGCTAATCTGTATCCTTTATCTGACACAACAGCAATAGCAGTCCGTCAGTACTGTCCTCAGCCTAAGTCCACTATAATTTCCCTGACAGATGGTTTTTCCAGAATTCCAGTTACCTGTCTGACTATATTTAGTTATTAATAGCCATAATAGTAACATTTGAACCCATATAATTATAGGGATGTGGAGTGAGTTACTATAAGCTCTCCTGAGGACTTATGTACATCATCACACATCTCCATCTATAAAAGGCATAGAATACCTAGGGAGATCACGCCATCAGTAAGGTACTTGCCTTGTAAGCATACGGATGAGTTCAACCTCCCAGAACTCATATTAAAACAATACAAATCAAGGCATGGTGACGCTTGTGGGGAAAGCGGACACAGATGTATCTGTACAGACATAGAGAGCCCTCTAGGCCCCTAGCTGTTTCCCCTCCTATCCATGCTTTCCCAGTGACCTGCTGGCCTTGGAGCCTGAACCAGGAGGAAGGCCAGGAGCTTTAGGAATGGCCAGCCCAGCCCAGTGAGTCACTGTGTTAGGGATTAGGCTCCAGGAACAGTTCTCTCACACCTCAGTCAGAACCTACCTTGGAATTCTGGGAAACCAGAAGGCAGCAAGCTCAATAGGAAAGCTAGCCTGGCCAGCCCTTTTCAGAGGCCAAGAGCACTGAGGGAAGGAGGCTGGCTTCTCCTGCTTCTCATAAACTCTATCTCATCTGTAGTGCTCTCTGGTCTGACACTGTCAGTCTCTGGTCACTGGCTCACCTTCGTTTACCTGCCTACATTGGAAGGAGGGAAAGCAAAAGCCAGCTTCTTCAGGATGGTTGGAGAAGCAGCCATAGCTATGTGAATGGTGATAGATACAAGCCACATCTTTCTTTGAGACAGTGAGGAATCTCATCACGTGCGCGCTCACGCATGCGTGCACGCACGCACGCATGCACGCGCACACCACACACACGCACACACACACACACACACCACACACACACACACCACACACACACACACCACACACACACACACACACCACACACACACACACCACACACACACACACCACACACACACACACACACACCACACACACACACACACACACACACACACACACACACACACGCACGCACGCACATATAGAACTGGCCCTTCCTTCAAGTAGGCCCATTCTCTCTTACAATACTGTTTGTTGCATTAATTTGTATGTTTAGCAATACTCTCTCACTCCTCACCTGAACCCCAAGTCTCCATCAGATAAACTCTTTCTGAGCTAACTAAGCCCTAGTGTGTCCCAGAGATGGCACTGGGTTTGTGAGGCAGAGCTCAGCCCTTCTCTATTTCACATTCACTTAGCTCTGGCATATTAATAGAAATGTTTGTAAGCACACAGCCGTCTGAGACAACGCAGCGTAGTCAGCCTCTCAGGAAGGGTACTAAGAGCCTGGTGGCTGTTTAATCATCCCACCAGTCTGGAAAGGAGCAGTGTACACATGAACAGCGTGCATCTTTCAGACTTTCAGGCTTTGGTTTTCTTCTGAGATGACTGTTCACACCCTCAAGCTACATGCTATTGTGGAAGAAAGCATTCACAGCAGTTCTTGGGACCCTGAGCTATTACAAGTGAATTTCAGGGGAGAATTTCAGCTTGCAGAAACATGTTACCCACCAATCCAGGTTGCCAGGGGTTGTTGTTGGATCAGACTTACCTTTCTGAGGAACTTAGCTCTAGGTAAACAATTCCCCAATGATCCCCCCCCCTCCTGCCCAGTTGGAAACTTGGCTGAAACTTTCTACAGTCACTCTTGGTCCCCTGTCTCCCTTGTCTCCCTGTGCCTCTGGATGTGCAGGGTACCTGCAACGCAGCCAGCAGAATGCCACAGGCAATGGACACGCTGATCTCGTTGTAGTAGTGGACCTTTTTCTTTCCGTTCGCAGCAAAACCGTGGATTTGTTTGAAAATGAGGATCAGAACCGGAGCTGTGTCCAAATACTCCTTAATCCAGTTGGTTCTTTGGGGACAGAGTAGAAAGAACATTCAGGAGAATATTTATTCTGAATTTGGAGGTTTATTTTCCTTCCCTTTAAAAAAAAAACTTCCTTAGCTTATCTATGATTTTCAAATACACATTTTCCTATCTTTTTCTACTTAAGTTGAAAAGGACTAGATTTTTTAATTTTTAATTTTGGCCATATTTCTCTTTTTCCATAAGGTTAATGAGACTAATAAACATACATTAGTGTGTGCCCATCATGGAAAAGTGGGCAAAATGCTGAAGGAGACAGAAAGATGTAAGAGTATCTTTTCTTCTTCTGTATTAACTATCTCCGATTACTCACCGCCCCCATCGGCTGACCTTGGCCTACTCCTGGAAGTTTCTAGCCTCCTTACAATCTGATCGAGGCCTAGAATGTTTTCAGCCTGAGACTTCCTACTGAATAAGCTCACCCTTTCCTAGTTCTTGCTGATCCTTATTGGCTGTTCCGGCTCAAGCTCTTCTCCACACTGATTCAACCTGGCTTCTCTGGGCTTCTCCTGAAATGCTCTGTTTGACCTCAAGCTATCTCTGTCAGTCTGTTCTAATCTCCTGGCTCCTTCTCAGTCTCTGACTCATTCTGTCTTCACCTGTGTTTAGCTTGTTCTCTCTGCCACCTGTCTCTGTACAACTGTCCCAGTAAAACTGCCTCCTCCCCCGTCTCTCTTAAGTTACTTCTCTTTCCTCTCTGTTCTCAAGAGAGGATATCTTATTCCATCAAATCTTTCTCTGATTTGCCACTTTGTCTGCCATTTAATTAGACATAACTTTCAAACATAGACGCATATTTCTATAAACTAACTTTACCTTCACTGTTTGGGATTACAGGTGTGTACTAAGGGCATGTCTGTATTCCAACCAGAGGGATTAAAGGTGTGTGCTAAATCTGAGCCACACCACCACTAGAAACTAGATTTTTTTTCCCCCAGTAAATAGCGCAATCTCAGGGTTCACAGTGTGATCAAATATCCTGCAACAGAAAGACTCTATAGCCTTAGATCACCAGGCTGGTGTTTGCCAAAATGAAGCCTGCTGAGCTTTACCAATGCATTAGATAACAAGTACCGCTCTGAAAGCAAAGTGCTGCTGGTTTTGAAAAAGATCGTCAAAAAATACCATTGGAAACCACAAAATGGCCTCCAGTTGGGTAATGAAGATGAGGAAGGGGAGTTGGGGAGCGGAACCCTGGAAGAAAGAACAGATGAGTGTAGCCAATGAGGAGAGATGATGTATGGGAGGTCATGATGGAGGGCATGCTGGGACATGGGTGGGCTGGAAGGTACATGAAGATTTTGCAGGGTCCTGGCCCTAATATGGTAAGTGATGGAGGGTTTGCCTTGCCCTGAGGAGGAGTGTCACATGACCAGATCCATTTTCAGAAGCCTGGGCTGGGCTGGTGAGAACGTCATCACCAAGAGTGGCAGGTGAAGAACCATCTACAAAGTCATCATAGTGGAAGGGGACCCAGACGCTGGACCATGGACATGGCCCAGGCAGGAGGGTGGTCAAAGGAGGGCCAGGCTGGGGGGAACTGAGGGAAGAAGTAAAGGCTACATTTTTTAGAACAAGGGAAGGAGCAAGCAAAAGGGGACAGCAGTGGTGCCAACGAGAATTAGCAGATGAAGAAATCCTAGCTGTGGAATGAGGCAGGGTGCTTCTGAGGGGAGCCGGTGGCCATTCATGTGGATACCGATGATAACTTGAAACTTCTGTTTTCCAACTCTAAACATACCCTCTTTGATTCCACTACCCTGCCCCCCTACATCTGTGCTGAAACTTCATTCTGTGCCAAAAAGAGAGATACAGGCCTGTAGAATCATCTATCCCAAACAGCTGCCCTTCCCCCCATGGGATATTACATATAGTTATCAAGAAATGGTGACTATTCATTTTACTGTTTAGACTGGTTACCAGTCACCATTTTAAAACACACCAGAAATGTATATCCTGCTGATCTCAAGTTTTTGGGATCTGCCCTCCCACCTCAACCAGCTTAGCCACACGGGTTAGTATAATTTTCCACCTCACAGAGAGGGAACATTAATGATTTAGATCAGCTCTGGAGCCAGAGTAGCTGACTCCATTCTCAGTGTGTAAGGCTGGCTGCCGTGCATGGTCCTCGTGAGGGTGAAGTAAGTTAAGGTATGGAGAGTGGCTTTTACTAATGCATGCATCACACTCTGAGATCACAGAAATGACAAATAAGAAGATCCCTTTTGATCCCTTACTGGACTCACCAGATTTCTAGCATGGAGCAGTTGCCAGTCACACATGCTATCTTCAGGCCATGAGCAGGCCCAGTGTCTGTTTTCTATCACTCCTTGCGGAATCTTAATGCTGCCAAAAGGCTGTGCCTGTGCCCCGAGGCTACATTCCGCTATTTAAATTGTATTACATTTTGGGCATTTTCATAATTTAAGATTCTGATCATATTCCTAATGGTTAAAATTAACTTTTAAAATACCTATTTTTTAAAAATCTTACGTGTATGGGTGTTTCGTATGCACGCAGGTATGTGCACCATGTGCATATGGTGCCTGGGGTAGCCAAATGAGGACACTGGATCTCCTAGCAGCTGAGTTACAGACCCACTGTGAGCTGTAGGGTAGGTTCTGGGAACCAAACTAAGGTCCTGTGTAAAAGCAGCAAGTGCTCTTAACCACCTAGTCCTTTCTCCATCTTGATGAAATTTTAATCGAGTGTAAAATATAGAGAGACAAGAAGTAAGCAATGCAAATTTCTTAAAACATTTGAGGAAGATTAAGCAGTCTGCCTGGCTTCTAAGGCAAGTCAATCATTCAGAAATATTTGCATACTTACTTTGCCTAAACATACTTTATCAACTGATCCTTTTTTGTTTAGTCTCCGTTAATTCAGTTTTATACTAATTCATTAAGGCATCGTATTAGAATAAAAAGACTGCAGGGGACAAGGACGACTGAGGGCAGCATTGGCATTTTCAGATCTGGATACACAGCTATGCAAGCCCAAAACAGTAAAGACTGAATATTACATTATATATTAAAAATACCAGCTGTGGGCTTCAAAGGCATCTGGAAAAGGTGACTGGGCACGGTGTCCATTTGCTATTCAGTGTGTGTGTGTGTGTGTGTGTGTGTGTGTGTGTGTGTGTGTGTGTATGTGTGTGTGTGTGTGTGTGCATGTGAATATGTCTTATGTGTGTCTGTGTGAGTGTGTGTCTGTGTGTTTCTATGCACATACTGTTGGTTAAGCAACTCGATATGTATTATGGATTTTGAAATAAAAAGGTCTATGAAATGAGAAGAAAAGCAAACTAATAATTAAAGTGCTGAGTGGTGGTGGCCAAGCTAGGTATGTGAAGGGTACACATAAGGATGATGGGCACAGAGATGAGAGAACAGTTCTCAGTGACAGGAAGTGAGGCGGTGATGATTTCTGAAGGTACCGTGTCCAGCTGGAGTCCCGTGTTTCACTAAATTCAGAGCCCGCCTTGGCTTTGACATAGCCACTTTTTCGTGAATACACAGCAAGCCTTACAGTGTCATCGTTAATACCCCACACTTATCTGAGAGCGTAGTGTGGTATAATACACTCTGTAATACATTTGTTCCAGTATAGTATAAACGTCTTAAGAGAAAATTATCCTCTCACGATAATAGCAGGGCCAAGAGACCCATCACTCCTTACTCTCATGCTCTAGCCTAGTCTAGAAGTCCCACTGCATCTCCAAGCTTGTGATCCCAACAGTCTTTCTAGGGCCCCTGTCACTGTGGGGTGACATATGGCAGGTGACAGAGCTGGCCACAGAAGGCCACCACTGGAGACAGAGGTAGTAGGTCTCTCTGCACTACCTGGAGCTATGAACTTGGGCTTGCCTCCTTCAGGGCCTTCTGAGAGGTGAGGGACGATACCCACCCACCTTACCCCTCCCCCTTCCCCTCCCCAGGTCACCCCAACATCCACTCTGTTTTCTTTAGAAAGGAAGAACCCACAGTACTAATGTATATTTGACAGTGCAGACCCACTAAGGGTGCCCTTAATGAAGGCTTAAGTGGTAACATGGTTTGGGACAATCCTGTCACTGTAGCAAAAAAGGATTGGCTTCACTTAAGATCCTGGAAAGCATGTAGCAATCTCATGTTCCCTGGTGCAAAGTGAAGTGCTTCTTCAGTTCTAGCTAACAAGCAGTTTCTGGGCTGGAGAGATGGCTGAGCAGTTAAGAGCACTTCGTGCTACTCCATGGGACTCAAGTTCAATTTCCAGCAATCACATAAGGCGGTTATCAAGTGCCTGTAACTCGAGCTCCAGGGGATCTGATCCCTCTGGTGTCTATGGGAGCCTGCACATGCATACCTCCACACCTCTCTCTCTCTCTCTCTCTCTCCCTCTCTCTCTCTCTCTCTCTCTCTTTCTCTCTCTCTCTCTCTCTCTCTCTCTCTCTCTCACACACACACACACACACACTTTATAACAAGTTAAATAATAATTTATAATAAATTAAAATAAATATTTGAAAAATTTAAAAATAATTAAAAGAAACAATTATTTGGGTCAGAGCCTTTGCAAAGGGTTAAAAATAAGACGAAGCAACAAAATAAAAGAGAAAAAAGGTGAGACCTGATTCTGTATGCGTATACTGAAATACGACACTGAGCCATATTAATGTGAACACTTAATACATCATCAACATAAGATAATAAAAATAATTTTAAACCCCCCAAACCCAGGACCTGCAGCGGTAATTTCGTACAGCAACAGGCAATCCAAGCACCCCTAATTCCATCAGCTCAGTACCTCAGTTTCTTCAGGTCCGTGACCCATCGCTTTCCCATCCTTTTCATGTAATTTATTTCTTCCTCCTCCTCAATAATCTCTCGGATCTTATGTTTCACGTCTGGGTCCTTCACCACCACAAAGGTCCAGGGCTCTGTGTGGGCTCCACTTGGAGCTGTTCCTGGTACCCATTACATTAAAATAAGTGAAAGACTGCCGAGGAATGTAAAACCGTTCATTAAGAAGAAATACAATAGCAGGTATTGTGCTGATGTATGTCTGTAAGCCCATTCAGCAGTTAGGAGGCTGAGGCAGGAAGATCATTATTTGAAGTAAGACCTTGTGTCAAAAAGCAATAGAAGGAGAAAGAAGAGTAGACAGAGGAAAAGGTGGAAGAGGAGGAGAAAGAGAAGGAGGAGGAGGAGAAATTTAATTTAAACTCACACACTCTCACAGGGTAAGGATTATTGACTGTTGCCATTTAGGTAAGGGATACAACTATCCAAGGCATTTGTTCTTAACTGAAACAAAGTATTCTTGATGCCTTTTGGATTAAAGATGGCTCTTCGTGGGTATGTAACAAGTTCCACACATGAACTTAAATGTGTCTTAGAGAGGCCATAAGAAAACAGAAAAGACAATCCTAGAGGATCATTGTTCTTAGTTTCCCCTGGGTGGAGATATTAGTTTACATTTAAAGTGAATTTATCTTGCTTTAGTTTACTTTACAAACCCACATAAGGAAACCTTGCTATTTTGCTCGTTCAGCCAATTATTGTACTAGAGTGTCTTGCGGTTTGTTTCTTGGGAGACAAACATATAAATCCGAACTGAATGTGGGGGAAGGAGCCTGCTTTGAGGAGGGGAGAGATGTTTCTCCTGCAATGTATACTAACATATTTAGAATTTCTAGCTTCAAACAAAATTCATAAAATATACTGACTTCAAAAGTTTTAATCGGGGCTAGATAGATGGCTCAGAGGTTAAGAGCACTGATTGCTCTTCCAGAGGTCCTGGGTTCAATTCCCAGCAAACACATGGTGGCTCACAACCATCTGTAACGGGATCTGATCTGGTACATCTGAAAACAGTTACAGTGTCTTTAAAAATCTTAAAAAAATAGTTTTAAATGTTCATCACATCTGTTTTCCAAGAAATAAAGAGTCAAAATGTAGGAAGTAGAAATACATATTTCTGGCAGTCATTAACATTGGGAAAGCCTTTGTAGTGGTTTGAATATGCTTGGTCTAGGAAGTGGCACTATTAGGAGGTGTGGCCTTGTTGGAGGAGGTGTGTCACTGTGGGGCTGGGCTTTGAGACCATCCTCCTAGGTGCCTGAGGACAGTCTTCTGTTTGCCTTTGGAATAAGATGTAGAACTCTCAGCTCCTCCAGCATTATGCCTGCCTGGATACTGCCATGCTCCCATCTTGGTAATAGTGGACTGAACTTCTGAAACTGTAAGCCAGCCCCAACTAAATGTTGCCTTGGTCATGGTATCTGTTCACAGCAGTAAAACCCAAACTACGACACCTTCATAGATAAACACACCCCTCTGGCTTTGTCTGCAGGTTTGGACATTAGTGTTGTCCCAACACTGTTTGTCACAGCATCTGACATTCTTCAAGGCTCAACATGCGATTACCAACCTGCTGCTTTGATGACGTTGTCAATGACTTCCATTGGGACTTGCTCGCTGCTGATGAACCTGACGGAACGTCTCTTATTGAGGAGCTCATAGAATTCCTGGGATCTCATCTTCATTTCCTGCTCTGGGTATCGGGTGTGAGAGAATAGGATGTGTTCCACACTCTCCTCTGACTCCTGCCATTCCTCTGCATCTGCAAGCAAGAGTCAGGAGCACAGCAAAGTCAGCCCCCTCCCTGGTTATAAGATCACTTGGGGTCAGGGGAATAAAGTTCCGGAAAAGTCTATTTGGTGATGTAAAGCCAAACTAATGTACCGAATTTGTCACAAAGAAAAAAAATTAAAAAGTAGATCTGTAGAATCTTGACCACTGATCAAGGTCACTGTTCAGATTCTAGACTTGTTACAAATCAAAACAAAAGAGATTACAAAAAAAAAAATAATTCAACAAATGGAAATTCTGTTAAATGGTAGAGTAGGTTATTTGACACAATCCTCCATTCAGGTCATCAAATAAGGTGGTTTGGTCTTTGTCAGACATTGGGCTAACAACACAGAGGCTCCTGTTTCCTGCATCTGCCAGTTCCTACAGGTCCAGTCTCCATTAATCCTTGAGCATCAAGGGCGAGCCAAACCAAAACCCACACTGCACACTCAATAGGAAGTGAATCAGCCCAGAACCTCAAGTTACATCCTTTGGGAAAGTGTGGATTGTAAAGATGTCATCCGTCACGAGCCTAAGATATTTTTGGTGTGTTCCTCTTCTAACTCAGTGCTTCTTCTTGGAAGCACCCAAATTGTCTAGCATCAGCAAATGACAATATCTAAAGAATTTTAGAAACAATTTCCAGTAATTCACCAATGTAATCCTACACCCAAGAGAACAGAATATCTTGAGTAAAATTAGTAAAATCAATGCTTAGCAAGAAAATCACGTGTGCCAGTTTTCCAAGAATTTACAGAAGAGCAAAGAGCTATGACACTGTGCTTAGAGACGGAAAAAAAAGATATACTTATAAAAATCTCTAGAGATTATTATAACCTAACTAGAATTATTGAGATTAAATTGCTGGCAAGTCAGAAAAAAATAAAAATCTAAAATAAAGCAAACAGCAAAAGCCAGAAAACACAGATGAAAGATAAAGAAAACCCAGAGCCAGTTTATTTAGGACCATGAAGAAAAACAAAGAAAGAAAAAAGTTTCAGAGTTATAATGGCTTCCGTGAGGTGGGGACGGGGTGTGAAGGAAGTGGAGTTTGCAGAGAATACCAAAAGTCAGGCCTACAAAGCACATCTGAAAAGGTCTCTAGAAGGGGGAGGGGCATACTCTGAACGCTAACCTGCTGTGTGAGTGGTGGAGACCTGGAGACATCCTGGAAGATTAAATGTGGCTGCTCTGCATAGGTAAGTCAGAACACAGAAGCAAGCAGGAGCCCATGGGGTTGAACTTCAGAGTGCATAGTTCCGTGAACTTAGTTCCCTCAAAGTTCTCAAAAATCGTTGAGGCATTAGTCTCCTGAAAGCATGTGAAGCTGTCTCTCTCTGTCTCTCTCTCTCTCTCTATCTCTCTGTCTGTCTCTCTCTCTGTCTCTCTCTCTCTTTGTCTCTCTCTCTCTGTCTCTCTCTGCCTCTCTCTGCCTCTCTGTCTCTGTCTCTCTGTCTGTCTGTCTGTCTCTCTCTCTCTCTCTCTCTCTCTCTCGTGTGTGTGTGTGTGTGTGTGTGTGTGTGTGAAACAAAGAACCACCTTGGATCCTTGGATGCCCATCTTTTTTGGAGACAGGTTTTCTTTACTGGCATGGTGAGATGGTTTGTATATGTTTGGCTCAGAAAGTGGTACCATTATGAAGTGTAGCCTTGTGGGAATAGGTGTGTCACTGTGGGTGTTAGCTTTAACACCCTAGTCCTAGCTGCCTGGAAGTCAATATTCTGCTAGCAGCCTTCAAATGAAGATGTAGGACTCTCAGCTCTGCCTGTACCATGCCTGCCTGGATGCTGCCATGCTCCTGTCTTGATGATAATGGACTGAACCTCTGAACCTGTAAGCCAGCCCCAATTAGATGTTGTCTTTTATAAGACTTGCCATAGTCATGGTGCCTGTTCAGAGCAGTAAAACCCTAACTAAGACACATGGACACCATACAGACTAGGGTGGCTTTAGTGAGCTTCAGGGATTTATCTGTCCCTGTTTTACCAGTTCATACCACAGTACCTAAGATTCAGACTGTTTTTAAAACTTGGGTGCGGTTGTTTTGTGTCTGTTTGGCCGGATGGTGGTTGGTTGCTTGGTTGTGGGTTCTGTTGTCTGATTGTTTTGTTTTCCAATACAGCAATCTCGGTCGACAGATGAGTTACACATATGCTACACACATATACCAGTTATAAGAGGCAAAGCATGAAAAAGCAAGTCATGTCCTGACGATGACTGTCTTAGACAGTGAGTGGGCGAACCATTTTCTCCTCCAGGCTTGTGCGCAGGAGAAGCCTACAGCCATGAGTTTACCATGGTTGGCATGATGATAGTCTGGGCTGAGAGAAGAGGGATCATTTTGTTGGTGTGATTGACTTAGGAATTTTTTTTCAAGGTCTTAATTACATGGCTGCAAAACACAAAATATCATATGTGTATAATACAAGTTATGGTTATCAACGCTTCCATATCCTTCCTGGAATATTATTGAGAATTTATGAATAAATGAGCATGATTTCTATATCCTTAGAGCTGGAATATTATTGAGAATTTATGAATAAATGAGCATGATTTCTATATCCTTAGAGCTTATATATGTAAACAAACCAGCAAGTGTGTTTAAGAATAGAATAATAAAATGTAACCATCTCAATGGAGTAGACTTTTTTAAATGAAGTTATAGAGATTTGGAGGAATGACCTAGATAAGGAACACCAGGGGTGGGAGTGGGGAGTTTTAAGATTGTAAAGGTACCTGAGCATTTAGAGTCTGGGGCAGACAAACAGTAAGATGGTTCAGTAAAGGTGATTGCCACCGATCCTGACAGAGTGAGTTCCATCCCAAGGACTCACGGTGGGAGGACAGCGCCCACTCCTCAATTCATCTTCTGACTTACATACGTGCATGACATGGCATATACATGCCTGCACACATAAACAGACACACACGCACACACACACCCTCACAAAATAAGTGAAAAGAAATGAAGGTTGTTTGGTATCTAATGATGCTGTCAATGAATAGAAATACTGAATTTTATAATGCATGTTTTTAATAGTCTGTTGGGAAGAGTGACAGTGGAAAAGATGTGTTTCAGGCCAGTCTGAGCAAGTGAAAGGAGCCCTGGCTGGGTCTCACTGGCCAAGGAAGAGAGGCCTTTCCCAGACTGTGGAGTAGTCCAAAAGGCAGGGTGTGTGGGCCCATGGAATGTGCTTTTCATGCAAATGTGGATAAAGGTTTGGTGCTATAGAAAGCCATCCACGGGAAATAAGCAGAGGGCTCTAACATACTTGTGGAGAGACATCTTAGACAGAGACAAGAATGCTAAAGAAAGGCCACACAGAAGCTGTGCCCATATCTTATACAGGGGTGATATTGACTTGACCCATCAGGGAAGCAGAAGGAACAACAGCTTCCCAGTGCATCACAGTGACAAAACCCAGGAGACTTGCTTCCGGGCAGAGAAGGAAAAGGGCTCTCTCTGTTCCTGGTTTTGGGGCCTGGGTAGTGGGTAGACAATTCCTGAGATAAGGAAGATGGCAGAGACAGCAGTGAAGAGCTACAGGGACCCCTAAAAACAAGCAGGGCCTCTTCTCCCTGCTCTTGAACTCCCAACTGCTCCCAGGAATGTGGCCTTGGAAGGGAAGAAATCTACCTCTGAATTTCTCTTTTCATGCCTCCTCTATTTCAGGCTTTTCTGTGGGACAGGCTACCCAGCAAACAGCTCTATGCTTGGACCCTGGAAATAGACTGCTTCAGTCTCCTGCAATGGAGGATAATGATAATACCTACCTCATTGTATTACCATGAAGATGAAGGGACCTACTCCGTATATGACATGACACCAGCTGGGTCCACTACATGCTATGTGAGTGTGTTGTGGTGCCCAAGGTTCTTCAACCGTGTCATCTTCTTCCTGTAGTACATCTCTCTACCATGTCCCTCTCCTCTTTAGGTGTCTCCCAAGTTCTGCCCTCAGCCCTCTCTTTCACAGTACCCACTTGGTGACGCGATTATCTCTCTAAGCTCTGAAGGTCACCTCAAGCCGATGCTGTTCTGGCCAGTCTTCCATCTAACATCATGAATATCTTAAATGCAGCACACCCTTACAGTGCCCCCTAAGTTGGATCTTCCCACCCTTGTCCATAATGACAGCAACTCAGCCATCTTCCCCAAGATCTAAAATCTTCACTGTGACCCAGGCACCCACTATCCTCCCACCAAAGCATTGTTCCTCAGCAAACCTTAGAACAGATGTCGGTGTTAAGGAAAGCTCTTCTCCGTGGTAAGGGAAGGACGTCCCAAGAGGGACCCGATATCGTGCACATCAGATACTTACATTACAATTCATAACGGCAACAAAATCACACTTACAAAGTAGCAGCGAAAGAAATTTTATGGTCGCAAGTCATTCTGATGCGAGGAACCGAATTAAAGAATTGCAGCATTGGCAAGGTTGAGAAGCATTGGCCAAATGCCAGCCACAACTCCCAGGGCCTGGCATAAAGAAAAAGTAGCCAATCCCAAGAGGGTCACTTTCTCAGTTTCAGCGTTCTTAATCAAAACCTGGCCATGCTCCGCTGTCACTCTGTACAGACACCCCGCCTCCACCCCCACCCCGGAGATAGGGATATTGGCTAGCAGAGGATCTGGGCTGGGAGAGATCTAAGCTTGCATGGCTTCGGACTGAGTAGGGACTGCTACCAGCAAGTGACTTGAGATGACCATCCTTGCCATACATTGTTCTGTTTACACGCCAGGAGTGGTGGTTTGCCAGTCTGGTGTGCTCTCCGTATCCCTGGGGCATCAGTTCGCACCATCGCAAACACGGGCAGGGCAAAGCCCTGGGCATCGCAGGAGAATTGTTACCTTCTTCCACTTGAAGGTGTTCTGTGCTGTCTTTCAAGTCTTCGTCCACCCAGGGCTGAGCTTGAGCCCCCTCCTTCTTTTCCTCGAGGCTCCTGTCGGCATTTTTAAAGACCCATACCACCAACATACAGACAACGGCTACCAAGACTGGAGTGAGAAGAAACATGGTCTTAAGTCCGACCCAGAAGGGGTGCGCATTCCCACACTGGCATTTATACAAACAGACGGAAGCAGGGAATGCTGGGAGTAGGTGTAGAAAGGGGGAGGTGTCCCAGGGAAGGAGCAAAGTCCAAAACTCTCAAACTCCGAGAGGACTTTGCAAAGGAGCAAAGCTCATAGTCTGGTGCATGGGGGCTTTGTCGTGTTCTGATGCATACATTTCAAAAATTGTGCACTCGATCAGTGTATTTTCAGACATTAATGACCCTGGAGTGTGTTAAGCACTGTAATGTGCTACTTTGCTGGCGGTGGCTTTAAAGAAAAAAAAAGCATTTCACCTTTCTCCTATTTAACTATTCTCTCAAAGCATCTTCAACCTGCCTGAAGCTAGGAATTGCCCGGAGAGCTAATATTTTTTTTTAAAAGAGTAGATTTATAAATGAAGATTCTGATGTCCTGAGAGAAAATGTCCAGAAAGAGGCTGTCAGAGTGCATTTTCAACAGCATATTACTGCCCTGGGGTTGTAAAAAGTTTTTTAACAGCCATGCCAACATATGCAACAGAAAAGAAAGGGTCCTACTTTATATTAAAGAAAGATTTTAATCTGGAAAAAATGACGCAAAAAGTTTAAAATGACTATATCTAAACTTGAGGGTTTTGTTTGTTTGTTTGTTTGTGTTTGCTTTTGTTTTTTTGTTTTGTCTTAGTTTTATCCTTGCCTGTGCCTTTGTTGTTCAAGCTGTCATAACAAAAATGCCATTGACTGAGTGATCTGAATAACAGAAACATGCATCTCACAGTTCCAGAGGTTGCAGCGTCCAAACCCTGGGGACCCGCGTGTTTTGTTCCTCCTGGCCTGTATTGTTCTCACAACTGGGGATGGCGGAGGAAGGGAGCATGGGAGAGAGAGCTGTTACTCACTGAAAGCTTACCGTGTGGCTCCTACATACTCCACATACTAAATCACAGGTGCTTCACAAAACCGCATGCCATAGATCCCACTACTGCTCCCATTTTGCTTATATAAGCAAGGCATGAATAGGCCAAATAACATGCCAAAGGCCAATAGAAGACAAACAGACCCTAAATAGCCTCCGTTTCGCTAAAAGGAGCCCATGCTGGGTACTTCTGCAGTGTGGACTAGAACTCTTAGCTCAGATCCTGCAGGGTTGAACCTGCCTGGGTTACAGGGGAAAGCTGGGGCGAGGGTTTTATGTGCTAGTATAAGAGACATTGCTACCTGACTTCTCGGGCTCATGTTCAGCTTATAGGGCACACAGAAAAGAGATTTTAAAATTAGCACCGTTCACAGGCAGGAAGCCTGGTAGCTGTATCAGTGGCAGGATGGGTCGAGCAGAGTGGATCAGCCAAGGCTTCCCTCATTGCGATTCCGGAGTTTGAAACTCACCTAAATTCCTGTCCTGGTGCACCTGCAGATCTCAAAGGGAGGGGGGAGGGGAGAAGGGGGAGGGGCTGGGGGAGGGGAGGGGTTGGGGAAGGGGAGGGGTTGGGGGAGAGGAGGGGGAGGGGGAATTAGGGAGGGACATGTCCATCCTTTACCTTGTGAATTCCTCCAATTTTCACCTGCGCTGGACCCAGGGAACTTCACCATCTCCAAACCTAACACCTCTCAGTGGCCAGGCCACATACACTGAGGTGTATGAAAGTGTCACTATAGGGCAAGGCTTCAGGTCATCACTGTAATGTACACTTACGCTGGAACACTGTGGTTTCCCTTTAGGAACGGGGTCTGTGGCATAGGGTCAAAGAACACCACATGGCTGATCTGGGGAGGCCTAGATGGACCCTCTCTTCTCTCACATACCTCTATAGCAGTGTTTCTTAACCTTCCTGCTGCAGTGACCTTTTAATATACTTCCTCACGTTGTGGTGACCCCTCCTCCCCCAATCATACAATTATTCTCTTTGCTGCTTCATAGTTGTATTTTTGTTACTGTTAGTACTCATGATGTAAATATCTATGTTTTCCCGATAGTCTTAGGCGACCCCAGTGAAAAGGTCATTTGACCTTCCCAAAGGGTCGTGACACACAGGTTGAGAACCACTGCTGTAAAGGATCCTGGGCTACTTAGCAGGGTAAGTTCTTTGTCCTTATTCTGTGAGGCGAAGGCAAAGAGTGCTGAGGGA
This sequence comes from Tokudaia tokunoshimensis, assembly GCA_036184795.1. Lineage (NCBI taxonomy): Eukaryota > Metazoa > Chordata > Mammalia > Rodentia > Muridae > Tokudaia > Tokudaia tokunoshimensis. The sequence goes on along the minus strand of BTHU01000006.1, from coordinate 73,056,975 downwards.
AGAAGGTACAGGAGGAGGCACAAGGTGATTTCCCACCATCTGCCATTGATCTTCATCTCTGCAGACTGATCACCAGTTTTTTTTTTTTTTTTTTTTTTTTTTTTTTTAATTTAATTTTATTTTATTTTTTTAATTTACATTCCAAATCACTTCCCCTTTCCCGTTTCCTCCCTCCCCGAAAGTCCCATAAGCCCCCTTCCCTCCCTCTTTTCTCCGTTCAACCCCCTCTCATTACTCTGTCCTGGCGTTCCCCTACATCCAGTCTTTCCAGGACCAGGGGTCTCTCCTTCCATCTTTTTAGAAATCTATTGATATGCTGATTGTGTCTAGGGTATTCTGAGATTCTGGGTCAATATCCCCTTATCAGTGACTTCATACCATGTGTGATCTTTTGTGATTGGGTTACCTCACTAAGGATGATATTTTCAAGTTCTGACCATTTGCCTAGGAATTTCGTGAATTCATTGTTTTTAATTGCAGAGTAGTATTCCATTGTGTAAATATACCACATCTTCTGAATCCATTCCTCCGTTGAGGGACATCTGGGTTCTTTCCAGCTTCTGGCTATTATAAATAAGGCTGCTATGAATATAGTGGAGCATGTGTCCTTATTGCATGCAGGTAAAGTCTCTGGGTATATGCCCAGGAGTGGTATAGCCGGATCCTCCGGAAGTGTCATGCCCAGTTTTCTGAGGAGCCGCCAGACTGCTTTCCAGAGTGGTTGTACCAGCCTGCAATTCCACCAGCAGTGGAGGAGTGTTCCTCTTTCTCCACATCCTCGCCAACAACTGCTGTCTCCTGTGTTTTTGATCTTAGCCATCCTGACTGGTGTGAGATGGAATCTCAGGGTTGTTTTGATTTGCATTTCCCTAATGACTAAGGATGATGAACATCTCTTTAGGTGCTTCTCAGCCATTAGATATTCTTCAGGTGAGAACTCTTTGTGGAGCTCTGTACCCCATTTTTTAATAGGGTTACTTGCCTCTCTGGAGTTTAACTTCTTGAGTTCTTTGTATATCTTGGATATTAGCCCTCTGTCGGATGTAAGGTTGGTAAAGATCATTTCCCAGTTAGTTGGTTGCCGCTTTGTCTTTTTGACGGTGTCTTTTGCCTTGCAAAAACTTTGTAATTTAATGAGGTCCCATTTGTCTATTCTTGATCTTAGAGTATAAGCTATTGGAGTTCTGTTCAGGAAATTCTCCCCTGTGCCCATATGTTCAAGGTTCTTCCCTAGTTTCCCTTCTATTAGTTTCAGTGTGTCTGGTTTTATGTGGAGATCTTTGATCCACTTAGAATTGAGCTTAGTGCAAGGAGATAAGGATGGGTCAATTTGCATTCTTCTGCATGTTGATCACCAGTTTGAATTAATCATTTGGGGGTTCCGCGGCCACCTTGCAGACTACATCAGGAATAGTATTGTTCTAGAAGACACACCTCCCCCAAACAAATATGCTGATGTTAATCCCATGACACCTGTCTGTGTTCCTGCTTCCTAAAGTGCCCAGTGTCTGTTCACAGAAGGCAAAGGAGGACAAATGGGGGCTCTGTAGGGAAGAAGCTGCCCGGGGTATCGAGTGAGTCAACAGAGTTCCCAGGAGCAAATCAAGCTGTCTTGGTTGAGATCAAGTGTTCAAAAGCAACTGTACGGTCATGATTTAAGGAAAAGCTAGAAGCAGGGGTGGGCTGAACTCCGTGATCTGATCTCGGATCAAACACAAAGTCAGGGAGACACAGGAACTCACAAGTCCATTTAAATGTATTAGTCAGCCTCTTCTATACACAAACCCCCTTCGCTAATTCTATCTCACTCAAGAATATGTCTCTGCCTGACAGTCGCTGGGTTAAATCATGCCTGTACTCATGGTGTCTATATGCCAATGATGGTTAAGTCTTCCTCTGTTTGCATTATCTCATTGAGTCCACAGGATAAGACATTTTAGATAAAACTCCACTCTCTGAAAAAAATAGCAAAACAAAACAGAGAGTGAAGGACTGGCTATGTGTCATTGGCTATATAGAGAAGCAAGTTAGACCAGGGGTCTCAAAGTAAGATCTTAGTCTTAATAGCAGCATCCCTTCGGGGCTTATTAGAGATGCTAATTCTAGACCAAATCCTAGGCCTACAAGTTCATATACCCTGAGGGCAGAACTCAGCAGACTGGTTTCCACAAGCCCCAAGCGACTTTAGTGCTGGCTACAGTTTGAGAAAGACTAGACTAGAAGAAAGACCCTTAACTCTGACTTTACCCCAAATTCAGATTTTCCATATTGAAGCCCCCACGCCACCGAGAGAAGCAGAACTCCCTACTGTTAAGTGTGAACTGAAACATTTTCCTACTGCACATTTCAACCGCACACGGTATCTTACAGACAACAAAACACCAATAAGCATCAATTCAGAGTGTTAAGGATGAAAACAGGTTTTCTGGGTTTACATTAAGATGAGTCTGGCCCATCTTAAATCAGGGACCAACAGAGGCTGTGGCTGAGAAAGCAAACGGTAGCTTCTCCTGTAGCTTTTCTACCAATGCTTAGAATTCAGACAACAGACAACAGGAATCGCAGCTCTGTGGGATCTCCCCAGTGCCAGATGTGACAGTTTCAGACACTGAAGATTACACTGTGCAATCAAAGGTTACACCCTTCCCTCTCCAAGCAAACCACACATTCAAATCTATACTGAATCCTGTTCCTTATGTTCCCCATAGGAGGAAAGTGTGAGATCTCACAGGCTTGATCTACCTTTTTTTAAAAAAACCCCCTGGACATCCAAACTGTGCCAGTTCTGAGAGTTCCCAAATACAGACTCTTGGCTATAAACAGTTCCCAGGAAAGAAGCACAGGAGAAGTCACAGGTCCCAGAAAGCTGGGAACTGTGGAAGCATCTATCCATTCATTATGACTGTCTTTGCTCCTAGGGAAATAATTCTGGGACTGGAGGAGTCCCTAGGAATTTCCCTCAATTGAGTCATGTCCAAGCAGCGTTTCTTAGGGCCCAAGTTGGGCCCTGGAGAAAAATCATGGCAATTCTCCAATCTCTGTATTACATCATCTTTTGAAACCAATGCTTTTTCTATGAAAGAGCTCAGCCTCAGGCGAAATGGCAAGGTAAAGGAGACAGCAGTTGTGCTTGCTGAGCTGTAACAACAGTTACCGACACTATCAGGGAGCTGATGCTTGTCCTGGCTATTTCCCCTGGTGAACCTGGCTTCACCGTGGAAAATTACAGAACATGCCTATCCTTCTCTCACCCCTACCATTGGCTTCTTAGTCCAGTCTCCTGAGGCAGCCCACTGAGTTACCAAACATCCTCAAGGTCAGATCTAGACAGTCTTGAGGGCCATCCAATTCTCAGTCATCCATCAAGGGTGGACTGAGTGAAGGGTTGGAATGGCATTCCCCTGCCTAACCTTGCTTCTCTCTCCCCCGACACCGACAGCTGGCCCTAACCCTTACCTCAGAGGCTAGAATATACCTCTTCCTGTGGAGCTGACACTCATGGGGTAACCACAAAAAGGGGAGCAAAGCAATGCTTGTTTTCGGGGGGCTACAAGTGCAATTGGCCTTCGCCTGCCAAGTCTTCTGCATCTCTGCCTTCAACCAACCGCATCGAAAATATTTGGGGGAAACATCCCCCTTTGTGAACTTGTACAGGGTTTCCCTTGCCTAACACAATTATCGGGGTAACTGTTCCTATAGAATTTGCATTGAATTGGGGATTCTAAGCAATCTAGAGGTTTTAAAGCATACACAGGGAGGGTGGGGCTGTGTGGGAAGAGTGTACCATTTGCATAGGGGACTTGAGCAGTCTTAACTCTTAGCAGCCAAGAGGGAATTTCCTGGAGCATTCCTCACCCCCCAGGACTCTGAAGGACAATTATTCTAAGATTAGATGGGGATACCAAGAACTAAATGAGAGGAGTGTCAAAGAAAGCAACAACCAATGCTAGTGGCCTTTGCAAAGCAGCCGGAGTGGGTGTAAGCGCAGGCCTGATGGGAGCTGGGGCCTCCCCTGAAGGAAATGGGTTTCATTCTAACTGGGCTGGAGGACTTTAAGTCCTACGATACTAGGTCTATTTTAGCTTTTAAAGAAATTGTTCATGGTCAGGCATGTTGGTGCAGGCCTTTAATACTGGTACTTGGGAGGCTGAAACAGGTGGATCTCTGTGAGTTCCAGGCCAGCCTTGTCTACATAGTAAGACTCTGTTTTAGGGAGAGGGGTTGAAGGAGAACAGGGGAGAGGAAGAGGAGACACACATAGAGATTTATGTGTGCACACACATACACACACTCATACGCACACACACACATGGAGTAGGGAGAGAATTACTCCTGTTGCTATTGAGAAATTAAAAGGAGGGAAGTAAGAGCTAAAGCCAGGGTCGGGGCAGTGGCTCAGTAAAGTGCCCACAATGGAAGCCCAGGGCCCTGGGATTGGAGTCCCAGGATCCATATAAAAAGGCTTGGCACAGTAGCACTTATCTGTAACTCTAGAACCATCAAGAGATTGCAAACCTTGGCGGAAAGAGGTCAAGTAAGGTACCAGAGGCCAACCTCAGGTTTCCTCATACACAAGGACATTCACAGTTATGTGCACACACACACACACACACACACACACACACAGACATACAGATTTATGTATATATACACATACAAACTCTCTCTCTCTCTCTCTCACACACACACACACAGGTTAGGCGTATACACACATACACACTCTCTCATAAACATACACACACAGATTTATGTATATATATACATATACTCTTATATACACACACTCTCTCATACACACACGTATACACTTATGTGTATATATACATACATTCATATACACACACTCTCATACACACACACACACACACACACAGATTTATGTGTACACACAGAGAAAGTTCTGTGTTAATTTGGCCACCAGATCCTGTATAAATGGCAGTTGTAAAACCAATCAAAGGTTGTGAATCGTTTTTTAATGAAATCCAATCCCTCAAGTTAGGGCAGAGGAATGGATACACGACATCCTAGAACAACTTAGGAGAGTCAAAAAATATTGTCACTTGTATGTGTAAGATCAGAACTGAAAGCTAATTTCTCCCTGGAGGTCTTACTCACAAACATATGAAAGCCATTGATCTCATTGGTTAGAAAAGATTAACATTTATAGATTGAGTCAAGTAGCCATGACTGGAAAAAAAATGTAGAGGGACTGTGTTAGAGAGCTGGAAAAACAGAACTGTGGAGTTTTAGAGTTGTCAACAAGACCAAGGACACACTGAGAACATCTAGGAGTTGAGCAGTGGTGGCTCATGCCTTTAATCCCAGCACTTGGGAGGCAGAGGCAGGTGGATTTCTGAGTTCGAGGCCAGCCTGGTCTACAAAGTGAGTTCCAGGACAGCCAGGGCTATACAGAGAGAGACCCTGTCTTGAAAAATTAAGAACAAACCATCTAGGGACAGAGTGGGCTGGTCTCAGAAAAGTGAGCTTAAAATTGTAGTGTGACTTGGTGTCCTAGGAGGGCCCTTAGGACAGTCAAAATGGGAGACTTAGGAGAGTCAGTACTTACATGGTTTGGGCTTTGAAACAGCATCCGGTAAAACAGAAAGTCAACCAAAACCTATCTTGTACCACAAGATGGCAGGAGAGGGCCGTGCTTGACCGGGGCGGGCAGGCTGGCACCCTCAATGACTGGCACTCCCGTGGGTGGCAAGTTGTTTGGTTCTCTAGGAAATTAAACTGGAAGGGTAAGAATGGCACCAGAGCCTTAAGGGCATAGAAACAGGATGGATGGTATACAAAGCTGGAAGAAGCAAGGAAGGTTCGCGCCAAGCCCTTATTAACACCCAGACTTTCAGAGCCATAAAAAATAAACCGTGTTAAGCCACCCTGGCTGAGATATTGTGAAAACAACCTGGGAAATAGTTACCCTTCCAGAGAGTACAGTTCCTTAAGGCGTCCTGCAGGCCTGAAAGTCTATGGTTTGAGGTGCATAGACGTAGGACAGTACTAGAAGAAATTACTCTAAGAAAAACTAAGTTAGATCCCCTTCCTATATTGCCTACATCATTGTACTTGCAGACATCCAAGCAGGAAGAAAGAAGCCACGCCCCCGGTCCGTAGTTAGCAGGACTGACTCCCTAAGTACAGGCACTTAGCTCCACAGTGGTCTGAAGCGGTTATTTTTCTCGTTGTTGTTGTTGTAATAAGCAGAAGTGGCTTAAGGAAAACAAGATCTGTTTTGACTCAGCCCTTCAGGGCATCTTCTGTCACAGCGGGGCAGCAGTCACGTGTATCCACAGTCAGGAAGAAGAAAGTGATGAGACTATTTAACTAGACGGAACCCCAACATACTGAATGGTGCTCCCCAACAACTGCGGTCTTCGCCCCTGAATTAACCCCATCTAGACAATCCTTCACAGGCTCATACGGAGGCTAATGTTCTCCAAATAATCCTTTGTCACTGTGCCAGGGACTGTCTCCTGGGTGATTCTAGAGCATCTCCAGTTGCTGATTGGTGTTAACCGTAGCTGCCACAGATTGGCCTTCTGTAGTGATTCAAGTTCTAGGTGCTAGTCATAATTTCTTCCCTTCCTCCTCCTCATCATCATCTGTCAGTGAGGCCACTGGCCTAATTTATTTATCAGCAATTCGAAATCCTAAGCCCCCCTCAACAAAGGTCATTCATGTCTTCATTCCACCATCTCTGACAGCATAGAAAGAAAGAAGGGGGGGAGGGGTAGAGGAGGAGGAGGAGGAGGAGGAGGAGGAGGAGGAGGAGGAGAGAGAGAGAGAGAGAGAGAGAGAGAGAGAGAGAGAGAGAGAGAGAGAGAGATCTTATTTCCTATCTGCAGGGAATGGGGACAAAGTCTGTCATCCCTTAGATGTCACCAGAACAAAATTAAATCGTTAAGGGAGAATGATGAACGAGTTGGGTAGAACTGAACTGCATTCAGTCAAGGTGTTTCTGTTTTACAGAACAAGGTGTTTCTGTTTAACAGCGCATTAACATCAATTACCAGCGATCTGCAGTAAACAAGGAATAACAGAGCAACGTTAAAGGGCAGCCATTCCCAGGAGAGCGGGCAGGTGCTGGACTGATGTGGAGAACTGAGAATCGATGTTGCTGGCTGCCTTGCCTTAGAAGCCTATTTCGTGTGGATTTGGTTAAAGAGCTCATGGGATACCCTTATCTTTTTACTTCCCTTTTAGAGGATTATCATAGAAACCAAGGCTCTATCTGGAAAGTCAAGTCTCATTACTGATGGGGAAAAGGCCACCTTGAAGGGTCAAATCCAGTTGCAGACAGGTTAAGGAAGTGGCTTCCGTGTGTAGCATCAAGTCCTAAGGATCCACAACTCCAGGAGTTCAGACTGCAACGTTGACTCAGCGCTCACTTCCTGAATGACAGCTCTCCTGAGAAAGAATTACAGGGAAAGCTGTTGCCAGGCTCGGCCAACCGAGACTCCTGCAATCCCGTAATTAGCCAGCTTGCCAGCAGCCTAGAACAAAGCCAGAGCTTAATTTTGGATTTCCGCAGCACAAATTACTTAAGGAGATTGGAGAATACTGAGGGATTTGCTAATTCCCTAATGACTTTTTTTCAGCTACCCAACCTTATAGGCAGAAAGTGAATTCTCACTGGTAATTCCTCACGTAGAAAGCCAATTTCCATACATTTATGTCTTTTAAAGAGGTTGGCCTCAAAGCCATAAGCCTTCCTAACTCCTCCTGAGTACTGGGGTTGCTTATTTGTGCCATTACTTACCAGAGATCAGTAGAGAATGTCTGTGGATGGAAACATATCTCAGCAAATAGAATCATAGAATGTCAGAGACCCCCCCACCCCCCCCACCCCACCCTACCCGCCGCTGGGGAATCACAAGTTCCAGTTTTCTAGAGGACAAATAGCTTTCACCATATCTAAAACATTAACCGGACCCTTTAGTTCCCAGGTCCGGTATCCAAACCCCATCCTTACTTAACCACCTCCAGGATGCCTGCCCTTGGGCAGATCAGTCAACCTGTTTGGACTGGTTGTTTGTCAACTTGACACAGCTAGAGTTCTATGATCTGACAAGCCTCGGCTGAGAAAATACCTCTATCTGATTAGCCTGTAGTGAAGTCTGTAGGGCATTTTCTTGACTAATGACTAATGTGGGAAGGTCCAGCCGCTGTGGGTGATGCCATCCCTGGGCAGGTGACCCTGAAGCGTATAAGAAAGCAGGCTGAGCAAGCTATGAGCAGCAGGATGGTGAGCAGTGTTTTCTGTGGTCCCTGATTCAAATTCCTGTTTCCAGGCTCCTGTCCTGACTTCCCTCCATGATACAGTATGACCCGAGAGTTGTAAGAGGAAATAACACCCCCCCCCACTTCCCCTTCCTCCTTCCCCCTGCCACTGCCCCACTACAGCAAGGTGCTTTAGGGCATGGGGCTTTTAACACAGCACCAGAAACCCTAACGAAGACACTTTCTGATGTTCTTTTATTGTCTGGAAAATGAAGGTGACAAGACCGTGGGCTCTTCCTGCCTCACAGAGCAGCTGTGACACTCCCGGAGCAAAAAGTGAAGCCTTGGGAACTGAAAGGCATGTTACAAGGAGAAAGCAGGTCTAGACTATCCGCTCTGTAAGTAGGACTTTATTATATTGGGCAAGACTTCCTCTCTGTGGGTGGTAGGTACCTCCTTCATGGATAATAAGCAAGATAAAGGTTTATCAACACAGTAACAACCCCAATACCTGGCATCATCTTTCTGCACCTTTACTTTTGTGTCATCATGACCAAATACCTGACAGAAGCAACTTAAGAGAGGTAGGGTTGATTTGGGTTCACCGTTTCAGACGACCCTGACAGGGAAGGCCTGGTGGATGAACCGCACCGACTCGATGTTCCTGGGAGCTTACAGCATGTCCCATACCTGATCTTAGTGGATCAGGAAGTAAGAGTGGGATTGGAAGTGGATATTACCTCCTGCCAAGTGACAGTCCCAAAGTTTATACGACCTTGCAAAACAGAATCATCAGCTGAGGTCCAACTGGTCAGAACTGTGAGCCCCTGGAGGATAATTCCACGTGCAAACTAATAACAAAACATGGTAGTGCTTCCCTTTTCCAGCTTCTGACTGGCTCCTGCTCTGCTCCAGTGTCTGCCTAAGGAAGGACATGGGGCACGGGGGATGCTAAACGTATTAAAGGTATTAGCGATCCTGCTCCAACTTAGGTTTCCCTCCCAGGAAACAGTTTCAGCTAGTTTTCACCATATTAAAGGTATTAATGATCCTGCTCCTACTTAGGTTTCCCTCCCAGGAAACAGTTTCAGCTAGTTTTCACCTTCAAAGCGTGGCACAAGCTTTGCGTACCCCACGGCAGGCATCCAACAAGCATTTAGTAAACAAGCAAATAGAAGGATAAATATGCTCGACTAACAATATTTAGCAGTGAACCTTAAAATCTTCCTTGAAACTCCAGCGAATTGTACAGCCACCTCACCTTTTCCCACTTCTCTTCAGGGGATTCTTAAAGCACCTCTTTACATCCCAATAATAGCCAAGAAGGCCACAGCCACAGACTCTTAGAGAAACTAATATTTTTAACTTGTATATAACGGCTTCTATTGTCTAGAAAAGCATATGTTTAAAAAATGCAATTGAGTTTGTTCAGAGAATATTATTTTGTTTGCACACTTGTGCAAATGATAAAGAACCCTTGGGGCAAATGCCATTCGAAATTCTGGAGGTTCTCTGCTCAGAGCCTACTCTGACCCCTCTCATACCTTTCGGGTCCGTAAGACTCAAGTCCCAACTGGTTCCTGAAGATGAAGTGTCAAGTGTAACCATGAGAAAAAGGCTTAGAAAAGTACTTTATGTTTCTAATGAATATAGACAGTGTTTTAGTTAGGGTGACCATTGTGAAGAAAGCAAGTTGGGAAGGAACAGGTTTACTCATCCTGTTCTCACTGTTCATCATTGAAGGAAGTCAGGACAGGAACTCCAACAGGGCAGGAACCTGGAGGTCTCCATGCAGGGGCCATGGAGGGGTGCTGCTTACTGGCTTGCTCCTCATGACTTGCTCAGCCTGCTTTCTCATAGAACCCAGGACCACTAGCCCTGGGAAGGCCCACACAACAGGCTGAGCCCTCCCCTCTGGTCACTAATTAAGAAATACCTTACAGTTGGATCTTATGGAGGCATTTTCTCAATTGAGGTTCCCTCCTTTCAGATAACTTCAGCTTGCGTCAAGCTGACACAAGACTAACCAGGACGGACAGACAGAAACCACAGAACATGTGTGGTGATGGGAATTACCACTGTTGACAAGAGCCCACAGAGCAGATTCCCTGTCTAAGGCTGGAAGTTAGGATCCAACAGCATCAACTGCTTGGCTGGCTGTGTCAGGACTCAGAAAAGGCCCACAGTCAGAGTGCCTGGCGGGAGATTTTGTGCTTGCTGCAGAGGAGGCGATTTGCATGCTCAGAGAGCCAGGATAGTGTGATGCTGTGAAATGTATATTTGGTCCTCCTCTTGCTTCCTGGCATCCAACTCTAGAGTCTTTGGACTCTTCCATAATGCCTTTCTATGCTAAGGGGTGGAGTGATGGCTAGCAACTGCTGGGTAGGATGGGGAAGAAAAAAAAAACCCTCTAAGCCTATGCCTACAGATGGTATCTGACACAGGGAAGGTTGATAGGCCAAGAGAGATGAGGGTACCTAGCACAAAGAAGAAAAATGCTAGCCTTGATGAAGGGGTCTTTAGAACCAGGCTCTACAGAGTTTTCCTCCACAATTTTCTTTAGGTCATTTAAAATCATTATTTCCATTTGAGACTGGGGTCAGGCAGTCACATACCAATGGCTTTTATTTATTTATTTTATCCTAATGTGTATCTATGTGCATGCATGTGTTTGCACGTTCACAGTGGGGGGGGGCAGTGTATATGTGTGTGCAGAGGTGTGGCAGCCAGTAGGTAAACTCAGGCATCATCTTCAGGAAAACTATCACCTCCTTTGAGATAGAGTCTGTCACTGGCTGTGGACTCACCTGACCCCTGCTGGTATTATGTCAGCACCTGACATTTTATGTGGATTCTGGATATCAAATCAGGTCCTCCTGATTGCAAGAGCTTTACCAATCCAGCTGTGTTCTGTCCAGTCGTTTAACATACCACCATACTATGGCCAAGCTCAGGATACACCCCAAACTGAAGACTTGTCCAAGCAAGGCAGGAATGAGGTCATCTTATCCAGGACCACACTACACTCCCTTACTTTCCTTACATCGCTTTTCTTAACATCCTAACCATTCCTAAAACATTCTCTCCACCCCTTATCTGTCTTCTCTCCATTTCTTTCTCCTCTCCCTTTTTTCCTTTCCTCCCTTTCTCTTAAGGATCAGGCTAGAAGCAGATCAAGCCATGTCAACCTGCACCCACCATTCCCTGAGCTGCTGTGACAAAGCCTACAAGTCCCCCACTGAAAACCCATCTTCTCACAGAAAAATTCCAGGAAATTAGTTCCAGGAAAATAGTTGACTTCCTAAGTCTCATTTCCCAGGCTACCAGACTCCAAGGAAGACCTTAGAAGGCTATCAAAGGCACACATCCCTCCTTTGTAGTGAGTGAGTACACTTCCGCCCTCCTCCCCACTGCAGCCCCAGTCACGTGATAGCGTGGTAGCGGAGAACAGGAAGTCTGGGGATGATCACAATGGACACGTAGGCAATAGAGTGCCCACAACCAGGCAGCAGCAAAAGAGGCTCTAGTGTTGGAGAGCAGATGCTGGGCTCTGAAGCATCCCTGGGAGGGGTCTGCCTGGTGACTCTCAGGTGCATAAGGAACCATGAGAAGCTGATGTGTGGTCCACTCGGTTCACATTCAAGTTCAGTAAGTTGCAAAATCATGATTTTTATGGCATTTCAGAAGAGACTTCCTGTGGTGGGAGGCTCTGCTGTCCCTAAATTCGCCCCTGATTCACACTCTGTAATTGCTCTAAATTGATAAATGAAGAAATTCAAGATGAGCGGCACCCACAGCCCAGGCTCCGTTACCTGCACCTCCTTTCTCCTTCAACCTAGAAGCCCGGTCCTCCCACCAGTGAGCTGGAAGGGAGGTACTAGGAGCCCTATATCTTGAGTACTAGGAGCCCTTTATCTTGAGCAGCCTTGAACAGGCTGCGACATGCCATCAGTCCTGACCTGGGAAGAAGAGATTTGCTTCCAGTAAGAATTTTCAGGGGTACCTGTTGTCGCTTTGGCGTAACACTTGTATTACGTTAATTGAATTTCCAAAATTGCAGGAGAATCCCTCATGGAAGATGCAGAGGGTCCCTGGCCCCAATTGGTTTCTATTGATAAATAAAGTTGTCAGCGACCAATGGCTGGGCAGGGATACAAAGGCGGGACTTTAGGATTCCTGGTCAAGGGGACTGAGAGAGGAAGGAGGATTTGGGATCGTTATGCCAGGAAAGGAAGAAGGTACAGGCTTGAGATCTGCAGAAGAGAGAGCATAACAATCATGGAAGAGCCAGGAAAGAGTGACCCCAATCCCTTCTTCCCCCGAATTGGGTCCAGGGCAGCAAAAATGGAATATAGACTAGTAAATAATAACTCAAGAGTATCAGAGGGGAGGTATTACACTTGGATGTTTGGGAGCGGCCCAACCATTGAGCTAATTGAGGCATATTAAATATAAGGCTGGTTTCTCTCTCTCTCTGTGTGTGTGTGTGTGTGTGCGCGCGCATATCTTTAATTAGGAAATCAAGAACACTGGGGCGGGTGGGGAGGAACTCACACCACTGGGGTAATTTAAGTAGCATTAATCATCTACAGCAATAGGTACCACATCTACGAGGATAGAGCAGAAACCATGTCTGTACGAAACTTCAAACTTTCCCTCTTAGGAGAAAGGGAGAGCAAGATTAGAAAATCTTGCTAATTTTAAAGTTCTAAGAAAACCTCTTAGTGGAAGGGAAACTCAGCTCAGTGTGATGTGTATTTTGATTAACTCAGAGGACACGCACTTTGGAAGGAGGTTTCCTCCTCAGGTGGGACTCAGTCGGGGTTGTGGAAAGTGGTAAACTGTAGGGCTTCAGCCCTCAGTGGATTTCTGTGTGTGGGCATCCCCTTCTCTGGCCACAAAGGCCAGTGTTGGGCTCACACTCCCACTTGAGGACATCCTGGCCATCACCACAGCTAGGCTTTAATGGAGGGGAAGACAGGGTAAAGAGAGAAACTTCCTCACAGCTTGGCTGAGGAGCTTTAGGAGAGGAGGGTCACCATCATCTCTGTTATAAATGTGCTGTCCCTACTGTACATACACACACACACACACACACACACACACACACACACACACACCACCACACCACACCATTCCTTGGGCCCAAACTTTCATTTATATCCTTTATCTGTGTGTCATTAGCCTGACTCTCTGCCTGACCCATAGTAGTGACAACTAAAGGGTGTTGAATGGAATGGTGGATTAACAATGAAGTCTGGATGGCCTCTGGAAGCAGAGAGTAAATGTGAGATCAAAGATGGGAGGTGGGTGGTGGTGTGTAAGAGGTGTGTGTGTGGGGCTACTTCTACTCCTCAGTTGTGCCTGGAAACTGAACATCTCAACAGCCTGTCACACAGAACTGCCTGAGTTTCCAGTGGCCTGGGTCCCTCCCACCAAATCCTTCAATTTCAAGTGTGGAATTAAAAAAACTCCATAGCAGGCGCCTTTGCTCTCTTGGGTATGGTTCAGACAGAATCCAGTACAGGCTCCATCGCTCTCCTGGGTGACTCAGACAGGATTCAGTGCAGCTTACAAAGAAAGAGAAGAGTTTTTCCAATGTTTGTCCATTTGTTTTCCTTTTTGTAATTTTTTAGAAGGGTGACTTTTTTTTTTTTTTGACAATTTTCACTTAGTGCTGTAAATAAAAAGGGCACAGTAAAGTGAAAGATTAAAATTGAGGCCTGGCCATTTGCACCTGGGAGCTAGGCAGTTCCACAGCTTTCTGTGCACAGCCCTCCAGGAGAGAAGATCTCCCAGCCACACTTTCTCTTCTGAGTGCAGAGGTGAGATCTCCACCTTCTCTCTGGAGGGGTACAGCTAGGAGCACACTGGGCATACGATCAGTGGAGCAACTGGGACAGGAGTCTTCCCTTCCGGCCGACATTTGCAGCAGGGAACCAGGCAGCTCCATAGCCTTCTGTGCACAGACCCTGCCAGAAGAGAGTTGGTCTCCCAGGAGTACAGACACAGGCTTACAGGACCACAGGTGGGACAAGTTCCAGCCAGAGACAACAAGACCAACTAACACCAGAGATAACCAGATGACGAAAGGCAAGTGCAAGAACCCTACCAACAGAAACCAAGGCTACTTGGCAACATCAGAGCCCAGTTCTCCCACCACAGCGAGTCTAGGATACCCCAACACACCAGAAAAGCAAGAGTTGGATTTAAAGTCTCATCTCATGATGCTGATAGAGGACTTCAAGGACATAAATAACTCCCTTAAAGAAATACAGGAGAACATGGGTCAAAAGGTAAAAGCCCTGAAAGAGGAAACACAAAAATCCCTTAAAGAAATACAGGAGAACATGGGTCAACAGGTAGAGGCTCTAAAAGAGGAAACACAAAAATCGCTTAAAGAATTACATGAAAACACAAACAAACAAGTGAAGGAACTGAACAAAACCATCCAGGATCTAAAAATGAAGTAGAAACAATAAAGAAATCACAAAGTGAGACATCTCTGGAGATAGAAAATCTTGGAAAGAATTCAGGAGTCTTAGATGCAAGCATCAACAACAGAATACAAGAGATAGAAAAAAGAATCTCAGGTGCTGAAGATACCATATGAAACATTGACTCAACAGTCAAAGAAAATGCAAAATGCATAATGCTTGTAACCCAAAACATCCAGGAAATCCAGGACACAATGAGAAGACCAAACCTCAGGATTATAGGTACAGAAGAGAGTAAAGATTTCCAACTTAAAGGGCCAGTAAATATCTTTGACAAAACTATAGAAGAAAACTTCCCTCACCTAAAGAAAGAGATTCCCATGAGCATACAAGAAGCCTACAGAACTCCCAGAAGACTGTACCAGACCAGAAAGTCCTCCTAGCACATAATAATCAAAACACCAAATGCACTAAACAAAGAAAGAATATTAAAAGCAATAAGGGAAAGGGGGCAAGTAACTTATAAAGGCAGGCCTATCAGAATTACACCAGACTTCTCACCTGAGATGATGAAAGCTAGAACACCCTGGGTAGATGTCATACAGACCTTAAGAGAACACAAATGCTGGCCTAAACGACTATACCCAGCAAAACTCTCAATCACCAAGGTATTCCATGATAAAACCAAATTTATTACACAAATCCAGCCCTACAAAGGATAATGGATGGAAAATACCAACATAAGGAGGGAAACTACACCCTAGAAAAAGCAAGAAAGTAATCTTCTTCCAACAAACCCAAAAGAAAGTAGCCACACAAACATAAAAATAACATCAAAAATAACAGGAAACAACAATCACTATTTTTTAATATCTTTTAACATCAATGGACTCAATTCCCCAACAAAAACATAGTCTACCAGAAATATTTTTTTGTGTAAATCTTCAATTTTATCAGAAAATGTTTGTAATTCCTCTTTCAATCAATTCAGTAATGTTTTTATGTCTACCACTTTATCTGTATAATTTTCCATGAAATAGTCACTTTAAAAAAAAAATGAGGCCTGATGGTCACACTGACCCCAAGATTAGAGTTCTAAAGTACTGATGTTTCATCTCAGAGTCTCCATTAACTTCGAAATGTGCTTCAACTTGTAGACCTCATGGGCCACAAAGTAGACTTCCTAAAGCATCCAGATACTCCAGTTTTAACTTTAGACACAAATCCTATATTCAGTGTGTATAGGGGTGGGGGAAGGGCAGAAAGCATAGCTTTCAACATGGATTCAACCAGTGTTGTATGTGGTGAGGTATAACAGTTACATTTAATGTAACTGAACTGCTTTTACCTAAATACACCTAAAGTTTCAGCACACCCTACAATAAAGCTAATTTGAGACAAGCTGAATACTTTGCAAATGTTTTATTAGCCTCCATATTTTAAAAGTGCATTGTGATGATTTGAATAGGTTTGGCTCCCATAGATTTATGTGTTTGAATGCTTGGCCCACAAGCAATGATACTATTAGGAGGTATAGCTTTGTTGGAGTAGATGTGGCCTTGTTGAAGTAAATGTGTCACGGTGGAGGCAGGCTTTGAGATCTCCTATGCTCAAGCTCTGCCCAGTGTGGAATTTAGTCTCCTCCTCAGTTCCTTTGGATCAAGATGTTAAGATGTCGAACTCTTGGATCCTCCAGCACCGTGCCTGCCTGGATGCTGCCATGATGATAATGGACCAAACCTCTGAAACTGTAAGCCAGCCCCAATGAAATGTTTTCCCTTATAAGAGTTGCCTTTGCCGTGGCGTCTTTTCACAGCAACTAAACCCTGAGACATGCATGAGTGCCAACCAAGGGCAGGGGATGAAGATGAAGGTTTTTACGAAGGTCTGGTGAATGCTGAATGCCACGGCTCACAAGGACAGCAGAAGTGAGAACAGCCCAGAAGTGGCTATGGCCCATGGGGGCAGCGAAGGCTTACAGCCTTTAGTGGCTTGACTAAGGGGTGCTGTTTTGTTGAGTGAAATATTAAAAAATGTAGAGCCAACAGGTTCCCACCTTTGAGGCTCTTAACTCTCTGCTCCAGCTGCCCGACCAGCCATGTACTGGAGATTCGTGGAGATTCACTGGCCTGGAGATCCCAGCTCCACCCAGATCCATAGGTTCCCAGTGGTGGGCCACTATCGTGCCAACCCCATGCTTTAAATCCCCCATGACCTTTGTGGTGCACATCTGGCAAACCAATGCTTTGTGGCTGTACCTTTCTCTCTTGTATCCAGACGAGCCGCCATGTGAAGGAAATGCAACACAAACTTAGTTCAGAAACAGTGGTGACTCAATCTCTGGGCACAACAACTGAAACCTAATTTTGTAAGCCTTATTAAAATCTGATCCTTCCTGTGGCAGATCCTTGCAGATCCACCATGATACTAGGAAACTCTAGCAGCTACATCTTACCGCTCTGCAGTCCTGGTTCCAAAAGGAAGTAACTCTCTCCTGCTTCCTCTTTTCTCCTGTCCAACCTGGAAGTCCCGCCTACTCGCCCAGTGATTGGCTCCTTTATTCATTAGGGGATTGGTTCACAAGAACGGCACCAGGCCCATCCACAACACTGTTTCGCCTCACATTTGGGACTTTAAGTTGAAACCTTTCACCTCTCTTAAAATCCTCCTGCATGGAAGTGGTCGATGAAATCGAAGCAAATATGGTAATACTACGAGTTGCCCAGGCACATGCTTCTGTCATCCATCTAACATTGTGGTGTTTGAGACCTTTGGTTACATGGAGAGATGGGTTAGACACTTTCCTGTTTTTTTGTTTGGTGTATTGAGACAGAATCTTGCTATATAAGCCAGGCTGGTATTGTACTTGCTGTGATGCTGCCCTTGAACTCACAATCCTTCTGCCCCCCCCTCCCAAGAGCTGGAATTGTAGGCATGGGTCAGCACACCTCACTTGAAAGCTTTTCTAAGGAGACAAAATAAAACTAGAGAAAGAAACAGAACAATCTTAAGCATTTGCCCCAAACAGCGGTTTAATACAGAATAGCAAGTGTAATTTCCTTTTCAGTGCCTCAGAAAAGTACTGGATATAGATCTGTAAATAATGTACAGAACTTTAGCCCTTTAGAGTCTAGGGCATTGTTCCTAGTGGGCATACAGGGTTGATCTTTTGAAAGTGGGAGGTTTTCTCTCTGGGTCTCACTACACGATTCTTTCTCCATCAGCTCAAAGTTGCCTTTGCTGGTTCACTGTCAAGATGCAGGGTGTTCGTACTGACCTTCCTCACTGACAGCCTCACTATGTTACAGTGTGAGGCCAGTCCTGGAGTGCTAACACTGACAGGTCAGGCAAGGTGTCTGCATACTGTGCAGATTCTGATACAGAGGGGAAGTAAAGAAGACTGCTCCCCAGGTCAGGGTCAGAGAAGGGAGCATGAGAACTGGGGCCTGAGGTTCAGAATGACCAGTTAAGAGAAGAGTCCTAAGCCACACTACCCAGACAGTTAGAGCAGGGTCAGAAGTGAGCAGGGCAGCCCAGCCAGTGAACAGAGAGGAGTAGGTTGGAAAAGAAGCTGAGATGTCACTTGGGCCAGAACTTAAGTGTGCTAGCACTAAGAGGCACGAGAGGCCATGGAAACATTTAAGCAAGTAGGATATGTAGGCTTATATATTTAAAAATCTACTTTAATATAAATACCTAAATGCTTTAACCTTCCTTCTAGCCTACCACCCCCCAGAGGTATTTAAAAAAGTTTATTATTGCAAAAGAAGATATGGACCTGTTTAGAAATAGTTCTTTGGGGTGAATCCAAACTGCATTGTCAGGATACTCCAGGAGAGAGAGGGCAGACAAGGAGGAGAAGGAAGAAGAATGAGAGGAGAGGAAGAAGCCACCACGAGGGGAGATGGACCATGAGCACATGTCCAGCAGAAATAGCAAGAATCTGGGGTATACCACTGGAGAGGTAGCCAGGCCAGCAGTTAGAAGAGTAGATTAGGGGTTACACCTCAGCAATTGTCAAAGACAAATAAAATAATCATAGTCTGAGTCTCCCTTTTTCATAAGCTAGTCATGGATAAGCATGAATTGGTTATTTTACAAGGCTAAGCCATTTGCAATTTTGAAAGATTCTCCCTTTGATGACCGGGATAGATTCACAATTGAATAATCTGTTTTCCATTGCTGTAACAAAGTCACTGAGGCAAGGCAGCTGTGTCTTACTTGGCTTCCAGCAAGGCAAGGCTATTGAGTTCATGATGGTAGAGGAGGTAAAATGTAACATTGAATCTACTGCAACTGTTGCCAAGCTTGGCAGGGAAGTAGACCCAGGATCAGACTCAAGTGTGTTAGAATGTAATGAAATACACATTTCTCATACAATGTGTATTTTTGTTTAAAAAGGATTGTATGATTGAGGGAACTGCAATAAATTTGACAAAGGCGAGGAAGTTGACTGCAGGATTAGCTTTGCGCTGAATATAAATCTTTCTATTTCAGATGCTTCATATCTGAGGTGATGACAAGACAGGGCTCTGGAACTCTGTCACAGACTGCTGAAGATTATGGAATAGGGCTTGGGAAATAGACAAGGGACTGGAACAGAAGGTAAAGTTTTAGGGCTCATCTACAAATAACTGGTGCACTACAGATAAAGGTCAAAGTAGCAAGGGTTGAGACTTGGTCCAGGGCAGAGATAGAGGCCAGAAGTAGGAAGTGAGTAAAACATTATCTCTGACCTCCAAGAACTTGACATCTTGCTGGAAATACTAACTATGCACACTGTAAAAGACTGAGGAATGACAGGAAACTCTAAAAATGATGCTCAGAGATAATCTCACCATGAGTCATTAAGAGTGGCCCCAGATGCTTCCAAAAACAACATAGGCTGTTACAATTGCTCTTGGTTGCCTAATGGAGCTATGTATTAAGACCTGATTGCTGTAGGCACAAATACCTAAGTTGTAGGACACAGAGAAATTAAGCTGGTACTGGCCTGAAAATGTTCTCCCTGCTGGCAAGTTTTTGTGCTTCTAGAAGGTGCTATTGAAGCTGTTGGGGGAAGAAAAATTCATTGATGGTGTTTCCCAATGGTGAGCTCTGCACAGTACAATACTGTCCTACCAGGCAAAGAGATACAGCCACTGGCAAAATAGTAGTGCAAATGTTATGATGGTAACCAACCATTTTGCGATTGAATTTGAGACCTACCCCATAGGAGGGAATCCATGTATGATTCTGTAAACTTTGTCAAAAGTCCATGTTTGGACAGGTCATAGGCCTTAGGGGTGAAAGTACTACTGTTGTCTTGCTAAATGGATATGTTGCCAAAATTGTCCTCTAAATATGTGTGTTCGTATTCATAAATTAGTTCTGCCTTCACCCTTAGCCAGCAAGCTACTCTGCAGTGATCAGCAGTTAGTGCAAAGACCACTAATTGACCAAAGCAAATAAGTCCTATTGAGTGGTCATCCCTAAAGGAGACCTTGATATCATGTCCCCCACCAGTGAGGCTCAGGGAACATCTCAAAGAGGGCATAGAAAGAATATAAAAGCTCAAGGTTTGGGGGGGGTTGGGTGTTGGGGCACTGGGAAATCCTGATGTTTGACTGTAGTATGGCTGTTGATCTCATAAGCTCACAGCATCTGTGGCTATCTATACAAGATCAAGCCAACAAGACCAGCCAATATTCTAACAGGCAGCATTAACTGGACCCAGAGGGTTACAAACAAACAAAGAAACAAACAAACAAAAACAAAAATAAAACAAAATACCATGAAAACTATAGGGAGGAGATGTTTGGGGAGTTTTGGGTGTGTCTGAGAAGTGTGAAGGTGGAGTTGGGGATGGGATTGTCATTGGATCTGAGCTAACCTCTGGCACTTTGGTCTACAGATGTGTGTATAGGACCTTGCATTGGGGGACTCATAAGCCATAGGGGAGAGCTAGTGTTGCTAATTCCTGTTACTACCCTAGCCAGCTGGAGGCATTTCCCCAGCCCTGCCCCTCTCTTTCCCCCACATCTTTATTTCTCTATTCCTTTCTGCAAAGATTGCCTTTGGAGCCTTCCCAGTTTGCTTCCTTCGGCCCAGACCAGCCTCCCATTTCCTGCCCGCTGCCCTGTTTTCTGAAGTCAGGACCACTCTGGGTAGTCACATCTTCTAAGCATCAAGGTCAGTATCTCATCTTTCATTGCCTTGTATTTGAAAGTTCAGATACACACTGCTTATTCATTTAAATGTTGTCCTTTTAAGAGTTGCCTTGGTCATAGTGTCTGTTCACAGCAGTAAATCTCTAACTAAGACACTTCCATACATTAGAAAAGTTAACACAGATGTTTGATTTTAAGAACTGTTCAGACTTTACCAAAGCTACTATAATGTTTCCTAATTGGGGCTGCGGGTCTTCTCTTTTTATCGGTCAGCTTACAGTAGAGGACAATGATCTCTTGGTCCTACACTCTTGTAGACAGAAACTTAAACCCTAGAGACTCCACCTTAAAGGTTCCATTAAGCTAAGTAGACAAAGGGACCCAGCTTTTTGGCTACTCCTCCCATGCGTTAGATTGTACCCATATTTGATATTTTGTGGAAGAGTACCCATACTTAGGACTTCATGAGTCACTCTTTGGGGGCACTCTAGGAATGACTGAACACCAAACTGTTCTAGACATTCTTGCTACAAAATGACAATGTTCACAAACCTTCCACCTACACAGCTTCCCCAACTCAATGAGTAATAGTAAGCACATACACAGGCGATACTGGAGTCAGAGCAGATCTACTGTGGTTCAGGGCTTAGAGGCAAGCTCTGGTAAAGCCTAGTGCATGGTGAATGATGATTGCCAGGCATCGGACCACATCTCCTGAGGAATGCTGTCTCTGTAGACTGCTTCAGTAGAGCATGCATAGCTATGCATGGTCTCATTAGCTTCTTTTCTCATTGATGTAACAAAATACCCAGCAGATGCAACTGGAGAAAAGGACTTATTTTGGCTCATGGTTTAAAGGGATACAGTCACCACAGTAGAGGCCTTATGACAGCAGGCAGCTCTCTGCCTCTTCATATTTCAGGAAACCAGTTAATGGAGAGGGATCCTTTTCTTTTTTAACTCTTTATTTTTTTTTAACTTTGTAACCCCAGCCTAGGGGATGGTGTCTCCCATGATCAGGGTAGGGTCTTCCTGCCACAGTTAATTCTAGTTAGAAACACCCTCACAGAAATACCCAGAGGTATATCTCTTAGGCAATTCTAAATCCAATTAACAATGAGGATTGCCTATCATATAGTCTGCTCAGATAGCATTTAAATGTGGAAGGCCTTTCTCACTCTCTTTTTATCTACCTTCTTTAAGGTTTGGTGTGTTAACTTGCACCAGCTATGACAAATACCTGTGATGATCAACTCTTGAGGAGGGAAGACTTTGAGACCAGTGGTTCTCAACCTTCCTAATGCTGAGACCCTTTAATAGAGTTCCTCATGTTGTGGTGACCTCCCCCCACCCCAACCATAACATTATGTTTGCTACTCTTAGGAGTCATAATGGAAATATCTTATATGCAAGACATCTGATATGTGACCACTGTGAAAAGGTCATTGGGCCCCAAAGGGGTGGTGATCTACAGGTTAAAAACTATTGTTTCCGGTCCGTGGTTTCCTGTGACAGCATAGTACTTAATGGTGGGGGTATAAGATAAACAGGTCTACTTACATTGAAGTAGCTAGGCAAAACAAAGAAGAGGACCCATCCCTACATCCTTTCAAGAGCAAGCCTCTAATATCCGACTCCCTTCGATTAGGCTCAACCTCCTAAAGATCCTACCACCTCCCAGTAGAGCAATGAGTTGACAGCCGACACGTCTCTCCTTAGGGGGACATCGAAGATCCATGCTACAATGGTTGGAGACATAGCTCAGTGGTAGAGTAATTGCCTGTCATGAATGAGGCCCTGGGTGTGATATCCTGCCCCATGGCCTTCCCCTCAAGTCTGTACCACAGGTCTTGAGATCCCATGCCCTGGAGTCAGAACTTGGAGGCTGGCCCTTGCTCACTTCCATAGCACTCTGAGCTCTGTGATGCAGTGACCATCCTGCCTGTGATGTACTGACCATCCTAACTGTGATGTACTGACCATCCTGCCTGTGATGCAGTGACCATCCCTCCTATTCTGTACTGACCATACCACCTGTGATGTAGTGACATCCCGCCTGTGATATACTGACCATCCCACCTGTGATATACTGACCATCCTAACTGTGATGTACTGACCATCCCCCCTGTGATGCAGTGACCATCCCTCCTATGCTGTACTGACCATCCCACCTGTGATGTACTGACCATCCCGCCTGTGATATACTGACCATCCCACCTGTGATATACTGACCATCCTAACTGTGATGCAGTGACCATCCTGCCTGTGATGCAGTGACCATCCCTCCTATGCTGTACTGACCATCCCACCTGTGATGTACTGACCATCCCGCCTGTGATATACTGACCATCCCACCTGTGATATACTGACCATCCTAACTGTGATGTACTGACCATCCTGCCTGTGATGCAGTGACCATCCCTCCTATGCTGTACTGACCATCCCACCTGTGATGTACTGACCATCCCGCCTGTGATATACTGACCATCCCACCTGTGATATACTGACCATCCTAACTGTGATGTATTGACCATCCCACCTGTGATGTACTGACCATCCCACCTGTGATACACGGACCATTCCACCTGTGATATACTGACCATCCCACCTGTGATTCAGTGACCATCCCGCCTGCAATGATGTGACCATCTCGCCTGTGATATACTGACCATCCCACCAGTGATATACTGACCATCCTGCCTGCGATATACTGACCATCCCGCTTGTGATATACTGACCTTCCCACCTGTGATTCAGTGGCCATCCCACCTGTGCTGTACTGACCATCCTGCCTGTGATTTACTGACCATCCCACCTGTGATTCAGTGACCATCCCAACTGTGATGTAGTGACCATCCCGCCTGTGATATACTGACCATCCCACCTGTGATATACTGACCATCCTAACTGTGATGTACTGACCATCCTGCCTGTGATGCAGTGACCATCCCTCCTATGCTGTACTGACCATCCCACCTGTGATGTACTGACCATCCCGCCTGTGATATACTGACCATCCCACCTGTGATATACTGACCATCCTAACTGTGATGTACTGACCATCCTGCCTGTGATGCAGTGACCATCCCTCCTATGCTGTACTGACCATCCCACCTGTGATGTACTGACCATCCCGCCTGTGATATACTGACCATCCCACCTGTGATATACTGACCATCCTAACTGTGATGTATTGACCATCCCACCTGTGATGTACTGACCATCCCACCTGTGATACACGGACCATTCCACCTGTGATATACTGACCATCCCACCTGTGATTCAGTGACCATCCCGCCTGCAATGATGTGACCATCTCGCCTGTGATATACTGACCATCCCACCAGTGATATACTGACCATCCTGCCTGCGATATACTGACCATCCCGCTTGTGATATACTGACCTTCCCACCTGTGATTCAGTGGCCATCCCACCTGTGCTGTACTGACCATCCTGCCTGTGATTTACTGACCATCCCACCTGTGATTCAGTGACCATCCCAACTGTGATGTAGTGACCATCCCGCCTGTGATATACTGACCATCCCACCTGTGATATACTGACCATCCTAACTGTGATGTACTGACCATCCTGCCTGTGATGCAGTGACCATCCCTCCTATGCTGTACTGACCATACCACCTGTGCTGTACTGACCATCCTGCCTGTGATTTACTGACCATCTCACTTGTGAAGCAGTGACCATCCTGTCTGTGATGCAGTGGCCATTCCTCCTGTGATGTAGTGACCATGCCGTTTGTGATGTCGTGACCATTCCGCCTGTGATGCAGTGACCATCCCGCCTGCGATGATGTGACCATCTCACCTGTGATATACTGACCATACCACCAGTGATATACTGACCATCCTGCCTGCGATATACTGACCATCCCGCTTGTGATATACTGACCTTCCCACCTGTGATTCAGTGGCCATCCCACCTGTGCTGTACTGACCATCCTGCCTGTGATTTACTGACCATCCCACCTGTGATGCAGTGACCCTCCCACCTGTGATGCAGTGACCCTCCCACCTGTGATGCAGTGACCATCCCACCTGTGATGCAGTGACCATGCCGCTTGTGATGCCGTAACCAGCCTGCCTGTGATGTAGTGACCATCCTGCCTGTGATGTAGTGACCATCCCGCCTGTGATGTAGTGACCAGCCTGCCTGTGATGTAGTGACCATCCCGCCTGTGATGTAGTGACCATCCTGCCTGTGAAGCAGTGACCATCCTGCCTGTGATGCAGTGACCATCCCTCCTGTGAAGCAGTGACCATCCTGCCTGTGATGTAGTGACCATCCCGCCTGTGAAGCAGTGACCATCCCTCCTGTGAAGCAGTGACCATCCCTCCTGTGATGCAGTGACCATCCCGCCTGTGAAGCAGTGACCATCCTGCCTGTGATGTAGTGACCATCCCACCTGTGATATACTGACCATCCCACCTGTGATGCAGTGACCTTCCTGCCTGTGATGTAGTGACCATCCCACCTGTGATATACTGACCATCCCACCTGTGATGCAGTGACCTTCCTGCCTGTGATGTAGTGACCATCCCACCTGTGATATACTGACCATACCACCTGTGATGCAGTGACCTTCCTGCCTGTGATGCAGTGACCATCCCTCCTGTGATGCAGTGACCATCCCTCCTGTGATGCAGTGACCATCCCCCCTGTGATGCAGTGACCATCCTGCCTGTGAAGCAGTGACCATCCTGCCTGTGATGTAGTGACCATCCCACCTGTGATGCAGTGACCATCCTGCCTGTGATGTACTGACCATCCCACCTGTGATGCAGTGACCATCCTGCCTGTGATGCAGTGACCATCCCTCCTGTGATGCAGTGACCATCCCTCCTGTGATGCAGTGACCATCCCCCCTGTGATGCAGTGACCATCCTGCCTGTGAAGCAGTGACCATCCTGCCTGTGAAGCAGTGACCATCCCACCTGTGATCCAGTGACCATCCTGCCTGTGATGTAGTGACCATCCCCCCTGTGATGCAGTGACCATCCCACCTGTGATGTACTTACCATCCCCCCTGTGATGCAGTGACCATTCCACCTGTGATGTACTTACCATCCCCCCTGTGATGCAGTGACCATCCCACCTGTGATGTACTTACCATCCCCCCTGTGATACAGTGACCATCCCCCCTGTGATGTACTGACCATCCCTCCTGTGCTGCAGTGACCATCCTGCCTGTGATGCAGTGACCATCCCACCTGTGATGCAGTGACCATCCCCCCTGTGATGTACTGACCATCCCTCCTGTGCTGCAGTGACCATCCCCCCTGTGATGCAGTGACCATCCCACCTGTGATGCAGTGACCATCCCCCCTGTGATGTAGTGACCATCCCACCTGTGATACAGTGACCATCCCCCCTGTGATGTACTGACCATCCCTCCTGTGCTGCAGTGACCATCCTGCCTGTGATGCAGTGACCATCCCACCTGTGATGCAGTGACCATCCCCCCTGTGATGTAGTGACCATCCCACCTGTGATACAGTGACCATCCCCCCTGTGATGTACTGACCATCCCCCCTGTGATGTACTGACCATCCCTCCTGTGCTGCAGTGACCATCCTGCCTGTGATGCAGTGACCATCCCACCTGTGATGCAGTGACCATCCCACCTGTGAAGCAGTGACCACCTAGTGTTGGGCATGCCAGGACGGGAGCCGCATGCCTGCAAGCTGCCTCCTTGCTGTGAATGAGTTGCTTCAAGTCTGTATGCCTCAGTTTCCTTCTGGATATAATAACAAGTTGCTATGAGCATCTTGTCTTGTCACACACAGAGCACTATTTAATATGGCAGGCAGCTAAAAAGCCCACTAGACCTAAATGAGTAGCCAATCTGTACAGCCGCTGGAAGTGTAGAGTCGGACTTAATTCTCTCGAATTGATTTTCTATTCCCTAGAAGTGAGGGAAATGTCTTCCACACACATTGGCTTTCATTTTTGAACATTAATTTTATCCTCAGATTATTCCCTTTTAAATACGATGACCCATGGTCTAAAAAGTGACTTTGTACCTGAGTCAGGGACTCCCAAGACTGAGTATCTGGGTGTTTCTATCCAGGACAAGTGACCTTACCAACACTCTCTAAAGAGATGGCTGTTTCTCTCTCTCTCTCTCTCTCTCTCTCTCTCTCTCTCTCTCTCTTTCTCACCCAACACATACCAGTCACAGAGTAGATCCTTACAGAATGTCTTCGGAGAAACATGAGCAATGGAGTGGGCCTGTGTGGTACTTGTGTGACATCCCTGGCTCCTTAAGGCTTCTGTATGGATGGAAGGGTCTTGCTTGTGTCCTGCTGGAGGCCACCCCTTCCCAACATTGAGCTTTGCTTACATTTCAAAATAGAGGGGAACATGGACAGGCAGAGCCTACAGTGTGACAAATGCAGTGTGTCAATCAAAGTCAAGAGACATAACCTTGCCCATGTTTACAATGAGAAGCAGGGGAACAGAGTCTGATTACAGCAAGAAAGAGACCGAAGGTAGACTATGTCTGGGCAGGGAGCCAGGCCATCTACTCGATGGTCTCTTGATCATCCATCAGCTGACAGTGTCCAGATTGTATTTCAGCCCAGTAAGCAATGGCTTCCCTGTGTCCTCTCAGTAAATCCTGGAGCGGAGCATGTGGCGCTTGTGTGGTTTAGATGTGAAGAGTGTTTTTCAGGGTCTGTGGTGTATTTCCTTACAGCCCATGCAGTGATTGATCCTGGCAAAAGTGCTGATTTTCAAGGCCTAAGAGCCACGTGGGGGCCCAGTGGACTGCAGAGTGGGTATAGATACCCAACTAAAAGCATCTTAGGTTCTAAAGGTCGATAATCAGAGAAAACCAGTGGTGGTGAGTTTCTTTCATGACCAAAGTCAGTAAAGATGCAAGAAAAGTCCATGACTCCAACTCTAATATCTCATATTTCACAGAACTTCAGACCTCTTCTGCTTTGTCCATTTTTCTTTTATTTATATTTTTCTGTGGATGAGAAGAGGAAGAAATGCAGTAACTGCCCTGGGTATTGTGGAGTGGGATCCCCAAAGGCTCACACGCCAAGGGCTTTGCTACCAGCCTGAGGTACTACTGTCTTGATGCAGTGGAGGTTTTAGGGGATGGGGCCTGGTGAAAGGAAGTTAGGTCATTGGGAGTATTCCCTTGAAGGGGCTGCCCTGACTTGTGATTTAAATGTGAAATGTCCCCTCAAGCTCCCGTTTCTGAATACTTGGCCCAGGGAGGGTGTACCTCTTGGGAAAATTGTAACACTGCTAAGAAGTTAAACTTTGCTGGAAGAACTAGGTCACGGAAGGTCAAATTTCCTGCCCACTCTCCCCTTCCTGAAGGTGAATACAGTGTCTCTGAGTTCCTATAGGCATTCTTTGCATTTCCTGTTCTGATGGGATGGACGATCAAACTGTGAGCCAGGATAAACCTTTGTTTCTGCTGCTTTTGTC
Source organism: Tokudaia tokunoshimensis (assembly GCA_036184795.1). Classification (NCBI taxonomy): domain Eukaryota; kingdom Metazoa; phylum Chordata; class Mammalia; order Rodentia; family Muridae; genus Tokudaia; species Tokudaia tokunoshimensis. The sequence continues at coordinate 73,028,697 of BTHU01000006.1, read as the reverse complement.
AGGGTGCTGTATCACAGAACGAGGAAAAGGAACTAACGCTGGGCCTCAGCCCCTTCCTCTCTTGCTTTTTGCTAAGGAACCTTCCTTCCTTCTGAGCTGTTTGTCTCGGGTGATTTGTAATCATCAGTTTTTCTGTTGTGACAAGTATCTGAGAAAGACAAGTTAAAGGAAGGTTTATCTGGATGCACAGCTTCACAGACCTCGGGTCCCTCACGACAGAGATGCACAGAGCGGTTCACATCGTGGTGGCCGGGAAGCAGAAGGAGAGGACCCACATTGAAGACTCTCCTCTTTTCTTTTTTGATTCCATTAGGATCCCAGCTTAAGTGATGACATTACCTGCACTCAGGGTGGGTCCTTTCCCTTAGTCACTCTTCTCTGGAGGTGTTGTCGCAGACTTTTCTAGAGATTTGATTTTCACATCTCCTCACTGCTCCTCAGTGCAGTCAAGGTGACACTGAAGATTTTCTGTCACAGTCACAGTCACAGTCACAGAGAGCTGAGACAGGCAGAAGAATCGACCCAATATACTTGCTACTCCAAACTCTTCCAACATCTAAAAATGAACGTGCTTTATGGTGTGAACATCGGAACATTTGGGCTATTTTAAGTTCTGTTTATGGGTTAGTTTGCATTAGCACCCACATCAACCAATACTTTCACACATTTTACTAATTCATATTCTACTATGTCTGAGTACCATCGTATGACTGCTAAAATGACAAAATTCCCTCTAACATCTATTTTCCTCAGACTTTACGCACTGCCCTGACACTACTCCACCGAGGAAGAAGCCCTGACATTTCATTTCCTTGGCGAAGTCACTGCCGCAAATCTCTTTACAGTTGTTGCCTCCGGCTAAATGCCAGATTGCTCCTCAAGAATGATGAGGAAAGCTAATTCCCACTCCTGCCTTTCACCTGTCTCTCTCTGTTAGGTGCTCAGTCCAGGCAATTTTATTACTGGTTAAAAAAAGAAAAAAGGAAATCAGCCTGTTCCTTTTTTATTTCCCCACTCACCTGCATTCTATCACCCCTCGTGGTAAATATCAAATCTGAAGCCAAACTCAGGGTCATTTCCTTCATTAGCTCCCATGATTCCCAGAACCCACCAGGAGGTGGGAGGGGAGAACTGACTATATATGTGTCCTCTGACCTCCTCTGAGCACTGTGATGTATATGCCCAGATTTCACACATGCATGCGCGCGCACAGACACACACAAACGTGCACACGCGCGCACACACACACACACACACTCACTCTCGAGCAAACATGCACATATGCACACACCACCCATGCACAAACACATGAATATACACATGCACATGCCTACACACACCAAAAGCAAAACAAAGCACTTTACCTGAACAAGCAAAGAGTAGAGAGCTCTTGGAAGAAAGGAGACAGAGAGGATACTTATTGGCTCACAGACAATTCCACTAGACTCCTCCCAGGAACCTAGCAACAGCAACCTAGCAATAGCTTACATCATCCCCTGCTGCCAGGTGCTAGCCAGGTGGGTGTGGCAGCTTATAAGAGGACTGCTTACCACCCCATCCCCCTCTCCCTTTCCACTCCCTCTCTACCCTCTTCTCTCTCTTCTCTCTACTCCCACTTCTCTCTCACCCTCTTTCTCTGTTCCCATGTGTTCCTGGCCAGCCTTTCTTCCTCTCTTCCTCTCTTTCTTTCTGTCCTTTCCTCCCCTCTTCTCTTCCCTCCTAGCTCTGTTCCCTGCTTCTTCAGGTCCCCACTCCTGTCTCCCAACAATAAGCCTTCCTTATACTAGGTTTGCCACATGGCATGATTTCTCAGGGGGACACCTTAGCACCTTTCTCTCACTACATTATACTGCATTATATTTCATGATAATACTTGTGTGTGGTAAAACAAGAACACAATGAAAAGCCAGCCATGCAAGCAGTTCAACTAACAGCTCCCAAACTTCTGTGACCTTGGAACTAAAAGAACGAACCTCAAAACATCCACGATACATTCAGAGGCTGCAGGACACCTTGAATGGTGTCTTAGGATGAGTCTCCAGAGGCTTACAAAGTATCCTAAATGTAAAATAAAGCTGTGATGTTATTTGTGATTTCCACATAGAAATAGCCAAGACTTTAGGAGGAAGGTTTCGATTTCGAACTGTGTCACTTTGCATTTTAAAAATAAGTGAACAGTATCCCTTGACATATGTGAAAATACAGAAGGCTGAAGTAGCTGGCTTTGTCTCCCACAGATGCCAGCTTTGCTACCACTTCAGGAATTTTTACGTCTAGTTCCAGTCCTAGTCATGGCCTTCTGTGCTGAGGAGGAAATGCAGCCCAAATGGCTTTTTTTGTTGTTTGTTTTTAGACAGGATCTCGCCATGTAGCGCTGGCTGGCCTGGAACTCTCAATGAAGAGCAGGCTGGCCCTGACCTCACAGAGATCCACTGGCCTCTGCTTCTGGAATGTTGTGATTAGAGAGCTGCACCAACACACCCAGCCCCAGATGCCTTTTGATGCTAAATGGCTATTGAAGTTTGGTGTTTTTTTTTTTCTCAGTGAGTTGCAGAATTTGCGGGGGTGTGGGTGTGGGGTGGGGGTGGGGGGGACAGGGTGTCTCAAATTTCTAGTAGATTCTAAATTAGGAACTAAAGCCCATCAGTGCTAAACTGCATAAACAAGCAGATGGGAGAGAATTGCAATTATGTTTTTTTTTACATTAATTTAAAAAAAATCAATGTTTTTTTTCCCTCTTGGAATGCAAAGCAAGTTAATCTTAGAGATGGCAGGATAGTGTTCAGTTGTGTTCAAAAGACAACAAACAGGGCCGTAGAGATGGCTCAGGGTTAAGAGCACTTGCCGATCTTACAGAGGACCAGAGTCCAGTGTCCTAGCACCAGCAAGCTGCTAACAACCATCTGTAACCCAGTCTTCAGGGATCTATCTGGTCCTGCGTTTTGACCTCCCTGGGCACTGGTACCCATGTTCACATGTACACACAGACGCATGAATAATTTTAAACTAATTTTAAAAAGACCAAAACATACTTTCATCCTTGGAGTTCCAAAGGCAAAGGTATTAATTGTAGTATAGATGATAGATCTCAGGTGTGTGGATAACAGAGATTCCCAGGTGCAGCCTTATGACGGAGTAGTACTGCTGGCCTCAGATGGGTCCAAGGATGTGAATCCTTAAACAGTTACTCTACATGGCTCTGCGTAGGGAGCCTACCACCCCATTTTGCAGAACATTCACCCAGAGATCCCTGGAAGGAAACATTATTAGCAAGTCAGAAGGACGCTCCCTGGTGGAAGAGAATGGTGGTTAATCTTGATTGTGAACTGTGCTGGATAGAGAGCTACCTGAGAGATTAATAAAGCACACTTCTGAGTGTGAGGGATGTCCAGAGAGGACTGACGGAAAATGCAGCCACTGATGGAGAAAAAGACCTACACCGGGTGTGAGTGGTACCTGTGAACATTCTGCGGCCCCTGTGGGGAAGAAGAGAAGGTTCCAAAAGGGTAAATCCAGGCAATGTGTACAACTTCCTCTTTCCTCCCCAGCCAGCATACCCACTGCTGCCATTAGAGGCACCTTTCAGTGTTGACTTTCAGCATCCTCAGCGAGTGTCACTGGCCTGCCTTGTTCTGAGGCTTCCAGCTTCTAAGAAAAAGCAGCCACAGGTTTCTCTGGCCCTCGGAATTCAGGCAGCTGGACCGGCTGGCCAACTATGTACAGACAACCTAATGTCTGTCTGTCTGATTGTTTATTTATTTATTTATACAATTAACTGGCATCTACATGTATCTACTACTTATTTTGGGAAATGACAACCCTCATTTCATAATAAGCAGGCTGGAGACTTTAAGTAGCGAAACCCAGGCAGTTTATTTTATGATCTTGTGAAGCCAGGTGTCAGCCTAGAATCTCAGGTGCCCATGGGGCACCGACCATGGGTATAAGACCTGAACACGTGACCTGTCCTCTGTTTTTATTAATAATCAGGTGAGTGCAGTCTTACTTGATACTTAGGTATTATCTTAAATTTACACAGTTTATTTACAACTTTATCAGATGTGTGACCTTGAAAATAAGCCCCGTTGTTAGTCATTTTCTACTCTCAACTTCTAGTTTGGAGCAGCGGCAGCTTAGCAGACTTTTGGTAGGGGATGGAAAAGGCTAGACTATTAGGTGTTGTCAGGGGTCTCGTGTTTTCTGTTTGTTGCTGGCTCTAAGCTGGCTCCAGGGAGCTTTGGACAAACAGTGATATTTTATTTCTTACAACTGTTGATTTGGGTTCCTCTGGGGATACAAGGAGACATCAGAACATCAGAAGTGACGGGGCTCTTCATCCTTTGACAGTTAGGTGTGAATTAACAATTATTGGGAAAGAAATGCAGTGTGTCTGTAATGACAAGTGGCAGTAGCTTTTGTTTTTTTCAGCTGTCTTGCAGCAACGTTTCCCTTTTTTTTTCATTACGAAGTACCAATTTCATTATTTTCTTCCCTTTGATTTATTATTAATTATTTGTTATTATTTTATTAATTATTATTCATAACTATGTCCATTGGTTTATTTATTAATCATCAGTGTGTTGATTTATTAATTATTATTTTCACCATAGATAGAATGGTACAATAGTTCATAGTGTCACAGCGTTGGCCCAGCATGACTGACAAACCAGGGCAGGAGAGTAACCAGAGACCTCAAGCACAAAGCAGAGAATCTTGAGTTTAGTTTGGGGGGGGGGGTGCAAACTTCTGCGCTGGCTGACTGATAACGCTTGATGAAGCCTTCTAGGGTGTGGACCCCAAAGGTCAAAGTCAGGAAGAATGTATCTGACACTGTTGATGATGGGGAGACCACAGGAAGTGGTGGGACCTGAGCCAAGACAGCACAGCATAGACCCCACCCATGGATCGTACACAGGAAAGTGGGTCAGGGTGGCTGGGTTGTCCAAACTTCCAAGAAATTATGGGACAGGTCTTGGTTGCATACTATCCTGATATTAGAAAAAAAGAACTCAGTTTTACTTCTGGGAGAACACACACCCATGGGCTGGGTTTGCCTCAGCGCCACGAGTTTGATGTCTCTGCTGCTGTCACTCTCTGAAGCTGCATTGTGTTCCTGTAACACTAGGGTTTGGAGCTACTGACAACATATGGCCCTGGGATGTTGCTCTAGATCAAGGTCAGATAGTTTTCTTTAAAGGCCATATTGATATGTGAATTGTGTCTTGGGTATTCCGAGATTCTGGGTTAATATCCCCTTATCAGTGACTGCATACCATGTGTGTTCTTTTGTGATTGGGTTACCTCACTAAGGATGATATTTTCAAGTTCTGACCATTTGCCTAGGAATTTCGTGAATTCATTGTTTTTAATTGCAGAGTAGTATTCCATTGTGTAAATATACCACATCTTCTGAATCCATTCCTCCATTGAGGGACATCTGGGTTCTTTCCAGCTTCTGGCTATTATAAATAAGGCTGCTATGAACATAGTGGAGCATGTGTCCTTATTGCATGCAGGGGAAGCCTCTGGGTATATGCCCAGGAGTGGTATAACAGGATCCTCTGGGAGTGTCATGCCCAGTTTTCTGAGGAACCGCCAGACTGCTTTCCAGAGTGGTTGTACCAGCTTGCAATCCCACCAGCAGTGGAGGAGTGTTCCTCTTTCTCCACATCCTTGCCAACAACTGCTGTGTCCTGTGTTTTTGATCTTAGCCATTCTGACTGGAGTGAGGTGGAACCTCAGGGTTGTTTTGATTTGCATTTCCCTAATGACTAAGGATGTTGAACATTTCTTTAGGTGCTTCTCAGCCATTAGATATTCTTCAGGTGAGAACTCTTTGTTTAGCTCTGTACCCCATTTTGTAATAGGGTTATTTGGCTCTCTGGAGTCTAACTTCTTGAGTTCTTTGTATAGATTTCCAAGAAGATGGAAGGAGAGACCCCTGGTCCTGGAAAGACTGGATGTAGGGGAATGCCAGGACAGAGAAGTGAGAGGGGGTTGAATGGGGAACAGGAGGAGGGAAGAGGGCTTATGGGACTTTCGGGGGAGGGAGGAAACGGGAGAGAGGAAATCATTTGGAATGTAAATAAAAAAATATAGAAAAAAAAATAAAGGCCATATGATTTGGAGCCATGGTAACTCCATGTGCACTCTTTGGTTGATGGTTTGGAAGCAGGAGAGGGTTGATTGGGGAACAGGGGGAGGGTAGAGGGGCTATGAGACTTTCGGGGGCAGGGACCAGGAAAGGGGACAACATTTGAAATGTAAATAAAGAATATATCTAATAAAAATAAAATAAAATAAAATAAAGGTCACATGGTAAGTGTTTTTAGCTTTGGGGGCAATTCCATCTCTTAGTCTCCATTTTTATTACAGCTTAAACATAGCCACAGGTAGTCCTTAAAGAAATGTAGCTGTTTGTTGCAGTCCAAGCTTGTTTACAGTCCGCTAGCAATTCACACTGCATTTTGCCTGCCCTTTTGCCAGCGATCTTGCTCTAGTAATCTCTAGCAAGTATTTAATTTGTGTGGCTTATCTGGTTTTTTTTTTTGTTATTTTTTTTTAGCGATAACAATAATCATATTCTTAACCGTTAGTCCTGGCAGGTATCATGATTCAAGTCTTTCAGAAGCAGCTCAGCTTCCTGAGAGTCAGTGTCGAGGTATGTCACACAGGTGTTAACTACAAAAGAGAAACTCTTGTCCCCAGACGCCAACTGATCTGTCACCACTACTCTGAGCAAACACAGAGACAGATTAGCTTATTAATGACGCCGAGTGCTATTTGGTTACCTGGACAAATGAGGTTTATATCTCCTACTGATTTCCAGGCCTAGCACCAAGACCGTCCTGACAGGTACAGTGTTTATTAGCATCCTGCATCCTTACGATACCACTGGTCAACACCAATAAAGCGACGTGCTATATTTAGCATGCCCCTATCTGTGCAATCGCATAGAATTGACACCCCATAATTGAAATCCACAAACACCTTCTGAGTGTTTGCTTCCTGCAACTGCTTCTCTTGGGTCAGGGTGAGACTCAAACTCTCACTTGAAATAAACCTGTGGCAGCTGGCTTTTGATCTCTGTCCCCAGAAATGTTGATGTCGCTGTTAAGCATTCATTAATCCCCTAGCTGCCCTGGAGTAGCCTCTGGTGGTTCTATGGCCACAGCTACTCACAGGGAAGAACTGTTGGCCCAAAGAAGCTAGAAGGACTTCACGTTTACTGAAAGGTTTTTCTCAGTAATTATCGGGCAAGGGATGTCAGCTTGAGAGTGAGGAGAAATGATTACAAACCGGATCCTGAGATGCACACCCACACTTAAAGCCATTTCTACCCATGGAACCACCCAAAGGGCCCATTAGCCTAGAAATGTCTATACCAACCTGTCAAGACAGCCAGGCCCCAAATATTGGAAGAAAAGAGGAAGTATTGTGCTGTATTGAATAACTCACATTAGTTGTAAGTGCTTGGTTCTCTATTGCCTCTGGTCTCCCAGCTCAGCTCCTATTTAAAAAGTCACAAATCCGTATTATTCCCTGTCAAAACTGACCAGCCGAGAACACATCACTTGATTCTAGGCAGCTGATACTAATGTGTCGGTGAGTCTTATCAGCTGGCTCTCAGCCTAGAGTCCTCAGCTGCACCCCATGTAGGTAGGTCCCAAAGGTTCCAGTGGGGGCACAAAATCACCAGCATCCAAGCAGCTCTGTGCAGCCTGAGATTGCTTGCAGGCTGTCTGGGTATGTATGGAAGATGGGAAGAAAAATGCAGAAGGTCCCAGGAAAGAGCTTCCAGAAATCCAGGACAGCTGCACACAACCATTCAACAACCCTGAGCTGAAGGTTGATTACACAACGCATTATTCCTTTAGAAGAGTTTGGCCCTGTGAACAGGCTTCTACTTCCTCTCGGGAGGTGTGGCTGGAGGCATACAATGTCTGTGTAAGGAAGGTCGTTAGTGCCCAAGTAATCTTGCCAGTCAGCTGATGAGGAAGGCTTCGGGCTATACTGCAATGCTAAGTGACTGGCGGTGAATGTTGGCTGGGGACAGCTCCCTAGTAAAACCAATGGATATGTGTGGTGGCAGAATGGAAAATGTTGGCAGGGGACGACTGAAGTTAGAAGTACTAAGAATAAATCTGTCTCCTAATAACTCCTAGGGGAGCTTCATGTAACTGGCCAGAATTTGGGTGTGTTAGGTTTTTATACAGAGACTATATGTAACCTAAAACCCATAACACATAATAATACATAATATATGATATACAATATATGACATACTACATACAACATATAGCATATAATATACAGCATACAATAAACAATATATAATATAATACATAATATATAATAAATAATACATAGTAGTCTCTCTTTCTAATCCATACCAGCTGTATCCATCGCTTCTGACTCTGATGAGACAATACTCATGGAGTAAGGCAGGGGAAGGAAGAGGAGGAGGAGGAGGAGGAGAGGGCATCAGGAAGACAGAAAAGAGTCAGGAACGAGATATCCCCTGCAAAAGCAGCCTCCAGATACTGCTTCCCCAAGCAGGCCCCCACTGCCTCCTGACAAGCATTCAGTATGAGTTAACCTGAGGGTGAAGTTAGTGTCCTCCCTCAATATCCAATCAGTTTTCAGTGGTCACCTTCAGCAGTGGACCAAGCCTTGAGAACCCATGAGCCTTTGGCAGCATTTTACGTTTTATGAAAAAACCATATCCTTGGCTTCTCGCTTAGATGTTGGTAAAAGCTCCTCAATTTGTTACTGTTTATCATCGTGCATGTGTGTGTGTATGTGTGCATGTGTGTGTGTATGTGTGTGTGTATGTGTGCATGTGTGTGTGTGTGTGTGTGTATGTGTGTACATGTTCTCTTAGAGATTAGAAGTGGGCATTGAATGGCATCCTCTACTGCTCTCAGTCTTATTTTTTGAGACAGGGACTTTCACTCAGCCTGGAACTTCCTGCTTCAGCTACATTGACTGGCCAGCAAGCTCCCAGGGCTCCCCTGTGTCTGGAGTTACACCCTGTGCTGATGTATTTGCCTTTATCACATGGGCTCTATGGTGCCGGGGCTGATGTGAGGTCCTCATGTTCATATGGTAAGAACTTTGCTAACAGCCATCTTCCCAGTCTTGTTGGCTTACACCCCATGATGGATGCTTGCGTATTAATTCCGCTCCAGAGTAAAGCTGGGGGGACACTGATATCCACAGAGAGCAGCCGCAGTTGCCCATGTAGCATCTGTGTGAGCAATCCTGGCTGTGCTGTGTGTGAGAGTGAGTGGTGAGAGAAGCAGGTGAGAGTTAAGTTCTCATCTCTGGGGCCGAGGTCTCCCATCACACACTCAGTCACCCCATTAAAGTACAAGGCCTCTCGGCGAGCTTTGTGTTCATTTTTCAAAATGAGAAATTGGGGATGGCGTTTCCATAATCGGACCTGTCTGACTTAAACCCATTTCCTCTTCCCTGCGGGAGGCTGCTCGCTCTCTCTGCTGGGCAGTGTACCAGCTGGCTTTCTGCCTCACTCAGCTCTACTCTGGTGCTTGACCAGAACCACAGAGGAACACTTTGGTTTGAAGGTTTTCCTCCAGTATAAAGAAAGCTCTGTGGCGTTTTATTAAGAACAGCCCCCAGAGGCTCATATATTTGAAGGCCTAGTCACCAGGGAGTGAAACTATTTGAAACTATCAGGATTAGGAGGTATGGCCTTATTGGAGTAGGCGTGGCCTTATTGGAAGAAGTGTGTGTGTGTGTGTGTGTGTGTGTGTGTGTGTGTGTGTGTTGGTTTGAATATGCTTGGCCTATGGAAAGTGGCACTGTTAGGAGGTGTGGCCTTAGTGGCAGAAGCGTAGCCTTGCTAGAGGCTCCTAGGGTCAGGCTCTGCCCAGGGTGAAATGAGAGTCTCCTCCTAGCTGCCTTCACATCAACTCTCAGCTCTTCCACGTCTGCCCGCAAGCTGCCATGCTTCCCATCAAGATGATAATGGACTGAACCTCTGCAAGTGCAAGCTAGCTTCAATTAAGGATTTTACTTTAGAGGAATTGCCACGGTCATGGTGTCTCTTCACAGCAGTGAAACCCTAGCTGAGATAGTGGGTCCCTGGGGGTGGACTTTGAGGTTTCAAAAACCGACAACAAGCCCAGTGTCTCTCTTTTGGCATATGAATCAGAATGTAACTCTCACCTACTGCTCCTGCACCACGAGTGCCCTGACGTAGTGATTATAGATTAATCCTCTGAAACTGTAAACAAGTCCCCAATTAAATGCTTTATTTTATGTTATCTTGGTTGTGGTATCTCTTCACAGCAATAGAACACCAAGACAAGCTCCCCCATCATTACCTTTGGCTTCCTCATTTCTGCAGCTGGTCAGACAGATGCTTCTGAAGAACCCTGTGGTTCTTTAGTATAAACCTTAATCTCCAATTTTTGAGAGTTGATGGACATCTTTCCTCTTCCTTTGCCCCATGGTTGTATTCTACTTTCAGGAAAGACTAGATGTCCATGTCAGAACCCTCCATGTCTGGGGTCCAATGTGGACCAAAGGCCAAAGAATCAGTCTACTGTATGGGAATCAGAAAGGTGGGCAGCCCCTGGGACCTCTAAGGTTCTCTTGGGATCCTAGAGTTGGAGTTCAGGGCACCCTGTAGAGCTTGATGATAACCCAGCCTAGGAGAAAGCTAGCTCACTGAATAAAAGCCTGCCTAAGAAATGGGCCAAAGGTCAAGGCAGGTCATGACCAAATTCGGTGTTCCAGTTTTCAGTACGGAGAAGGTGTGAGACTAAGACAGAAGACAGGTTTGTTGGAGAAAGCACAGGGGTTTAACTGTTGAGGAGACTGTAGCAGAAGGCCAGGAGCCCAAACCAAGACCAATCACTGAGACCTAATGTCAGAGACAGCTGCCTTACCTAGAAAGACTACATCTGCCTGGCCCAGGCAGTGGCTAGGGCTTGGCCTGCAGGTGAAGAATGTGTTTGAGTACTTGCTAGTGTTTTGCTTCATAAGCTCTTAGTCTCTTTTTCTCAGTTTCTCCAAATTGTTAATACTCTCTAATGTATGCTCTTTTATCTAATTATTTTTCGAATTTCTGATTCTGGGGCTGACGAGATGGCTCAGTGTTTAAAAACACTTGTTGCTCTTGCAGACGATTCAGGCCCAGTTCCCAGCACCCACGTGGTGGCTCATATCCATCTCTAACTCCAGTTTCAGGGGATCCAATGCCCTCTTCTGACTTCCATGGGCACCAGGTCTGCACATGGTACCCAGACATATATGCAAGAAAAACACCCATACACGTAAGACATTTCTGATTCTTATTTTGTCTGTCTCTACATTTTTAGGCTTTTGTTTTTGTCTTCCTATTCAACCTTTAGATTGGACTTTTAGATTTTACCTTTTGTTGTTATTGGTTTTGTTCGTTTGGGTCTGTTGCTTTGAGACAGGGTCTTTCATGCTCCCGACTCCTGGGCTCCTGGTTTCTAATAAGGAAATGTAAATTATGTGTTTCCCTGTGCCGTTGCCGAGAGCCAAAGGAAGAGTTAACACCATTTCTGCCACATGCATTGTGCTCAGTAAAGGCTTTCAAGGTTCGTTCCTGGTGTGGTTTTACGTTTACTATCAGATAAACGGCTAATGTGCTCTCATAAATAAGCTTACATCCTTGCATGGTTTTGTTGACAAGATAGAAACTCTGAACTGGAAATGTTAGGACACAGGACACAGTCCTTTTTAATTTCACCTGGGTCACCAGGCGACATTACAAAAATTGCAACATCATCATTACTTCTAGAATAGGTAATAATTTCATACTGTAAAATGGAATAAATGGATAAACACTCCAATGAGCAGAGGAAGTTGGCTTTTCAGACAGAAGATGAAAAGGCATCTTCCTTTTGGCTTCAGCTGGTTGAGGATGCATAACTAAACCTCATTGCATTGACATTTCAGAGCCAGGTTCTCTATAGGGAAGGGTGCATATAATAGGAAAGTGATTGATTGGTTAACATTGGCTCACTCACATGATTTTCTCCTGCCAGGGTTGAGGTAAAGAGAAATGCCATTATTGGCATTATCAAAGCAATTGATAAAAGGCCTGTTTGGGAAACCTGGCCATTGTCTCTGTAACCCTGACTTCTTGGAAATTCAGATGAATAGTGTAACGTCACACGAATGGCTCTGTTTTCCTTTTTCATCTTTACCATTTGGGCTTGCTGCAGGAGCAGAGTCTAAAATGGTGGTCTTCTCAAATGTTTATTTTACTCTAGGCTATTATCTGTAATAATAAATATACAGTATGATATATATTTATTAAATAGACTCACCAGTGTTGTGACCATTGGTATTCTTTCCTCATTGGCATATAGAAATTCTTTTTTCAACGTAATTGTCTTCTGCATTACGTATCATTTCCCCCAAAATTTTCTGCTTGCTGATTTTGTGTTGTATTTTTTAATAAAAGATTTTTCATTTATTTTAAAAATTTAGAAATGTAGATAATTTTTCTTTTATAGCTACTGAGTTTCCAGCCTTATGTATTGAAGCTCAATGCCCACTGTAATAGGAGTTCCATTTCAAGGTCACCCCTCCCTCTGACAGCATTCTGCATTTTAAAGAAAGGCCACATTAAATTGATTAAAAATTGACTAATTTAGTATAAATGCTAAATAATATTTCTTTAGACTTAGAAAACCCAGAAAATATGGTGACTTTCAGGTAACAAAATATATAATGTTCCCTCTCCCACTCAGTCATCTAACACCAAGTGTGAATTTTAACTTTCAGAAAAGTCAAATGTTTTGTTTAAAGAATTCTAGAAATCAACTCCAGGAAGTCAAAACTGATTTCAATGATTTTTTTGTTTTTGTTTTTTGCTTTTTTGTAATGTTATTGATTTACTGTATGTGAGTACACTCTAGCTGTCTGAGTTCAGACAAACCAGAAGAGGGCATCAGATCACATTACGGATGGTTGTGAGCCACTATGTCATTGCTGGGAATTGAACTCAGGACCTCTGGAAGAGCAGTCAGTGCTTTTAACAGCTGAGCCATCTCTCTAGCCTCTGATTTCAGTGTTTTAACAAGAAAAAGCAAATCTAAAATGTGTGCCCTAGCTGAGGACCACCCCCATCAAACGCATAGTCTTCCTGCCCATTGCTCTCTGCATGGCCTTTCCCTCTCTAATGTGTGCTGGAGATACAGTCCAGTGGCAAAGCATATGGCCACCCAGTAGGAAGTCCTGGGTTTAAGTTGTAGTGCAGAGGAAAAAATAGAAATAAAAAAAGAAATCACTTTCACATTTCTGAGTTCCCCACAACAAAACTCAGAGACAGTGCTTACATCCATCTTTCAGGGTGCTGGCCCTTGAATAAACCCAGGTCTAATTTTTTTCCCTACTGACTCTTCATTATTGGGTTTTGAACAGTCAGCCAGACAGGCTTGAGTCTGACCATAATATTATAAAACATTTAAAGGCTGGAAGCTTAATCTGGCCTCAGTGTTTAGAAGTGGGACCTCTCAGAGGTAATGAGGGTGAAGGTTGTTAAGAGTCAAGTTCCTGCAACTGAATACAGATGGCGTTGTAAGACGGAGGTAGAGAGACCGTTGAAAACTCAGATACATCCATTTCTTTCTCTCCTCTCTCATCCCATGATGCCCCACAACCACCTCAGGACTCTGTTGGCAAGAAGGCCATCACTATATATGGCCACTCAGTGGGACCTTAGGGACTGTGAGTCAAAAACAAATTTTAAAAACAGTGCCTCATCCACTGCAATTTGATATCAGCAACAGATGGACTAATAGAGTTAAGAAGACACCCTGGTCCCTAGATTGCTGACACTTTCTTCTCGTGTTTATGTGTCACATCTTGCTCCTGAGATGCTGGATCTCTGCCATTTCTGTGGAAAACTCTTGGCCCAGGCATTGCAACTGATATGAACACTTGGTCTCAGATGTCCCAGGTCTTTACGGTTCATAAGGATTACAGTTATTTCTTTCTCACCTCCCTGCCTGCTGCCTCCCTCACCAGATCCAAACACTCCTTCTCACAGTGTTGCTGGGGACAGCGCTCAGAAACCACTCAGAGCCCTTCCACACAGCACCAAAGTGTGAACTGTGTTACATGTGTCAGACAAGGTCAAGGGAGGTGCTGGTTCAAGCCGTAGTTAGCCTGATGGAGGACTTGTTTCCAGGTGTGGTATGTGACATTCTGAGAAGTCCCATGAAATCACAGTTATTCTGTCCCCATTTGTCATTGGACCTTTGACCTTGATCTAAGAAACACAGGACAATGCTTGCTGTTCTTGGCATCAAGAGAAGTTAGGGAAGCACTGTCCCCACTCCACCCCAGCACTGTATTTTCAAGCACAGTGTCTCTTAATCTGTGAGTCACAACCCCTTTGGGAGGTCAAATGACCCTGTCGTAGGGGTCACCTAAAGCCATTGGAAATATCAGATATTTACATTACGATTCATAACAGTAACAAAATTACAGTCATAAAGCAGCAACAAAGACAATTTTATGGTTGGGGGAGGAGCCATATTAAAGGGTCGCAGCATTAGGAAGGTTGAAGACTACCACTTTCGAGCTTTCTGGGAAAAGCAGAAATGCAACAGGAAATCAACTTAGGAATTGGCAGCACGAAGCTATCTTTCCTGCCAAATCAGTCTACATTATCCAGGGGGCCCTAAGGATGAGTAAAGAGGCTGTAAATGGTCTCAGTGTTCTATATTACACAAATATGCCCTGTGGATCCACATGGAATTTTTCCACAGAACCTTAGTCCTCCAAAGGGAGGATACATGAAGGGAAACTACATGTATCCCAAGGGGACTTGCACTTTGATGAACTGACTTATACTAATCAGCCTCATGAGACTCTGATCTGTAAACCAACTTGTCTACTTAATGACACCAAATGTGTCGGCCACAGATGACATCTTAAATTCAGAGCAGCTGAGTTGAGTCTTTTCTCAGGGCTGCTACTACCAGAGATAAACCACCAAGACCATAGAGCAACTTGGGGAAGAAAGGACTTATTTCAGCTTACAGTTACACATCATAGTTCATCACTGAAAGAAGTCAGGGCAGGAACTCAAAGAGGGTATGGACCTTAAGGCAGGAACTGATACAGTGGCCATGGAAGGGTGCTGCTTACTGGTTTGCTCCCCTTGGCTTGTTCAGTTTGCTTTCTCTTCTCTTCTCTTCTCTTCTCTTCTCTTCTCTTCTCTTCTCTTCTCTTCTCTTCTCTTCTCTTCTTCTCTTCTCTTTTCTCCTTTCTTCTCTTTTCTTTTCTTATAAAACTCATATTTACTTTTAAGAATGATACTAACCAAAAGACAATGATTCTGTTGGCGTTACTGTTTATCTATTTGGCTCAATATGTTTTAGAGACACAGTCATCTTTTTTTAGGCAAATAGTAGTAATGAATTTATTTAAACTTCCATATAGAATTCCACATTGTGCATCTCTCCTACTAACGAATAACAGCATGTAGGCTGCTCCTCCATAGACATTATGATGATATGAATCCTGTGTTTCTCTTCGTGTTGGCGGTAAGCTAGAGTGAGACTCCTAGATCAGAGAGTGAGTGTGTGTGTGTGTGTGTGTATTTACTTTGGTAAATAGTGTAGTGGGCGGGTGTTTCCTAAGAATTTCCACTCACTTACACTCCTACCAGCTATGTATTCACTTTCAACAACTGTATCTCAGTACTCCCTAATTTTTATGAGGTAAAAGAATGTGATTTCTGCATTTTGTTCATTGGTTTTGCTGTCATAGGCCCTGATATTATCTTATATACAAATAGTTTTAAATATGGAGATGTGACATTTATAATTTCACTGTTTATTTGGAATCTAGTTATGCTCCAATAGGCAAAGTCACACCTCTCTGTGCATGGGCTAGTCAGCCTCCTTGGTCAGGTACCAGTGTGCCCTCTAGACATTTGGAACCATCATCTCCTGTTCTAAGAGAATTATCATAATTAGACAGTTGTATATATAACTATACATGAAGCTATAATTTTTTCTTTTGTTCCATAAAACCACCTTAAATATGTTAGGAAAGTTGTAAAAGGATGGAGTTTTTACTTTTCATGAGTTCTTGTAGAGTGAGTTATAATAAGCATCAGCCCTTATAAATATTGAGTTGAGCACTAGCCGGCCTTTTGAGAAAATACCCAAGAAGTGTGCTTTATGCGAGCGATTTGTATGGACACTTTCTTGAAGGTCACAACAAAGTCACTAGAGAGAACTTAGAAAGTCCATTCTCAGACCACTAAAATTGGCAACCAATTCCATGGGGTTTGTTTGTTTTTGTTTGTTTGTTTGTTTGTCTTGCTTTGTTTTCCTAAAGTTCGAGACCCCATCAAAAACCAAACCAATCCAAGCAAATTATAACAAATGGCAAAGCAGAAGTGTCTGTGGTCCTCAAGAGAATGGCCAAGGACGAGAACAGGACTCAGCTGCTGGAAGCTGTACCGCCCCAGCCAGAACATTCTGGAGTGAAGCCAACCCAGGAAGAAGCAAACCTGCCTCTCCACTTCTACTGAACTGCCTTTGGGATAGACTTTTCACCAAATCCAGAAAGCTGAGGTTCAGTTACAGGATTAAAGGCTTCTTTCTTCTTTGCTTTGCTTTTGTTGTGGCAGCAACTTTCCCCAGCTCAGCAGAAATGTTTCCTTTCCCAGTAAATCTCTGCCCTTCTCCTGATTCTACAAGCTCAGTGTTTTAAGGAAAAGTCTTCTCTTCTCACAGTATTCCTGTGATGTTCTAACTCAAATATGAGAACCATGCATACCTAGAATACTTCAAGCTGCTAGGAATGTTGGATCCCCTTTTTGGTACCTACACTGTTCTGCACAACACAAAAGCACTGGGTAAGTGGATAGCTGGACCCCTCAGTGTGTACAAGTACTTGGTATCTTGGTATCATAAGCACATCCTTCTATTTTTTTTTAAACTTTAAAATGTGTTATTATCACCACTATCCTCTATCATCTTTGTGTGTGTGTGTGTGTGTGTGTGTGTGTGTGTGTGTGTGTGCGTTGTGCATGAGTGTAGGTGCATATAGTGTGGTACATGCATGGAGGACTGAGAACAACTTTCAGGGGTCAGTTCTCTCCTTCCATTGCGGGGCTTGAACTCCGGTCATCCAGCTTACTAAGAAAGGAATTTTATCTGCTGAGTCATCTTGCAGGCTCACATATCTCCAATTTTATTAAAATCCTCTCATGGTTTGATCTGAGTGTTTTCTATGAAGTTGCCACTTTCTAAGAGCTTTATTCTGGGGTCATCTTTTCTTTCAATATTCAAGAAAAATGGCAAGATTGAAGGGCCAAGTAAGATGTGGCCCAACAGTTATGTGTCTTTTCCTAGGGAGATATGAACAGATTCCTGGGAAATATCACCCCAGATAGGGCATTGGCATCGGAACAAAGAAATGATTCAACAAGTCTAGCTTTGTGAGTTTACTGGAATTCCCTATAAGATCATGGGTGAGGGATGACCTAAAGGAGCACAACCAACTCAAGTGGCTGCATCACCAAATGCTTGTCTCAACACAGATGAGAACTCAAAGCTGAAAACTTGGAGCTTGATCCACAGTTTGCTGGTAGCTCAACACATCTGATAACTTCTTCCAGCCAATTTAGGCAGTCTGAGTCTCCTTAGCAATCCTTAACTGCTTGGGGGAAGGAGGGGTCTTGTACATCTGCTCAATTTCAGGGACTTCCTGGAACTTATGAGTTATTTTACTTCCTGAGTCTTTTTTTTTAATTATTTATTTTATTTTTTTTTTAATTTACATTCCAAATCATTTCCCCTTTCCCGTTTCCTCCCTCCCCGAAAGTCCCATAAGCCCCCTTTCCTCCCTCTTTTCTCCATTCAACCCCCTCTCGTTACTCTGTCCTGGCGTTCCCCTACATCCAGTCTTTCCAGGACCAGGGGTCTCTCCTTCCATCTTCTTAGAAATCTATTGATATGTGGATTGTGTCTAGGGTATTCCGAGATTCTGGGTCAATATCCCCTTATCAGTGACTGCATACCATGTGTGTTCTTTAGTGATCCTCACTAAGGATGATATTTTCAAGATCTGACCATTTGCCTAGGAATTTCGTGAATTCATTGTTTTTAATTGCAGAGTAATATTCCATTGTGTAGATATACCACATCTTCTGAATCCATTCCTCCGTTGAGGGACATCTGGGTTCTTTCCAGCTTCTGGCTATTATAAATAAGGCTGCTATGAACATAGTGGAGCATGTGTCCTTATTGCATGCAGGTAAAGCCTCTGGGTATATGCCCAGGAGTGGTATAGCCGGATCCTCCGGGAGTGTCATGCCCAGTTTTCTGAGGAACCGCCAGACTGCTTTCCAGAGTGGTTGTACCAGCTTGCAATTCCACCAGCAGTGGAGGAGTGTTCCTCTTTCTCCACATCCTCGCCAACAACTGCTGTCTCCTGTGTATTTGATCTTAGCCATCCTGACTGGTGTGAGATGGAATCTCAGGGTTGTTTTGATTTGCATTTCCCTAATGACTAAGGATGATGAACATCTCTTTAGGTGCTTCTCAGCCATTAGATATTCTTCAGGTGAGAACACTTTGTTTAGCTCTGTACCCCATTTTTTAATAGGGTTACTTGCCTCTCTGGAGTTTAACTGCTTGAGTTCTTTGTATATCTTGGATATTAGCCCTCTGTCGGATGTAAGGTTGGTAAAGA
The DNA here is from genome assembly GCA_036184795.1 of Tokudaia tokunoshimensis. Lineage (NCBI taxonomy): Eukaryota > Metazoa > Chordata > Mammalia > Rodentia > Muridae > Tokudaia > Tokudaia tokunoshimensis. The sequence continues at coordinate 73,009,971 of BTHU01000006.1, read as the reverse complement.
TCATTTCCCAGTTAGTTGGTTGCCGCTTTGTCTTTTTGACAGTGTCTTTTGCCTTGCAAAAACTTTGTAATTTAATGAGGTCCCATTTGTCTATTCTTGATCTTAGAGCATAAGCTATTGGAGTTCTGTTCAGGAAATTCTCCCCTGTGCCCACATGTTCAAGGTTCTTCCCTAGTTTCCCTTCTATTAGTTTCAGTGTGTCTGGTTTTATGTGGAGATCTTTGATCCACTTAGAATTGAGCTTAGTGCAAGGAGATAAGAATGGGTCAATTTGCATTCTTCTGCATGTTGACCTCCAGCTGAGCCAGCACCATTTGTTGAAAAGGCTATCTTTTTTCCACTGGATGGTTTTAGCTCCTTTGTCAAAGATCAAGTGACCATAGGAGTGTGGATTCATTTCTGGGTCTTCAATTCTGTTCCATTGATCTACATGTCTGTCACTGTACCAATACCATGCGGTTTTTAACACTATTGCTCTGTAGTACAGCTTGAGGTCCGGGATACTGATTCCCCCAGAGGTTCTTTTACTCTTGAGAATAGTTTTAGCTATTCTGGGTTTTCTGTTATTCCAGATGAATTTTTGAATTGCTTTTTCTAACTCTATGAAGAATTGAGTTGGGATTTTGATGGGGATTGCATTGAATCTGTGTATTACTTTTGGTAAGATGCTCATTTTTACTATATTAATCCTGCCAATCCATGAGCATGGCAGATTTTTCCATCTTCTGCATAACCCATGCATTTGCTGTCCAGGTGTCAGTAAGCAATTTTACTCATATAAGCCTTTGCTTTGACATCTAAGAGATGTAGTTACGCCTGTTGTATATTCTGAAGTCCAGCATCTCATGCCTCCTAGGATACCTCTGTTCCTCCTTGTTTTTCAAATGAACCTACTATCTTCATAATCTAGCCCTTTAACCTATACTTTTCTCTCTGCCTCCCAATTTCTCTCTTCAGAGACTTGAAGTTCTTGTCATACAGATCTTTCACTTGTTTGGTTAGAGTCACGCCAAGATACTTAATATGGTTTGTGGCTCCTTTAATATGGTTTGTGGCTATTGTGAAGGGTATTATTTCTCTTACTTCTTTCTCAGCCTGCTTATCCTTTGAGTATAGGAAGGCTTCTGACTTGCTTGAGTTGATTTTATATCCGGCCACTTTGCTGAAGTCGTTTATCAGCTGTAGGAGTTCTCTGGTGGAGTTCTTTGGGTCGCTTAAGTATACTATCATATCGTCTGCAAATAGTGATAGTTTGACTTCTTCCTTTCCAATTTGTATCCCTTTGACCTCTTTTTGTTGTCTAATTGCTCTAGCTAGAACTTTACTTCCTGAGTCTTAATGAGTTTCCTTTTAGAGCTTCCCTGGTCTTAATGAATGTCCCTGCAGGATAAAATGTTTCAAGTCAGAGGAATTTGCTACACAACAGCTTCCTATAACAACATGGACATTTTTGAGTATTTAGTACATTTTAAAAATGGATTGCTAAAATAAACTACATAGAGGTGAGCCATTTTCAAGAGTCTTAACATCCAGTGGTTTGTCTTTCACCTCACCAAGTCTCTGAATAACACAATACCAAAGGCAGCTGGGGGGTTGATGTTCTACAACTGGGAACACGAAGCCATGAGAGGCAAAGTCACTGCAGGCAGGTGTGACTCTTGTACTGGTAGCTAATGTAAAACATCATGATGGCACACAGTAGGCATGTGTGTGCAAATTCATTAGTGAGCTACCTGCTGTGTCTGCGGGGTTCAGGACCCTGCCATTTCCCGTCTCCCAGCTGTGAGCACCTTGCTATCATGGTGTTTGGCTGTCTTAGAAGGCGACAAGCTCCTGGGTGCAACCAGAGGCTCCAAAGAATGGGACTGAGCTCTTTCAGGCCTTCTGTTCCTGAGAGGAATGAGCTTCCTCTAACCGCCATCCATATGACGTCTCGGACAAATCATGCTGTGCTCCCAATACATTTCAGATAAAATTCAGAAGATAAATGAGGGAAAGAAGAAGAAGAAAAAGAGAAGAAGGAGAAGAAGGAAAATAGAGGAAACTCCTTATTGTGTTTTGGATGGGGAAGAAGGGAAAGATAAGGAGACTTGTTGCCAGGAAACATACCCTCCAGCTCCTGGTTGTTACCTTGGCTATGGAAATTACTTCTTTTATCCTTGCATGTGCCTCCCAAGCTGCTAAGAATCCTCTGGCATCTCAGATCACTCTATGTGTGACACCTCAATCTCTGTGCTCATTTGTGTTGTCCTAAAAATATCCTATTTCAGAGCTTCTTTCATTCCCAAGATGCCTGAGCCCTCTGTCCATGTCACGGACATTATACAGATGCAGATTGAGCCTTTCTTGGAGGTCTATCCCTGTGAGCTGACAGATTTGGCAGTCCAGCTGACATCCAGCCATGACATTTTATTCATTGCTGTACAACGCTAGACTTTGGCTCCTCCTTTGCAATTACAGAACACAAAGGCTGGGAAGAGCTGGAGGTGGGGTACCCCTTGCTTCTCCCTTGAGAACCCCTGGTCCTTTCCTAGAGTTGAAAATAAGCATTTATCCCCAGCTATTGTAAACCTATTTTTTTTTATGAGAGAGTACTTGCAGTATTATTCTTTGGGGGACATTGAAATGAGCCTGAAGAGTAGCCAGAGGGCATGTAGGAAGGCAGTCTTAGCATCCCTGGGGAGTATCCATAAGGAACCTTGACTTTTATGGGAGGAATGTGTGTAGGACAGCATAGGCTCTGATATTGCATACAGCCTTCCTGATATAACCCATGCATTTGCTGTCCAGGTGTCAGTAAGCAATTTTACTCATATAAGCCTTTGCTTTGACATCTAAGAGATGTAGTTACGCCTGTTGTATATTCTGAAGTCCAGCATCTCATGCCTCCTAGGATACCTCTGTTCCTCCTTGTTTTTCAAATGAACCTACTATCTTCATAATCTAGCCCTTTAACCTATACTTTTCTCTCTGCATCCCTAAAGGGTCAAGATGGATTAGTAAGGATTAAAGGTACTTTAGTGGAAGTTACAAGAACAGAGAAAAGATTGTGAGATAATTGTGGCAGCTCAGGAGATAGCTCTGAGAGTAAAGAGCTCGATGTGCAAGCACCAGGACCTGGGTTTGGATCCTCTGTCCTGATAAAAAGCCAGATGCCGGCACGCACCTGTAATCCTAACACTCAGTAGGCTGAGGCAGAGGACCCTTTGGACTTATCTATAATCTAGTCTAGCCCAATCAGTAAACTCCAGTTTTGGTAAGAGATTCTTTTCTTTAAAAAAAGGTGGATGTCCAACAAGATATCTCAATAAATAAAAGTGCTTGGCACCACCAAGCCCAGTGACCTGAGTTCTGTCCCTGAGACCCACACAGAGGAAGAACAGACAGACTTCAGAGGCTTTTTTTCTGGCTCCCTACAAGCCCAAACATGCACCTGAAAACAAACAAACAAATACATAAATATTTTTACATATAAAATGGAGAATGATAGAGGAGAACACCTGACTTTGACCTCTGGCTCCATACACACATGCTCAAATGTGCACATGTATGTACACATGTGCTCATACACTCCCCTCTCCCTCTACAAACACAAATGTACAAACACTTATGCATACATACACCTCCCCAAAGAATTACAAGACAATTCGGGAAATAACAAAAAAAACAAAGCGTGTTAATGCTGTAAACTCTCTAACAATATACCCTGGACAGGCAACATAGGATCCTTCTATGACCAGATGTGAGCAGATTGCTCTCACAGCAGTTAGTTCTCCAAAAGCAATTGGATGTCCTACAACTCAGTTCAATTCGGACCCTAGTTTCTTGGAGTTAGAACCAAAGCCTACAAGCCGAGGGCTCAGTCTCCTTGAACATTGAATGCCCATGGAAAATCTAGGCCCCTGGGTACTTCTGATGATCTGGCTATAAACTGGAGTATTCTCACTCTCATCCTTGAGTTCATCCATCTTCGAGAACATTTGAAACTCAGGAATAGACACATATAAAAGATTCATAAGGCTGGGTTTGGAGGAAGGGGTGTGGAAGGTAGGACATCATTCATATTGTTAGAAACCTGAAGCTGTCTGAACCCCAAACTTTGAATTTTTCTAGAGCCTTAATTATGTAGGCATAGTTGATTACATCATTAGCCATGGGTCAATTCAACCATCAGTCTCTCCTAAGAGGACAAGATGTGAGGGGAATGTGGAAATAGAATTTTCAACTTTTTCACCATAAATCTGTTCTTCTGTCAATCAACTCCAAGCCTGAACTCTCCAGGAGACCCCAGTCTACCATGCTAATATACAAAGGACATTGGATTCTTTGGAGATTTCTTAGTTTTGAGAGCTGTATGCCAGGAAGTAGAGACTTAATAGGTTTTAAGTCACCATATCACAACCTAAGTCATCAGAGCTTATTTCCATAGCCACTTCCCATGGAGACATCCATTCCTGTCAAAGGTACTATCTATGGTGTCCACAGGGATCCTGTATCTTTAACTTGATCTCAAGTTCCTACCAGTGACCCCCCCTTTCTCAAGCTGTGAATCACAACCCAGGAATCCTGCAATTTATAATGTCATTCGTTCTTTACCTAAGCCTCCAGCACCCCACCAAGTGAAATATTTCAGTTGGAATTAAGAATAAGCTAGCCATTTTTCTTATCAAATCTAAAATTGAGGTGCATTTTTCATTTCTACTTCTGTCCATCACTAGAAAGCTCTCATTAAGAAAACTATTACCATGCAATATTTCAAAATAATTGAAATATTTCAATTTCAGAAGAAAAGAAGACATCAAAGACCTTCAGCTCAGAGATGTCACTTGTTTATGAAAATGGAAATGCTATTTTCCTTCATTTGGTTATTGCATATTGTAGGTAAGCACCAAGTTAATATATGTATTTGTATTCTTAAACATATATAATATCTAAGGGACAAATATAAATCGATAAGATAAATGAATAAATACTTCTCAAAAACTAGAATCAGACTTCGTTACTGAATTTTATTATTAGATCGAATGTAACTTATCTGTGAGACTTATTTCACATAACAGTGAGAAAAAATAATATTGCTCAATATTAGGAAATTCTTCAAATAAAGCAGCACTAACCAAGTGTTCTAGCTTGGTTTCTGTTGTTGTGATAAACATCGTGACTAAAAACAATGTGGAAAGGAAAGGGTTTATTTCAGCTTATACTTTATCATTGAGGGAATCCAGGGTGGCAGTTCAAAGTAGGAATCTGAAAGCAGGACCTGAAGTAGAGTCTATTGAGGAACACACTATTTACTAGCCTGCCTCCTCTGGCTTGCTCAGCAACTTTCCTAATACACCCCAGGTTGCCTGTCTAGGAATGGCACTGCCCACAGTGGACCCTCCTACATCAATTAGTAGTTTGAAAAAAATATCTCCACAGACACTGTCATGGAGCAATCTGATCTGGACAATTCAGCTTAGGTTCCTTCCCAGGTGACACATATACTTGTGTCAAGTTGACAGTTGAAGTCAATGACACCAAGGTTGTATCTTCAGTGTAGGATGAATTCATTAAGTCCACTCCACAGAGGTAAGTAGCAGAGAACTTGAAAGCCTCACTAGCATTTGGTGAGAGTGAGGGAGGAAATGATTTCTAGGGAGATTTGAACTGAAAACAGTAGGACCACCAATTGAGGTAACTTTAGACAGGACCACCTGCAAATGCTCTTGAAAATTTGATTTTCAGCCAAATGAATAACAATTTCAGAACAGAGTACATCTGTAGGGGATATGAAATTGTGGGCAACCAAGGAGATAGCCATATCAATGAAGTCTCCAGAAAGCTCCTGAGGGCAAGGCTGTAAAAATGGACTCTTATTTCTGAAAAGGAACAGAAATGAAGTCCATCTGTTGTGTTCCCTGGGCCAATGCTGTGTTCCTTTTTACATGCATTTCTTGGACTCAGATCATTGCAGGCCAGCAAGACATAAAAAGGAGGAAGTTTCTGAAGGCTGTTAGTGTAACTCACTAGAAATAGAATGCATTCTGGGTTAGGCAGACTACTTAGGTACACTCAGATAGCTGTGTTACATTGAGCAAATTGCTTTTCTTCTCTGGGCCTCTGCTCATATGACCTTCAAGCAAGGTCAAGGCATTGTCTATCTTGTAGAGCTGTGGGAATTGAAGTTTGCATATATAAAACATTCAGCCTGATGTATTTGATATTTGTTCAACTATGATGACAAGCAGATATTGAGGTTCAGTGGGTACATACCTCTTGAGGGTTTCTAGGCTCTTGTGTCTTTGAGGAGCTAGAGAGAAACACATACCAAAGCAGAAGCATTAGCAGTTTATTAAAGGGGTAAATGTTGGTGGTTGATCTGGCGTTTCTTTTATTCATATGCTAGGTTCTATACTCCAAGATCTGGTTTTCCCCAATGAGGAGATCCTCATGCACACAAAGTGATGCTGTGTAAACCTTGCTCCCCAAGTTAATTGGTTAATAAATGGCTAAAGCCTGTGATTGGGGAGTAGGGAGAGAAAGGTGGGACTTGAGGATTGAGTGAGGGGTCTGAGGAAGAGGAAACCGACATGAGAGGAGATGGACCATGAGCATATGGCCAGGAGAAACAGCAAGTAACGAGGAATATATGGCTGGAATGTAAGTTAGTTGCAAAACCTAGGCTTACAGATTATAAATAAAACACCAGGGCTGTGTGTCTGTTATATGGGTAGATAGGATATGTAATTCCTACTGCAATAGACAATACAAGCAGGCAAGAACAGGGGGAAGGTTTAGTAGCTCAAACAGCAAGGGGTCATTTATATAGCGTGGGTTTTCAGGGGCATCTACACTGTCATGGACTTCCTGGTTCCTGTTCCTTCTACCATTCATTTTACATCCAACTTCATGCATCGTATAGCTCACTAGCATCTTAAATCTCCACCCAAGGGATACATTTTAGTATCATAATGAGTGGCATGTCACCTTTAGATGATGGAGTGTCTGTGCAATTGCACCAGGGGCTCCAGCCAGTTCTAGTGAGTCTCATCCAGGAGTTTCCAGTCTTTGACTCTGTCAACTGATTTCTCTCAGATGCTACCTTGGTAGCTTTCTGCAAATGTTTATGACCTTTATTCTCAACTTTACTCCCCTACCTCTATCTATGTAACCACTATCTATCACTTCCCAAGACTCCACTCTTTTTTAGAGACTTTTCTTTTTTAAGACTCAACTCATGAGAATCACAATGCCCACAGAGGACTCCATTGCTCTGGCTGCCCATTCAATAATATATATTGAATAATATAAATAAATACATACAATAAAACAAACTATTGGAGCTAAACAGATGGTGCAAATGTTAAGAATGGTTGCTATGAGATATGTACATGGGTGCAACAAAGGCACAAATGTTATGGGTTGTAACCAAATGATGTCTGTTTGGTTTTAAGGTCTACTCCACCAATGGAAATGCATCCTAGCACTTGGGAGGCAGAGGCAGGCGGATTTCTTAGTTCAAGGCCAGCCTGGTCTACAGAGCGAGTTCCAGGACAGCCAGGGCTATACAGAGAAACCCTGTCTCGAAAAACAAAAAAGAAAAAACAAAAACAAAAACAAACCAAAAAAAGGGAAATGCATGCCTGGTATTGTAAATCTGGCCAATAACCCATTAATGGGCAGCTCACACACTCCAGGGATGAACTTATTACTATTATTTCAGTAGACAGACATAATATCAAACTAAATCTTTACCCCTCTACCCATCAATTAGCACAGCTCTCAGACTGATCAGAGAAGGTTCTTTGTGCAGAATGTAGAAACTCACGACTGGTCAAATTTCAAAGAATAAGTATTAGCAAAGGGCCTGGCCACAAATGAAACTTCCTATTACATCTTCTCCCCAAGGCTCAGGGGGCCTTACAGAAAAGGAGGCAGAAATAGTGTAAGAGTCAGAGGTCTGGGAGGACTGAAGATAAAGTGTCTTCTGGACAGGGCAGGACAGCTGCACGAAAGACTTCACAATAGCTGTGAATGCCTGCACAAGATCCACACAAGATGAAGTCAGTTGAAATTGTAGCACAAGGCAAGTTGAGATGGGGGTAGTTCACAAGCTCCACCCCTAACTGAGGAGCTATTGACAATTGCTGGTTGCTGGGGAAGGGAGAGTTTGGTTTTCTTCTACTTGGCTTTCTTCTTTCCACCATGAGCTGAAACAGCACGAATCTCTTACCGGAAACCAAGTAGACGATATCTGCACGGTTGACTTTAGCACATATGGAACCATAAGTCATATAATCCTGTTTTCTTTATAAATCACTAAGTCTTGGGTATTCTGTTACAGCAATAGAAATGGATGAAGACACACTATTAGAAAGAAAGAATGGTATTTGTAGGAGAGGGGTGTCAATATTCCCTCAAATTCATGTCCAACAACAGACTGTAGTGGGGCTACTTGAGAATTGCAGGGCAGACTTTAGACCCAAGATCAGTGCCCGGGACAACAAGGAGAAGCTACATGCCAGCATGAAAAATCATTAAATTGAGGGAGATGCTCAACCTTGAACCACTAGCTGTGACACAATTGAGTCACTGAGGTAACCTCTGTAGAGGATAAGCAAAAGATTTCAAAGGACTGGTTATCATGTTTCTAGTGAGATTCCTTGGTAAAGCAGACAGTGATGGGTTTGCCATATTCACCCTGGATGACCTTGGAAGGCTACTTAATCTACCTAAGCTTATGGTTTATGATCTGTAAAATGCAGGTAATAATACCATTCACCTAAATAGACTGAGAAAAAATTCTACTTGATGTTTCATGAAAAATGACCATAATGGCCTTTGTTGTCCAGTAAATGCTCTGTGGGTTTAAGTTGTTCCTATTGTGTACATTGGAGCATGAAGTCAGAAAAAAGAGATGAGTGTGAAAGAAGTCCCAAGACTCTAGAAGCAGCAAGGAACCTGGGGATCCTTAGTGACTCCCACATCAATCAGCTGTCACTGAAACAAAAACTCATTGGCAAGATTGGACTAGATTAGAAAGACAGGCTTGGACATGAAAGCCACAGGATGCCAGGTGCTCAGCCTTTACAGGAAGAGATGGTAAGGTGAGAAGATCATAGGAGGGACTTTCTGGAAATGACCAGAGTCTTAGTTTCCTATGATAGGCACTATGACCAAAAGCAGGTTACAGTCCATTATAAGTTAAGGGGAATCAAAGGGAGAACTCAACCATGGTTTTTGCTGCTTACCGTTCTTCTCTGTCTGGATGTACTCAGTCAGCTTCCTTATACAACCCAGGACCAGCTGACAAGGGGTGTCACTGCTCACAGTAAGTTGAGCTCTCCCATGTCAATCAACAATGAAGAAACCCCACCCACAGACATGCCCACAGGACAATCCGTGCGATTCAAGATCTGCAGCTCTTCAATTAGGGTTTTCTCTTCCCAAGTGACCCCAGGTTGTGACAAGCTGGGAAAGGCCACAAAACAATCACAAATAGCCAGGGAATAGTGCAAACGCTGTAGCGCAAGAGGTCAAACTCGAAGAAATCACTTAGACACTGACAGGCAAGAGAAAATTTTCTGTGAACAAAAGTGGATTTCTAAAAACTGACTGGAATTCTAGAACATAGGATAAATACCTGAAATGTACTGCCTGGTGGTACCATTGATGTGGTTGGGTTGCTTCCCTGTTCCCATCTCAGTGGCCAGGCTCCCACTCTAGAGTACACGTGGACTAAAACCTCAGAGTAACATAACCAGAGAGATTTTGTCAGCAAGATCCTTAGCACTCATTGAGCCAGAGGCCTGAACCCCAAACTTCTACCTTCTCATATCTATAGTCTGAAGTCTTTGGAGTAGCTGGCGATCAAAAATAAGACATCTCAGTACCTGTTCAGGGCTTGAACTGAAGCTGCCTCACAGCGATTTATTGTGCACAGAACTGAGATGACAGGATCTGGCAGGCTTCTGGCCTCTCCCGTGACTTTATGGAGAAAAGCTGTGGTAGATGGCAGGCGAATGAACATGCGTGATTCGTATCCCAAGAGAATTTTATTTATGGACTGTGAAAGTATAATTTCATATAATTTTTACATGTCACGAAGTATCATTCTTCTCTTCAATTTTTTTCCCTCCCAACCACTTTAAAAAAGGAAAATGCTATGCTTAGCTTAGGGACCCTATAAAAACATAGAGTGGGTTGCATTCAGCCTGTTGGTCATGGCTTTCCCTGCCTTGGATTTCAGGCTAGTCCCTCCATGTCCTTAGCAAATCACATACCCTATGCATCAATTTGTCATATTCAAAGGGGAAAGAACAGTGTTCTCTTTGCATGGGGCAGCAAGGTCCCAGGGTGGCTGAGTGGGGTGCTCTGTCCCATCAGTCTCCCCAGACAGTTTCCCATTCCTCTGCAGTGGCAGGTGTCTCAGATGGCAGTAGATTGAAACTCTGAAAAACCTGAATGATTCCAAACAGAGTCATTTCTGGCCTCTCACCATCATTAAAAGAAAGCTTCTTTTAGCCAGATGACTGTTGCCAAAACCGTGAGCACAGTTCAGTTGCTAGCATTCACACTGATAGCTAAAGGACTCTATCTGCACAGGCAGGAACTTAGAATGGGCTTGAAGAGAACAACAGGGGAGGAATCAGGAATTGGACGCAGTGGTGGTACAGTCACCACTAAAATAACCTTTAATTTTATAATTGAATTGGTTTGCCTTTTGCAACAGGTCTGTCTGTCTGTCCCAGATGACACTCATGCATCATGCCCACTTTGAGACATGATATCTCATTGCCCTGGACCTCATCAGTCAGGTTAAGCTGGCTAGCTGGTGACTCCCCAAAATCTCCCGTTTCTGCCTCCTCAATACTACTGTTATAAGTATATGCTGCCATACTCTGAATTTGCATGTGGGTTCTGGGGATCAAACTCAGGTCTTCTAACTGAGCCATTCTCCTGAACCCCAGAAAAGAAAGTTTGAAACTAGGAGTAATGCTCACAGATGCTGCCACTCAGGTTTGTGCAGAATAATGGGCAGACGCTAGAAGAAGGGACCATAATGAGAAGGTGAAAGAGAGCCCGCTTTGGTGTCACATGACTCCAGTGTCCAAGGCACCTCAGAGACTGCTCTATAGACACACTTCACCCAACCCACTCTGAGCCCTCCTGTGTCTACTTCTGTCTTGTGGTTGCTTGAAGCGGGTGGGTTTTGATGCTAAGGTCCTGTTCCCCAGTTGGATCTTGATCTATCAGTAAAGATGCTAAGAGGCCAATTGCTATGTAGACAAAAAGAGGTGGGACTTCCGGGTTCCCACAGGAGGAGGTGAGGAGATGCAGGGAGAGGAAGAGAGATCTCACCATGTTTTGCAGAGAGGAAAGGCCATCAGCCATGTGAGATCTAGGGTGGAGTGACCATTGGCCACTTCCTCAACTGGGCCTAGGATAACAACTAAAGTTGAGGGCAGATTTAGGGGGCTGAGCTAAGAGTATTGGGAAGAGCACGCCAGCCACGGGAGATTAGACACGCCTATTAATTGAGCCAAGAAGGCAGTTTGAAAATAAGCTAATGTGTGTGTGTGTGTGTGTGTGTGTGTGTGCGTGCGTGTGTGTGTGTGTGTATGTGTGTGTGTATGTGTGTATGTGTGTGCGTGCGTGTGTGTATGTGTGTGTGTATGTGTGTGTGTGTGTGTGCGTGCGTGTGTGTGTGTGTGTGTGTGTGTATGTGTGTGTGTATGTGTGTGCGTGCGTGTGTGTGTGTATGTGTGTATGTGTGTGCGTGCGTGTGTGTATGTGTGTGTGCGTGTGTGTGTGTGTGTGTGTGTGTGTGTGTGTGTGTGTGTGTGTCTTTCAGATGTGGATCTGAGGGAACCTGGGGCTGGGCTGGTAGCTCGGTCCACCTGGAGCTTAAAGCAGGCTAGCACAAACTACACATGACAGTTGCTTAATAGCCTTTCCCTAAAATGAAAGGTGTGATCCTATGGGGGAGTTTTTGATTAATGAAAGATTCAATCAGTCAATCAATCAATCAATCAATCAATCAATCAATGAGGGAAGGTTAATGAGGGGCAAGATACGGAAAGTCACATAGTTAAAAGCTTGCTTCCGCACTGCTGGTGGGGTCTGAAGCTGCTCTCTCAGTGGCCTTGCCTTCAGCTTGCAGCCATGCCCACTCCTTCCCCTGTGCCTTTGGGGATGTTTAATGCAGAACCTGAGGGAAGACAACAAAGCCGAGGATGGAAAGCACTGAAGCTCTTCTACCACAGACATATCTGCTAGATTTTCAACTCCTTGATTTGGGGAGAAAGTATCCTTAATTCACTATTGAGTGAGCTATTGGAACGTTATTGTACACAAACATTTTATTAAACTCAAGCAACCAGCACTGACATCACTCCACAAGTAGGTAGAAGGCTGCACAGAAGGGCTAGAGCCCTAAACACTCTTCTGCTCCTGAATCCTGAATCCCAATTCACAGGCCCATCTCTCTGCCCCTTTCTTGCTTCCTTTTGCCTGGCCATTTCCTTAGTATGACTGACTTGATACTGTGGATGATAAAAAGAGGGAAGCACAGGACAGAACAGTGTGTCATGAGAAAAAAATGGCAGGAGGGTCCACAGAGCCCAGGGTACTCTTTCCCATCAACCCAGCACACTCGGGTGACGCTGTGCTAACGTGAGTGGTGGAAAGGGCCACAGAAGCCTTCTGCTGCACCAGCCTTTCACAACTGAAGCCCCGGGCAGCTGCAGGTCAGAGGATATGAGGATTTGGCCCCATAGGGATCGTTTTTTTTTTAAGACCTACCTGTACTTTGAAGCTTTCTCAGAGTGACTGTGGGAGATGGGGGGATGGAAGGGTGTCTCAAATGCAGTCCTATTTGGTCTGCTGGCACTGGAATCTGCCAGGAGACCTCCTCACTCTCACAAACAACTTGTCAGGCTGGACCAATCCTGTTGGGAGAATCTTTACTGGCAGTGATGGTCCCAATAATCTCCCTTCCAGAGGAACAATAACAGGTTAGACAGACAGGTCCGAGTCTGTTGCACTGGAAGAGACAGAGGTAGCCATACACTAACTCAATAAAGTCAAGATGCGTGTGAGGGGAGCTATGGAGAAGCTGCGGCCTTCATCCACACACTCTTCTGGGAACAAAAAATCTGTATGTGTTCAACGTGTCCCTCATACTGTCCAGATGCCAAGCAGTGTTGTCTGAAGAAGACTTGGGGCCTTTCCACAACTCTTCATTCAGGAAAGGCTGAATGAACAACTGACTAAAGATGTGAGCTACCACTATCAGTTTTGTTAAGTTAGCTATGTAATAAAAGATGAGCTTTCTAGGGACTTGGGAGAGGATACACCAGGTGAGGAAGTTTGCTGACAATCCTAATGGCCCAAGTTTGATTCCCAGGAAACCACATTGTGGAAGAAAAGAACCAATTGGATGTTCTCTTCTGACCTCATAAGCACTTCCACACACACCCACCCCCCCCACACACACACATTAAACATAACAATTTTTATTTTATTTAAAAAATTAGTTTTCCAGCAGCACAGTGAGTATTAAAATAGGAAGTAATATTCCCCAAGGTTGTATCTTTGATGGTGGGGGACCCCAGGTCTTTGTGGTAAAGGCCTTGATGAAATATGCAATCATGTGTAGACCAACTTATACAGTTCGAGAATATTATGACATTACTGGTGAAAAAATGGTGAAAAGAAGTAAAAGTAGGAGTTGGGTACTGACACACACACACACACACACACTCAAGCATGTGCACAGAGACACACACATACACATACATACACACATACAGAGAGAGAGAGAGAGAGAGAGAGAGAGAGAGAGAGAGAGAGAGAGGGAGGGAGGGAGAGAGGGAGGGAGAGAGGGGAGAGAGGGAGAGAGGAAGGGAGGCAGGAAGAGGAAGGAGAATGAGAAAGAAAGACAGAAGAAAAGTGTCACAAATGTAACACCACCTGGTCCAATTTTTATTAACTTTGTCTTCCCCTAATATACTTATCAACTTTCTATAAGCAACAGTCTAATCAGAGAGGAGCCACACTTCCCAAAAGTGAGTCAACTTGGTGGCTGATGTCTTGTTGGGGCATGGGGAGGAGTCACAGTACCATCAGGTTCATGAATCAAGAAGCTGGATACTAACTTCAGAACGCCTACGTGTGGAAGGACCTGCCCTGCTTGAGACGCCTAAACCTACCTGGCTCTGGAGTGAGATTTGAGATGCAAATACAATGAAGGGCCAACTAGCTATAATGTGAGTTCATTTCAGGCTTCCAGAACCATCTCCCGCCTCAGGAATTTGGGAACCTCAATTTCATTGAGACTAGCCACCAACTGTCTAATCTTGGCTATCAGAGGAAGAAACGGAAGGAGAATGGACTCGGACATCAGCCTGCTGAAGTAGGTAAGGTGAGCAATGCTCTTGGCTAGGAACTCATCCTTCCGAATGGCAATGGCTCCAAGTACAGCCCGGGGTGGGGAAGAGAGGACATGTTCAGACTTTTCTAGGTGAAATATGTTATGTCATTTATGTTCAAAATGGGAAAGCGGTAAGCATGGTCTCTTGTCAAACCTCAGTACTGATTTGTTAGTACATACACTGAACAAGTTCAGATTCATTTCAGGACTTTTCAGATTCAGATTAGTTACAGAAGACATTCACCATGGATACTACCATGGCTCTTTAACCTACTCAATTTTTCTTCTAAATCCCTTACTATTTTCCAAAATGAATACCAGAGACTTGCAAGTAGGATTTCCTGTGTGATTGCAAATAACCATCCAATTTCTCATCATCTCGGACCGTTCTTGGGAGCTGAGTTGGTAAAGAGGTAGTTAGAGCTTGTAGGTGGGTTTGTAGCCAATAGATTAGGTAGTAGGTCTGGTCTCAAAATTAGCTGGGATACTATATTTCTAGAAGCAATATTGATAGTGGTGCTTTCTGATCCTAAGAGTGTTGTAGAGGGGCAGAGTCCTCTACTCTACAGTTGGTACAGGGGCTTGCTGGTTCTCTAGATCCACGAATCCACTGCCTTCCACCCTGCCGGGAAAGCAACCCTGACACTTCCCCTACTGATTTAAAAAAAAAAAAACTAAGTACTTCTTAGAGCAAATTGGGCTTTTATAGACTTCATAATAGTAGTTATGTGGCCCATAATATTTGCTTCATAATGTTTAATATGTTTGATCAACATTTTTCATTTATCTGAATGCCCCCTAGATAGAAACTTAATCTATGCTTAGATTAAACAGGTCCTGCAGACCTCTGCACTCTTCCTCTATAGAGTAATATATTGACCAAGCAGAAGATCTTGTCATGGTTGCTCTGGGTGTTATGAATGAGGATAAGTATGCAGCTAGCAAGAGAAAACAGTGTTTGAATGAATCAAGCTGCCTACATTAGGGACTCGTGAGGCACTCAGACTCTCTTCCTATGTACCTGTCAGTCCCTTCCAGGAATTCTTCCTGGACTTATATTGATATTGCCAAGACAGAACTCAGGTACTCTGGGAAGGCTTCTGAACTCTGAGGCTGTGGACATTCGGACATAGAGCTATCTGTGCAGCAATAGTGATGCCTGATCTAGCCCCACAGATGCATTTAAGCCCTACCTATATCAACCTTCAAAGTACCAACATGCCACCCCTCACACAGTATACAACATTCTCTACAGAGCTCTCAGAGCCCCCATACAGATACATTGTTCCTTGATTTCCCTGTGATAAGAAAAAGACAAATGAGCACAAAACCTATGTCCAGAGTGAAACATTTTACCCCAGGTCACCTTTTACAAATAGGTCAGAATTATTCTGTGGTCCCTCTCCCTTCAGAACATGATCCTGGCCACTTAGCATAAAGATGAAGCCATTCCTGACCAACCCGTCTTTGGGACCCCTCTCTTCTCTGGTCTTTCCTGCTAAACGCAGTTGAAGTACACCATTGACCAGATACCTTCTGGGCTTGGTGTGTAATGGGCGACTCTCTTCATTAGTGTGGCTTTTCCTTCTCTGACCTTATCTGGGTGATTCTAAGCCCACACACATGCCTCTACCTGAGGAATATCACATAGTCTTAATTAAATTACATAATCTTTCTCCTGGTAAGAACAAGTTCAGCAAGCCCTTGAGATGACTGAAATGCTTCCCCATGCTAATGAGGCATTTTGGTGCCCTAAACTCTCAACCGGTGACCTTTTCCCATTCTGAATGTTGCTACCCTCAGTTCCCCTAAACTTTATAAACCTCCAATCACCCAAAGTAAAGTTGATCTGCCTCCTCATAGCTGGTTTTGGTGTGGTCATTTACCTTTCACACCAACAGGGCTTCCAAACCCTCCACCTGTTGTCTCGCTCCCACTGCCCTCATGGACTATATTGGCTGGGACTATATCACGAGATCTGGGAGAACCACACCCCCTGCAGGAGCTATCCCTGCAAAACTTACCCACTCATTCTCTAGCCTGAAACACCATCACCTCTCACACCTTTATTTGGCTGACTCCCATGCAGCCTCCAGGTTCCAATGCGCTGTTTCTTGTGTTGGTCCGTCTTTCCATAGCTTTCTGCACTGCTTACCCTGTATAAACCGGTGCTGAGGGCACAGGAATAAACACGAAGACTTGGCACTGCTTATCTGGAGCGTACGTCTCAAATAAGGCAGGGAATAGATATGATTGAATAGGCAGCAAGAAGATTCTGTGATAGGCCATGTGGAATTAGAACACAGTGTGCCAAGACATGGCTAAGTCGTGAGTTCTCTAGAGAAACAGGACCAATAATAGGTCTGTGTGCACATATACAAAAACTTAGCACAAGGAACTGTTCCATGCAATGATGAAGGCAGTCAAGTCCCATGATCTGCAGGGTAAGTCAGCAACTTGGTGCCAGAATGAACAGATATTTTAGTTGTAGCCCAAGAACAGGATGAAGCTGGGGCCCTAACTTAAACTAGTCAGAAAAAAGGACTTTCTCTCTTAATCCTAGGTCACTCAAGCTTTTTGTCCCATTCAGTTCCTCAGCTGTTTGGAGGAAGCCTGTAAATAACGCTTCACTAAATATGCGAGCAGGCTAGGGCCTAGTAAAGTCTATACATTAACACCCCTGTGTACCAGAGGGACAGCTCCATAAAACCCCAGTTCTGTAAATACATCATGAGCATCCTGTTTCTTCAGGACTCCAGTCAGCATCTTTCTCATTATCATACGGCCCTGACCACTCAGTTCTTATCTTGTCATGCCATAAGTCCTGTTGGAATTTTGTATCTTCCATTACACTATATATCCGATGTATGTATGCAAAGGCTATTCTCGATTGATAATTTGACTACCTCTTGAACTAATTAAAACCCATGCTTCTGGGCACACCTATGAGGAATTTTTCTTGATTGAATCATGTAGGGTTATGGGTCCCGTGTCCACTCCGCCACAGTGAATGACTGCTCAGGGATCCGGGACGCAGGAAGTGACCACGCTTACCCCACGCTTACCCCACGCTGTGGTGGGCGGGTGCTGGGCTGTAGCGATGTCCCAGGACACCACTCCAAGGGTGGGAAAGTGCAGTCTGAGGCACTGGACAGCTAGAGCTGGTTCGGGAGTCCCTGGACCTGCGATGATGTCAGAGCTGTCTGGTTCTCAGGCTCTCGGACACACAGGCATTGTGGAAGTGCTGAGAACGAAGTGCCCCGCCTCTGCACCCCCTTCCCAAGGCTGGATCTAGCCTGGAGGTGGGGATTCGGGCGAGGGGAAAGCTCCGGCTGGTCCCTAGGGGATAGTCCTTGGCTTGATGGTGGTTGGCTTGGGCTTGGGCTTGGGCTTGGGCTTGGTGACAGCCATGGATGGGAGCAGAGAGGCCTTCTAAAGGAGATTAGACGGGTTAGCTCTATAGGTGAAGGCCTTCTCTGTGACTCCCCACAGTGGATTCCAATGAAAAGAGACAGTCCATTGTTCTAAGGCATTTAGATGTGTAAAACCATATTCCACTTCTCAGGGCGGCCTGAGGTTAAATACCTTTTGTAGAGAGGAATGTCTGGGAAGGAGAGCTTATAGGCTAAGCCCTCTAGGCCTTTAGGTACCTCATTAAAATGGAGATCTGTCTTGGGCCTAAGTGGCTACAGGTCAAGTCCTTTGCATGTGGAGGGGCTTGGGGCATTGCCCTTACGGGACTGATAGCCACAAATCTATGGGGGACTTCAGCTAGTGACAGGGGCTTTGTGCCTGGAAACAGGAGAAGCACCTTCTGTCCCCATCCCTTCAGGGTTTCCAGAGCTTCAAGACTTAGCTCAACTGGGGACCAAGCTACCTTTTAGGGTCTCACAGAATCATTTGCAAATGGGAAGGCACCCTAAACTTAGATCATTTAAAGTGGCAAGGTGCACCTTAAGTCTGGGCCATACTTTCTGGTGCCAGCCTTTATAAAAGACATGGAAATCCCTTACTCTTTGTTGCTTGCCCTCATTCTCACTAGCAAGTTAAGCCCTTCACTGATATTAGAGCCTACTTCTTTGGGAATCTGGCATGTACTTAAGACCAGCTGAGACATCCAACCTCATGGACCAGATAATCATTGGTATCTTGGGATTGCTATTGGAAGACAGCTATTGTTGAATAGTCGAGCCACAGCCATTCTAACACACACACACACACACACACACACACACACACACACACACACACACTTTTCAGTTCTGTTTCTCTAGAGAACTCTTTTCAGAGCTGTTAGGAACATTCTCTATATAGGGTCAGACCAATTGGTCCATATGAAAGCTCCCCCATTTTCATTTGGACCTAAGAGGAACTTTCTTAATGACCTTAAGGATCCCATAGTTGTATAGGGTCGGAGTAGTAACTAGTACTTCCTAACCTCACAGGAATGTCACCAGGATTAAAAAGTTAAGCATGAGAAGTAGCCAGTGCTGGCCTGGCCTCTAGTCCATCCTTAGCCGACAGTGGCATGCAGCAAAGACACTGGATTGATCCATAGACTACCTCCTATGCTCTCCGTCTCTGTCCTGCCAGCAACCAAATACATCTGTGCCCAGCAGTGACTGGGAACCGAATTCTTTCATAACCCATTAGTCCTGCAGAGTTCCCTGTGAATGGCTTCATCCAAAAGTAAACTGTTTTATCACGTCTGCAGGAAGATGATGACAGGACAGGCAGCTGTCTGTAGAGGCACCAGGGACATTGAACAGTTGTTCTGGGAGACATTGCCAACGTCACTCAGCACTTGTCTTCAGTGAACCATGCAGTCTGGCTTGTTCCTCAGCTAATGGCAAGAGTGACTTCAGTCAGGCAGTTACTTCTTGGCAAATGATTTTCAAGTAGAGGAGATCTTGGGACTATTAATTATCCACCATTTAATTTCAGTTCCAAGGAGAGATGAGACAACTCCCAATGGGGGAAATTTTGTATTTTTTCACCACCGCAGATGTTTCTGGGTCATGAGTCTCAGACAGTCTCACTCAGAGATGCACAGACATAAAAGGTCTTACTGTTCTCTAACCATGATCTTCTGTTGAGCTCATGGAACACATTCCAGAATGGGAGCTCATCTATGCCTTGCATCTCCCTCATCTCTGTATCTTAGTCACAGTACCTACGTGAGACAGGAACAACCAGCTCCCTGTGTACTTCAGGGCAACATTACACAAACAGATATCTATATGGCAGAGGTGACACTCGTGATGATGTGGCGGGAGGTATGCAACACTGTATAGGTTTAGAGTTATAGGTTTAGAGCAGCAACTTCATCGGCAGGCAATGGTCCTGAAGACCTTGCAGAACCCAAACTCCTCTCAATAAGAAAACAATGTTAAACATAGTAAACAATGTCTCATAGCACAGAGACTATAATGATGCTCTTTTGAAACATACTTTGGCATTATATTACTTCTCCAGTCACTGTAACCAAATACCTTACAAGATTTAATTTAAGGGAGAAAGGAGGTATTCTGACTCATTGTTTGAGGGATACAGTCTATCATAGCATGAAAAGCATTGGGGCATGCAGCTCTAGGATACCTGGAGTATAAGACAGCTTGTTTACAACTCTGAATCATGAAGCAGAGAATTCAGTCCAGAACTGGGGTTGGTCTATAAGCCATATGGCGTACTTCCCAGAAACCCACTTCTGCCAGCTGGACCATCCTAAATGCTTCGCAGGCTTCCAGAACAGCCTCACCAACTGTGGACCTAGTGTTAAATATATGAAACCGTGACGCATAGTTTGCATCCAAGTCATCAGCTCAATTTTCTGACTGCTCTGTGCTCTAAAGTTCACAGTATCGTGATCCCATTGTTTGGACATCATCAGAAACTTCTATTCCTTATTTTCATTTGGCACCCCCCCTCCCACCTTTTAGCACAAGTAAAACTGAATAAATTGGCTAAATGGACATTTATTGTAAACTACACACACACACACACACAACACACACACACACACACACAGACACACACAGATGATGTTCCTTTTCAGGGCTGTAGTGGCACACACCTTTAATCCCAGTTCTTGGGAGGCAGAGGCAGGTGGATCTCTATATGAGTTCAAGGGCAGCCTGATGTACAGAGTGAGTTTCAGGTCAACTAAAGCTGAGCATCTGAAGCAATTCCAGTTAGGACACTCCAGAGTGACTTAGTGAGGGAGTATGGGGCTGCTATAAGGTGCCCCAGCCTCATGGTTGAAACAATGGTAACTTACAGTCTCACAGTTCAGAAAGCTAGAGGCTGAGGCCAAGGTGCTCACTGGGTCAGCTCCTTCCCAAGAGCCATGGTGCTCCTTCAAGTTTGGGTAGCCTGGGTAGAAACCCTGTCTCATTCTCCCCCCTCACCCCAAAGTTGTAATACACCCAGTGAGTGTTAGCACAACACCAAACACAATCCCTGTGTCACTACCTGGGGCTCTACTACACAGAAACACAGTGTATTAATCACTTTTTTGTTGCACACCACATAAAGGCAACTTATAAAAGAAAGAGTTCATTCGGGCTTACAGTTCCAAAGGGTTAGAGTCCATGATGGCAGAGCAAAGGCATTGTGGAAGGAACAGGAAACTGGGGCTCACATCTTGAGCCACAAGCCAGAAGCAGAGAGAACAAACTGGCAGTAGAGGAGGCTCTTTACTCTCTAATCCCACCATCTGTGATACTTCCTCCAATTAGGCCTTACATCCTAAGCCTCCCCAAATAATTCCACCAACTACTATGCAAATGCATGAGAGAAAGGGGAACATCTCATTCAAACCACCACAGTCTGGCTGGAAGTCAGGCAGTTACTCATCATATGGAAACACTGGCTTTGCAGATGCTCAATAGTAGCCCCAAACTGACATGACTGGTGTCCTCCTAAGAAGAAGGAAGTGGGTGATAATACAGACATGCACCATGCATGAGTCAAGGAGCACTGACATGCTACCCAGACTTGAGGGAGCACCGTGGCTCTTGGGAAGGAGCTGACCCAGTGAGCACCTTGGCCTCAGCCTCTGGCTTTCTGAACTGTGAGACTGCATGTTTCCATTGTTTCAACCATGAGGCTGGGGCACCTTATAGCAACCCCATACTCCCTCACTAAGTCACTCTGCAGTGTCCTAACTGGAATTCCCTCCCCTAAGACAATCCCAGCAGTCATTTGCATGTTACTGTACAACGCGATCATTCACAATGACAACCTCAGAATCTAAGGGATGTTTGGGGAAGAAGAATCTGCAGCAGGACAGACTTCCCACAAGTGACAGAGGGGGAGGCTCCATTCAAAAGAACTGAAGATGTGAGGGGAAAAATAGAGACAGCATCTAGAATTTGTTGTGTGTTAACAATCACATGTATTTACTATGGTAGCTACAATTATCATCCTCATATTAAATGAAGAAAATGGAGCACAGAGAAGTTTGTTCACTCACAACAGCAATAAAAAAACCAGTTGAGCCTAGACCACCTACCAGATGGCTGGAAAGGCCTGGAAATGACCCATTGGGTAAGTTATGGTTCATTTGGTGATGATCATTTGTGACATAATGAAGATTCATATGACTCTGTTCATCAGAGTTACTGATGACCAGCTACAGCCAGGTACTATATGGAGCATGGAAGAGGCCCAAGCAAAGAGATTAATCTTGATATGGGGGCTGGCTTCTCTCAGTCAATTGAAGGCTGTAAGGATGAAAACTAAAACTTCCCAGAAAAAAGAATTGTTTTCCCTAAAGCTGAAATATGAGTTTCTGCCCCAGTTTCTAGATTTTTGAACTTGTCTTCTCTCACCATCAGATAAACCAGATTTGTAAAATATTAAGTTGTGTGTGTATGTCCATATACATACATACAGACACACATATGTGTGTTTACACAGATACAAGCATGTACTTGTATAAAAATGTGAATGTGTACATCTACATATGTGTGAATGTATGTGTGCACATGTTCGTGCAATTATTGTGTTCTATTAGTTATTTCTTCAGAGATCCCTGATACAACCAGTATCTAGTAAAAAAACAATCTTAGGATTGAATGTGGGAGACTTTCACATGCCAACTCTGGATTCCTCAGAAATTTCCAGAAGGATTTCAATCAGAACTTTAGATGAACCCATTGCTCAACCCTCATCAGCGAAGCTTCTTCTTGCATTAGATG